>OZ030384.1:6066157-6762632 GCA_964023945.1 Ectemnius cavifrons | reverse complement strand
ATAACGCGAAGGATACAAGGATAAAAATCAGTAATGCAAAACAAAGTCACACGATTGCTATTCGCGTTCCATTGCCTCTCTCTCTCTCTTTCTACGAGTTCTATACCGGCGCTCACGCACGTGGCTTTGCTAATATCACGTAGCCAGGGAGGAAGTGGTCGCGCATATTTATAATCGATCGACTCGGCCCACCAACAAGCCTTCGGGCAAGCCTTGCCATACAAAGAAGAAAGTATCTGGGGTAGAACTAATGCGTACTTGGCGCGCTGTTGCTCTCCGCACGGAATAAAGTCGAGCGGACAGGATTCGATCGCTTGAAAACATAGAATTCTCAGCTTCCTTTCACACGAACCAGCGAGAGTGGTGCGCTCAGGAGTTCGATTACCATTCACGATTAAACTCCTCCACGCTTATGGGAATAAAGATTTTTTTCATTCCAAGCTAATTTCATTCTAGAATGACTGAATCGACATTTACTATTTACCATGTAATACAAGCAGTAACACTCGTGTATATTGTTACACTGATTCTTTGTACGCTCATTATCTACATTTATTATTTATTATTTCCTAAAGTCATGAATTCGCAGCTTTCATTATTCTTTATTAGTAAAGTGTCTGACAACAAGCGGCGCATTCCACTTGGAGGCGCCTTGAGCTTTGAGTGCATGTCCGCACGGATGTATTCATCTCTCACAGGCTTTCATGAACGCCTTGTCCGAGCACGGCCGACGCATTCTACTGTGGACGAAGACAGCATTAAGAATGCAATGCCTTCATAAAGATTTCTTCCTTCCTCGGCCGTTCTCACTGGCAGACGCTTGGCAATGCTATTCTTGTTTCGTTCTCCTCTATAACGATTGTCGGAACTAAGGGGAACGTTGAAGGGACGAAGCCCCTTTGCCAGTGTGTTGCCATGAGACACCCTCTTTCCTATTTCCCTAAAAACTAAAAACCACCACCCCTGCCGATCAATAATTGCAGCACACGTGTGTCGACTTGTCCGGTCGTTCTCCCTTTTGTAACACACTACTACCATTATATCTACAATTGTATTGCGTATCGTATTGTCCACGAAAGCAGAGAACACTTTGGTGTTACGGATGAAAAGAACCTTCTATTGTATAGAAATTGTACAGCAGTTCCATTGGTGTTTTAAATCGACAGTGAAATGAAACGTTTGTGTTTCAGTGATTAATAAACACACGTAGTTTGTAGTACTATATTTAAAAATATCGATCGAATTATTAATAGATAGAAAACCTTTTTAATACACATAAACTTTGCGATGTTCTAAATTCGGAAAATTCTCTGTGGAAGCTATTTATTCGAGAACAATCCTAGACAAGCAGCGCGTCGAATGTTACAGTTACAGGAAATTGTCTCTCGAGGAAGTGAAACCCTTCCTGGTAGGTGTTACCGCGAGAGCCTCACAGTTCACACACAGACACATAGATATACGTGTGTTGGTTTCTCGTTTGCGGAGAACGACGCGCCTATCCGTGTCATTATCGTTGGGGCCGCAATTAATTGCGAGGGAGAAGCACCGCAGGGAAAGAATGACGATTGGAAACCGTCAATTAGGTGACGGTTTCCTTCGGCCGTGCGAGACAGTGGCAATCTCGTGAGGATGTGGATGCCAATGCCATTGAATGGCAGGAATCACGCTCCTTTTATCGGCAAACGCTTGATTGGTAAACAGTCGGTAATGACGTCAATCGGTGAACTTTACTCTCGTCGCAAGCCTTTAATTCAACGACGATAAACATCGCGTTCTATCTTTCTCTTTCTTCAACATCCGTTGTCTGTCTTTTGAAAAAAGTCCTGTCGAAATTCGTTGAATCATTATCGATTGCTGTAATTGTTGTTAATTGATTGTATTTGTATCGAAAGTGATATTTTTGTATTGTCAATCGATCTCTAATTGAGATATCGTAAAATCGAAGTTCAGGAGTTTCCAAATGGCAAGAGAAAGGAAAGGAGAGACTTTCTCGAGGGAGCAGAGTGCGAGCGACATATAATCAAAATATTATACATGCTTATTGCCGACCGCAACCGGTAACACAATCTGTTATTGACTTTTGCGCCGCATCCCACAGCGATACGTATGTACGCGTGTGCGCATTCAAGCTCAAGCTACTACTTTATTTCGATCTGAGAACTAGTTAAATCACTCGACACAGGATTAATCATTTTACACGTGTAGATTTTACGAACAGTAATCATCGAAAAAAAAGGTGAACGAACTTCACAGTTTGTAATTTAATTAAATTACTCAAAACAGAATTTATTTCTTTTATATAAGTCGATCTTATAAATGATAATATGTTATTCAAAAAAAGGGTGGACGAACCCACTTTGATTCACAAAAGTCTCACATTATATTTCACTCACAGGATTAATTTCATACATAAATTTTATGAATGACAAGGTTTTCCATTCAAAAAAAAACCTTATTTCTTCACACCTTGAGCAACTTTGAGATCCAGTTGAAGGGAGACTCATTGTTCGCGATGCGTTACACGACTCGACGCATTATTGTTCGTCATGCGATACAGGTTGCATCCTCTCATTTCTCGTGCAGTGTGTGACGCGAGATGAAACGCGCTCGGCCCCGAAGAGGAGAGCAGGAAGCGTCTTCTACATATGTATATATGCGCGCACACGCGCGCGCGCGTGTTAGGCGCACCCGACACTCCACGCCAATTGTATTACATTCGCCGGTAATGGTGTATCGCTGCCAGTGTGTCCACAGGTGTCGAGTTATTAAGAGCAGCCGCTTGTTTACCTGGGATTCATTCCACTCGAGTTTGTTCACCTCGCCCGACTGCCGTATCATATCAGGGCTGTTCGCCGCACCCACACTACTTCGTCAAATAGATCGTGCTTCGAGTTAGCTTTAGGAAAATGTATACTTCTAATTATGAGTCATTGAAATTTCATTTTAATTAATTGTATAAGCAATTATTGTTAAGTGAATGGGAAGTATGGGTATTTTGTTTAAAGAGATTTATTTATAACGTCGTTGTATTAGATTTGTTTATAATTGTTTAATTTATTTTTATCATTATTTATTTATAATTAATAATTATTTTTATCGTAATTGCAAGTTTGTAACACAGTAAAAGAGTTACTCGAACGCAGTGTTCCCTTCTGTGGGAAACTAAGATGATCGATTATGAGAGCAGACGCGTTTTTACAATTAGTCCTCCAATTAAGTGAACGGCTCCCGTGGATTCTCACATTCCCATTGAGCTCATTGGTTCGCATTGGTGCTCGAATCATACACGTTACGCGCTCTCTTACGCAATCCTCCGGTACTCGCACGATAAGATGGGACCATTCAACACAATAGCAAATTGCGTCTTCTTCACGTGTTTCGCGTGTCTCTCCGTCTGTGGCAAGCATTTCGCTATTATTCAGCATTGCACGTCCGGTGATTTCGTCTGTCATATCACTCGTTGGGAACGTCACGCACATTGCGAGCGAGTCCCGGACGTGGAACAATTAACTCTTTCATAGAGACATGTACGAAAGCCAGGTCGAAAGCGAAACCTTTGCTAGTAACCTTTTAACCCATTGCACTTTAAGTATCATCCAATTCTGTAATACTAACTTCATTTTTTCTTTTCATTATGACAGCAATAAATTGCAAAATATTTTATTTATTATTAACACCGTAAATATGAATTATACATGACAGTTATTAGTAAGACTGGTTTGTCAGCATTCGAAGTGAAGGCTCATCAAAGGCTACTTGGAACCACACTTTAATTGGCCGATGTCAATCGATTATACTTGCGGTGCACATAGTGAAAGTCGCAGAAATCACGATGATTTTTCGAACGAACGACATTGGTGAAGTTTGAAAGGTGGTTCAGCTACTTGCTAAGATAAGAGTTCCAGCGGGTGGTGTCAAAGTGTTCCACGCGCTCTCGTTTATGGAATTCAGAGGACGTGTCGTTGACTATCTTTATGGAGAAAGTGGTTGCCCGCACTTGGCCCACCCTGCGCCGGGCAAAATAACTTTGCTCTAGAAAGCGAGTGGTTTTGTCTATCGGCACTATTAAAGGAAATATATGGGGGCATACTTTTCCTGGGAACTTTTCTCCCTCTTTATAACTCTGAAAGATTATGCAGAGTTGATAGACGATAAGAAAATTTAAAAAGAAGAAAAAAGTATATCGATTCTATGACCTTGATAAATAATGTTCAACACATAGGTAACTCCTGTTTATCACTATGGAAAGTTATAGAAATTTTTTCCTATTGAAACGCGTTCGATTAGGAGTACTTTTCCTAAGTATTTTTCTCGCTCTTTGTAACCCTGAGAGAAACGCTGAATTGATAGATGAGAGATAACAGATTTAAGATAGATGAAAAATGTATTAATTCAATGACCTTGATGATTGATCATCGACCCAGGTGGTAACTCTTGTTATCACCATAGAAAGTTATAGTATTCCTATTTTAGAGCACGTTTGCTTCGACTAGATTGGTTTGGCGAGCCGATCGTGTGCGCAAATTACATTCGTGGGATACTGTCAGACTTTTCTCGGGCTTCCGGTCATTTTAATCAGTTATCAGGCACCGAACGCCGAGGACAGTTGGCCTTTCACCGTAGAAAGTGCTCGAAGACCACGCCGGCAAAAGGCGATCGCGGCACAGGTGACTCGAATTATGAGAAAGACACGACGGTGTTCATGTTAATATTGATTAATGCTCGCCGATACTTTCTACCGTTCGGGGAAGATCTGCTCCAGTTCGAACTGGCCGAAATCGAAGCGTTGTACAACTTTTGATTTCTTTTTCATTCCACATCTGACTTGGTCGAAGCTGGATTTATTAAATCTCGAGAATCTTCCTAAAATCAGACAACTGGATCAGTGTTTTTTTGATATTTTTAATAAAATATTAAAAATCAATAAATAGCATCCTGACAAATCTTCGAACTGGTCCAGCAGGATTCCCATATTAATCTTTTGGAATTCGTATTGGAGAAATAGAGACAGGAATGTTTGGTACAATAAATAAAACGAGACTTATGATGTGACTGAACTAAACACTCCGCGTGTATCGTCCATATCCGATTGAACTTTCCATCGAGACTTTCGTGTAGGTAATAATTAAAACGGACAGTTCTCGTTCGATCAGGAACTGCGCACTTCTTGTTTCAGCGCGCTCTTACCCGGCATTCCAATTCATCAATCTCGTTCGGGCTCACCTTATTGATTAAATCCTAGACGCTTGTCAATTAAATAGCGAGCATTCCACTCGTCGAATAGTTCGCAAGCTAATCCTAGGTGGAATCTAATTGCACGAAGACGTTTCTCGTCGAATCCTTGACTCAATTATTCTCAGTTACAACTCGAAAGTTTCGATATAAAGATACGTTTAAGCATTGGTAGATGCGTTTACTGTTTCTAAGGTTTATAGGTGATTAATTACTGTGCTAATATATATTCACTCAAGTTAAAGTAACTACCTTTTATCAAGTTTTTAATTTAGTTATTGGAATCTGTTCAAAATTCCAATAATTAGAAGAATAATATTTCATTTTCTGAAGTTTTAAAAATCCAATCCTATATTTATTTGTGCAAAATCAAAATATTTCCTTGCACACATGTATATTATTTCTCAACTTTGTACTCATTTTCCTTCACTCTCACTGGCAAAGCGAAAGGAAGAAACTCTCAGTGAACAAAGTCAAATTAAAATAGTGTGGAAGTTTATTGAAGAACGATCCGATATCAGATCTCTCTTTACTCTACATTAATTTTACTTTCAAATGTAAACGTAGTTTAAGGTCGCTGCAATCGTATATCATTTCGGCGAAACGAACACCGCTTGTCAGTTCGGCATAACAAGATCGGAGATCTTGTTCGTAGCGCCGAGTGTGTATTCCCATAAGAATATCCGTTCTACCTTTCAAGTTGGAGAGTCGATAGTTAACTCGACTGTTTCCACCCACCATTGCGAGTGCCACACGCAAGTACAATGGAGCCGAGAATCGCACGCACGCACTCGCAATAATTTACGATCGACGAGAGAGTTGGCCCAACGAGACTTTTGTCACTTTTATTTAAGACTCGCCGCAACTTTATTGGCAATTACTCGCTCGCTATTCCTGAGTACTTGGCTTTAATGCGATTGATTACTACTTCCCTATTGCACCGCAGACCTTCTTCTATTTCGCAACACTAACACGAAAAGAAAGAAAGAGAAATAGATATACAAGCTGTATTTTCTCTTTCCACGAGTTTATCTGTAATGTGAAATCATTGAAATCAAGGAAACACATAGATATGCAAATTCGACAGTGACAGGTTTGCTTGTAGAGTGTTGTGATTTCCTATTAATCATCCTGGGAAGTATAATTAAACCAGAGAGTCGATTTACCTCGTTTTCCAGAGCTCTGCCAATCACTGCAATCCTTCAATCGCGTTAAGTTCGTGATATCCAGTGATTAATGTCGGATATAATAAAAATACATGGACAATCTTGTAAGAAGAGTCGACTAAAAAGATCAAGCAGAAGTGGTTTCGACTGACTTTCTTCTGTGCTTGGAGTTCTTCCCATCAATGATTCCGCAACAGAGTTTCTGCGAGTGCGAGTTTCGCTCTCAGTCGAAAGGATTGCGATAGAGCGAATAAAAAGGCAGATGCCCGAAAGGGAAAAAAGTGGCTTTTTGTACCGTGTAGAACAGCAGAGAAGTGAGAAAGAATTGCGATGAGTTTCACTTTCCCGTGCTACCATACACACACATTCATACACACATTGAAAACGTGCATATATTGCATGAGGATGTGTAAACTCCCTCGCAAGCGAGTTCACGCGCGCCGGAGTCAAGAAGGAAGCGTGTGCTCCTCAACGCTCGTTTCTTCTTAAGAACCGAGACTTTCCGCCGGATGTACAAGGCCATTGTTTTTGCCGCACGCACGCACCGATTGTAACCAGCCGTGTAAACATCTGCTTCATGCACGTTGCCGAAATGACCGTGGTTTCTTCCGGAGTTTTAATTAAATCTGCCAATTCTGCAGATTTCATTTGACTTTCCGTTTATTAACTCAATGCGATAATATGGAAATTTTTCCGCGAATGGACGTGGATTGACAAATATATGATTTGCATGGTTGCGTAATAAGTTTGCATAAAAGAATTTTGAAGAAGGAATGAAGTATACAAACGAGAAAGAATTATACAGTGGCATTAACAATTTATGTTAATATGTTTCGACCGTATGATGGTCGATGCGGTAACAACCAGACTCGCGGAAACCCCAGCTTCGATTTCTCGGTTGGCAGGGTTTACATAATTACGGAAATGGCCAATCCGATATATAAGAACATATCTGACAAATCAAAGCGAGCTTTACTTGTAACACGATCGTAATCTTGGGTCCAGTTGGATGGTGAATAATCGGTCATCATTATACGATCATTATACTACGCTTTCCCACCATCGTGTTGGCACATCTGACAGTATGTTTTACTACTAAACTATCAAAACTAGCAAACAAATGAGTATTAAGCGCTGACTAATCTCGAGCGATTATTCAGAGCAGTTGGAAAGCTGAAATAATCCTCGTTTAAAATCCTCGAATGCGATAGTCCTGTTTATTATTACTCTAAGGACGATCCATAAATAATGACACCTTTGTGTCGCACTTCTCAGGTATAAGTACCTTATCACTTCGAAAATTTCCAACCCTCCAGGCAGTAGGGTAAGCACCCTCGTATAATCCTCTCCCCATATTGTTACTGGAGTACTGGAGAAAGGTACGAAGGGTCGAAAAGTACCATCGACAATACTTTCGCAGTTACTACGATGACACGGTTGAGGAAAACAATTTCGGTATTAGGAAAATCCCAGGTAATCCCTTGTGAAACACGTGTTCGAAGAGGTTTGCGGAGGGATCTAGCGCTTCTCTACCTACCAGATGATTTCTTTTGTAATGGCAATTGTTCTCGGCATCGTCATTGTCAATTTGAATATCGTGACGTATATATAACTGCGCGGTGAACAATGTGTCCTTGGCTTTACCTGACTCAGCGGCGAGCGTGTTCACTCGTTCTTGACCTGGCGTGTCGAGCGGTACAAAAAGTCGGCGCGCTAGACAGCTCACGTAATACTTCGGTAATCGCATCAATTACCGCCTGCTAAATGCTACATTTAGTAGTCCCGACGTCTTCATCCTATTATTGCTTTCGATATATTTAATCAGTTTTGTCTATAACTTTGTTCTATTATTCAGAGGAATTATTTTTATCCTTGCTAAAAATAGAAACAAGGAAATGCTTCTTTCATTGTGTTCTCTTACTCATAGAACAGTTGTATAGAAACTTCGAGGAGTTCCTTTGGAACAGAAATATGTTGGAATTTTTAGTCTAAACTTCAAAGTTTTTTTTGTCTATCATTTTATTCTATTATTCACTAAAATTATTGTTATCCTTGTTAGAAATAGAAACAAGGAAATGCTTCTTTCATTCCCTTATACACATAATATAGAACAATTATATAGAAACTGCGAGGAATTCTCTTTGTAACAGAAATATGTTGAAATTTTTCAAAGCTGAACTTCAAAGGTTTTCTCTCTATTGAACTCTCAACATACAAGATGAAATCTTATCTGTAAGCCGCGCCTGATAGAATCTATGTATCTCTCGATGAGATCAAAGGGAGGAGTAGTTGTATGCTGGAGGACAAAAGATTTATCAGAGTTGAATTCGAGTCGAGTCAGTGAATTCGACTGACGAAGGGTGCCGTTGGACATTTCCGATAAAATATATATATACTTTGCGATTATGTGGCTACTAACGGTACAAAAGACTTGTGTGGATGGTGCATTCAGGATAACCGAGGCCGTAGTGCACGCCACCTTTTGCAGATTCCAATCCACCATTAGAAGAGAGCGCTACGTACTTTCTGACCTGGAACGGAACGACGGACCTACATGCACATTCGAGTCTTGTATACATCTTAGAGATTCTATATCCTTTCTTCTACAATCCACAGTATCCATGTGCCCTTTCTAAAACATGTGCCAAATGGTTCCCATGTATAATGAAGCGTTACTTTGATCTAGCCGATATGAAAGTCCAACTCGATTGTAAATTTCTACTTATACCACTAATTTATATCAAATTCATCTTACACTCTAATATATTATTCCATCGTGTTAAATATTCAATTGACTAATACATAATTTATTAACCGACGATCTAATGAAAAAGATCGAGATTTACTGAACTATAATTACCACAGGTTTATACCTACCAGTTGTTTTTTTCTTCAGGTTTAATTGATATCTAATTAATCTTAGACATGTAATTATAAATAGCTCCATGGAGATTTTACTCCTTGAACGTTGTACCACGATTATTCTTGCTATTAGTCATTTTTCCCGTCGTCGGCACGAATAGGAAGCTGCCTATTAAAAAAAGAACGTCTATCAAGTATGTATTGAATACGTGCACTTGTGAACTCTCGCACACTTGAAGTATCATAGTAGAGTGATAGAAATCTAAGATAAAGATCATAGGCGACAAGAAAACTCGACTAGGTGTGTTTTCGAAACTCCAGCATCAGTGGTCCAGCACTCAAGGGTGATGAGAAGAGTAGCACCGTGTGCGACCCGCATCTAGCGTGGGTGTATGTGTGTGTGTGTGTGTGTGTGTGTTTGTGCTACATCGAGTGTGTTCTTCGCAGTAGTCAGGATTTTTCACGGCAATAACCGGCGCTTCGAGTGCGCCCCACTTACGTGTCACTCAATACGAACACACCTTTGCCGATCCCGGCATTCTCATTCCGAGTGCATTCCTGCCCCGTGCATGCCACGCACTCTACGTGTCTCGGAGGTCAACAATACCAGCCCAGTGCTATTTATAACACTGGGATTTCCCTAATGATGGTTTTTCCGGAATCATGCTTGAACACCATTTAATTTCGTACGTTTATGGGGAATTTATGGGAGGTTGTTTTGAAGTGTGAAAGAGCTTGTAAATTGGTGTCGTATGCCATTAAATTTTGGAAATCGTACTCTTTGGAGTTCTTGATGTTTAATTAATGTGCTAATTAAATGGATTTATATATTTATTATTAGTTATTGGAATACTAATTTAAACGCGTGATTAATTAGTTATATTTGGTAAATCTTTGTATTATTATATTAACCAAGTGATAAATCGTGCACTGACTGGTTGGTTCTTACCGGGTTCATTGAAAATGGTGTTAAATGGCCACGGATGAAAGTACACACTCTCATTGGCAGGAACCATGACGCGCCAGGATTTGACGTCGAAGCCCAGGACGAAGCCGGCTCCTTTCCCAGTGATCCGCGGCTCCTGCATAAAACATAAACTTTTACGCGCGTCGGTCACGGTCTTCTTGCATGCAATTAACAGCGCCGGTTTCCAGAGTTGGCCACTTTCAGGCCGCAGACACTCGTAGTCCATGGAACTTTGCTTTTCTCTTATACTGGCATATAGAAAACAAAGAGTCTGTGGCATAAAAGTTGGAATTTTTACAGAAAATATGAGAAAAAGTTATCCTGAATAATTTAGCTTGACTAATTTTTACGAGTTTTTCCATATTTTTCAGTCTTCCTGACTGTTTCAGAAGCTGAAATTTGAGGGAGAATGTTTTCTTGTATCAAGGAAGAAGTGATATAAAAATCAGAGCCCTAGCTCAACATTTAATTTTTCGCCAATTTTTCGAGGGGTATATACCCCTTCAGATTTTTTCGATTTTTGGAAAGACCTTAGACTTTGGAAAACGGTGCATAAATCGATTGTTTGAGTATCAAAACGGATAGAAAACATGAAATCATTGGCAAAAATGCTGGAATTGTACCGAAAACACGTGAAAACAGTCTCCTGAATAATTAATTTCATCTTATTTAGGCGATATTTTCCACATTTTTCTAGCCTTCCCGACATTTTAGGGGTCTCAAGTTTGGCAGAGAATGTTTTCTTATATCAAGGAACAAATGATATAAAAATCAGTGTCCTAGCTAAAAATTTAATTTTCACCAATTTTTCGATTCAAATTTTTCAAGATTTTCCCACATTTTCCTAACTTCCCGGATTTGTTCATAAATCGATTGTTCCGGTATTAGAACGAGTAGAAAGCAAAGAATCAATTGAATAAAAGGCTCGTATTGACCGTGTACTTCCGGTGACACAAAGCGATCTGCGCGCAGCTCGAAAGGAGAGGTCGCCTCGGCCGTAAATTACGCGTTGATGCGCATCCAGGCTCTCCTTTCCTTTTATGGCAAGGTGTGCATACCACACACTAGTATATCGACAATTTGTGTAGGTGTATGCGTAGAAATACCAGGGCTGCTGTGTGCCGGCTCACGTAGGAGCCGCTCGAGATTACTGAGAATGCAAATCGTTCTACAAGTTACTTCCGCACTGACTCTTCACCTCCGATTTCCAAGCCTGATTTCAAATTATTAAACCATTAAATCCTTAAACACAATATTACTAAATCCATTAACTTATAAAGAACAAAATTTATCCTCACATTTAAAACCTTCAACAATACAAATCAAACAAAAATCCTTAAATATTCCACACGGCACATCCCAATTCATTTTATCTCACATATCAATCAAATTCATGAGCGTCAAAAGTGCGTGTCGAATAATAACAAGAATAATGCGTGTATACATGAAACGAGGCCGCTTGGAAATAACAAGTGTTCACTATTCCGAGGGATATCTTCATCAGCGATTACTCAAGATGAGAAAGTATGCTCGTCGATGGATTATATAATAATTATTGTAAACTACATGGATTGTCTAATCCTCTGAAAGTCGATCTTACAAATCCGTGCTAAAGGTTAATGTACATTCAAAGGCTCCGATTCCAGTCTCGAGACTATCGAATGCTATAATTAGTGCGTATCTCTCTTTCTCTTTCTCTTTCCCAGGGATTTATGCGTAGGAGTAGATTTTTTCTCTCTCTCTCTCCTTCGAGATGAGAATGTAGGTGGTCCTTTGCTGTAGGTAGGTGAGTGCATAACTCACCGAGCTGTTATTGGTTCGCACATATCTCTTGTTGCCGGGCGTAGTGTATCGGTGTCCTTTATCGTTCTGGACCAGATACGCTCGTCGACAGTGCATATCTTCCATTCACACTTTCTTAGAGTGCCCTGCAGCGAGTCTCTCACGAACGAACCATTCTCACGTGAATTCCGCCTCCTCTGCCTTTCCTCTTTGCTCGCCACCTTCTTCGCCAAGCTACGTCTGAGAGAATGAGTACTCGTTACTCCACCCTGAAATTGATAGCTGTTTGATCTTCTATTTTTATTTTACTATTTTTATGTGTCACTCATCGTGAATTATTTATTTATATATTATGGGAGGATCGAATAATATTTTGCATGAGATATAAGAGTGGTTGTATTATTTTCTTGATAATTAACCCTTTGCACTTTTATACATTAATTAGCAAAGCTAGCACATTTTAAAAAAGGAATCTTTGCATGCGCAATATAAGTTCACAGTTTCGTTAACGAAAAATGCTTCGAGTGCAAAGTGTTAATTCGTATTGTTTTGATTGGTTCGTTCTTCATTCATAATTTCTAGCAGCTATTGGCCTGCAATTGTCCGATTGTGAAACGTTGGACCAGCTGGGGAATTCCTCGGGGAAACCTGCCAGTCAGGAGAATCCGAGAGAGGATTGGCCTCGATCGTATCCCACAGTCTCGAGACTGCTCGTCGAACTTTGCGTCTCTTTCGCCGATGTAAAGTTCAATTCACTGGCGTTCTTGTTGAAAGCTCAGCCGCGCGCACAGATGCTCGATAATGCGGGAGCGAGTACTCGAATAGCTTGGCATCGATCTCTCGATCGATCGAAGGAGCGTCCGGAGAGTTGGACGTATGGGAAACCAGGTGAAATGATGCTCTCTGCTTATTCACGGTCCACTTGTACGATCGGGAAGCAGCGTTTCCTTTTGCCAAGCAAGTCACTTTGGTTCACTTTTAAGTTTAAGAAAGAACGTGTATGATTGCCGATTGTTGAGAAATATTTAGTTATAAATGACTGTCGTGATAAAATGGGAGATAAATAAATTAATTAGATGATAGAAACAAGTAAATTGCAAGGGTTTGTACAAAAAGGTTCTTAGAAGTAATGCTTATTAACAAAAGACAATACTGTGTATTTATGTATATCAAACAATAGGCATATGATAAAAACGTTAATTGCTGAAATTAAAACATATTGTGAAGTTAGACGCTTTCACGTATATTTATTGAAATCCAGCTTTTCGACAGTGTGAGACGACGCGCACACATGCACCCTTGAATCATGGCTGCTCTAGCAAGGCAAGTCGGTCGAATGATTCGAGTGTCCTCGATTCCGGCATCGGCATCCACTATTCGCAATCTCTCCGAACGTCAGAAGCGCATCGCCGGCCGAATCGTATTATCTGGCACTTCAATAAATTAATAGTGCTCGAGATTCCATTGAAAAATGGAACAACCATTAATCACTAATTCAGTAATACTAAATTCAATAATAGACAGAAAACAAATAACTAGTTTACTAAAGATTTCCCGTTTGTAATAATAAAATATGACTCCAAATAAATTGATAACATTATTAATGTTTTAATGCTAGAAAAACTGCACCGAACGAAAGTGAAGTTTCATTCCGTCATTTTCCTAATTAAGCTAGTCGACCTGAATCTACCATTTAACGCTAGTTTAGCGCACTCATTCTTGCCAATTATCGCAATACCAATGCATACGAACATACGTATGCTGCTGCGGGTACGCACTTGCACCAAGAGAAGTCAGAAGCAAGATCGTTTTCCTTCGGCTTCTGATTCCGACCGCACGCGACAAGCATATTGGCTGTCTTTAATTCGCAATGATAGTTACGCTCTGTGAGTTAAACAGGGCTTGTTCTCGTCAAGATTATCAAATAGATTATAATCAAAAATCGAGAATGGATTTATCATTCAAGTTTACTCACATTTTATTATAAGCATACCGAAGCTACTTTTACAGGAATTAATCAGTAACATCAATGTTTTGATAACAGAATTTTTATATTAATGAAAGAGTTGTCTTCCTGATCTGCTTTTTTGTTTATATAAAAAGTTAAAGTAATATAGAATGTTGCGATACTGAAGTATTTGAATAATGAATAAAGGAGGCTTGCAGATTCAGATAACATGGAACTTCTGTTAGACCACTTTCACCAGCTGATTCACTTGGCAAGTGTGTATCGATCGTCTATGACGTGAAATAATAATAGTAGTTTGATATATTGTATCGGCCGATCGATAGCACTCTGCTATGTAGAATTTATATAACCAGCGAAGCTACTGGAATGACAAAGCGCCGTCCGATTACGGTAACAAGATCGGACGTCTTGTATTCTATTCTAAATCTTTTATTACAGTTACATGTACCTTCTAGAATTTTGTATGTAACGTATCAGATATAAAAATAGGTCAGAATTCATCGAACATTATTACTCTTAGAATATATAGTGTTTTTTTGGAAATTATATTTTTTCTAAAGCCCTCATCGTTTATCTTTAATTTTTTAACAATTGAGTCAGTCGTAACAAGTTAGTTATTACGAGAAATAATTATTCTCGTATTTTATTATACAACACTTTCTGTTTTGTTATACAACAATACTTGTACTTACTCCCTCGCAAGAAATGTTCTTCCTCATGGAAATGTTTCCCATTATGTTTTTCCAGTCCTATTTAAAGCTTCTTGGCTATTGCTTAGTCGTGTTACGGGATTGCAACGACTCATCTTCAATGTATCCTTAATTTTACCTAGAAAGACGCGTTCCTTCGAAATCGTGACCGATCGCTCGAAATTGCAAACTCTGATTTGGAAAGTAACGGTGTATAGTGGCGGCTCGGGTCAGCCGATCGAGCACCCTGATGCATAATTTCAATTTGCTTCGTGCCGATTCCTACCGATGATTTTCACCGTTCATCCGTCATCGTGTTTATATTATTCATTCGCAATATATGCTGGACCAGAAGAATTTAATATATTAAATTTAATTCGAAGGCAGGCATAAAAATCCGTTCATTCATAATCGCACTTATATTATTCATTCGCAATATGTGCTGGACCAGAAGAATTTAATATATTAAATTTAATTCGAAGGCAGGCATAAAAATCTGTTCATTCATAATCGCGCTTATATTATTCATTCGTAATATATGCTGGACCAGAAAAATCCAATCTATTAAATTTAATTCGAACACTATCATAAAAATCCGTTCATTCATAATCGCACTTATATTATTCATTCGCAATATATGCCAACCCAGAAGACTTCAATCTATTAAATTTAATTCGAACGAAGTCATAAAATAAAGTACCAGTAAGAATTTCTGCAGGTAGATAAATTTGAGCAGGTGTGCAAGATTTCTTGCAGTTTCTGGGAAATCGGTCGACGCTAACGACACCCTCGCTTCGAGCGATTCAGGTCTGACACGATTTCACGGGCGCACGTGCGTGTCGTTAATTCGTGATCGAGATGAAGATCAAGATGACACGAGCGTCGTTAGTGCCTCCTTCCGAGAAACGTCAATCTCACCCAGTCTATATCTTCGAACGAAAACGTGTCTTCTTAATCAGCTAGGTTCTCCTTAACCCCAATTGACGGACACACATGGATTTCGCGAGTCCAATCCACCTTGCTTTGTTGCATCCAAGTACTTTCGCCGATCGAAAGCTCGGAAACTAGAGCGATTCAAAGATTTGCGCTCGAACGTCAAGTCACTCTTCTAATTGGAACGGAAAATAATTCTGAAAATATTGGATATAAAATCTATTTTATATATGTAGTATTCAAACGATTTAATAATCGATTTGTATAAACTATCGTTATGACTGAGTTTACCGATCAAGTTATTCCAATGAAGTTTCAATAAAACAGAAATAAATATTTTAAATAATATATAACACAAGCGATAGGGAAAAAAGCCTGAAAATACAAAGAAGAAAATTTACAAGGTACTTCTACGTCGACCATTAACGTTTCCACAGTTTTCCAAGCTACCCTGTGAACAGTACTTTGTTATCTTCGATCTAAGAGTGCAGTTAGAAAGAGTGCCGTAAGGCGATCCTTGTAATGAGAGCGTATTCCTTGTACTCCTGCGATACTGATAGCCCATTGTATCCAACACCAGGATAAACAACAACGGCCTCCCAATCAACAATGGGATCCGCTGGAACGCGAGCTCTTGGAAAAGTGGGGCAGAAAAATGGCTTGTCATTTGCAGTAAACATGAGCGCGAAAATGAATGGAGCTTGTGGTGTTCCTTGTTGCCAACAGATTTATTCATGTATTCGAGCTCGTACACAATGAAATCCGGCGACGACGCTGCTTCCCACGACGCCGCATTGCGTCTCGTTAATTATACTCGGCTATATCAGAGTCTACTTTTTTTACTCGTGTCGCTATGGTTTCTACAATGTAGCAAAGCTTCCGCGAAGAAATTCCTAAAGTACATTGAAACCTCTTCGATGTGAAACAGACGCAAAAATTTTCGAGGAAAAAAAACACTTACTGCTCTGGAATTCAAAGATTCCCTTTTGTTAAAAGCAATTGTGAGTGTTGGAACTTTTCCACAATTGGCGCGATAGGAAAGTAGATGAGTCTCGACGACCGCGATGACCTTTCCCGATAGGGAAAGTCCGACTTTTCTAGTCGCTGTGAAAAGGTATGCGATCGCAACTCAACTAACTAGTCCAATGGATTTGGTTAGCGAGGAAGAAAGTAAGTGAATCGGAACCCTATGGAATTCTTGTTTCTAATAGGAATGTCTATAAGAATTGATCAGAAGTTCAACGAATCGCAGTGTGACGCTTCTCTTCCTGTAAAGATTATTACTAGTTTCCATGAGAGGAATCTTCATGAAAGAAATTCGACATTATATTACTCTATAATTGAATTATCGTCACGAATCAGTGATCCGGTCTGATAAAACGGACGAGCGATATCAGCTTTGAGAAATCGGAATCGTGGGTTAGCATGGAAATTGTTTTGTTTGTTGCGATGAAATTAATTTGCATTTCTCCCAGGAAGTCGATTATCAGCCGGCTCTCTAAACACCGGTGCGGCCAGTTTTTCATCCTTCCATTCGACCACTAACCATTCTGTCCGGCGACCGTTAGGCCACTGTAATTAACTGCTACGTGATTAGCTTCTCTTTCAATGCAAAGGAGAAATATGAAATTCGTACCGCAAGTTCATTGTCGACTATGCGAATTGGCCCTGGAAAGAGTTAACTGATTTTCCTGTGTGTGTGTGTGTGTTTGATTACATTTCTCACGTACTACGCACACTTGAATGAGAATATCTAATTGAAAGGCAGGTTAGAAAAACAACTGAGAGTCGTGCGAATCATTTGACCGCATAAGGAACGATATGCAGAATCATTTGACAGTGAGCAGGAAGGGTGTAATAAAGTTGTCAGCTCGACAACGAAATCATTGAAAGCAACTTTCTTCATTTTACCACGCGTCTGCGAAGTATGCCGTGCGATAAAAAAAACCACTCGGAACTTCGACTTTAAAATATATTTCCTGTTGATTATTAATTTATCTCGAATAATTATTCATCCGTCATAAAAATAGATCGACTTTCTATTTAGAATAGTTGATGACAGCTTTTTATCTATATCACAAGATCTCTAATACATTCTAGTTCCAAGATCATTTCTAATCGATACATCAATAGATCAATACATAGACGTATCAATCGCGCGGATGGAATCATCGATAGGTAAAGAGTGCTATTTATACTCTATCGAGACTTTACCAGCTGCTTCGACAGCTGACCCTTAACAACACGACAATCATGTACGAATCGAACAACTTGTCCAAGGAAAGACATACACGTTCGCCGAGTACGTAACATTGTATCATGATCGATTGGTTATCGATTTCTGGCTCTCGATCCGTGGAAAGCGATCCAAAGGAAAATTAATAGAAAGCTCGCTTCAACTACGATCGAAACATAGTAAGAACATAACAAAAAAAAAAAGCAACATATTCGCTTTAATTTCAATGATTGCAACGTCAGGTGAACTTTAACCCTTTCGAACATCGAGTCAACTACCAATGACTCGACATAATATCACCGGAAATCAAGTGAAAGCGAGCAAAGGATGCACTGTCAGATTAGAATCCGTTGGTGGATTCCATCGCTTAAAGATTCCACTTCCTGAATGGCAGTTTTTATTCATTAAATTAGCAAAGCATGACCGTGATTGGCAGAAATAACGCTGCCCATTGAAAACCAACATTATGCCGATCGCATTGTGACTATTTCGTGGTCGACTACTGATTCCTCCGCGCCTGAAATCCAAGTAGCCCGATGGCAGCCCTGGAAAGTCTTGTGGTTAAAAAGTGACCGACGCGTGAACTCTCGCCGATTGAGTTTCCTTCGCCAAAGCAATGTGCTAGAGCTGCTCTCCACCTCGCTTCCACACACCTCTATCTATCTATCGTAACTTCCGTTTCTCCCAACGGAATTGCGAGGCAACTGCTGACTCTCAGCTTGAGCGCAGTCGTGTTGCGCCACGCTCTCCTTCTATTTTTCATGTCTCCGATATATTGAACTCGCCTGGACTTCCACGCGATTCATTCAACTCTAGTTCGATCATTTGTTATGTAGGATTTGTATAATTTTATTCTTATATTCTGTAATTATTTATTTCTTATTGTATCAATAATATGGAAAGTAATTATTCTAGAGAATTCGTAAGGTTTTTGATGTTATATTTTTATTTTATATAATTTAATATCGTACTATTTAAAGATAGTATTATTGAGAGAATAATTCTCGGAGGTATATTGAATTCATCGAATCTCGCTCGCCACTGTCTTTGTGGTATTCCTTAGGTAGGAATGCTAAGAAGGTTTTATGGGATCCAAGCGATCTTTCCTGTGAATGGCTGTTAGAGCTCCTGGAGGCATTGGAACGTGCAGAAAGTGGCAAGTTTAATGCCCAGGAGACCGTTAAAGCAGACCTCCCGCCGGCTCGGCGGCGTCATGATTAACTGATTTATCCGGTCCAAACATCGAGTGGGAGTCTTTCGCGCGAGAGCGAACGGTCCAGATACCGCGCTGGACAATTTTCTATCAAATAACAGCGGTGATGCAATAAATCGCCGTGACGGAAGTGAATGCGGCACACACGCTTGACTTCTGAGCAAAAGAGCCACGTGAGTCATGCACGGCACGGCTCTGTTATTCTTGTGTGGGTTGGATTGGCAAGCATGCGTGTGAACAGCACATCGATAGACACATTGAGAATTTGGAAAAATCGAGATTCCTTGACTAGAGCCTGGTTACACTGAGAAAAACAGCCGACACCTCGCTGATTCTCAATGATTATCGTCATCGATTTCCGTGAGAAACGATTGATTTAAATCAATCAATCGATTATTAAAAATGATCTAAACGCACGAATTAATCCAATACGAAAACAATGAAACGGGTTTACTAACTCTTGACTATCATTAATTATACATCGAAAGATAACAATCGATACAACAATTTTGTGATCGAAGTGATCAACATAATCATCGACACTTTCACCTCGTCGATTGGCATCGGTGTCTTG
Organism: Ectemnius cavifrons; assembly: GCA_964023945.1. Taxonomy (NCBI): domain Eukaryota; kingdom Metazoa; phylum Arthropoda; class Insecta; order Hymenoptera; family Crabronidae; genus Ectemnius; species Ectemnius cavifrons. Next base: position 6,743,009 of record OZ030384.1, on the reverse strand, counting down.
TTAGTCCAATGATGAGAGTCTTCGATTGGCACTAGAGTGTTCCTTGCGCAAGTAAACATCGATGGGAAATCAATGGAAATTGTCAAGGAATTAAAGGTTTCGGAGAATGATTTACAATTGGGCCTGACTAACGACGGTGACATCAACGAACAATGTCGGCTTGTCTGCTGGGCGACGCGCCAGTCATTCGGAACAAATGACTGGCCAGGTCGACAATGAACAAAGTTAACGTGTTCAATGGATGATTTCTTGAGACGACGATCTTTCATGTAAAATAACCACTTTTCTAAGATCGTACATTAGAAAGAACGATCTTAGCATTATTATAAGTCAGCCGCTCTAATTCCAATCCCAGCTTCCTTACAGGCAATCGTACTACCGGGCGAGAAAGCAGCTAATTTGTTGCTCGCTTAACAAACGGTAATTAACGTCTAGCTGGGATTTAGCAGGAACTCTGACGCACAATGAACCGTAATGGAGAAAAACGTGCGGTGCGCAGCTGATGGACACGCGGCGATAACCGGCTGCCGACGACAGAGAAGATCAGTAATGTCCCATTAAGCTGCCCACCACTATCGTTCTAGCATCGGTAAATACAGTGAGAGTCAAAACCAGTTGTGAGATTGAAAAAAATCTACAACAGTAATGAAATTAAATTTTGCTTATTATTAATGCTCATGAATATTTAAAATATTGCCATGTAATGACAATTTAATATATAAAAGAATAGTACTATTAAAAAGGCTTCGATGCAAACGAATCTCGTTTAAATCAAAGGTGAAAAGGAAGCAGCGACTGTGAGTGCAAAGGGTTAATGAAAGCAACGACGAACAAATGGAAACTTTTCGTGTCACTCTACTTTTGACCTTTGCTGTAAAGCTACCTTTTCATAATGTCTAAGCGGGACAAGTGGTCGCTCGGTGCATTAGAGTTCCACTCTCGAATCTAATTAGCTCTCTTCCACCCTATTATAAAACACGCACGAGGTATAATTCATCCACTCGTGAGATCGCGCGCGGCGAAATCACTGGAAAGGAAAGCATTCTCGTTCGAGTCCGTTTCACCTGGTTCATTTTAAACTTTAAATGTGCAAACGGTCCCCGGAGCGCCGAAGTGATTTGTCGGCGCTCTATGACCGGTGATTAGCGTCGCCTGAGGATTCAGGCGTGATCGAAACGGCAGTAACAATGAGGAAGCATGCAAGCTAGAAACACGTATAGGGTGATGCATTTCTATTAGAATCAGCAATTATTTTCATTCCATTAACAATTTAGTGAAATAAATCTATTTTACTATATTTTATTCCTCTCTAAAATTATTAAATTAATACATTTTTAATATTTCTAATATATTACAGAATAACAAAATCATTTCAAGTCACCCTGTAGATGTGTAGAAGTATGTAGAAATACGTGCAATAACAGCCTGGGGATGAAAGGTTGATCGATGGGGTTGTTCTCTCCATTAGAGCAAACTCCTTTATTTTTCTCGACCCTTAATTAATGTTACTAGCATATTACCACGATGGTATTAATTCCAGCCTCCGGGTAAAGGGAAACGTCTGTGTATGATATGATTTCCTGGAGGGTCGAGCAACTTCTCGCGCCTCTCCTTCCACCTTTCGAGGCCACCGGCCGTCACGACACTCCGATACTTCAAGAACCTCGTCGCGGCTAATGAGCCAAGCATCCAAACACAATGATTTCTGCTCGACGTGCCGAGCGCACATTGCAAACTCGACCAAGTCAACTCTTTCCACTTTGGTCCACTCGTGCGAGAACCACCGATATTTCGTAAGGTGGACACACTGCTAACTCCCACGCACACCTTTCTTGAGAGAGACAAGACGAGAGTTATGAATCTTTAACAGCGGCATTCGTTCCAAGAGATATTGTTCACTCTTACGAAATTATTCATATAGCCAAAGGCACACTTTGCACCATTCGATCGAAACCACCACTTGTTAGCACTCATTGGCCGAGCTGTCTATCATTATGCGCGTGTCCTTCGCTCTCCGTGCAGCTGCTGCACGCTTATAAAAGGATTCGAAGACAGCTGCGCCCTGTTTACACCTGTACTAATACATAACTCGCTACTGAAGATGCACCCACGCTAGAGCAAATGAGAATCATTAGATTGGAAGCCTCGATATTATTCACTAGGAACTCTTATAAATGCTTTATAAAACCTTACGTGAACCTGTATTATCGCATTACTATCGATGAACGTATATAAAAATATTCAATCAACGAATTAAATTTAAAGTATCCTCGGAACGGCATTGTTTCAACTGAGTCATTAACCAGGGAAAGTCGAGGGTGCTTGATAATAAATTAACACTAGTAAGAAATAAGTCAAGAATTGGCGGGGAAATTTGCGTGCCAATACCGGTAGAAGGAAGGAACCCTTGGTCGTAAATAACGGTAAACCTCGAAAGGTTCGCTAGTAACCGAGCATCTGGTGGTCATTGGAAAGACAAGGGGGTTTGTCGGGTAAATCTGAGGAACGGTCCTTGCTATTATAAAGCATAGGACACCGTCGTCAATTCTCACTGGTCCTTGGCAAGGACTCGCAATTATCTTCTGGATGTCCTCCGCGATCCTCGGATTAGCCTGGCTCCTCCGATACAATTAGGATTAAGCTTACGGTATAAGCTTAGAAGAGAGGATATTTCTAGTCTTTATGTTCCTTTGGGTTTATGCTGGCGGCACATACTGTCCCGTCTTCGACGTAGTAGTTCTACCGAAAGTAAGTACCGCACTTTCGCCCTTCGATTACCCACCAATAAAAACGTCCCTTTCCTATGTTTCCCCCCCAAATGATATACGGAGAGAGCCGACCTCCTCTTCGATTTCAGGCTTCTAGTGCAGGTGTGGTGCAGTTAGTTTTGTTTAAAGTACCTTCGCCGGGAAGCAAGCGGCTTTCACGAACGCTCTGGATTCCAGGAACAATCCCCAAAGTCACTTTCGCAGTATAGAACGCCGCTCCTAGGTTTCCTTGCCTCTTACTAGGAGAATTACCGGTCTTCACCGATCGCCAGGTGACATCTCGATTGCTTGATCGAGAGTTTTCAATGTAGAAATAATCGCTTGTAGTTCATTGTTAGTCCGCGCAGGAGAGACTCATGATGTTCGCATTCCAAGCACTCGAGAGACGACTGCGTGAGCGATGTGTGGAATGAGAAAACCCTTTGTCGATTGTTTCGCGTGAGCATGTAAGATTGTAAGAGGACGTTGGACAACTGGAATGCTTGTATCGGTATTCGCGAGTCATTCATGATGAACTAGGAAGCTTTCGAAGATAATATTCTATCGTTTAATTGAATTAAATCAATCGGAGATATGTTTATCAATTTATAAGTAACTCGAAATATAATTCTTTTATATAAAAGAACTGATACTTCATAGTAGTCAATCGGAAATATATTATTTTACCTGACTAAAGAGTGCTGCTCGTCCCACGCTGCATCCGTCGCATTACAGAAAATAGTACACTGTTGTCGTCGAACAAAGGCTCGTTCCAAGATATTTGTCTCACACACTCAGTCACCTCGACTTCGATAAAACAGGCAGAACAGCCATTCCCCGGAAGGCAGTGATTCCAAATCCTTCGAGTCACTCGTACATATCCACCCAACGTTACTTTGCAACGACGATGCATTATCATTACAGCTTTTCTCTCTCTCTCTCTTGGGAGAACGTCGCTCGGATAAAAACAACCTAGCTACATCCTGCGTTAAATTGGATTAATACGAGCGTACGACAGCTCTCCGGTCGCTCAATTACGCAGGGCTTCAGGAAAGTCACGCACGGCATCCTGTAATTAGATCCACGTGCAACTGCACCGTGTCGCTCGCGTCTTTTTCATAGTCCCAACTGTCTAAGTAGAGTGGAAATATAGTACTACTAACACGCCTAGTCTTGTTAGAAAAAGTGTTCTTAAGAAAGAAAGTGTTCTTGTTACAAATATCTTTGAAGGAGACAATTTTCTTGTTAAGATCTATTGTAATTGTAAGAGATCTACTTAGGAAAAATCTGTAAGAGATATTTCAATTGTCCTTATTATATTTGTTAAAATATTGTAAGATGTGGAAGACGAAAAATTGGTTGTATCACTAAGTTTTATTTTGCTACTTCCGCCATCGATGCTCAAGAGCAATTGATTTTTCAACTCCTTTGTGTTTACGTTGGGAGGCCTCGCCACGCGCCCCCTTTTCCAACCATATCTATCTCATCGTCAGGGGGGGTTGGGTGACTTTCTTGGAAGACTTGCTCGCAGCTGCCTGTCTTGGTCATAAATTAGGGTCCGCAAGAAAAAGAAAGAGTAAGATCACTTCGTATTGGACCTGCGATAATGTTTTTCGCTGCCTTATATAATAGTTTAATACGATTGGCGATGGAAATATCAAGATGTATCTGAACGAAGATCACGTTAAAGAGATTCTCGTGTTAATTGGCCTTGCTCTCCGTTACATCTCAATTAGTTGGTCATCCTGCTTCCGTGGATTAATGAGCCGGTGTTAAGACGATGATCGTGTCGCTCAAGTCACGCGTCACTTGAATCAACCTCATTAACCACCTCTTTTACACCGACATGATTGAACACCAATGATAATCACTTATTACGATGAATCACATCGTCAGAAAATATCTTGAATGATAAAACGTCAAGTTAATGATTCACGCAAGGACATCGCTCAAGTTCGTCAAGTTGTCAATCAGGATTGCGTAGAAATCGGTACGGTAAAGTGTGTCTACGCTTGAATTTCTAAATTCTAGCACGGCTACTCCTAATCGAGAGCACTTGCAGTCCCACATTAATTCAACGATCTGCCCTCTAAATACGGTCGGCAAGCTAGCTTTCCCGTCAGATACAAATCGCGATTGTCCGCCGGAAGATTTCCCTCATCGGGAAGGTCGAGTTCACTTGGTTGGTATTCGGAAAGATGCTTTTCCAGGAGGAGGCGACGGCGGCGGCGTCGCCCGGTGGCGTGAATAAACAATAATAACCAGGACAACGAGAGAGCGTTTGAGAGAATGCTGAGGTATTTACTGTGCGAGACTGCTGGTGAAAAGGTCTCTCTTCTCTTGGAAGAGAGCAGCCCCGCGGCTGTGTGGGTAACTAGATAGACGCTTGGATAGCGTCTCGACGTCTCCTCGCATGCTTTATGCGCCGGCCAGCCGAGAACAATGATGGGAACGAAGCCCACGTATTAGGTATGGGGAAGCGTCGATCTGGCTAAGCCGTTCTCTAAATCCAATTGAAAGCGAGCCGAAAAAATTGCCAAATGGAGCGCGCTAGCATTTCACTCGCATTCCTCTTTTAATTCCTTCTCTCTTTCCACGACTATTAGTTCATTTTTAGTCTAATTAACTAACATTCCTCATAATTACACGCATACTTGCCAATACCACGAGAATCGTGCGACTATTATTTCCAATACAAGTCATTCAACTGTAAATCGTCTGTTTCACTTGCGGGATTCGACACTTGTCGAGTTCTCTCCGGGGCACAGAGAGCCGGTTTCATTCGAAGCGGAAAGGGCGGCACGCGCTCTTTGACGCGCGCGCACACTCACTCATGGCACGCGTTCTCGTATGCATAAATGACCACCCTGTTATACGATTAATACCGGACATCCGAAGAGACCCCGCATCATTCATGTATGATGCTCGTAACAAGATTGGTTGATAAAGTTTTTTCATTTTATATATTTACTGTACTTTCCTAGCAAATCATCGAATCGTGCTAACCGATCGACTCTCTTTCATTGACTCGCTCGATTGCTTCCGAGTTTATCTCGGGAAGACTTAGCTATCTGATCGCCGGCTTCCGATGGAGGCGGAGAAAGAGAGAGAGAAAGAGAGCGTATTATGATTCAATTAAACGAGTAGAAGTAATAGTTTTACGCGAGGGGCGCTGTTAGAAACGTGTATAAATTGATCGTCGGCATCGAACGATCGATAAAAGGATATCTTGCCGATTAATTGCTCCTTCTCCATCGGCTGATACGGCTTATTGAGGCAGACAGGCTAAGTTGCTGGCGCTAATAAACAAGATATCGCAAAGGCGCGCTTAATCAGCATGTTCTAACGGATCCCTGAGAAAGCTGGAACCTGCTGGAATTATGGAAGTAAGCCGGGAATCGTGCAGAACCAAACAAGTACAAGCAACTCGGATAGAGGAACGAAGCGCAATTTTCCAATTGCGTGTCAAGAGAACGATGTAATCATTTACTCGGTGTAATTAATTGAGAGAGGTCGACGATAGTTTTTCTACATTGACTAAAAAGAGGATATCTTGATTTTCTGTAGTTAATTGTTTTAAAAGAGAAATCATTCTACTTTGATAATATTTATTTGTACTTAAAAAGAAAACTTTCTTCTTTAATCAAATTTTACTCCAAGAGAAATACTGTGAGCGAATACTTTTTCTCTCCACTGTATGTCCAATCTGGCACGTTCTGTTGGTTCATTTGCCGGGAAGTAATTACAGACTAAATGGGCGCAACAACGTATTGTAAGCAAATCTTATCGCGCCACCAGTGCGATTAGCAAGACGATAGCGCAACATCACCTAGTTCGAGGGTCACAGGATGAATAAAAGAAAAGCTGAATAACACCGTTAAGTTGGCCGACATAGTTTTCCAACCCTTGCGGCGTAATAATACAAGATTAGCATTGGATGAATCGGTTCCAGTTGCACGAACACGAACACGATGTTTCATTTGAAGAGGGGGAAGAAAAAAAAAATCAGTCGGTTAATGAGTCTCTAACGAGCGTTAAACGAGAACTTGGCTGATTAGCCGAGCGGGCCAACAATGCTTAGAGATTGACCAGCCTAATAACCAATGATCCCAAGCTCTCTAATTGTATCCAAGCGACGAGATTGGGTGACTGGCACTCCGAGAAAGTGCTATCTCGCAAAGAGATACAAGTCCAAGTGAATTTCTACGAGCGTGTACCACATACTCGAGGATTTCCCACACTCGACTATTGCACCGGGCGAAATTACATTTTCGAGCAAGCGTATAGTTATTGTTGCTTCGAACGTGCGCGCGCGCTCGCGCGCTCTAAAGAAGGAAGGCGTGGTACGTGCGGCTCGATAATGGTCCAGCGCGCGAAGCCCCGGAGAGTAATCCTGGTAATATTGAGAGCGTTTTCGCACTGCTCTCGCGAAAGGTCAAATCGACGCCCGACGCCCAACGCCGCCGCCGCCGACGCCGCCGGATGTACGGGTGCGCACCTGCGCGCCGCAAAATCCCTGGCAACAATAGGCGTCCCAGCCTCCTTTATTTCGAACCGATGAAGAGATTAATAACGCTGCTCCAGCCGGAGTTCCCAGGTGAAAGTATTCCAGGAGATTCTCGTTCGTTCCTCGATCGATGCCGGGGTCACGCGGGGGTTATTTAAATCGAAATACCACGAGGAAGTTGCTTTCCACCGTATGCGCATCTCTCTCCGGAGGAACGTGGATTTCGTCCTTATATCCTCTTTCATGAGGATTTCTTATTGCAAACTACTGCTATTGCGTAATGATAGTAGAATTGCAATTAACACTGTTCCAACGGCAGCCCTTAATGAGTTAAGTGTAATCCCTGCGCAGAATTGACTCCTCCTGCGAAGTCAAGGGGATAATTAAGCAGGAGGTATAATTTTGTATGGAAGAGAATTTCAGAGACTCGCCTTTGAAATTACATAGATGGTAAGATTCGTTGGTGTTCGCACTGAGAGAATTCTATTGTTTAGGGCGACATTCGAGGATGCGTAATTTGCACCTGCTGCGATTGATCCTCCTATCAGGTCTTCCAACTTCCAACTCGAGGTCTCACAGAGTTCGCACTCCTACATTAACCGTTACGAGGGAGGATAAAATTGCGGAAACACCCTGGGAAATCAAGAATCCACCTGGCACTTTTAGAGACGTGCTGACAAGAGTGTTCTCTCTGCGGGACAGTTTGTCCTATTTCGAGAAGTCCTTCGAGCAGCATACTATAAAGTTACGACGCTGTGAAATGAGACGTTATCTCCTAGCATTCATCAGAAGTGCCGGATACTGTGAAAACCGGTGTAATGATACATCCCGCCTACCCCATTAGTCTGCGAGTTATCAGACGTTTTCGTACGTTTATCTCGATCGACCTTATCGGAGAATCGAGCGCGAGAAAGTTCCTGAGGCGGCGCGAATCATTTTACTATATAAGAGGAATTCCTCCCTGGATGCTGTATAGACAGATTTCCTTCTCGTTCTTTATAAACTAAAATTCCTAAGAAACAATCAAAAAATACATTCTAAAAATGTACATACACTTCGATTTTAGTATGACAGTTCTATGAAAGGATTACAAGTGACATAGTTCATGAACTACGAATTACACGTTCAGGTAGAATCGAGGTCTTGCAAAGCAGGTTGCCGAGGTCACGGATGAATAATTCTTAGCGTCGCTGGTATCATTATAGTCGACGCAGGCATCATTACGCGAGATGACTGAGCGATGTCAACGGCACAGCATTAATTTACGCGTCTCTAGCGCGTCTAGATTAATTGTTCAAATTGTCTATTTATAATATCGCACTTCCCGATCGCGTATCATTCAGCTTGCGTCTAAGGAGCAGTCGGTTCGGATGCAGTTATATCTTTCTCCGTGTTCGGAATGCACGCAAATCCAGGCATGACATACGTTAACGGTTCGCATTCTACGGGTTTTGCTTGTTGCTTCGACAGTTATGCCTGAGGCTGCTGCGCGCCGTTGTGCCATTTCTGTGGCCCAGGCAAGAATAAACACGTGTCACGAATATCACATACATTCAAAGATTCGACAAAAACTCTTATAACACATTTATTACATCCATAAACCTTGAGAATTATCAAACCTGACATATTCCTTGTTTATTCACACGTTTCCCAACTCGTACTCCCACAATTATCACTAACACTATCTGCTTCCAAGTCATTGGCATTGCAGATTGCAGTATTAATATTAATCAGGGAAAAGCCAGTGTCAGAGCGAGGGCAGATATCCGGTGCTAACGGAAATATCCACAGGAATAACAAACAAGTTGATAAAAAAGCACAAAGTTCATTCTAAATAAATCGAAATAAATCCAAATACCAGAAAGGTAACTGAAACAAAAAATCATTAATCTTCGACAGGGGAAACACCTTCCTCTCAGGTGTAACCAGAAAAAGCGTAGTAAAAGGATCAGCGAACCGGGTGGATATGTTGGGGAGAGCGAATGTATGGTATGTTTCAGGAAGGGAGGGAAGGAGGAGGAGGAGGGGAGGGGAGGGGGCATTATTTACGGAAATGGCAAGGGGGCCGGTGGCCGAGAAGGTGGAAGGCCCGCACGAGAGGGTCGGAAGCTGTTGTGTGTCGCAAAAGTGGGCCAGCATATTTGCCTGGCCAGGAGATTCGTGGGCCCAATGGAAAGGGAGAAGGGAAAGGAAGACGAAGTAGTGGATGTTCGGAGTGAGAGTAGCCGAGGGGAAGCTTGTGGGGAGATGTTCACCACCTTTGAAAGGGCCTGATGCCGGTGGAGTGGAGGGGAAAGAGGCCCAAAAGTAAGAGAGAGGCCTGGAAAAGGAGAAGGTCCGAGAGTAGAAGTCGAAGCAAGACAGGGAAAGGTGGAGGGCGAGAAAGAACGGCTGGGACTTAGCCGAAGAGTGGGGGAAAGGTGAGAGAAGAGAGGGGCTGCTGTTGCCACTCGATGGGCATAGGACGTTTGGGCCGCACACGTTCCACAACTACCTAGCGATTCACAGAAGACCGGCTACCTCCGAGGGAACCGGTTGTGGTCGATAACCCGGCAGCTCTCCGCGTGCGATTCCTGTGCGCGCGATACACTTATGCCCTGCGTCCTCTGAGTGGGCCTTAGCCATCGAAAGGGCCCAAATTCCAACGAGCAAACGATCAGTTGAACAGAGAACTTCGTACTTGTAGTATAGCGCGGAATATTTGGAATTTTCTCGACGTGGAAAGTTTTGTTAATCGAGCCAGTGTGACTAGAGAAGAAGAGATAGAAGAAAGTGCTACTTCCTCGGAAGCTGTGGAGAGCTGGAAGACTTCTTCTGGATCAAGATCTGTCCAGGGAAGATGAGCGGGCCCAGTGTCGACGTCGTCTGGGACCCCCAGAGCCAGATGAACTCCCTGGAGTGTTGGGATTACTCGATCGAACTTGCCTGTCTCCAAGGGCCTGAAGGTACTGCATTGATATCGACGAGGGAGGTCACCAACGACCTTCTTCGATCACGCAAAGTGATAGTGCCCGTTTGCGGCCGGCGCCTTAGGTGCACTCGCACATATATATATATATGTATCTATATATGTATATATCCGCGCTGGAATTTGTGCTGTGCGTTCTAGTGAGTGTGCAGCAGCCGATGAAAATGTAAGTGAGCGGCAACAGCACAGTTAGTAAATGGGCGCAAGTTGCGCGCTATGCTGAATTGAGCCGTTTCCCATACGAGACACGGTAAAGTATATCGCTCGCACTGGTTTCGCTCCGCAGAAATAATTACGACTTTCGATGGCAGTGTAATCGCTCGTACGCTTGTACGGTAAGCTTGAAAAAAACAAACTATGCCAGTTGCTCGCAATAGCTCGACGACATAGTTATGCAAGAATTTTAATAACTCGGCATTCTTTCAGTAGAAAACTTATATCAATGACTGACTTGGATTTTATTCAAGTATTTGAGTGTGTTTGCTCGATGGAGAATTTTTTTGAAATATATATCGCATGATTTTGATGATTCTAAATGACTGTGATTAATCATTGATTCGTAAATTTAAATTGGCGACAAGAATAAATAAGATCTTGTGATTATGAAATAGAAGGTGGTTCAAGCGATGATCGAAGATTCGCAGTGAAACACTCTCGATGACTTTCATTCTGATGGGTGTATTCTCGTATCATGATCGCAGGAGTCATTCGCCGGGAGACAGGTGCTTAGCAATTTGTCACCTCGAATCATGAAGGAAGTTGATTGGAACTTTCTATAGGATGTTTCTTGATTATATAAATTAGAGACTAAGCATGCAAAATGATAGTTGGGAACAGGAAGGGAAGAAAACAGTAGCTCTCTCGGTCGTTTGCTCAAGGCGAAGGTCCTTGGCCCTTGATGCAACTTCCTCGCACTCTTCCCTCCTGACTCCTTCGGAGGTCGTCGCTTCCAGAACGGGGGAGTGCTTGTGAATCAGAGCACAATCCACAATCAAGTGCAATTCCTCGAAAACAGCAACCCTGAACTTTATTTCTTCTTTAATTGAATTTAAAAAAAAACACACAAAAGATCCGGTTAGATTTCGATATTGGTCCAATTTCTGTTCTTATGTTGGTCCAATATCCAATCGATACAATGCATCTACGATTTTCTCTTGGACAAGTGAGCGTAGCGAGAGTGGTCGGTCAACCTCTTTCCGACTCCGCAGGTGGTAATCCGGGCAGTGCAAAGCGAATCCGATGACTTGTCAATTGTAACGATGCCCATAGTAATACACCTCTGTCGACTGCATTTAGAGAGAAATAACTATAGCAAAAAGAGCTATTAATAAAATTAACAAACACGATCTTAAACTGATTGGATTAAATTGCGTGAAGAACCGCAAAGGATGTCGGCTTCATTAAAATTGATAACGATCAAGCGCCAGGAAATTTTTGATTGTACGCAAGAGTGTAGGAAGAAGAGTTGGAGACTTTTAGATTGGTATCTTATATGGCAGAAGACTTCCAAAATCATTGTACTCGAGGAATCGTGTGTCTTTGACCTCGGCGCGTGGTTCGATGTAAATGGTATACACAGGCCTATCGAGCCTCGAGATCGGAGCACACGAAATGAAGTAAAATGAAGAACAGAGAGCCGGTGACTTTCCAATTGCTCTTCCGGCTACTGAGTTTCACACGTATTATGAAGTGGCGAATTTTTTCGAAAGGAAACCTGTATTGTCAGATGATATCTGTGACGTGCCCAACATGACGCTCTACGTCCTTCTGCCTCCACTTAACGTGCATATACAGTTTCATGAGAGCTAACGGCTGATTCGGAGTCTACGACATTATTACTTAATCAGCTAAACCGGCGTCTCGTTACCTGTTATATTTATCCGAATGTATCCTCTCATTGCAGACCTGCAATTAGCCGCACAACTTGGCAAGACATTGCTGGAGCGAAACAAGGAACTGGAAAACATGGTAAAGCTTCATCATACGACAGTAGAAGAACAAGCTCAGGAGATAGAGGTAAGTATTAATTACCAAAGGTATTGGTATTCACTGTGAAATTCACTTATTAAGGACTACCTAACGCCGCTCGACTTTCCAAACTTTCCAGTACATGAAAAAACAATCGGCTGCCTTGAGGGAGGTGAACGATTCCCGAATGAAGATCTACGAGCAACTGGAAGTTAGCATCCAGGACCTAGAGCGCGCAAATCATCGACTCCTCGTCGAGAATAAGAGCGACAAGAAAGTTATAAAGAGGTAGGTGTGCATGCGGATTCCCTGTAAGTTGCCCGGCTGCATCGATATGTAAGCGATACGCCGGTTACCATGATCTCATTATTTTTCTTTCATTCACAGCCAATCCCTGACGATCGAGAATTTGGAAGCCCGTGTCGAAGAGCTCCAAAGGAAGTTCGAGGAACTTAACGAACAACATGAAAGCTTACTTCGACAACAGACTGTCAGCCAATCAGCAAATACCGCACAAGCACAGACCGCTACGACGAAAGGATCGGTCACGGCGGGTGGCAGCACACAAGAGGTATTCATTTTCGCAAGCCACACTCTTTCTATTGATCCTAGATAAATTCAATAAGCGCCACTTACCCCCGTCCGATCACCGATGGGATATCAACGATTTTATTCAGCGCCCTGGGTATCCAATGTCTTATTTAACTTTCTAATTCGAACTCGTGTTCTCTTGTCCATGGGAATAATACTTACGAACAATATTATACATAACGCGTTTATGTTTGGGGAAATTGACACTTGTCGTATTAATGACAGTAATGAAGTTCTTAGTAGAACCTTGTAGTTGTCGATATTGAATGTACTGACACCTCGAATTGGGAATCTTTCCTTACAGAACGCTGCCCCGTGTCAACCGAAATCCTTTGAGAGTGTAAGCGAAGTATCCATCGAACCACAGCAACAACCGGCCACATGTTCGCACGACGTGGAAATCACCGAATTGCTGAGACAGTTGCAGGAAGCTCGGAGTCAAAGGGCGAGGGAGCAAAGCAAGGTTACAGAGCTCGGACAGCAGTTAGCAAACTTATTACAGGAAAACAGTACTTTAGAGGAACAGTTAAGTGTACTACGCAGTAAAGCGCAAGATGTGAAGAACCTTCAAGATGAGATCAGTACACTCGAAGAAGTGAGGTACGGGTATATATTTATCTTATCTACATACTACGTTGTTGTATATTATTGAACCATCCATTTTGGAAGAGAAAATTTACCAATTGACCAAAGTATGGGGTTCTAGACTTTCTAAACATTTTGTCTAGATTTAACGACAATGAAAAACATATTGTGTGTTCCAGACGAGGGCAATTATGTGCACGATGCTTCTGCGGAATGGATGCACTACAGGATGAGCTTTCCGTTATGCTGGATCAAGAAGAATTTGACGATATCAGCATGGTCGAATCTTTCATTAACGATAATCAACGTGACACCGATTCTGTCTTACAGGTAATTTTGACAAACCTATACGGGGCTTCTATCTTCGGGCGTTTTGTTTGCATGGCGTTTTCTTTCATTTCGCTTGCTAATTACGCTTACACAAAACTGTCACGCGCTCTTCAAGCCGCAAGCCCTATTCATTCTGTGGTCGCTTCGCATTGCGAAATGGTCTAAGCGCGGGCATCGTCATTGTACGAGACTCGATGTTAATTTGGAAATAGTGTACGTAGGCTTGAAGGGGGCAGAGCACACGAATGCAGTTCGCATATTGTAACGTAATTTTATTTGCTTTAGGAAACAGTTCCGACAAAATTTAAGAGATCCAGGGCAAAAAAGCTTAGCAATTTTAGTTCGCTGTTATGGACGACTTTAACTTATATATGGAATGCGCCATCGTTGACTGTCCTTATTTTTGATGTGATATGTTATATAAAGAATGAGTACGTCATACCGCTTCTGTTAAAGCCGTTCAGAATTCCAATATTCATACTTAGAAAAGCATTACCGTTAAAATTAATCGGAAAGTAATTTAGCATGTATAGGCGTAGTTAATGATGAATTGCGTACATCATCTTTATTGGAGGTCAAACACTGACTAACCAACAGAGTTGCACTTTTTAATGCGTGCCTTGAAACACGCATTATTATACAGAGTATGTTTTGCACGGCTCCTGAGAGTAGGCGAATATTTTTTAACTTCCACTTTCGTTTCTCGATTTGTAGTAAACGCAGTTATAAATTCTGGAAGATAATAGTACCTGAGAATTGCACGATTTCCTAGTGCATCTTTCAATACTTTGCAAATTTTCTGATCTTATTACGCTCGTGTAATATTCTTTGTTCCTTCTCTCAATTTTTAATCTCTGGGAAATTTAAATTTTGATCGTCTCTTTGTTGAACAAAGATAAACAATTTTTACTGTCTTGATATTAAACAAAATCACGACTCTGAAATTCTACAAATATTTTGAAAAATGAATCTCGTGACAATGAATCTGCGGGCGTTTCAGTGCTCTCGTAATCTAAGTAGTATTCGTGGTCTTTCAGTTATGCACATTTCATATACAGAATGCGCAGTAACGAACAAATCTAGTATACAAATTTCATTTAATTAGCATAAGTTTGTGCAATTCGTAAGTTTCGTAAGTATATTCCGCGAGAATACATGGCGAATAGCACTTACATGTAAATATGGTAAAAAATTATTCGATTGCTTCTCCATGGATCATTTCCGATGGAAGGATATACTTATTTTTACATGAAACTCGTATATTTTACGCGTAAGAATCAATATTTGGAAAATCATTGAATTACCAGGAGTGATATTGTTTTGACTACCAATCGTCTGTATCACTGACATGAAAGTTATTTGTTTCCAAAGAACAAAAAGACTGCCATTAATTGACGAATAAGAAAATAAGCTATTTTATTGCCGGTAATATTTATCTAAAGGCTGCAAAAAATTTGAGTAGACCAGATTTGGTGATGCTGCTTTTTTATAGAAATAAGTTTGCCTTCATGAGTTTCTTCGTGACTTTGTTCCTTCAATTTTGAGCATGACCGAATATTGTTAATTTAATCTAGTCGACTTGTTTGTTAAACTTATATTGTACAATGTAAGTGCCAGATTTATACGATCTTAAATAAAATACTTTTTCCATAGAAATTGTTGTATTTTTTATAATATCCTATAAATCTGGCGTCTCCTTGCCTTCTCACCCATGAATCCTCTTTTGTACCATCTGTCTGTCCGAGGAGCATCTATATTATTTAGGATATTGTTGGCTTTCGTAAAACCTCTAGTTGGAACGGATAAAATTAATATAATTGCAGCACCGATCTGGCCTTATCTCATATTTTTACATTATTTTATACATTAATAAATTCTTGTCTGCTTCTTAAATTCAAGATGCAGTAATTAATTACTAAATTAATGAAAGAAAAATGATTATATTTTCGCTTTTTTCCTTAATCGAGGGTGCAATGGAATGTTTTCTAATATGACAAAATCTTGACTATAACAAATATTGTTTACAGGAAACGAACAACAAGATTGGAGTCGAAAGCGCAGACAGAAATCCTTATTGGGTTTTAGTTGAAAAGTATCAAGCATTATTGGAGGTACAAAGACGCTCAGTCCCGCGGTTAAAGAGTAGCGGCGGTTGTATGTCCTTGCAAGAAGAACTTAAGATGTCCGGCGACTTCAACAGCCTACCAAATCCAGCCACAGAGACTGAAATCCAACAAGATTCCACTAAATCGAACACAAATGCTACACGTACGAAAGTCGAGATCTGTAACAAGAAGCCCTTCTCCGCCACTCCGACGGACTTTTCCGAGGCTGAGACTTCCTCCTCTGGATTCTCGGATGAAACAAGTAACAAGGCCACCCAGACTGAGGGTACCGGCTCCTTGCTCTGTTCAATTGACGACGGTGAAGACTGCAAGTTCAGCATCTATGATGACAATAATCCATTCGAAAGTAGGTTCAGGAAAACACCTGAATATAGACAGCTATTCAGTGAAATCTTCGGTGTACTTAAGCGGGCAGCAGAGGCTAGAGATGAAGGTGAGAAATTACCGCTATTGGATGGAGGAGTACCATACCGAAATGCCACAAATACAAACCAATCTCAAGGACAGTCACAAGTTATACTTCAAGAAGATATTCCTAGTGAAGCTACTGACGATAATCAGAGCGTCATATCATCCGTAGTTTGTTCAGTCGTATCAGAGCCACCATACAGGATACAAAGTCCGAACGTAATTACCCACCAGAGCAGAGGAGGAGAGTCGCGGCATACAAATGGCAAGGGCTCATCGCAACAAAACGGCAGTGGCTTGGATTACTTGTCCATTCGTGTGACAAAGAGAGGATCAACAAAGAAATGTGCTAATAGGAAGCTATTCCACAACGTTGAGAAGCCGACGACGCCGGACGTCGTGCCAACGACGAATCCAAGATTCGTCCCGCCAAAATCACAAAGTACCGGGAAAAGGAAATTCCGGCCTCTCACGGCAGCCGAACAAAACGGAAGCATATGCACTGGATACGTGTACCCAAGCAGAACGAGGGAATCACCTACCAGCGCTCGAAGATCGAACGTGTACGGGCGGAATAGCATCGTTCAGCACAATAATAGTTTCGAATGTAAGGACTACAAGCCAAGCACAGCCTCGGAGGAAGTTGCGAGATTGAAGCGTCTCGAAATGTCTTACGCGGAAGTACTTCGGTTGCCAAACAAAACCAAACCAAATAATCACCGCGCGAGTTGCAATGCTCGTAACACGCAAAGGGAAAACTCGTCGCATAAGTAAAGCATAGTCGAACGTTTGTCAAATTGAAAGCTCTTTAGGTTTTTAAAGGAGAGGAGGAGTACTTAGACGAAAATTAAATTATTTCAGAGTAAGGTTCAGTATTGATAAACAGCGCTATGATAGAACTTTTGTAAATACGTGGAGCAAGTACTCGTAGCGGCTGTATTAGGTACTAAATGTCTCATTAATTTTTAAGTATATTTTGTATCTTCATTGTATATCTTTTTTTCATGTGAATGTATGGAGGTAAGAAAGGGACATAACGTTGATTATACGCCGTCGAATATATCTGGACGTAATCACAAGATATATGCCGCATATTGCGAGTTGTTCCCCATTAGAAACTGTAGCGATAATGGAGGAATAAAATTATTTATGTGCCATTTACTAAATCGACTTGAAATCATAACTCCTCATTCGAAGTGTTGCTCGTACTACTCTTTCAGTAACATTGTATGCCTATTCCTGAAGAGAATTCTCTGGTGCATGTCAGTAACAGCATGTATGGTGTATTAGCTTTTATATTTCATAGCCACGAACTACGATATTGTGATCATCTTATATACCGAGCAAATAAAGTCTTTATCATAACAGCTTTGGCACATGTTCTGTCACAACTAACACTTCCCTTCTGCATATGCTTATTAATTCTTTTCTAAAACCAAACTGGCCGCACAAGATTACTCTTTTCTAATATTAATCTGTTTTGTCAAAGGGTAGGTAATCAAAAACACCTGTATTCAAAATGAATGACCTAAATGCTTATTGTTTTATTAGAGTATATTAAATGTACAAGAAGCATACTGTGTTTGCAGTTTACACAATTACCATAAATTCTTTGCCATTATAGTTTTATCTTACTGGTCAAGGCGTACTGTGTATTTAATACAAATTAAAAACATTTTCATTGATAGAAATTGATTGGAGAGTATCTTCCTTATGTGTCATATTGATACCTGATATTCTGCACAGGTAATCATATCATTGTCTCTCATGTTTATTCCCTTCTACATTTTCATGCGATAACCATCTCCCACCAGATGCGATGTTTCCTGCTTAATATATACTTGATTAAGAATCGTCGAAGAGAGCACGATGTACTGCGCCTAAACTCGGTTGTACATAACTCGAACTAACGCTTCTCCTTGATCTGCAATGTGTACATTATCATTTAATATGAATGAACAGCTTGTGCTTTTCTTCAATCTTTCTTTGACATTACTTACTCTGTAATGGATCTAACGGCAGGTCCAGTGGGATTATTTTTTGGTCGTGGATTCACAAGGAGACATTTCATTGGGTGCCCATCCAACTGTCTATTATGATAAGTTTCCACTGCCTTGGTAGCATCTTTCAAAGTTTTATAAATAACTTCTGCTGTTCCTGGTCGCACTAGTCTCGATACTAGCAGCTCTCCAACGTCCTCGAATAATTCCTATAATAATAGTAAATCATTTGTACAGACGCAAAATCACTTAATACACATTAATATACTTGTAAATCATGTATGAACATACTTTAATATCCTCTTGCGTAACATTCGCTTGTAAATTGGATACTACGATTCGATATCCTGTTGATTGGGATGCCGAATTTCCACCAGCTTTCGGCCGGGTTGGCGCGCCCATTGCTCGTGACTTAGTCGATACTGCATCCAACCTTGATTTTACTCCTACTTCTCTATGACTCCTCGAGTCATAATATTTCGGCTCCATTGAATCTTCAGCAACAATCGTTCTACGATAAAAGTAAAGTTATCTCCAAGCCTCCAGGTAAGAATGATACGAATATCAGTCACAATTCGTGCTTAAGTACCGTGACTTTGTTCCAAAACTCCAGTCATCTTTATACGGAGGAGATGCTGGCTTTGGCTGGAAATGAATGGACGGAAGTTATTACAATGTTTCCAAAGTAAGTATAAAAGATAGTTTATTATACCACACTTACCATAGAAGGGCGAGCGATAATCTTATAATCCCTTACTCGCTCTCTCTCCCTTTCAACATCCTGCTTACGAGAGGGTACAACTCTAGTTACATTACTCCCTGCTGGCTTCACCCATGTATATGGCGATGATGGTTTAATACTGAACACAGGAGGAGGTGGTGGCGGAGTCGGAGCATACTCGTTGCTTACTGTTCTTCTGATAGGTGGAGCATCCATCATATAATCTGTAGGCAAACATTCATTTATACTTATCCATGGATTGATAAGCGGTGCTTAAATTGTTTAAAGCTTGCCAGTGTTCGTCCCACCGTCATTGTAATCCATCGGCATGTCCGCCATATAATGTGGCTCCGATATAGGTGGTGGTCTATAGCCTACGGTTCTTGTAGGTGGAGGCATATAATTACTTGACATACTAGGTGGCAAAGCGTGAGGCACGAGGGGGGGAATTTTGTTGGTCGAAAGAGATAGCCTTCCATTTCTACCAGTCTTACGAGAAATTCCAGGTAACTGGTCTATCTTCTTTAACTGGGAAGCGCGTATCTTATCCAACTTTAATCTAGCATCACTCTGCTTTGCAATTTCAGCGAGTTTATCTCGCGCGTCTGTGAGCTTCTCACGATTTTTTTGTATAATTTTGAAACGCGCATCAGTAACAACGTGCGAGCCTCGACCTCTCACTGATCCATTAGCCCTGGCTCCTCTGCTGACGCCCCTCCTTTGAATTCTGTAATAAATCAATCGTTAGATTTCTTTCTTAGTTAGCTGAAATTCATCCCTTAACTCGGCTTTTTCAATTAAATCGAGAAATATACAATCAAAGGAAAAATAAAACCGGAGGCACTTTACAAGAAACATGTAATTCGCTCTTAGATCGAAGAAACGTAAATCTATGCTCCGAAAAGTTTCAGGGTAAACAAGCGTCGATGGTTTCCATTGTCTACTCTGTTTACAGGAATTTATTATACAAAAAATATGCCCACACGAAAATGCTTGGAAAAAGTATTGGAAACCTGAACACAAGGATTCAACGGTTTCATAGGACGAAATCACGTTTTTCGATGCTCGAACAAGGCAGTAATAGAAGATCCATAAGAAGAAGGATAAGATTATTAATACAATTTGAGAATCTCACCCTCCGCGTCCTCTCATTCCTGACGGTTTCGACTTTTTAATTATGTCATCTAAACTCAGACCCATATCAGCCATACCGTAACAATCTAAATGCGCGAATCCACAAACTCTGAGGAGAATGCCGAATCTCCAATTGATCCGACGCTTTCGATACGTTTTTAATGCACGATCACCAGACAATGTGCCGCACTATTGCGAACTCGGCATATGATGCAATGGGACGAAAACACATCGATGCATCACATACATATATATCTATAGCAAGTGGTGGTTGTGCGTCGCTTGACTTTGTGAACTTGATCCTTGTGAACGAGCTTTAACGAACGGGACACTGCCTGTGGCGCCAAAGCGAAGTTATATAGCCAAGCGTTTTGGAGGGTTTCCTTCACAGTGTTTGCTAGTTAATCGAGGGAGATGGTTTGCACTAGAGCAAAGTTTTCGCGAAATCCGGTGTAAAGGACGCGCAAGAGAAGTAATCGGAATTCCAGCATAGTGAATCAGCGGTGTGAATTGGGGAGAGCGTCGACCCCGGTAAGTGTTTACCGAGGAACGGATTACTGGAATCACTGGACCAAAAGTATATCTCGTACATGGTGATTATGAGCTGTAACCCCAGCGGAGGCTCTCCAGCCGCATGAATTTCGGTTGCCGACGCTATCACGACTGACGCGGCTCTACTGGATTTTTGCTGAAGGTGAGCTTCAAGAAAAGAAGTGCCAAATCTGTAAAGTCTATTGGAATGCACGGCTCAAAGCTCAAGGCAGCCACTGATCGCAAAAGGAGATTTCATTTTCGAAAAACAGACGTTCGGATAAAATTGGCGTCTTTTCGCCAGCCCAGTCAATTAGATGATGATGTTTTCCCGCCATATTTTTAAACCTCGCTTAGGGTATGCAATCGTTCTCTGTTTAATGCCGCCTATGATTTATACTCCGAAACGGCGATATGTTGACATCTGAATTTGAATGTTCGTTCAGACGTCCTTCAAGCGTTTCTATCGTGCTTACCGGGAACGTCTTCGTGTTATTGTCGTGTAAATTGTCTGTGTTCAGTCCAACGAACTATCGAGAATGTCTGTTATGTTTCTTTCGACTTAGAAGTAAGTTTCTTTAGAGATATTATAACTAACAGTGCAGGCTCATTTGGTAACAGGTGTAAACATAAATAGGTGTTATATTTAATATCAAATACAAATGATTGAAAGATTATGTTGATATATCAGAGACACTTACAGTGTCAGTATGTTAGTTATCCGCTTGTGGTTTTATTAATCTTCTTGAATTGCGGTGATGCGCTAGACAAGCTTAACTATGTTTCATATATTTGAAGACTCCTGTGAAAGAAAGCTTACTTAACCCACTGTTTGCTAATGATTATATAAAAATATAATAAGCAATGTTTTGATTTCAGTTGCATACACAAATACACTAGCAGAATGAGTGCAGCTGAAAATAGGGGTGCCTCTGGCGGCCCTAAGAAAAAGACCATCGAAGGCATATATCAGAAAAAGTCACAATTGGAGCATATCTTATTGCGTCCGGATACTTATATCGGCTCGGTCGAGCCTGTAACTGAACTTATGTGGGTATTTGATAAAGAGAAGGAAGCAATGGTTCAAAAGGAAATCAAATATGTTCCTGGTCTTTATAAGATATTCGACGAAATATTGGTGAATGCTGCTGATAATAAGCAGAGGGATCCCAGTATGGATGTAATTAAGATTGATATCGACGTGTATGTATTAATATGTAATACTGGTATACAAGATTTAATTGTTATATAACTTATTCCTACTGTTATAATTTTTTCAGAGAAAATAATAGTATCTGTGTATATAATAATGGTAAGGGTATTCCTGTTGTTATACATAAAGAAGAAAACATGTATGTGCCCACAATGATATTCGGCCATTTACTGACATCATCTAATTATGACGACGAGGAGGAAAAAGTAACTGGTGGCAGGAATGGCTATGGTGCTAAATTATGTAATATTTTTAGTCACCGTTTTACCGTCGAGACAGCGTCCAAGGAATATAAGAAATGTCTTAAACAAGTAATTATCTTGCGTGCTATTTTCTTATGTTATGCCCGAAAGAATTCCTGGGACTTATGAATCCATTTCTTATAGACATGGGGTGACAACATGGGAAAAGCCAGCGAGCCTAGGATTAAGGAATTCTTTGGCGAAGATTTTACTAAAGTGACATTTTCACCGGATTTAGCAAAATTCAAAATGCAATCTTTAGATGACGATATTATTGCACTAATGACGCGACGAGCATATGATGTGGCTGCCTCTAGTAGAGGTGTTAAAGTATTTCTAAACGGTAGCAGGATACCAGTGAAAAACTTTAAAGACTATGTCGATTTTTATATTAAGGATAAAGAGGACGATGTTGGAAGTCCACTGAAAGTTGTCTATGAGATTTGTGGGCCACGCTGGGAAGTGGCAGTTACAATTTCTGACAAAGGCTTCCAACAAATGTCCTTTGTAAACAGTATTGCTACAACAAAGGTATGTTACTTGTTGATGGTAAACTATAGTTGGAATATTTCTTCATCATAACTAATATGATACATTGTTCATTAATAGGGTGGACGGCATGTTGACCATGTCACAGATTTAATAGTAAAACAATTAATTGAAACATTGAAAAAGAAAAATAAGGGAGGAATCACTATAAAACCATTCCAAATAAAGAACCACTTGTGGATCTTCGTCAACTGCCTTATTAACAATCCCACATTTGACTCTCAAACAAAAGAGAACATGACATTGCAAGCTAAGAGTTTTGGATCTAAATGTCTGCTTTCTGAAAAGTTTATTACAAACGTGAGTACCAATTAACTAATATTATAGAAACATGTTGGCAACTGAAAACATGATACAGTTTGTATAATAATTGTAGGTAACAAAAATTGGAATTGTTGAAGCAGTCTTATCATGGGCTAAATTTAAAGCAGATCGACAATTACAACAGCTAGGTCCAAAGTCAAAACAAAGGAAACTTCAAGGTACTCTACCTCAATTATTGGTCTTTGGTCCAAAATAGATTCTAAAATAAAAATTATCTTTAGGTATACCGAAGCTAGAGGATGCAAACGATGCTGGAACAGCTAAATCATTAGAATGTACATTAATATTAACTGAGGGAGACTCAGCCAAAACTATGGCTGTGTCTGGTATTTCCTCAATAGGTAGAGATAAATACGGAATATTTCCATTAAGAGGTAATGCTACGACAGATTGGAATTAACTAAAATGAACACTGCACAATCGTTTTTATTATCGTACAAATCTCACTTTAGGTAAAATGTTAAATGTGCGGGAAGCGACACATAAGCAGATTTTAGAGAATGCAGAAATCAATAACTTAATAAAAATACTTGGACTACAATATAAGAAGAAATATGAGAGCCGTGACGATTTGAAGACATTACGCTATGGAAAAATGATGATAATGACTGATCAGGATCAGGTTCAATATTTTTTCACACAGTATATTAAATTATTATATATTACATTCGTTATTTAATTCTTACATATTGTACAAATAGGATGGTTCCCACATCAAAGGTCTCCTTATCAATTTCATTCACCACAACTGGCCATCTTTACTTAGAATGAATTTTATCGAGGAGTTTATTACACCGATCGTAAAAGCATCGAAAGGAAACCAGTCCTTAAATTTCTTCTCATTACCAGAATTCGAAATGTGGAAAAAAGAAACTGACAACTTTCACACCTATAAGATCAAATACTACAAAGGTTTTTATTTTCTGATGAAAAAGGAGTTGTATTTCTTATCGAATGGATCATATTTTACCACCGCATTACTATGTCTATAGGTTTGGGTACGTCCACTGCTAAAGAAGCAAAGGAGTACTTCGAAAATATGGCTAGACATAGAATTAGGTTTCGATATGACGGTGAACAGGACGACCAGAACATTATGATGGCATTCAGTAAAAAGTGTGTCGACCAACGTAAAGACTGGCTAATGAATCATATGGAAGAAACTAAAAGAAGAAGGGAAATCGGTCTTAGTGAACGCTTTCTATACGAAAAGGATACACGAACGATCACGTTCTCGGATTTTATTAATGTCGAATTGGTATTGTTCAGTTATTACGACATTGTACGATCAATTCCAAATATGATAGACGGATTCAAACCTGGCCAAAGAAAAGTAGTATACACCTGCCTGAAACGTAATGATAAACGAGAAGTTAAAGTTGCTCAACTGGCTGGTTCGGTTGCTGAACACTCTGCATATCATCATGGTGAAATGTCGCTCATGGCAACTATTATAAATCTTGCTCATAACTTTGTGGGTAGCAATAATATCAATTTGTTACAACCGATTGGTCAATTTGGTACGAGGCTGTCAGGTGGAAAGGATGCTGCGAGCCCTCGTTACATTTTCACGATGCTCAGTCCATTGGCTAGGTTTATTTTCCATAAACATGACGATGCATTGCTGAAGCACGAATATGATGATAATCAAAAAATTGAGCCTGTGTATTACGTTCCAACGATACCAATGGTGCTAGTGAACGGTGCAGACGGTATTGGAACTGGTTGGATGACAAAAATTCCAAATTACAACCCCAGAGAAATTATCGAGAACTTATTTAGAATGATGGACGGTGCAGAACCAAGACCTATGACGCCATTCTATAAGAATTTTAAAGGTGTAATTGAAAGTTGTGGTGACTTTAGGTATGTTATAAGCGGGGAAATATCTGTAATTGGTCCAGATAAAGTTGAAATCACGGAACTCCCTGTTGGGACTTGGACACAAGCATATAAAGAGACTGTGTTGGAACCGATGTTGCATGGATCCGATAAATCACCAGCTGTTATTACCGACTACAAAGAGTACAATACTGACACGGCTGTTCAATTCATAGTCATGTTGAATCGTGATAAGCTCGTAGAACTAGAAAAGGAAGGTCTTCACAAAGTCTTCAAATTACAATCAACTACGGCTATCACGTCCATGTGTGCTTTTGACGAGAATCATTGTCTTCAAAAATACGATAGTGTGACGCAAATCATGAGAGGTTTTTACAAAGTCAGGCTGGAGACTTATCATAAGAGGAAAGATTATTTGGAGGGGATTCTGCAGGCAGAAGCCGCCAAACTTTCGAATCAAGCGCGGTTCATTATAGAAAAATGCGATGGAACTCTTGTGATCGAAAATAAGAAGAAGAAGGAATTAATTACTGAATTAGTGCGCAGGAATTATGAATCGGACCCAGTACTTGCTTGGAAATTATCGCAGAACAGGGAGGAAGTTTTGGTAAGTGATTGAATTTTGTGTAATGCTTAAAGTTGTACTATTTATTAATGGTTTTGCGGTTTTGCAACATGTCAGGAAGAACAAGTAAGTATTCGTCTTTCGTAAAGGAATGATTGTTATGTGATCCTGTTGATATGCAATGTTGTATACGCATGTTAAGACCTAATGCTTACCAGCGTATATGTAATGTGTATGCAGGAAGACGCGACAGAAAATTCTGAAGATGACCCACCTGCATCGGCGGCCGCCATGGAGAAGGAGAACTTCGACTATTTACTTGGCATGACTATGTGGTCTTTGACCAAAGAAAAAAAAGACGAACTGTTGCGTCAAAGGGATGAAAAAGTTGCAGAACTCAAGAGGTTACAAGCTCGTACTCCACTGTCGCTTTGGAAGGAGGACTTGGAGAACTTGTTGAACGAATTAAACAAGGTAGCTAAACGTGACTTCCTATCTTTTCTGTGAAGTGTCGAAAATTATAGAATTATATGTGATTTTCTAGCTGGAGGAAAAGGAACAAAAAGAAGAACTAAAGTCGCGGAACAATATTAAAAAGCCACCAGCGAAGTTCTACAGTCAAGATTATCTACGCCGAATTCTTCCTATTATCGATACGGAGATGAAAAAGAAATTAGAGAAAGCAAACATTGCGGCGAAAGATAAGAAGGACGGCATCAAGAAAGTACCCAGGGTATGACAATTAGCAGCTATATCAAAATTAAACACGGTGTGCTTCAAAATTACAAGCTAATCTTACCTGGGAATGACTTTTTCCTCCAGGGGAAGAAAGAGGCAGTAGAAGAGAAAGACGAGTTTGATGCTTTAGTAGACACGAATGCCAAACCTTTGGAGGACAGATTAGGAAGCTCTCCAGAAAAGATAACAAAGAAAGCGAGTGCTAAAAAGGGTAAAGATTATTATTAACACATGAACCAAATATCAAATGATTATATCAGTCTTATGTCGGTCATATTTTGCATTTGAATTAGGTATGAAACAAACGACGTTGTCGTTTAAAAAGGAACCGAAAGAAAAATCTAATAAGAAGGAGAAGAAAAAGGAAAAAGAAGTGGTGGAGCTAACTAGTGATGGTGAAATTGATTTCATGAGTTTGTCACCAGTACCGCCGGCTAGATCGTCTCAAAGAACGAAGTGTAAGTCTTTCAGCATTATCGTATTGTGTAACCTTATGATGAATGTTCACAAAGGCTATAATAAAAGTACTGTTTTTTACCACAGCAAAGAAGAATTATTGTTTGAGTAGCGAAGATTCAAATTCCAGTGGCGAGCTTGAGCTATCAGACTCTGACCAAACGTGAGTATTATAATTTATGAATTATTCATAGTCCTACGAGCAGGTTCCGTACAAGAAATATTTATATTACAGACGAAAAACTGCACAGACTATCAGCGATTCTGATGATAATAGTAAACCTAGTAAAAAGGCACCAGCGAGAAAACGTGAGGAGCAATTTTTAAAGATACATACAGATCTATGTTGGCTAGGTAATAATTTAATTTTGTTTGTCCTTTACAGCAAGGTCCGAAGAATTATTTGACTCTTTAGTCAGTAATTCCTCCCCGGAGAAACAATCGAGAAGTGGGGTAGTCCTGTCATCTAGCGAAGACTCGCCTTCTATGTTCACCCCACCGAAAAAACGTAAGATTGACTGCTGATATATCGTATTAACTTGACTCTATTTAAATGAGATTCTTTGACCATACCATACGTGTGATTATTTTGTAGCCCCCTCAAAGAGGAAAGCCGAGAACGGTGGAACCAAAGGTGGAAAGAAACGATTCAAGAAATTAGATTCGTCGGATTCCGATTGATCGTGTCATTGATACTATGTACGTTACACTACCTATACAGATAGTTGTTTAGAAATATTATTTATTAGTGTGTACATTAATAGGCACATTAGAAGTATTACGCTACACAGTTATAGTTACTCATAAAAATAGAATCTCATATGTTCTTTAATGTACAAACTGCAGCCGTACGACGAAGTCTAGATGAAAAGATTGAAGTCGTAGGCTTTTGATAGTTAATTTGAGAACCACGAGTTATATTACTTCTTAGATTATTTTAAGAAATCGTATAGTGGACATGTGCAAAAATATATTTTGAACCAGAGTTCATCATTTTTGCCGAACATCGAATAAAAACGGGTTTCTTTTCGGTAATTGGAAATATTGTAAAAAGTTACCCGATTTTAAGTAAGAATTCCCATATTCTAAAACCCATATCATTGTACGTCATTTTAAAAATGACTTTTACTTAGTACACGACAATTTACACACCACTGTTATGAACCTCAACTTTTTGATAATACTTTTTATACTAACTACTAATAATAAGGAACATGATAATGTGAAAGTCGAAGGTTTTCCCGATAAGCTGACACATTTTTATACCTCCTAACATATTAATATGTATTCGCAGTATTATATACTGTGAAATCACAGACGTTCTGATACCATCTTCAGCGAATTCAATTGTATTTTATATGTTATACTTCACAGATCAGGTTGGGAGGTTTTCTTTCATTTCTCTTTCTGTAACGAGATTAAAATAAAAATGATGGAATTAAAGACATCTACATACACTTAGAATTGCTTATATACTTGACTTCTTCTCGTGCATTCTGTTTATCGCGACTCAGCGAATATCACGCGTCCATTTTCCTCAACCGCTTTTCTTATAAGAACCGGAGCGTGTGCAATTCGCGTTTATACATTAAGTGACATATGAGATTCTATCTTCATGAATAATCTTAACTGTCTATGCACTAGTAGATACACTGATAAGTAATATTTCGAAATAACTACCTTTATAAGCAGTGTATCATGGAGAATTTCAACCATACAATTAGTGTGGTCGTAATGGAGTTTTAACATTTACTTTGATGTGGATGTTAATATAATTAAAGAAAGTTATGTTCATTTTAAAGCAACTCTTTAGTCTTGATAACTATAACTTTTTATCCCACTGGTACGTGTGGTCGATACTCGCTTTAGTGCAATTATTTATGTTAGCCAACGTTTCATATATATGTGCATAATAAACTTTACAGTCTTTTGATACGTTCAATGTTTATTATACATATTTTCCGATATCAATAACAAACTAATCGATAAACTACTCCCACGCGTGAGGTACTTATCTTACGCATCAAAATTATTGTACCGATTAAATACATAACCGAACGATACGTCGAGTTTATATACACGTACATACTGTATATGATTATACGCATATTCTAACGTCTTTCAGAGAAATATTTATACATCGTCCTATATACACTCATATATATACTTCTCTGTGTATATATACGCGTGTGCATGAGCATATGTGAGACTGCTGGGCATGGTAAAAGTAATGTACATCCATTCGTTCTTTAATAAAGAAAAGAATAAATACTTTACCCTAGTAAACGTGTGTGCTTTAGTAATATTAGGCATTTTGCACGTTTTCGTTGGCGTTGGGATTGTAGTAAAATATAAAATGCTGTTACCAACGGTTGCAGACTTAAAAGAGTAAAAATTCACTCTCCCTTTCGCATTTGTAGAGATAGAAAGAGAAGTTTCGAGCATTTACTAGAGAATTGCGATTTATGCTAAGAGGTGCGTGCCTCGCGCGTACGTGTGTGTTTCAGTTTCTTTGCACACCAAAGAAGCCAAAAGATTAAAAAAGGGAAAGATATGTATTGCGCAAATGCGTAGTATAGGGAAAATATACACGGTAGTACGTAATCAATATTTAATTAATAAGTTTACTAACTTTAAATTATACACAAATACGCAAATTTATTGCTATAACGTTTTCATACACAATCCTCAGCGCAATTCCTGTTGTTTATCATGAGGAAGATCGTGACTATGCTGACACGCAGGGGCGATAAAAAAGATCTGACGTCGTTTGAGTTGCAATGATTGCCTAATTTTGAGAGTATTTACTTTATGTTTGTCACTTGAAAGTTATAATAGTGTCTCAAGCGTAGGACGCTCCGTCCAGAAGTGCGCGAGACAGCCCAGTATATTATTATGTGACTTTGGCCTGCGTCGAAAACCCATGCACTCGAGGGCATTTGTAACGGCCGAATAGATATCAGCATTTTTGTGCATAAACCCTTAGTGAAAAATCTCGTCTTTGGATAAAAATTTGTCTCCGATACATGCATTTGGTAATTTTATTAACGATACGTTTCCAAGATGTCTCGATATATACAAATGCAAAATTGTTCCTATCGCAAAACATATAAACACTGCTTCGCGTAGACACTTGCTGTTTTTACTGTTCATACAAACAATCGCATGAGGTTTGATGAAATAAATGCGCGCTAAATGATGTCTTTGAATGAGTTTCCTGGCGGAATTTCCTTCGTATATGGATTGAATTCCTAATCTCTTAGCCATGACCGTCGAGATACGATACTTTTTTTGTCATCGAGAAGGGCTTCTTGTAAAATTTACTGGCCAAAGTTCAATATTTCATTGTCCAAAGATCAGTATGCATAAATGCCGTATTGAACTAGGATTATAATAAAAAGACATAAGACGTAAAATGCTACTATAAAAGTGATTTTGAATAGATCTATGCCCACATACGACGTCTCACGATTGAGCTCTTCTTCGAGTCAGATACGCGATTACACATTGATGTGTATCCGCGTATATATCATAATACATATACATCCGGTAAAAATTCGTGAGTCTTGTCGATCGACGATTATGCATACATACACTCGGATAAAATTAACGAAATCCCCAGCCATTGACTAGTAGTTTGTATTGTTGTGTAGTTTACAAAGAACCCTTCTTAGCAGAGCGGTACCATGACAGTGTGAGTTGTTTGGTGACACTCGAATAATGATAAGAGAAAGAGGAGAGGGAAGCAGGAACGGTTTGGCTTTTAAAATAGAAGCGATGGATCTAGTTGTAGACTCTGTTCAGACTTGTAATGTATTCTCCTCGGACCACACTTTTGCCAATCACGTTTGGTATTGATCTATCAATACCGTGCCCACATTGTACCAACAACTTACAATATTTTAACAACTCTCTATTACTCCCAAAAGCTGCAGTTTGTCGACGGATACAACTATAATACAAAGCAAGGGCACTTGATAAAATAACTTAGTCTTCTATTTCATAATTATCTATATATAACGTACATATATAAAACAAATTATGAGTAAAGAAGTAATGATCAGGTCGGTACAGTATTACGATCCTTACCTTAAAAAATTTGTAAACGCCGATGCATGAACCGATTTATCGTGAAAATGAGCGTAAAATAATGCATGAAAATTCATTCGCGGTAAAGAGAAAAGAGGGAAAGAGAGAGAGAGGTGTCACCCTCTCTCCGATCAAAGTTTGGATAAAGATGCATGTGTGAACAACGCGTAGGCGGTGGATTACAATTCTAAATGTTTCTATCGTTTGGGAGCATCGCAATTCTTCTGGTGTCTGCATTCAACCTCTCAGACCGGTCGATCCAATATTGATAAAGCCCACTCGTTTCAGAATAGGAACAACCAACCAAATCTCCTCGTGTGTGTTTGTGTGTGTATGTTAATCATTATTAGTCATGATATAAGTAATAATGTTAATATTTGAATAAAGTAACATGATGTGCAGTCAAATATTCATGGAATACTTGGCTACACGGAGGTCATGCGAGGATCCACCACAGTTGTCTTTCCACTGTCAATGCTTGTTCTGTTCTTTACACCATATATATATATTATATCGGATTTATTAGTATATATATATAGTATAAATATATACACGCACGCTAGTTTTAACAATCTTTCGTCACACTCACTCATGCATACATAACTTCAGAAGAGAGGAACGTCTCCGTGAAAGCAAAGTCCACTAATTGTTTCGACGCGCGCTTTGCCTCGGATATCCCCGTCGTTGCTCTCTTTTGTTCACCGAGTTATTCACTCCCACTGGATTCCCGTCGTCGTACTTCTTCCGTTATCGACTTCATCTTCCCTTCTCCTTAGTCTAAACTTCACTTTAATTCACAGTGACTTATCACATGTTTATCTGTTTCTCTCGTGTCTTTTAAACACTATTATCAAGTCAGCCCACAGTTTGATAGAAGGAACGATAATACAATTGAATATTTACGAACACAACATTTTTGTCATGCTGGATAATGTAGCGTGGCTTGTAGAAAGACGCAAGTGTCTGGACTTGCGACGACCAGTCTTGCATCTCTCTTCCAATGTCCTATGTAGTCGGCCTGTAAGTATAATTGTTGCGGTGTGTCGTGGAGGTGATAGTGGTAGTGGTAGTGGAAGTGGTAGTGGTAGTAGTGGTTGCTAGTGATAGTGGTAGTCGTGATGGTGAGAGCTTCCGGCTTTAGTATTTACAATTGGATATAGCAATCGTTATTTTCCTAAGAGATGAGATTGTGTGCCGTTCAATGTTCAAGATTTGGCATGTATTAGCATATCGAAGATTCTCTCTTTAGTTCCTTTCCACTACGAACTGCTTGACGCGTTCATACCACTAAACATGCCAATAGTAAACGAGGTCTGTTGCTGCTGCTGAATCTGTTGTTGCTGCTGCTGCTGCTGATTGTTCGCTTGTCGGCCATGTTTTGGCACTGGAGGTTGTAGGTATTCGTGTCTAGCTAGTGTCAATACATCTATACGTTCTTCTTTCCTATACGCTAGGCAGCTTCTTATGAAACTCTGCAACAACCAAGTTAATCAATCTTCACTATTACACCATCATTCCCCATCTAAAGCAACCATCTTCTATCTAGCAATCAATCAGTACCTTTGCTTCGTTGCTAACTGTTGGTTTATTCGCAAACTGGACTTCGGTAGCTTTCAGAATTGTATTTTCTTCTAAAATTGTTGCTTGCGACTGGTTGTGACCGAAAGGCTGAAAACGAGGGTCATATTAATCGTGCTAATCTCACAAACCGCGTTCTTTTAATACACCGCGAATTAAATAATGATAGCTACCTTTTTGCCATACAGACATTGATAAAATATAACACCTACACTCCATACATCAACCTTTGATGATATTTTAGGAGGATTTTTACCAATAACAAAACATTCCGGGGGAAGGTACCTGCAAATTATTTATATAAATTTATATTACATTATGAATGATAGTAAATTACACCGAAACATTCACTCAATTTAAAAAATTCTTAACATACCAATATGTACCAGCTCCCTGGGATGTTAAGTCCATTCCATGATCCGGATTATAGTTCTCTTCATCCATTACTTTACTTAATCCGAAATCTGTAATTTTTATTTCTCCACAGACATTTCCCTCGGTTAAGAGAATATTCCCTGTGAAAGGATAAGGTTCGATAAGATTATACACTTTGCTCTTTTAATCAGAAGCAACATGTAGATTTTTAAAAACCTACCTGGTTTTAAGTCGTAATGTATGACTGGGGGTTTTATTTCATTTAGGTACTTTAATGCCGATACAACTTGCATAACAATAGACCTTGCTTCTCTCTCCGGTATAGTCTTATGCTGAAGGGAAATAGTTTTCATAACACACAAGTCTTGCTTGCAATCCAACTTGACCAAACAAAGAAAGCGATACATACCTGCTTGAGGTAAAAATCTAAATCATGGCCATCACAATACTCCAAGACAGTACAAAAGGAATTGGCATCAATTTCAAACACATCATATAATTTCACAACGCGAGGGTGATCAAGAGCTTTATGTATATTATATTCCCGTAACGCATGCCTGTTAAAGTGAAGAATTTACGTAAGCTTGTGGTTCAGTGGAATATATTGAATCGACTCACTATTAGTCTCATATCGTCCTTCAGAAATACTCACTTAATATAATTAGCTTTCTTATCCTCTTTCCAGTCTTTATTCAATTGGTGTACCTTACATGCAACATACCGCTGCTCTTTTAAGTCAAATGCCTGTACAGAAAGAATTTTCCTTTATCTACAAGGGCGAACAACACGCCAACCACTGTCGCGGATTGAAAGGGAACTTTGCACACCTTATGCACTTCACTGAAACCTCCTTTTCCTAATAACATTAGTAGAAGATAACGTTCATTCAACACAGGATGAGAGTTGAACCTCGATTGGTCCTCATTGTGAATACGTTTCAACTCTCTGATGTGTAAGTTTCTCTCCCTCTCGAGCTTCTCCATTTCTAATTGCAGATCTGCGTCCTCTTTTTTCAACGCACTTTGCCTCAACTAAAGGAAGACGCACAAATATTATCCACAAAGAGTATCAGGCAACAGACTATGTCACCAGTGATCAGATAGTATTGATACCTTGAGTATTTCATCAGCTTCATAATACTCCTGCCATGTATAAGATCCAGGTACAGCATCTGGCTTCAAAAACGTAGCTTCAGTGCCGTTATGCAAGGAAGGTTGTGGTTGACTACGTTTTCTGCCAGTCTCACTATTCGATGGCCTCTTCTTGAGCAGTAGCTTTTTTTGCTTATCGATTTCCTCCCGCTCGGTCGCAATTTCCTCTTGCCGCCGCGCTAATTCTTGAAACGCATAACCGTCCGTCCAATTCTCTTGAAACGTCGCACCTACCCTTTGGGTCACGAATTGGCCCAACCTCAGTCTATTTTGCATACACTTTTGCCTAGCCTCCTTTTTTTCTATGTTTGATTTTTCTTTTAATAACTTCTTTACAACGTCTATACACTTATTTATATGAGATTTGTGCTGTTCAATTAGCTTCTGTTGATTAGCCATTTGATGCCTAAGTTCATCCGTTGTCTGTAAGATTAAAAGATTTTAATGTTAAAAGAAGCTCGCATATACTTCTAATATATTTTCTCTCTGCTTGGATAATTTTTATACTTACTCTATTTAATTCGTCGATTTTGTTATTACGTAATTCTAAATCCGAAGAGGCTTGATTTTCAAATTCTTGTATCCTCTGGCAAGTAAGTTCTGTCTGCAATGCAACAAATACATTCTGTCATCAATATAAACGAAATTCTGTAACACCTGATACATTTGTCAGCATAGCTCATAAATACCAGATACCTTGCTGCACCCACATAGAACATATCATGATTACTGTTCACTCAACTAATGCTAAGAGGCATATATATACGCGAAACGTAATTTTAAGAATCTTCCTTTGCTCGTGACTATGTAAGTAATGCATTTTTAAGTTTACCCAGATAAAGTACAGAAAAATTCTGTTGTTAAAAGTAAAACTACAAAGTAGAACCCAATGGTATCAAAGAAACAGAAGTATCAGACAGGCAGCAAGGGAAACACCAAAAATGTATGCACTAATTGATATAATATGCAAGGAGAAAACATGAAACCTCTTTTTGAATATGCATTAGGCGTGCTTCATTTATGTTGCACACTTGACCTTTTCGCCGCAAGGGAAACAAACTTAAAATAAACAATACTACATGAATTAAAGCCAGAGACTAAGAAATTCAGACCGTAGAGTGACATGACAAGGTAGCCTGCATTTGTATGGCAACAAATGGTTACAGTGCTACAGTCTGATCAGAAGTTTGCTGAATATTTGCAAACATTTCACAAGAAATGCCCACTGAAATAAAGTTTCCAAGTGTGACAAAGCTTCTCCAGTGTTAGAACACATATCTTGTACAGTACAGACATACTTATTCTGCGTATTTAACTTTTATACTAAAATTGATACTTCTACAGAAGAATATATCTTATAAAATATATGTTAAAATGATACTTCAAGCAAGATTGTTAAATACAATATTGTGCGTGTTACACTACAAATTCAAGTCACAATTTTAGAAAATTGCCCGGTGAATAGTTTGGGTCTTTTCTTATAAAATGCTTGCAGCACAAATTATCAAATTTTGCTTACATTTGGGGTGTTAGTCTTCGCTTGCCTGAGCTGGCTTGTCCTATTGAGGTTGGTAGGCCTTACCTGCACCTGCTTGCTGACCATCGAGCCTGCAGGTTGTGTTGAAGCTGGTGGAGGAGGAGGTGGAGGTTGAGGATGAGGTCTTGGTGGCTGCATCAGTGAGGAAAATTCTGCCACTGATGAGTTAGGTGTTGTAACTTGTGGTGAAAGGAGTTGTTGCGGCGATGGCGGATACTGCCAAAACAGAATAAAAACAGTGAGATAAAAACTACCGGTACAAGAACTTTGCGCATTATCAGACAATAGGAGAAGTCAATGAAGGTTCGATACTTAATGTAAATAAGGAATTAGGCTAAAACTTTGCCTACCATGGGGTATCCTTGCTGAGGGGAAGGGCTCTTAGCTCCACCATGCCGTATCGGGCTACTGCCCAAGTGGTGCTTTGGAAAATACTCATTGATTTTTTTGCTTTCAAGAGCAGCAACAGATCTAGATCCTTTACTTCCTACTGGTCCTCCTACTACTCCCCCGCCACCATCGTCAGCCTTACGCTTTCTTTTCCTCTCGGAAGGAGTTCTTGGTACTTTTTCTGGAGTGTTCGGGTCCACCTCCTTATCACTATGTGATGAGCCTGTACACAGAGATTCGAGTCAAGTAATGCTAACAACCAATGAACAGCGAGGAGTACGTCGGAAAGTCTATCATTTAACTTACCAGTGCTCATGTTCGAGTCTTGACTATGAACTGACTGACCAGAGTTTACAGTTGATTGGGGTGCCATCTGAATTTGTGACCCAGCAGACATCTAAAAGCAAAAATCATATCGAAAATATTACAAGCCTGGCAAACCTCTTCTCACAATGCAGAGCATGCAGCAGAGAAATTTCGAATAATTACATATTACACCGCAATAAGTGGTGAAAAAGGTATGCATAGCCACCAAGTCAATTAGAGGAACGTGTTCGCAGGTGAGTGTCGGGAAGTTTGAATAAACCGAGAGAAAGATAACTGAGGAATATGATGCGGGGCACCCGAGACGTATGGAGCGTACGGTACGAGGCTGTCAGTCTCGATGCAAGAGGTTACACTTTGGAAACCGCACACCGGCGTACGGAATATGGCCTAACGAAAATTGCATCTTCTCCGAAGCGACGATACTCTACGGGACGGCACTAAAAAGATAAGGAAGGGCCTCTGCCGAACTGGGAATAGGAGAAGGAAAGAAGCGAAATGACGGAGACACACAAGAGTGAGTGAAACAGCAGCAATATCACAGAGGAGAGTGAAGGAGACAGCGAGAGCGAAGCTGAACGGGAAGAGAGATAGCGAAATCGCGCGCAGCAGAGCAGGAGATAGACAGAGATAGAAGTGACACCTTCCAGGACTGCCTATGGTGGAGCCCCATAGTCGTACTTGCTGTTTGAGCTAATCGGCAGTATGTCAACCATCGGCACGATTAGACGCACGATCAGCACGTTACAGCGGTCACGATCGTATCAAGAAAATTTGCGATATATGTTTAGTGCTAGAGGAATCACGACAAAATGGAGGAACTTAGCAGAGGGGTACGATAGAAGGGCAAAGGGGAAGATTAGGACTGTAAGGGGCAGAGGAACAAGGAAAGGGGAAGTGAACCAGCGGGGAGGCGATGCCAGTAGTAGTATGGAAAGAGAGAGTTTGCGTGCGAGGAGGAAGGAGCTAGCGCCAGAGAGAGAAAGAGAGACAGTGTTATCCGGTAGGAGCAAGAGGGAGAGGGAAACAGAAAGATTAAAGGGACGGAGAGTCGCGAAGGTGAGGGTGGGAGGTAAGAACTCGATGGCGGAGGAGTGGTTGGATTGGGAAGCAGAGACGCGCACCGCAAGGGGGCAGTTTTACTCACTGCTTTACTTCTGAACTCTGGTCAAGCCGGCTAGTTAACCAGCTTTCCTATAGTGCGCATTCGTTTCTTATGGAGAAGGTGAGGCGAAACACACACCTTTTCGGTCGGTACGCCACCCATACGCCGGCCACGATCGCCACCGCGGCCAGTTACGTCATTAGAGCCGTGACATCGGCCTACCGATAAATTACACATTCCTCTTATTATCGGCGGCGAGAGTCCGTCGCCTCGTTCACTTTGCGCGCGGTTAAGAACCTCGATTGTGTCGCTATGCGTTTGCGCGTTTCCTTGCCGGAAGCGAGCATGCACATCCGAATACTCTCGAGGATCGTTTTCTCTAACATGTCGCCCGATTCAGATTTAAAGCATTGCCACGATGCAGCAACCGTGCTCTGCAAAAATGGAGAAGGCTCGCATTGAAAAAAAAGGGGCTACTACTTCGTCCATTGCTGCTTTCTCGCCATTGCGCCTGGACATGCCAGACCATCTCGTTCGTCGAGTATCCGTCGAACCTCTCGTAATACGATCCCTTTAAATAGCGTACGCTCTGTCTCGCTTGTTCGGTAGACGATCAGCTAGGTCTCTACGCAGTCTATTCACATTCGAATGCAATCCGTGTGCGCAGGAGAGAAACGTCGCCTCGGCGACTAGGATTTCACGCACATGAATTGAAAGCGCTAACTCAACACGACGTTCTCAACAAGGAGTCGATATGAATCCTGATACGGCGTCATTTTGGCAGGGGCAATAAAATGACGTAGAAGTAGTGAACCCACCTATTTACATCCAATCCCCTACTTGGGAGATGTTAATATGTCATTTGTTCGATCGATATAACTACGTAGTGGCTGATGTCTGTCATTCAAGCGCTTGAATGTTTCAGGCATCCCCACATCCGACTTCTTCTTCCTGCGTATTATGGTTGTCTAAAGCAACGATTGTGGTGGCACAGAGTGTTTACGGTCACTGTGTGGTCATAGAGGATTATCTTCTTCCTTTAATACGAAAGATAAGTTCCGAACTGTTGCCTTTCTGACCTTTAATAACTCCTGGTATGTCCGTTCCTACGCATCACTGGTTTATTTCCGTATTTGGGCCGCAACGCGTCATGGAAGCAACGACGCAATTGGTTGTTATTGAGATTAACATATTATCGTCCGAGTGATGATAGAGAGAATAGGTGTTAAAAGCGACCTAGGGAATTTCCAATCCTCCCGAAAGATTTCAAGGGGAAAAAATGTATACGAAATGTATACACCGAGTCCTTGATATAGATCTAACAGACATTGTGATTCACTCTCTGTTCTGTCCAAGCAAAAGCTGGCGTGCCACCAAACTACTCGGGACGAAGGCGCATTGAAAGCATCCTACAGCCTAATGCGACACTGTGCGACCTAATGAATTCCGAGCGGTGGAGCCTTTCGGGGAAGATAGAAAAGAGTGGAGGCAGCCGCTATTCCACCAAGCTGATTTATCACTCTCATCCGGTCTTTCCGGAGACCCAGAAGAGGTGGCGGCGCCGGAAGAACTGGCGGACGACGAAGGTCGTAGGGTGAGATCACTTTGGGGTGATGTGGGCAACAGGAGGACATTGCGACGCAAGATCATACACGTCGTGTATCAGTGTCGAGAGCACAACTAGAGTGGTAATACAACTTTCCGAATAGAAGTGCGACTGGATTGGTTGATCTGGCAAGGTGTCGGTACGTTCATGTGTCGAGGGCGAGGAATCTCGTTCTCCGAAGAGGGGAGATTCCGTGCTGTGGCCGCCGCCGGCGTGCCGGTAGACCGTTTCGCTCACTCGCCTTTTCCAAACACTCACCGACAGGAGACCGGCAGGGAGGACAGGGAACTTCCTTATCGATGGATCAATGGCCGTGCCCGGAACTGGGCTGGAGGGCCGGCGGAGAGAATCGTTTCTCTCCAGCGACACGCTCACGGTGATCCGCCTTTTGCGGAGAGGCGGCTGCCACCAGCAGCAAGCCGTGCGTTCGTTTCTGTGCACGCGTTCGCGCTACTGTGTGTACGTGTGCACTCTGGCGATGACGAGTAATACTCTCCAAGGGAAACAGAGAGAGCGAGAGATAAAGAGATAGATACAGAGGGGCGAAGGGGGAGAAGAGTGAGAGAGCTGGAAAGCAGAGCATACGAACCCAGTGAATCGGGACATGCGGATTTTACTCCGTGGACGGTCAGCCTCTCCTGGCCCTGGCTCGAGCTAACCCAGAGCCGCTGCGCCCGGTGCAGCCATAGCGCGAGGAATCGAGCACGAAGCGAACCAGCCGACAGGACGAATGTCAGCGAGACACTCTCGCCGCACAGAACGAGCTGTGTTCCTCGCAAACACTCCCGAGAGTCGGCTCACTTCGTGCCTTCCTCAACAGTGCGCTTGTAAGAGTAGCGTGTGCTTAGCGCGCCGGGTAAACAGCAGCGGTAGGAGGAGCAGCAGCACCAGCAGCACCAGCACCGAGTGCCGTCAATGACCACGGTAAACGGCATTACTCGTACGTTCCGCGGGGCCACGAACGAGCCAAAAACCCCGGCGTGGACTCGCCTAATCGAAACGGAACTGGAACTGTCCGACCACCGTGCCGCGCTCGCATACTACTACCTAGCAGAGGTTTCTCTTTCTATCTCTCCCGCTCCCTCGCGCGCTCACGTACTCTCCTCTCCTTTCTTCCCTCTCTCGCTCTTTCGTGTCTGCTGCCTTCTGCCTGCCGCTGCTCCCGCACTCACTCACTCGCACACTCTTCTCCCCGAGCCGCCCGCCACCACCGCCGCCGCTGCCGCCGCCGCTCTCCTCTCCTACGTACAGCAAATGAGCAACGCGCGAGATTCCGAGATGCGGCAAAAGGTGCAACCTCCACCCTCTCCCCTCATCGCGGCGGCGCTACCGCCCCGCGATCACAACAGAGAGACGGAGAGAGATCGGAGAGACAGAGGGGCGGAGGAGGGCAGGAGCCA
Source organism: Ectemnius cavifrons (assembly GCA_964023945.1). Lineage (NCBI taxonomy): Eukaryota > Metazoa > Arthropoda > Insecta > Hymenoptera > Crabronidae > Ectemnius > Ectemnius cavifrons. The sequence continues at coordinate 6,702,909 of OZ030384.1, read as the reverse complement.
ATGTGCACGAGAGCAAAAGGGGAAGAGAGAAAGAGGCCGAAAGAGAGACACGGGACGGAGGGAAAAGCGGGCGAGCGGCGGAGAGGCGGGAGGGAGAGCAACTGAGGAAGAGAGAAGCCGGTGGCGAGATATCGAGAGGGCCAAGAGAGGGCCGCGCGCGCGGGAGAGCACGGCCGGAGGTTGGCGAGCGCGCGTTTGTAGAGAGAGGGATGGACGCCGGAGAGTAAAGCAGAAAGAGAGAACCACGCTCTGACTGACGGAGAACCCCCGAGAGAGAAAGAGAGAGAAAGAGCGGTTTCAGAGGGCAGAGGGTGGAGGAGTAAACGGGGGTCAGAAGCGGCAAAGGGAGAGGAAAAGGGAGACGGAGGGAGGCATATGAGACATTCCTTCAGTGAACGGGCCGACCGAGTGTGAGTGCAAGCGAGCCGGTAAAATCGATGTGGCGAAGTGTGGCTGTGCCACTACGCTCTGTGCAAAAGGGTGTTGTTGTACCCTGATACGTCGTGCGTGATCCGTGGGTCCGCCTTGCGGCCTCACTCCGCGCGCTATCCTACATCTCCGGTATTAATCACCGTCGCTCCTATCGATGAAACGCCCGAGTCACTAATAAAGAATCTAGCCCGACTTGTCCGGCTTAATCATACGCCATGAAAATCAGTCTCCCAATACTGACAGTCAGCAGCATATTCGGTCGCAAGATTAAAGCCTGTTACGAGCAACGATATGCCTCTACTACGTGTCTTTCTCCTTCCTATTATACAACTGCCATGTGCATCGAGTCTGTTCCCCACCAACCCCATTGCCAAGTGTCATAATAAAAAGCCCAATTTCGATCTACGGCAGACGAACTTCGGTAAATCGACTTCACTCGATCTAAGGTCGTCGAGCAACATAGTACATATCAGCACGCTGACTGCAATGGGCCTTGCAGTTCCATCCGGCGAGAAGTGTGGATTGCGGAAGTGAGGCCAACTGGCATTGCGAGCTGGCGAAAATGTAAGGAGCTGGCCGGATCGCAGTAGCCTAGAGAATGTATACACCGAGAGATAGATAGAGCGAGAGAGAGAGAGAGAGAGAGTGTGTGCGGTTATGCGATCGATGAATTAAGTAAGTTATCAGTAGCGCCGACAAGAGCGACAGAGTACGTACCTACCAGGCGAAGGAACACGTATACACAACTATGGCAGAGAGCGCTTCGCGGTACTACTTTAATCCGTGGAATCCTGGAGCGACTCGGCCGATTGTCTCGGGGGCGTCACGTACATAGAGAGGGCGGACGGGCGGGCGGGCATGGGCAGGTGCCTCTGAGTTAAAGAAGAGCGAGGAGCGCCCTCGCACCGGTTTCACTAGTTACGGCCCTGCGATACCGTGTGCCGTGGCGACGCGTGCTTCGGAGGGCTCTGCGAGGGCGTATTAGCGAGAGAGGATAGCCGAGTGGTGGGGCGGCCGGAGGAGTCGTACGGTACGGAGCGGCGGAGCGACGAGCATAACTGGTCGGGCATGCGGCCGAGCATCAGCTCCAACGGGCAAGCTGCTCCCGCCGTCAGTCGCGTTCCTCTACTCACGCGGAGCGGTCGCACTCTTCCGCTTTAATCTCGCGCGCCTTCTCCCATCACGAACTCTACACGACACATCGAGAAATAAAAGTAATTCGTAATGCATTTCTATATATCCGTCGCTCCGTGTTTACCATATTCGATCGACACTGATTCTTGGCTGCTTCTCTATGCGCACTTGCCGAGTACGAGTTTTTTTTTGCGAGCAAGAGAGAGAAAGAGAGTCCGGGAGTCTAATGGGCCTCCCACTGGCACCGGCGTTCACATGGCTATGATGTAATGTTTGATGTGATGTGCCGCACACATCGCGCGGCCGATGGTGTTTTCTCCCGGCGGTACTTGAAGAATTGTGTTTTTGTGCGAGGTTCTTAAGTTCGTCCCCCACGATGAGGGGGAGCGCAGTTGTACTTACTGAAGGTGAAGGAAGCCCAGTGCACGAAGATACGTGGGAATGCAGAGCGAGGACCGACAAGATATCGTCGCCATTGCACGAGTTACATACTTTTGGTTTGAATGGCCGATGCCAATGGCAACGAGAGGTCAGCGTGTAGTAGTGCCTCCTGTTATCGATGCGAGATAGCGGCGCGCTCGTAACGTTACTACTCGCCTCGGAGCATTACACAATGCTCTTTCTAGAATCGCCAGTGACACTACGAAATTTAAAACAAATCTATTCACTAATATCCTACGAAAAACCAGTGGCAGTACGGTGGATGTGAATGCTTCACAATTCCCTAACTAAACTATCAAAACACTCTCCCCCTATAAAAAGAGTCCTATAAATCAGACCTACAATAATGATGATGCGCTCGAAGGAACCGGCTTGCACCGCAGAGCGCACAAAAAGCCAATCCCCCAAGCTCGTCTCTACCAACTCCCAAACCTCAAAAGTCAACGACCCAAGTCATAACACAAACATCCCAACAGGAGAGAGAAAAAGAAGGAGAGATCCAACTATCAGAAGCAGAAATGCATGCGATATTCATACACGAGGTATCCCACTGTGAGATGAGAAGGCATAGCGTACAGTGAGAAACACAGTTGGTAGAGGAAGTGCAGCGAGAGCAAGCATAGAACGAGTCGGGCGGGAGAGGAACGAGGCGGAAGGTGCGTTGCGCCGGCAAGAAACGACCGCGAAGCGAACGGACCGACGGCCGAGCGAACGAGCCGAGCAGGCTCCTAGACCTTGCAATGCCATTCGATCGTGTTGGGGAGAGCGAGCGAGCAAGAACGGAGCAGAGAAAGAGAGAGAAAGAGGGAAGAGAGCGTTGGTGGCAGTGGCGACAAGAGGCACGGCTGTCTGACGTGACGGCAACATAGCAGGGAGGAACCCCTACTCTGTGTTGGAAGCGGCCGCTCGGTCTGCTCGGCCCCCACCAACGAGCCCCCAATAGGTCGCACACTCATTAGCCCAGTCGCGCGCGATCCTTCCCCTCTTTCCCTTCCGTCCCCTTCCCAACTCACCGCACCGCTCAGCACGTCGCCGGCCGATCAGCTGGTCGGCCACGCGGTGTTGCCTCGTTGTCTCCGCTTGCGCGGTAAGCGCCGCACGGCCACGAGGTTCTCTTCTCTCTCTACCACCTCTCTCACTCTCTCTTTCTCTCCCTCTGGGCTCTGTGTGTACGCTGCTGGCTGATTCACGAGAGGTTAGGTGCGCGCCCCGCCGGCACTCAGCCGACCAGCCGCCTCCTCCCCCCCGTCGCCGCCGCCATTCCACCGTTTCCCCACGCCGTGCTATGAAACTGGCTCGGCGGCGTGCGCGGCACGCTGCAAGGACGAGTTCTCCGCCCGCCCGAGTTAAGCTCTGCGCTCTCTCGCAGCACAACACCGCCCGACCGTTACTCCGCATTTTCGCACCGAGTACCCACTTTGCCTGCCTCTGCCTCACAGCCTGACTGGCGTGCGCGCTGCTCCCCTCTTTTTCTCGCTTGCTCGCACTCTGCGACGACTACTGCAAGCGTTTTTCTTACAACTTTCTATGTAACCATACGATACGTAGATGGTATTTGTGATGGGGATTTAGTTGTAATGAGGAAGAGGTTTTTGTTCTACTTTGTTGGTGAAGTAGGTAAACGACCCTGTTTCAATTGTGCAGCACTGTTGTTTCCGGTATGGTTTTAATGAGTGGTAATTGCGAGTATTTGTAGGATTAATTGTGGAACGACAGTGCCAGAGATGTCGAAGGTCATCCGGCAGATATTGTTTGCCGAGAGATTTTGTTTACTGAGCGTGAAGAAGCTGTCGTTTCTAATTTGTCCTGCGACATTGTGAGAGAGTGCCAGATTGTGTGTTCGCCCGGTGCCAAAGTGCCTGGCACACGCGTTGACAATCGCAAATCCGGCCACACACTGTTTGCCGAAGGGAGCGAACGATTGCGGGCAGCAGCGATATGTCGGGGCTTCCGGCTTATCGGTGTCATTCAATAAAGCAGGATGCCAACTCTCCGTGAATCGAGCAGCCGCGCTGCTACTACGACAACAAGAAACGTAGCGCGCTTCGATGGAAGACTTGCGAGGGGACAAGAGTAACAGGTGCACTCTGAAACGACACCAATAAAACTCATCGAGCACCGCCATGATGACCTCAGAGTGCGATAGACGCATAGAAGAAAAAAAACTATCTAGCACCAACAACAAAAGAGACAAGAGAACACGAGCGAGAAAGGCAGAGAGTTTCACGGTGCGCGCTCTACCCGAATCAAGCTCGATCGCTCGAACCAGTTCGTTGAAAATGCTCGCTCTGTGAAAGTTACGACATAGACACGCGCTCGCGCGCGCGTACTAGTTCGCAGGTCAACGGCATCCGATAAGTTCTAGTCCCTGAAGGACAAGAAGCGAAACTGCCTCAGGTACACCGAGCCACAGTGCGCGGCGGCCATTACTACTCTTTTTCACGGATACAGATCCGACTCACCGCATGTATACCAACCAGTACACCCGGATACACACGAAGCCAAGCTCTAACAGCTCCTCTTGCATCTCCAGATTAAATACATTTCTCTCAGCAATCTCAAAATCAGCATAAAAAAAAGGAAGCCTCGTGCAAGATGTGAGTAAAACGCTTTCACCGAGGCGTTTGTAATACCTGAACATCTGCGCATTGCTACTGAAGTCGTCCTCGAATGTTAGTACTTTATTCACATCATGCAGGAGTAGTTTACTACTACTGACTCGCAAAGCCGACTGAATTTACTAACAGAGTAGTTTGCTGTAGCTTGTTATCCGACAGGCGATAGGCAGTCGGCAATGGTAATTATGGGAAAAGAAGTAGAGACTTTACCAAGGGCTCACGTGGACGTCGCCGTCAGCGTCGCCGTCGCCGTCGAGCGAAGGAGAGGAAGGAGGTGGTGGTGACACGGTGCGTGGTGCGTCGGAGAGCGTCCGGTACAGCCGGCGCAGGCAGAAATACACACCGAGGACGCGATCGGACGTGATCGCACAATGAAAATGCTTATTGTGAAAGTTACGACACAACCGCACGGACTAGTCTGCAGGTCAACAGCACGTGATACGATCTCTCTCTCTTTCTCTCTCTCTCTCCCACCCTCCAACTAGCCTGTCTGACTGACTGGCTGGCAGGCAGCAGGCCGGGCGTCTTTCTCTCGCCGTTCCTCCGGCTTCCCGAGCGTCGTCGTCGTCGTTGTCGTCGTCTTTGGAGGCTCGAGCGACGCAATAAGCATGCAGGCGCGCGTAGACGAGATTAGGCTTTCTATGGCTGAATTCTGCGGCGTCGTGACGGCGCTCGGGAGCCGCCGCCGCCGCCGTCACCACCGCCACCGCTGCTGCTTTGCCTAGGCTCCTCGCACACGTACCAAAGAGACACGCAGTGCACACACATACACATATACAGGCGCGCGCGTATTGCCTGCACCGCGGTAAATAACACGTCGTCGGCAGGTGGAGCCCCTGAAGTCTCGGCAGCCAAGCATTGACAGCTTAGGAAGCGGAGCGCCCGGCGGCGCCACTTTAGATTCTCTACATTGTAGTCCTCAGTGACTGTTGTCTGCATTGAAAACTATCATCGCACCCGATGATCTAAGCAATGTTGGCAGAGGGAGAGAGAAAGAGAAAGAGAAGTGTGGTAGCCAAGCTGTTAGGCTGAATACACAGTACTTGGAAGCCGGTAGCCACTGTTCTCGACACTGCGCTCAACCTTCCAGCAAGGAGATCGAAGTGTGTCAAGGCGATTGGCCGGCTCGATGCGAATCGCTTTGAAAAAGCACGATCGAGATTATTACACAACCCGGCCGGGGGGGGCAGCAGCCTGGACTGAGGCGCGTTCGAAAAACTACCGAATGCTCGACTGCAGATGAATTTCCTCGGATGAGAAGGCCGAGCGACGTGTTTGATGACGTGTGTACCAGGCCTGAGCGAGCTAACGGGACGAGAGTGTCCGTTCGCGCGAGTGACTGTGCAAAGAGAAGATAAGAAGTCGAGAGTGAAAGTTTAGGACAATTATCGGGCATGTTAAAAACACTGTCTGGGTGCAGTCGATTATAACGATCGCATTGACAGAGTGAGGGAAAAGCTCTACTCTTATTTGCCATGACGTAATCGAATTGGCAATAACTTGAACGCGTGTTCTCTGACTTCCTTCGCACGAGCATATATTGCTTGAGATACCACTGGCAGAACAATGAATCATCCCTCCCTGAATTTAACCCTTGGTTAATCGAAGTTAGAGCCAACCTAGCCAATCGTAATATGAGCGAAGAAAAAAATATATTCCGTGTCCTTTGTCTCATCTCGATCGTTGCTGCTACTGCTGCTGCTGCTCTCGCAGCTGGTTTGCTAGGCGAGCGAGGCATAGCAATGGAGGAGGCGGAATATCCGGGATTTGGCCGGTTGTAGTGGCAGAGGGGGTTGCTCGCGGGAATGCGAATGGGAGGAGAGGCGGATTTCTCGCTGAAATTCAAGACTTTCGGATTCCGTCGATTTTCCACGCGTCTGCGCGACTCTCACACACACCATTCGCCATCGGCCAGTTCCCTTTCATCGCCTTCACGAACAACACAGCCCCGTCCCTCGCACATACTCTCTTTCTATGTGGTAGTCGACACGTACAAGCATCTACGGCACACGTACTTATGCCGAGCAACCACAATGTTGCACCGTGGCACTGCCGATAGCCGTTATCGGCGGTGCCAGCGGAATTTTCCACGGCAGATACGCGCCTGCCAAATTTAGAGCAGCAGCATCAGCTTGTTATTCGACTTCCGAGGATCTGATAGGTCCGAGTGCCTTGCAAAATGTAACGAGATCAGTGCCGCTCATGATTCAACCGCTTCAACGCGCCTGTCTCATCGATGCCCTACTATTAATATTAAATCAAATTTCTGCCATCAATACAGAATCAATTATACAACGAAATAATCCAACTGCTAGAATATTACATTATTATTTCAAGTTTCGTTACATTTTCTAATTTATACTTTGAAAGATTCGACTGCATTTCAATATCGTAAAAGAAAAATGAAAAAAAAATCTCGTTTAGAGTAAATGAAACACGCCGTGCTATATTAACCGAGCAAATACCCGAAGCCGCAATCGTTCCCACTAATATTTATCGAGTATTTTTAACGCGCCGAGAATAGCCTGACTCCGTAGCGACTGAGAGAGAATTCGGCGAGCGATTCACAGTGTACAACTCGAACTGTCTCGAAATGCCAAGGAAGCCAAGTGTTCCGTAGAACCCATGCATTCACCGAGTCTGAGTTCTCCCCTCAGCCACTTTCCATTATCGCTCGGTGCTAATCTACGAAATATAGCGTGCACCGAGAGGCCAATCTTCCGGTGGATCGATTAAACAAATGCCCCCTGGAGGCAGGCCTGGTGGAAAATTTGCCAATTAGCCAAAGTAGCTTGCACGCTGATCTAGATATTGAAACAACTGGTCACATCTCCGCCAGTCTTGCTTCAGGAGTCAGTCTAATGGAGGATGGAGAAAGCGTCGATAAACTATCGATGAAGATTAATTTGATTAATGAACCACAAGAATGCATTTTAACAGCTAATAATTTATTTTAAGATATTTTAGGAATATCTTCATAAATAATAATTGGTCGATAATAAAATAGTATGGCAAATTGATCCAACAATCTACCAGTTATATCTTAGCTATACTACTGAACGAATCATTAAAGAACGAGCGCGTAATCATTGCATAATGGCGTCGGTGCCGAGAATCTTTTCGATGGCCGATAACGAAAGGCACGCTCGATATCTCCTGGCATCCAAGATGGCAACTCTGTCCTTCTTTTTCCATCCGGCCGTCGAAACAATTACTTATCTAGATTAGAGACTCCAACGTTCCTCTCGCACGCCTTGATTATCGCTGTGCTAATTAATCCCGGGAAGGTTGCCACTCCTGTTAATGACAGAGAATGTGCCTCGACGAAACAGCGCGCCCGGCTATAAATGACAGTGGTCACCTGTCTTTACGGCTGGGCAAGCGGATAGGGAAGAAGTGGAGATAATTTTAGATGGTAGAGTCATGATGACTAGAGCAACGCGATTAAGCTGAAACTCTGTAACAGAAATATTTCTTCGCACCGGAAGCTAACTAGCTAGAATTCCCTAGAATACCGAAGATACTAAACAGTGTATCATAGCAGATTCATTGTCGAAGAAACAAGTGTTCAAATGGACCAATGTAAATTCGATGGAAGCTGAAGAAAAGTATTAAGAAGAAATGATTAATAAGATCATCGATTGAAAATAGAAGCTAAGGTCTGTTGAAGGATGAAGGGTTCGTCGAGCTGACACGAAAGATTGGAGGACCAGGGTGGGGCTCGGGCACACGGACATCAACCAAACACTTAACGTAGGTAGATCAGTAACGATCGAAACCTCTAGTTCCTCTGCGTGGCACTAGGTGGTCGCTGGAGGCGACGTTTCAGTTGGGGACAGGAAAAAGTGGTCACCCGTGCGATAGTTAGTCAGCTTCCCTGTGAAAAATGCACCCAAGTGTCGATTCTTATCGATGATAACTTCCCATCGAGAAACATCTTCCAATCACTAAAGACTGTCATATTCCATACTGACATTCCCTTCGATCAAGCATTCTTCAATCGAAACATTCATGATTTTAAGATTGCAACTGTTAATTAAAAGCGTTGGTAATCAACGGATTCGTCACGAATGACGAATGAAGCATCATTTCCTCCGCCTACAGTCGCTTCTATCTCACTGAAACTCGATAAGATATCTCAGTAACTACGCAATGGAAGTGAAGTAGCATTTCTAGCGTGCTTGAAAATGGATCTTCCTCTGTCAATTGTCAGTTGGTGAAATGTAGAGAAACGAATTCTATTGGATGAAAGCATATCAGTGAAACTCGGATGTACGAATAATTCGATAGAGAAACAGCGTCGAATGAACAGAAGGAAAGGTTGTCTGTTCATTCATAGCTATCAAAGGAGCAAGATAAACGAGAAAATGATGAATGAGCGGCGTGCGTTTTCCGCAGCTGGTTCTCAGGTGTATCGAACAGAGGCTAGCACGAGTGAGATATATATATATATATTCGAGTCTATCTCGACATATCCGTGTCGGTTCTACAGTGGCTCTAACAGCGCACCAGACTCAATTACCGTAATCTCCAAGCACAACTTATCCGGATCTCGAATAGACTCGAATGCTAGACAAAAGAATGATTAAGTTACCAACTCGGCTGGCGATTCAACACCTCTCATAAGTAACACACTCTCGGAGTGTCAGTGCAAATTGAACCTGCCGGATCTTGCACAATTACTCCTCGCTAAATCTGACCATTAACAATCTCAATTATCTTAACAAATCATCCCTCAAATCTCTACAATCACAACTATTACCAAACCTCCCCTAAATCAGTTCTCAAGTAAATAAATATTAACATTCAATAAATAATTAAAAATCATCTGGACATTAAAAGCGTTCTTCATAAAGAAAATACGAATGAAGATATGATCGTTCAAGGATAAACCTTGGCGCCCAAGATGCCGGATGTGCTTGGCGCTCCCAAGGGATGCGGAAGCGTGTCGGCCAATATAATCCGGTTAGGATTAAAGGAGCTAGGCCAACGAGGCAGAGCAGTCGCTTTGAAACATGGAGCGCCTTTCTCTCGGGTCAAACTGACGGTCGGTAAAAAGAAAGACGCTTGTTTCGTAAGGTAAGATCTGCTGGTTTGGTGTGGTGGATCAGGTCCTTGCAGGTAGAGCTTGGCACCGAAGTAGTACTACCTGTTTGAGCGGCAGCTACGAGCAGGCTTCCCTTTATCCACCTCTCTCTCTCTTTCTCTTTCTCTCTCTCCGCGTGCGAATATCGAGGGGAGCAGCAGCGCACCCCAGCCAACATACACTGTGTTGTACCACATATCAAACAGATGGATTGAGCCCGCGACAAATAAACAAGCTCCGCAGTGACTGTTGGTTCTCGCGTACACTGTGTCGAACACCTCTACCGAAAGGATTTCTATCACTGGAAAGTGATAAGATATCAACTGAACGCATAGCGCATACTCTCTGCGTCAAGGCTAATCTATAAAAGCACAGCGATGGTATATCAAACCCGTGATTGACCTTCGAATCAAATAAATGAGTATTTTCATGTACTAGTAGTTCGATATTTCTATAAAGAGAAATATGAGTGTCGAATTGAAAGTTTTAAACGTACGATTTAAATAATTCTGTGTACTATCTTCGGATTAATTGATACCGAATGACAGAATCGTTTGAGTATAATGAAGAAGTGTTAGCAGAGTAGAATCTAGTAAGAGATTCGCATTGATAACGAAGCGGATGGACGCAGGTGAACGTATCGGACGCGGGGGACGGCGCGGTAGGCGGGAGAGGAGGGCGACAAGTATTTTCCCTGTTTGCTCAAGCGTCGATATATCAGCAGTCGGCGAAAGAAGTTCAATGTGGCGGTAAAAGCGGACGGTAATGCAGATTGCGGGCCGTGCTTTAGGCGTCGTCTCTCCCGCTGGCCGGGTGTTGCATTGTGTGTGCACTCTCCGCATCTCCGGCGAGGAGGTTCAGCCCTGCTCTACCCCGACGCCGCCGTCGCTCTCTCCGTTCGCTTTCTCACCCTTGCCATTCCCATTTTCTCTCCAATCCTGCTGCTGCTACGCTTCGACTCGACTCGCCTCCCTCGATTTACTCCTGCCTCCTGTCGACCCTCGTATTAAACCTCTCCCGATGACCTCGGATAACCACTGTCCTCACTAGACCCATTAATCGGCCCAATTTCGTAATTATATCCTTCGAACTCTCAAAGATGTGTGAAAGGTAGTATAAGCGTTTGAAATAAATTTATTTCGGATTAATCGTTAAGTGAATTATATAGTTTCGTCATTGGTACTTCGCTAATTGAATGTACTAAGGGATCTGTTTTAATTCGACGCTCTTTTTAAGCGCGTTATTAGTATCTTGAATAATTAACTGTGATTATTTATGTATCGTTTCTACGGGTATGTAAAATTGGTGATAAAACGTTCAGTAAAAAAAGATAGAATCCATTTTGTCATGACGTACAATTCTAAGACGACGGTGGTGGATCGTGATCTTTCAAGGGGGACAGATTGATACGCGTCTCCTCTCTGGCGACGCTCTTTCCGCTTGCCATCGGTGAATATCAAAGCGATTCCATTGGACACCGGCGATTTTCGCCGGCTGTCGCGCACATTCGCATAATCGAGTTACCTCTTACATAATGCGGATCAATATTCTAATGCCTGCTCAAACTTCGGCGAACCAGAGACTCGCGCGATAGCCGGGAACAATGCCGGCCAATCCGGCTGCTGTGCGCATGTTTCACCGACGAATTCTTCGAAAGACACGCGTCGTCCATGGTCTCATCTTCGCTCGCGTCATATTTGAACGGTGAACCGATTCTTTAACTAAATGATTCTTTTTCTTTCCATCTCTTCCTTGGCATTGTCTATCGCGTCATCTTGCACCCGATTATGCTGACACATTGTTGACCGGTCGAGCCCGAGTCTAACTGGCGTGCATTAACTTGCGCAATCGTTAAAATACGGAATTGCGCAAGATGTCGTGATGCTACCCGTATCTTCCAGTTCTATGCAAATGGTTTGTGTATCAGTACAATCCTTCCACTTATCTCTTTCATGTCTTTTACTTTTAACGCGACCTTCTACTTCGACTTGTCGACTTCGTTGCTTCCTTCGTCGACCTTCTTCTGCTTTTAAAATAATATTCCATTTATTTCGTCGATCTTCGATTATAGCAATATACTAAATAATTATACGATAAAGACCCTTTTAAATTAAAGTACGAATGCATATTTATATAATAAAAAGAACTATTCATTATAATTTTAAGACAGTAATAACTAGTCATTATGACTTGGTTAAGAGTCATAAGGGTAGCCGATGAATAATAATATGATCTAGAATCAAGATAAAGTGTATCATACCAGTTGGTAAGCGAAGGGGAAGTCAGAGCCAGGCCGACCACCGGGAGAGAACACTGAATACACTCGCGTAGAGAGTTTACCAGGGGCTTTTCGGCCCTGAAGGCGTTTCGAGGCGTCGACGGTTCCTACGTATTTCGTTCCCAAGGTTGGTAGGTATGCATAAACCTTCCGTACAATGCGCGTTGTGCCCACTTACTATCGAAAGGATCAATACGGGGGACATGCACCGGCGGCTTGCTTGCTTGCTCGCTCGTTCACTCGCTCGCACTCATGAATCTCTGGCGTGACTGTGGGTCACACACTTCTCTGCTTCTTCTTCCCTGCGATTAACCCTCTCCGCACTCTCTCTCTCTCTCTCTTTCTCTCTCTTTCTGTGAACCCACTTTCGCATCGCACACACCCTGTATATGCCGTCCTGCGAACTCCCATCTCCGCCAGTTTTGACGAAAGAAAAACTCAGACTCTGATATCGCATTGCATTACTAGAATTGCGGTAGATTATGCAAAGCACAACTTGCGCCCTCGACGATCGATTATTGCCAACGCGTAGGAGCGAGAATGTGCACGATGACTATTGTACACCTGTGGAAAAGTTCGTATCTAGATCGAATATCCCTGTAATCTTGTATTATTGGATGATATATAGTTGTAGCTAGAATGATATACTACGAATCAACTATGCTAACTGTCAGCTTTAACATGGTTTTAGTTAGAATATATTCATTCATAAGAAAATGTTGGATAGAAATAAATAATAATAAATAATTCCGGAAATAGAAAAGCCTGTTATGAAGATTAATTTTCAGATAAGTTTTATTCTTCCTTGGTATGAAACGTGCCAATCCAACCGAACCGGTCGTCAAATAGCAGACAAGTATGTAGGAAAGCGAATTGAATAATCGTGCGAGAGGAGCGCGTGCATTAGTTGGAGAAAGTTGGGAGCGTTGATAATAGGATCGGCGCTCGAGCAACGCGACTGCTCTCGCACGAGTCGTTGCTACTTCCCGAGGGAGTCGGGTTTGTGCGCGCATGTGGGTGAAAAGTCAGCGGGAATGCGGCTAATTGTTACGCCTCGGTCGGTACGGCATCGCGCGATTGTTAAATGTCCAAGTTGAAGGCCGCTCGTTACGCCGAGGCAGCTCTTTCGTTGGCCCATGATTAATGATCTGCCGCGATCATGTTTACTGAACGAGCGATTCTCTTGCGATCGGTGGCGTCGTGACGCGCCCTGAAAACTCACTAATGCTTCGATAAAATTCAACCGTGTCATCGTTTACTTCCCCTTGCTACTTCTTCCCTTAACTAGATAAATGGATAACAAAGAAAAACTAGAGCTAAATAATGCAGACAATCAAAAGATTAAAGTATACACTTGATTCTATAAAGTTATCACAAGAATACTAACACGAGAATGTTCATTGATATACACAGGAGAGTTCGGATTAAAAGGATATGACGTATACTAATATAAACGGGATATATTCTTAAGTGAAGACGCAGCTTAACATTCTCTCTAAAGGGTTGCACGGGGCCCTGGTGCTGAGCCATCGAAATTACGTGGGTAGTGGGACGCAGCTATCGAATTTCTTCGGAGCGGCGAATAAACGGAGGTCACCCCAGGGGTGTAGCATCGATGTACTTCAGAATGGCTCTCGGCCCTCACCCTCCCGGGTGAGGCGACCGCATCCTGTAATCGGACGAGCTCGGCGTCGCTCGTGCACTCTCGCACTCTCCACTATGATGAACAAATGAGGAAGACCGGGCAGCCTCGAGACTGGCAAAAAATTCACGCTGAGGCCGCATTCTTGCCGAATGCACTCCTCTAACTGGTTATACCCCTTTCGCTAGTCCCAAGCAGCGAATGATATAACCAACCAACTTCAACGAGACTCTCACTGAGAGAGTTTCAGCTCAGGTACATACATGCGTACCTGGGCGTCGTCCCGATGATACGATGTGACTTAGGAACACAAGCTTAAACTAGAGTACTCAAGATAAATCCGAGCAGGTGTCAATTTTGCCGGTGCAGTGGCCGTCGACATGATTTCGTCGCACGAGCGATAGCCTGCCAAAATTCCTTGGCGAATGAACGACCCGAACGACTACTGTGCGGATCGCGTTGGCCTTAAGCCGAGGATCGACCTGAGAGAAGAAGGGTTCTACTCGGCATTGTTCCCACAACGAATAACATCCCCAACTTTGTGCTAGTCATCCTGAAAACAAGCATTTCAACGGGACTGACAAGAGGAAGGTATCAGTGCAGAACTGATACGAGTGCGTTGATAGAGTCGAGTACATTCTCTTTAATTGGAATGGTCGGAAGGTGTCATTCTGTTGCCATGGCCGGTATGTGTAGAGGGCCTTAGGCGAGCCTGACGAGAGCGCGCGTGGCGCTCGTGCGTTCTCGCCAGTCGGCAGCAGACGTCCCGATTAGGCCGAATTCGCACGAGCTCGGCACCGAGTGCCGACGCAACGAGAGCACAGCGACGACATGCGAGCCGTCCGGAGAAAGAGAGATCGGACTGCGCCACCGAAGGTACACGAGGGACTCCGGAACGAGGAGGTGTGGAGAAGGACGAGAGGGAAAGAGAAAGAGAGAGAAACGCGCCGTAGCAGTAGCACTCCGATTCGACTATGGCAAAGTGCGCAGCATGACGACAGGAAAGCATCATCACCAGCCTCCGTACCACAAAAGAAGACCGAAGTCCTTCTAATCTCCCTTTCTCCCTCCCTCGAGCAACGGAGATCGCCGATCGCCGCTAGGGATGAAGCTTCAAAGCATCGAGTAATCCCCCCATAAGCTTCTACTTCACCACCGCACCTGTTCGCTCTGCTTCATTACGCGCCGATTTACCTTAAGCCCTGAGTAAACCACTCTGCCAAGTCCGTTCTCGCTTCCTACTCGACGACTTCCCCACTCGACCTTAGAAGACATCACGCACTCCAGCCGTGTTTAACATATACCAACTATTCCAGGAATCGAGTAGTGACCTACATTTCAGCGCATAAATTCCTCGGGATTTCAGAGATTCGGTAGAAACCAATTCTACCATGTCCAAACTAGTTATACACTGTATATACATATATAGCTTCGTTGGATAATAATTTACTAAGAAGGTCGTTGAAAAATCAAGCTCCAAGTAGTTGCATTGAAAATGGCAGGTATCGGTCGAGGAGACAGGAGTCGTAATGGAAACCGGTGCGAAGCATACGTCGAAGCAGTCGTGCACCGGCTAAAAGAAGTAAAGGGAAGAGGAAGGAGCTTCGGGGGGACGGCGCGGAAAGGAGGGTGCCAAGGGGGGCTAAACGGACGCGTAGGTTCGGGCTTCAGCCGAAGCGAGACGACGCAACACGACCGTCGTCGTCGTCGTCGTCGTCGTTGTCGTCGGTGCTCTGCTCGACTGGACGCCGGAGCGGAGTGTGTGTATAAATAGACCGCACGTCGACCGACCGTCTGCTCTCTCACCGGTGTTACGCTATCCACTCACACACACACACACACACAACCGGCTCCGCTACCGCCGCACCGCTCTTCTCGACTCTCTCGTTACGCCGACGATAGAGAGGGTGGTCTTCATATCGATTCGTGGACCATGAATTCTCTGCGTTACCGACGACCTACTCTCCCAGGGACACCTCGCACCCTCCGCACGCCCGCCGAGGAAATGTTTGCGCCGAGTTTCTCCGAGTAATTGGAGCGAATTTAGTGCGCCACACGCGCGCACACGCGCGCTTCTCCCTCGGGGCCATATCTGCCCTCTCCCTAGTAATCTTCCTGCATTGATATGTTGCGCTACGTTAAGCTGATCGAGTTTTACAAGGTCATCGCATCACCAATCCTAAGATTATTTCATTATTTTGAATTGGGAAATAAATATTACTGTGTTTCTGGCATAAGTTCGTGGTATTATAAAACAGGCGTTTATTATAATGATATAAGATTTAACTAGACAATTTCCAAAGAACTGGAAAACAGGCTGGAATTTCGCAACACGCTTTCCACCCGAGGTGAGTGTGTCTAGTCGTTGCACCGAGCGGTGCAGGAGAACGCATTCAATGGAGTCGCGGTGCTTGCTGCGGAAAATTAGAATAGCTAGGGCTCGACGGATATTTCAAAGAAAGATTGCATTGCCCTTCGTCAGCACGACGAAAAACCTTGGTAGGAAAATAACTCTCCTCGGCAACCTTCTGCCGCACTATTTGCGAATGCCAGTCGCAAAACGGTAGGGCGAAAAATCCTTTTCCCTGTGGCACAGTAAACAGGGTTCACTGTGAGGCTCTAAAAGCGACGGTGGTGCGTGAAGTGCGCGTTCCTTTCGATCAAAAAGCGACCTTTCGCCAAACTCTGATTACCGTCGAATTCCAACGAGAACTGTTGAGCGGAGGCTGTGCGATCTTAACGATTCTACATGTACAACCCGAGGCAGTAATTGCTGGGCGGTGTGCGGCGTGTGTAGGAGGGAGGAAAAGGGAGGAAGGGGGGTGCGGGGGTGGGAAATTTTTAACGATTTTCGGGGCGCAGTAACGCGCTGCCGCTCGCTCTTTTTCACGGGGCAGCGAGCGAGCGCCGGCTGAATTTCGCTAGAAGCTTCTGGTTACGTTTCGCGATCGATGTGAACCTTTCTCTCTATCTCGCTCTCTCGCCGCTGCGTCAAACCCTTCCTCTCCTCGAAGTTTCTCCGTGGACCAATGAGGCCGCGCTACCGAACGGCCACCGCTTCTCCATATTGTATATGTGTGTCTACTACGCACCGAGAGAGTGAGAGAGAGTGAGTGAGAGATCTTCTTCGAATGCAACCCGCCCGGAAAACCCTCCACGGTTCATTATCATTACGCAGAAATTCTGCTTGATCGTTTCGTATCAGCATGATTATTATGTAGAGAAGAATGACAGGTATTCGTTGCCGCTGGTAACTTGCTCTTCTATCAGAGAATGGCAGGAAATCGATTTCGTCGCAGTTAAATCGTTACGCGATCATTTCGGCAGAGACACACACACACACACACACACACACACACACACACACACACATTCGTGTAATCGGCGAGAGAACGGAAACGAGGCGTATTAATGTCGCCGCATATATCTGAACGGTAGTATACGGGAAACGGGGCGACGGGAGAAAGTCGCGCGCGCATTGCCGATATATCGAAGTAGATACAATGCCTGCCATATATGTGAGACTGCCAGTCACATACACTTTAATTGGCCTCCGAGTGCATTTCAATAGAAATCATACGCGAGCGCGCGCTATTACCTGCACACTAATGAAAGCCATGGGAAATCATTGGTCGCTGTTTTATGTTGTCAGCGAGTGGAATTCAATATTCATAGTTACGCTTCCAACATAGATTCCATAGTCTCGATCAATCATTGATACAATGACAGGACAGGCAAATCTTGTTAAATGAAAATCTACATTTACATCTATCTTAAATTATTAGAAACTTAACGTATAACATAGAAATCATAGCCACATACTACCGGAAATAATCTACAACGAGAGTGACTGGTAGTGTCAATCGGTGCGTTGACTCGTCGTGGTCAGACGCAGGTGAACGAAGAATGTCGCGCGCGTAATAGGCAGCAGCGCTGCTCGATCAGCAGAAAAAGGAGAAGAGACAGCAGAACGAAACGATGCTACGACGACGAATGTATGTGTCGTCCCTTTCAAGAACTGGCAGAGTAGCAACACGCGTGTTTGCCACTGCTGCCACGTGTTACCTGGCCAAGAAGAGAATTTGCGCAGCTCGCCAGGAGGCGCAGAGAAGAGTTCTCTCATCGAAGAGGAAGCTGCTGCTGGCTGCTGCTTTCCTCTCCTCTCAACGACGACGCGCACGATCATGCGCGCGCTCTATCTACAATCATCTACACGCTGGCATAACGCGCCGCATGACGTACGCCGCGCGCGCTTCACGTCATGCACGACGACGTGCGACCGTTATTCACCGCGTCACGGCGCTCTCGCCGCATACCGGGATGCCCTGTACCAACGACGACGAACGACGACGATCGACGCCGCCACCGTTTCTAAAACACCCTTTGGCTTTCTTTACTTTCGCGGAGTGTCCAAGCTAAATCTTGCGAGAAGAGAATATCCGTTCGTTGGAGAATTCGCAAGGTCGATGAGGACGAAGGGAGAAAGAGAGAAAGAGAGAGGGAGAGAGAATTACTAAGGGCAACGACGACAGGAACGCCCCAGATGCGGCTGCGGAGGAAGAGCGGGAGGAAGAGCAACGAGAAACTAATGCGAGAGAGAAAGGGAGTCGGAGAGAGAAAGAAAGGGAAGGACCAGCTATAGGAAGAGAGAGAGAGGCAGGGATCGATGAGGAGGCGAAAGGGGACAGCTGGGGTGTTATTGCATGGTGGTAGTGTGGTTAAGCGTATTGATCCCAATCACTACGATATGTCCAGGCAGAGCGAACGAAGCTCGTTCTCAATAGGCCCGGGTCATCGTTAGACGGCAGATTTCCACTACAAAAAGTCCTGACGCCCGCCTCTTCAACTCCTCCAACTCTACCCCAACCCTTCGGTAATCCTCTATTTTCCATTGGAAATCAAACGAGAGGCATTCGATTCGCGACCCAATCTATGCGATATATATTTAAAGATCGACCGAAATCTCGAACATTTACAGATTGCAAATGGAAGCTTTTAAATTAGTCCTGTTATCTTATCGGTGGACTCTTTTAAGGTCGTAGTTGTTTTAGCAAAAGCTGAAAAAGTGTAGGCGCACCTCTGTCAACTTTCACTTCGGAGACACATCGAAGGAAGAAGAAGAAGGAGCGGATTTGTCGTTGGTTCGAATGAAGTGCGCGTTTCTAAATGGCGGCAAGCCATTTGACGATGTTGTCGCTTGGGTGCATTTGCGCTTGTTCGCCCGCCGGGCAGCGAGAAGCCACCGGCAACGATTTCTCGATTCTCGAATCCAACCGATAACCGCTTACTTCGTTCGTCAGCGCTCTGTGCAGTATGCAACACTTTCACGCAAATATCACTAACGCTTCAGTGCCGCGCAACTCGAAGAGACCTCTTTCATTCGTTTCCTCGACGATTTGTCGGGTATACACTTAGCTCTAACGTAAGAAGACACCTCATAACTTCCGAATCACCGAGTAACCCAAAGGCAAATAACTGAAGACGATCATATTCCAAGAAGATTTGCCCCTATGAGATTCTTACGGGTGAAATAAAGAAATGCGAGTGGGAAATGGAATGCGTGGCAGAAGTGGAAAAAGCGACGTTGTAAATGAGAGAGTGGTGTTGGCCTCTTACCTAATGGCCTTCGAGCGTTTTTAAGGCGCACGCACACGTCGCCACGTGCACCGGGAGGCGCCGTAAAAAAAAATCTGGCAACAGTGTACCAGTGTGACGAAGGTATATATCTATGTACATACATACATATATGTATATATATGTAGACCTTCCCATATCCATTCGAAAGAGAGACACGAGGAGAGTTCGGGAGAACACCGCGCGAGCGTTACGCGCACTAATTGGGCGCAGTGCATTATCGGCGCGCCAATCGCTGCCTCCGCAGCAGCAGCAGCAGCTTCTCGCTCTCTTTCTGCCTCTCGACTTCCGACTTCCACAAGCTCCAGGAACGTAGTAACGGCGAGAGCAGGCAGCGCTCGACAGGACAGCAGCGACAGCCGGAGATCAGGTCGGAGAGCTGCGCCGACCCACAGCAGCAGCCTCTTTGCCCTCCCGCAATCGATCTCTCGCACACACCGTTTGCACACCGAATCACATTATTGCCGTTACGTAACCCGCTACCACTTCTGCTATATACGCCGCGCTCTAGCGCACCTTCGTAACACGCTCGCCCTCGTTTTACTCCTGCGTTGCACCTGGAACACTTGTTCCAGTAGTCACGCATTTCTTAATTTCCTCTTTCTGCTTTCAACAACGAAAACATGCTTGTACATAATACCAAGCAAAGCAGAATAAGAAATATTCAACAAGAAGAAGTCTTAAAGTATTTTTTTGCGAACTTTAAAGTTCAATGATTGTCCTTGACCTTGTATATTCTAGAGTGTTGTGTATGATTGAAGAGGAGTTTCAGGAATCATCCAAATCTAACTATGACAGAAATGAACCAACAGGTTCCTATGCGAGCTTTGATACAGCAAAGTGCATCCGAGAGGATCGAATAATAAATGACTACTAACTTACTTGAGAGAATCTCAGCACGAGCGCGGCGTTAATCGACTCGTTAAGTGTGCTCTCGACTGTTTCCAGGGTGTCAGGCAGGCAAGTAGCCTTGCAAACGACGGAGAGAGTCGCCTGGCTGGAAACACCTGTTTGCACGGGGCGCTCTACGCTCTTAATCCGTCAGTGAGTGCTTCGATATCCCGAGGATTTGAGCGTACGCTCGAAATTAGACGAGGCTCGCGCCGCCCGAGAGTTGACTGATTCTCCAACACACTGTTGCCAGATCATGCCAGCCGTGTAAATCAGTGACAAACTACTCGGCGGCTCCCTGCTTCGCTTGCCTGCCTGACTACTGCCTCTCCTGCCAGTTCTATGCCTCTCTTTTCAATCGCAACGTGTTCGATCTGCGATCTTTCCCGTAACTCTTATCGCCGTGTGAACATAGTCGACTCTACTTGCGCGCGCATTCCTAGTCTTTTATGATTAGTTCCTCATGGAAATCATTATACGGTCATTGACACGTTAATCTTTAATGTGAAATTAATTCATTCATTTATCGAGCAAAGATAATATTAAGCAATGAATTTATTAATGAACGATAGTCATTAAGAAAGAGCTTGAATTGGATGGAAATTTGTTTCGGGGTTTTTAATAATGTTGATGACTGGGAGAAGGTTGAAAGTGAAATTTTGTATTAATATTAAGAATGGTGATTGAGTTAACAGGTTGATCAGATGCGAGCACCCGCATCGAGAAGATGACTATGCTCGACTACGATGGAAAACTTTGTTCGATCGCCGGCGCACGCAAATGATCGGAGCATATCGATGATGACATAAGCCCGCGTGCTCAGTTGCGACATTTCTAACCGGTGACAGATGGAGAGCTAGAAATATCTGGCCGGCGACGATTTTCAATCGAATAAAACGAACCGCAAATGTTCTCTAATGATTTCGCATCATCCACACGTATCTTCCCTGTCTTTTTTCACCGACACACATACACACAAACACACACATACGAATCATGAATAAATCGAATGTTTCAAATTACGATGCGAATTAGTGTGTATATCGTAATTCGTCAGAAAAGCCAAAGCAATTTCAGCCAAAGCTGAATGTTTCGTCGACTTCAAAGGGGCAACGGAATTCCGAGCGATATTGGATGTTTAATCGGCCGCCGATGACGAATAATTAAATGGGCTTGACGGTTAATTAAATCAAAATTAAACCTAATTTGTTTACACATGCATTTAGAGCTCCCCGCACCGGAAAACCACGCTCGGAATGTGTCTATCTGTCAGCATTGACTTGTTATCAATTGGGAAATTCATCATTAAATTGTTCTGTTCTATTGTAAGTAGGACTTTCAAGGGTTCCTAAATCAACACATGCGCGCGTATTTCAGGAACGATCATGAAATTTACCTGCCAACGACGCTTTTATTAGCCGGATAGCGCGCAATGAATGAGTAAATCGGCCGTGTAATCATTATTATTCATCGGATTTTTGCCTCATTACCTGAACGGGCTGGTATTATTTCTGCGGAGCGAAGCGCAATCGCCGAGAGCGAGCAGATAAAAGCTGCGAGAGCCAAAACCTTCATCATAATCGCACCGCTCAGTAACGTCATTATCGGTGAGCGCAGTGAAACATTTACGCGACCGAGTCATTTAAGAATGATTTCGTAATACTCAAGATTTTCGAATACAAGCAACCTGGCATTTTTGTTCGACTTGAAGGAATCGAACAAAAATGACACACAAGAACGCTCTGACATTTGCATACGAATCATTTAAGTCTCGTTCGCAGTATTAAAAATATAAAATGTTACAAAATCAAGTAGACTAACCAATACAAATCTACTAAATCTATTCTAAATCCCCATGATTAATGATTAAAAAAACATCGATGAGCAATCAGAAAAAATCCAAAGCACAAGACCGCCGTCATCTTTGCCGGCACAGCTTAATTCCCGATGACGAATCCAAGTGTCGCGCGCGCGCGCGCGCCTGGAGCGAGTCGAGCGCGACAAACGAGCGTGGAGGATGCCGGAACAATGCGATCACCATGGACGCCGGTAGGAAAAAAAGGGAGCAGATCGAAGAAGTGGACAGCCAAGAGGAAGCGTAAAGAATAAATACAAGCGACGTTCACTGGCTTCGATTAATAAACAAAGAATTTAATCGATTCTCGAGCAAATCATTTTGTACTAGTTGAGAATTTCCCAGATCGGCATGAATTTCTCCGGGTTTCTCTTCTCGAATACTCATGGTCGACGACGCCATGTTGTTCGAGGATGCATCCGCTAGAAGACACGGAGACCTCGAGCTAACTCTCTGCTCTCATGCCGGTCTCGGCCAGCGACTCTGACTTTATACCTATTAAGGCTTGGGATCGATACCAGCCCATGTAGCTAGCTCTCTACCTAGCGCATACCAAATGCTCCGATTATACACATTGTATACAGGCTGATGCACTTGCCTTTGAAACTGCACTGGTGAATCCGAGATTTTATCGGTTCTGTTTGTATTGCACTCTAATTGGCTTCAACCATGCAGATTAATAGTAATTTGATTTAATGAATTAGTGAAACTAGTCTTGTTCCAAAGATATATTTTATTAAACACTACTTTGGAAAAGTTTTTATTTTAATGTATTATTGGCGGATAATATTTGGGTGTAATTTCAATTAGTAATTGATTTATTGTTATTATTTGGATGGTTGATTATATCTCATTGATGACTCATAGCGAGGTGAATCACCCTGTACATCCGGCTGCCAAGGAAACTCCGCACAAACCGACTGAACTCTAATTCCTAATCAAGATTCACCCCTGATTCGAACCCTCGAAAGATTTTCGATTTGTGGAAATGAGCTGAGTCTCGTCGCGCCAGGTGCTTCTCCTGCTAACAACCAACTGAAGTAGAACATTGCCGAGTACCTTTTCCGCGGCAACCTAGAAACTTCACTTGGCTCAAGTGCGAAGTGCTCTTCAATGTTCCAGTACGCCTCTAAGAAATATTTTCTCTTTGACAATTGCGATCGAGAAAAAAAACCATCGTGTTTTTATTGTATCGCAGATTGGGAAGATATAAAATTTGGTTGTTATAAGATTCTTCATTCAAACGAACAATTTGCATGATTTCTGAAAGAAGTTCGAAGTGCTCTTCAATGTTTCAGCAGGTCTCTAAAAAATATTTCTTTTTCGACCATTTCAATCAGAAGACATAAAATTTTCTTGCTATAAGATTGTTCATTGAAACGAACAATTCTCATGATTTCTGGGTGGAGTTCGGAGTGAGCATTAGAAACTGTATACAAAGGCTTCATAACTCCAGTGACCACTGGTCGATATGAACCCGGCAACACGTCACACCCTCGACAAGCTGAGTGGTAGTTAAGGTCAAGACTGTACGTCGCGCGACGTGTTTCATGTGGACTGGCTTGCAAGTTTGGTCCGATCGAAATACGTCTAAATACGGCTGTCTACGAACAACTTCAACTAGTTGTCTAACTGGACACTAATACATTCGATCGATCATCCAATCAATACGTCCTGATTTCATTACTTTACACCGGTTTCCAGTCATTCTAGAATGCCAATGTACAAACTACTTCGCATCGAGCGAACAATTTCGTTCATTCCTCGCCATTTCATTCTTCATTACCAGTGATTCTCGCTTTCAAACACTCCGTGGTGTGTAATCGAATTCCTCGCGTCATTAATCAAAACTTCCTGAGAATTCAACGGCAAGTGATCTCATTTTCCTCGAGCGGCCTTTCGAGCAAGTGCGATAAACCCCATAGATTTGCTCGCCCGGTTCCTGTCATCGTTTGTCATCCGACAGTGCTATCGCTCCGACATCGACAAGGCTCATCCTCAAGTTCGCTATACTTTATACCAAGCCTCTTCTCTAACTCGCATTTAAAACAGTATTTGATGAATGGTTGCCCTTTTCAATCCTCTGTAATCGAGTCTTCGTAGTCAAAGAATCATTACGTAAAGCGTAACTAATACATTATCAAGTTGAAAAATACTGTAACAAGAAATCGTTACAGTAAAACACTTTTCCATTGAAAATATATCCATAATGAATTCTTAGAAACAATCGTATTATTCTTACACTCCTTTCAATTGTACATCATCAGAATCGAAGGGAATCAACGATGCAGACTGCGATGCTTATCTTACAATCGTGCGAACGTGCTATAGGACTTTACCAGCCACTAAAGTGTCTAATGCCTACTCAAAAGATCATAACGCGCAGGTACCAACTAGTAATAAACGTGAGGCGCGCGTACAGAATACTTAGATATAATTGTTCGAGTATTGAAGTAACATAGAAACGAAAGATCGTTCTAACTAGAATAGAGCTGGGAATCATGATCAGAGAGGAAAAGTAAGAGCGATCTTATTGGCTTCCAAACTGAAATACCGGATTTGCCATTTCCAACAATGTGGCGATGTCGCAACTCCAGTCGGAGTTCGGGCGACCTTTCGCCAGGTTGCCAGCTTGCCGCATCGCAATACGGTAATAGGCAATATCAGCGATCACATAATAGCTCAGCTTCGCTCGCATCGTGCCCCTGCATTATGCAAGCGACATCGAACCTCCTCTCTCAGGTGGTGTGTTGTACGGGAACGCGTGTTACCTCGTAGCTCTTGTGATTCTGATCGAGAGAGTTCATTTTTCAAGCAACCCCCTGTTGCCCTTTTCCCTTCGAAGCCTCTGCTCGTTCCCGATAACCCTAATCGTAGTTTACCGGATTTAATCGAAAGTTATATTTCCCTTATCACATTGGCTATTAAAAAAGAAAATAATGTGATGGGACTTGAAATTTATATAGAAATCGATAGTTACTGAAGCTCACTTCGAAATTTTAATTCATTTGTCTGTGTAGTTTTCGAATTATCAATGATCAAAGATCGATTTCTTATATATTGACTCTTCATACATGAATAAAAAGTATTTCATGTGATAAATGACACCTTTACAAATTAATCAAGCTAAGTTTCAAAGACTTCGTCTGTTCAATTCGAGAGAATTTAATGACAGAATGAAAGGGAAATGATTTCAACCTACATAAATAATATCAAATAATACTTATACAAAGCACACACTACTTTTGAGCTATCAAAAAAAGAGGTACCGCTAACTTCATAGTCATCCTTGCATACCTTCTCCGACATACGCAAGCCAGAGCCAAAGACACATAGAGAAGACTGAAGTAGCGAAGTTGAAATAACAGATTATCCATGGACTTTGGGCAAACGAAATCGGTTGCTGGTAGGTCTCGGTGGGTGGCGGCGTAACGGGAGGAGGGAAAGAGGGCAGAGAGACTGCATAGAGAAAGTGAGAGAGAGAGAGAGAAAGAGAGCCTGGTTGGCTCCTCTCGATCGATCCCCGGAGGATGTGGAGACTGCGAGAGGAGAGAATAAACGCGAAAGCGAGAGAGTGCTGCTGTCGAGGAGAGGAGCCATGGACCAAAAGGGAGACGGAGAGAGAGAGAGAAATAGAGAGAGAGAGAGTGGTTGAGTGGGTGGTAGGTAGGCAACCGAGAGGGTGGCAAGCCAGAACACCCAGCGTGGGAGAACTCTGCCAAAGGGAGAGAGTGGGACAAGCAGATTCACCGAGAAAATAACTAATGGGGGGTGGGAAAGCGAGAGAGACAGAGAGAGTGGGCGAATATAGGAAGAGATGCGATCCCAGGAACGAGAGAGTCCCCCGGATGCTGGGAATGCGCAGGGCTCGGATAAGGATGAGGATATCACCGGCAACCTGAAGGGACGAAGGACGAACAACACTGAGTCTCTCTCTCTCTCTCTCTCTAGCTATGCCAGAGGAATCAGCAGCAGCAGCAGCACAGCAACACAACGCAAAATGTCGCTACGGATTCCATCTCTACTCCGCAGATATATATGTATATATCCACACTGTGCAACTCTCGCCGTTCAGCATCGACACACCATGGCGCGGAGCACAACAACACACAACTATCCCTCTCCGCTGCTGACCCCCTCTGCACTCTATCGATTATCCATGAAAAAAAAGGAAGCAATCTAACTATTGAAATATTCTCCCTTCTCATAAAATTTAGGACTTCTTTTTTTTAAGGTTGTTGAACCGTACAATCATTTTCTTAAGATTTTGTGATCACAAGATGAAATGTCTAGTTGGTAGAAACGAGGGGGACAACAAGAACCTCGAGGAAACACTGAGAATGACCACTGCTTCGACATCCGGTACAACAAGGTGTACAACCACGATGAAGACCCATCGTCATGACATCTCTTCTCCTCAGGTATATGAAAAGCTTTCATGGTAAGCTGCTAACCGAAACAGGAAATATTTTTACCTACCACCATGCCTGTTACTACTACTACTTTACTTTGGTGCATCGCATCGATGCTGGACAGAGAGAGAAAGAGAGAGAACGAAAGAGAGAAAGAGAGATGGAAGGAGTGGTTCGATAAAAGAGAGGGAGGTATTAGTGCAAGTGGAGGCGAAACGAAGGGACGTGCAGTGGCAGCGGCGCGGACAAAGCTACTGCAAAATGTCGGCATCCACGGCATCCTTCTATGTACTTTACGTATATAAGCGCGCCTACTACATGCATCCACCGAACTACCACCGCCCCAAGTATTTACGCGCGCGCCGCACACATTTATATACATATACATATATATATATGTGTGTATATATATATATATATACACATGGAGAGAGAAGAGACGCATACACGCTAGGAGAGAAGCGAATGAAAAGAACGGGAGTTCCACCGTACGTGTGAAGCCCGGCGCTATCGATTTTGCGGACGGGGGGGGTGAGGGGCGGGTGGGAGGGGTGGGTGGGTGAAATGTAGTTTTGCCAAATACAGCGGAAGATTCCGCTCGCAAAGCCCTCCAACACTTTTATTAGGATGCAGGCCAAAGTTAGTCGGCTATCAATTGGAAGTAGCCGATCGATCAATCGTCAGCGTTCCATTTTCTATAGAGAATTCTAAGAGTTTTCGTCGGTTTGGTTGAGTGGTCGCGCGATCCAGGAAATGAATAGGAAGGAGAGGAGAGTCCAGTTGGGATTTGGGAATCTGTTCCTGAAGAGCTATGGTAGATTTATACCTGGCTCTCGTCTTGGTCACACGCCGGAACCGGCAACTTATATCGGCGCGGGTTTGTTCTATTCAGTGAGGAAGGACTACCAGGTTTCGTGGAACTACTGCTCCCCTTTTCCTTGTCTCGAGGAACTAAGGGGGAAGAGGTACGAATTCTGTTGTCGAGTATTTCTACGATCTGTTTACTGTTCCCCTTCTTCCCCCGTTATGAGAGTTGTTTCTTTAGTGTCGAGGAAACAACGTATGTACAGGATGATTCACTTGTGTTTCATCGAGAACATCTTAAAGCTAGTTTTCCTCACTTTTTGTATATTGTTATATTGAATTAAAATTACTAGATAATTTATCTAGTTTTAAGTAATTAATCTCTGACTTGGATTAGAATTAATTTATCATAAGTAATATCAATATATTTAGACCAGCATAGCAGATATATTTCCGCATCAGCCTGTACTTACTTGCTGCTCGACGAGATCGAGAGAGGCTTTACGGTATCGGATGTTTCCAAGAGCGCATGCGCCTCACAGGTTCAAACGTGATCTGCGCGCGTTTCGACACGACGCACGCCGCACAGCCGAGCGGAACGAAGCAGCAGCAGCAGCAGCCGCCGCCGCTGTCGAAACCGGTGCGAAAGGAAGGACGCGAAGAATGCAACTGACTCTGACTGGATGCGTCTGCCGACGCCTGGGGAGAGCCCACTGTCAATGAATGACTGCACACATCTCAACCGCTCGCCATTGATTTAATCGACACGTTCCACTCGCTCTCGAGATTCATTTAAAACCCATATAAACAACGCGCATATCTGTCAATATACATCACACTTGGAAAACCAACGAAATTTCAGATTTCCAGTGTTTACATAGTGTATACTTTCTCAGTGCTTTTCATAGATAAAGTGTACAACTATGAATGATCAGTGTACGATCATAGTGGGATTAACAGTGGTTCCTTCGAACACCTGACAAGCCAATAGCAAGGCTTGAAAAGCTCGTACGAGATTGTAGTTGTGGCAAGGAAATGGTAAAGGCATACCTGAGAGAAAGAGAGACTGCTACGTGCTGAACGGCCGTCGATACTTCGACACTGCCAGTTACGGCTGCCGGCAGAGTGGATCCTGTTTTCGCCTATCGAGAGAGACTCCTGCCACCATGGCCCACTACCGTCATCATCAGCATCCTACCGGCACACACTGCGTCACTCGTGTTTTCGCCGCTAGGGACTACTATTATGCGTGGATATTCGACTCCTTGTTGGTCGAAGATCGCTTCTTACTCAGAGGTTCACCGAGTAAGAGCAGCCGAGCCTCTTCGCAGGCGCTGCTCACTCACCCCCGAGACTCACAACTCATCTCTGCTCTTGGTCTCGCTCGCACTCTCCCACAAGTGCACACTCACATACACCAGACACATATACACAGACACACACGCACGCACGTACACACAGAGTTCTCCACCCTGTCACTCCGTCGCACACTCTCTTCCGCTCGGGCGCGCGTTGCTTCTCCGTCTGCGGGATGATCGTACTCTCTGCTCTTTCTCTCTCTCGGTCTCTCGCGTCGCCGGGTGGCTCGCTCGCTCGTTCGGGCTGCTTGGTGCGCCGCACGGCCGAGGGAAGTAATACCGAGAGTACGGAGAGACACACACTGGGGGCGAACGAGCGGAGAGGGGCCAAGAGAGTTAACCAGTGTGAGAGAAAGAGAGAGGGGGGGAAAAAGAGGCAGAGAGAGAGAGAAGAGGAGAGCAGGATAGACTGGTAGAATCGTGCAAGCAGCAGCACGAAAGAGAGCGAGGAAGCACACAAGCAAGCAAAGCGTCGCACTTGACTGCTGTGCGCTCTGGGTGAGAGCGCCACGTGACGCTGCCTTCGACCCTAGTCACTCGAGAACGTATACACACAAGACGACGACGACGACGTCGTCGTCGTACGCCAGGCAAAGAGGCCAGCCGAGTGATGATTGGCCACACCTTTCGAGCCCGGCCAATGCGGCCGGCGCGTCAGATTTTCGCATCAGGTGCAAAGCGCGCGCCCTATATGCCCTGTGTTACTCGCTGATCGGAAGCACCCCTCGAGTCAGTGCCACTCTCACTTCCGAGTGCCCGCTCTCACTCTAGTCACTGATCGGTCAGATTCTGACTAACTATAATCGGACCTTACGGATAACATCATTGCTCGACGGAGAAATCCAATGGTATCTTGTTAACTGAATAGACTTATCTTGGATTATCTTTAAATAGTTATTATAGTAAATCTAGAGGTATTCGTAAGTGCTTCTTTCTAATTGTGTTTTCTCTTACTACTAGTTGATGTTTTAAAAGTTTTTAGTATGGTAATAACTTTTGATGATCAAGTACACTCTGTGTGATATAAATTATTAGTCAAGGCAATTCGGGTTAATGGGTTGGAACTGAGATCATTTAACAACACACCCACAACTGAGTGGATGATGAAAATATTGAAAGAGTGGTACTTGAGGCGAATACGCTCGCCAACAGCAAGCGTGTTCGATGATGTTGCTAGGATAGGAAGAACGTGGAACGTCCGTTGAGGATTCCACGGCAGCGCTGTTCCACCGCAAGCCGTTCTATTTCATTTCGCCCGCTCTCTCTCTCTCTCTTTCTCTTCTCTCTCTCTCGACGTGATCCGGCAGCAACGCCGCCAATGAGATGTGTACGCGCTCCGTCAGCGGGATGTTTGACTGCATCAACTGCGCTGAACAGTACCGAGCGTTCGGCGGAGCCGCGGCTGATGCACTGGAGTAGCTTGATTCAACTCGATTCAACTTGATTCAACTCGATTAATGCGACACCGAGTGCTTTGGATTAAGAAGGGTAAATTGTGATTAAGCCTCTTAGCCTTCTACTCCCTAAATCCCTGCCAATCTTTTCATCTATTTAATCAGAACTCGATGTTTATATATAATCAAAGAGTTTCATCAATATTCAATATAATTATTTCCTGAAATACATAAAGAAGAGATAATAAAATGATGTAAGGAAACCAAGAGTCAGATATTCTTTCTATAAACGAAAGATAATTCTTCTTAATTAATAACAATTCGAATAAGAGGATTACTAATGTTTCAGAGAATGAGATTGTTCCTCTTGAAGCTAGCTGGACTCCGGAATTAATTATGCGTGCCAACTGCGCCGGGGAATATCGGCCGACACGATGAAGTAGTAGCCGAGGGCGGGCGCACTAATCAGGCGAGCGTTAACAACTGGGATTGGCCAGATGTCGGAAACGTTATGGGGACTCAATTAGAAGGCTGGCTGCGTGCCGGGATAGCTCGCAAGCCGAGCAAGCTAGGCTCGCAACGGAGAGTTCGATATTAGCGAGGCCGAACGATTCGCAGCGATAATCCTGACATACTCTTTTCCACGCGGATATAATAATAAGCGGCACGTTACTGGCTGCATCCGCTCGCACTCTCAACGGGAGCGCGCGCGCGCGCACTGGAGCAGAGAGTGCGAGCGAATACCAGAAGAGAAGAGAGAAGTGCGCGTTGGCATCTATCTCCGCCACCAAATGTAATTTTGTAGATGATTGTGCGTCGAGTTGTAGAAATATCTGCAGTGTGTATTATAAATCTGATAGATTTCACGGCTTTTTTTTTAAGGTAGGTGAACCATAAAATTATTTTCGTAAGATTTTAAACTTTGATAATTGATAAAAAGAACTACAATTTTATTCGACTGACCGTGCCGTTGAAAAAACTACGACATTTTTTATATGAATAATATATTAATTTTTCGTTGACAAAAGTCTAGGCCATCAGCAGTATGCAAAGCAGAGTTAATAGTTCCTTCGACGAGCGATTGATTTTTGACTGATACTATCGCAATACCCAACTATCTTAAAGAAACATGTCGAATGCGGAAGAAATACAAGATTTCTATGTACAGTCAACATGAAAAAAAAAATACAATGTTAACATGCTTGGTTGGAATGTGTGTGTGTGGGTTATAGGGCAGAGAGCGTTAGTGGCGAAGCATTTAAGCTCCAGGCTTTGATAAACCTGTCTCGCAAATGAAGAATGTCGGCGCTCTCTTCCTATGCGCGAGCGAGCCGCCCTCTCTCTCAAATGTCATCGACCAACGTCGCCTCCTGCCTTTTTTTCCCCCTCGCTAACGCCTGAAATAAAGGCGGTGGACCCGCCTGGTACGTACTCTACGCTTCTCTCTTTCTCTCTCTCTCTCGGCCGGCAACGGATTTCTAGCTGAACCTGAGTGAACAGGCTTGAATCTCAGAATCGCAGGAGCACACACACACACACGCGCGCGCGCGCGCGCGCCTGCTCCTTTCATATCTCTCTCGTTGGAAAGTGTGTTTGCACTTGCACCGCGTCCTAGAGTTTTCAGATTGAATGCGAACTTGGGAGTGGCGAGAAGGTGAGATCTTTCAATGCGGATATCATCAAGCTTGGCAAGAAATTGAGAGTAAATTGTTAAGAGATCCGTATGAATGTGATTTTTCATATTTGAGTTAATGTTGGTAATGAAAGTAAGCGGGTAGATATAATATTATGAAAGTATTAATTAGGTTGTCGATTGAAAATGGCATTCATATTTTTATGAATCCTCGTAATATAAAGTGTCTTACATCGATGCAATCGTTTGGAATATTGATAATATCAAAATATCAAATGTAAAATCTAGAGAAAGGACTAGGAAGTGTTGTTCATTGAAACAGAGTAAATGCAAGAGACTTCTCAATGCTGCGTAGCTGAATCGGCTTCAAAGTTCGTTCTATTAACTCATTTCTTATTTTTACGTAACCTTGGCCGTTATTTTCGAGGCCTTCGATCGCATCGTGCATCACCAGGAGGACATTCGTCGCCGATGAATCGGCCTGGCACTTCTTGGCCATATTATGTGTAAGCGCACACATGTATTTCAATTGGTCGAAGTTTCCAGATTACCAAATATAGCATACAGTTTTTGTGATAAAATATTAATATTACAAGAAACACGAATTCAAAAGGCGAATGAAGAATTTTCCAGTATGCAATAATGCTAGGAAGTTCAGAAAACTGAAAGAATTGGTTACTCTCTTTCCTAGGAAATTCATGTAACGACTTCCTTCGGACGGTACGAAAAAAAACTTCGATTAACGTAACTCGATTCTGTCGATTGAAATGGAAATCTAGCGAAGAGAGATTGGAATCCATAAGGATTCTTAAAGGACCTTGAAGGAACTTTAAGATGGCTGATCATAAATTCGAAATCCTTTTGAATTACAGACCTTAATATATAATAATAAGCAACTAAGTTAAAAGACAGGTGTAAAAAGTGTGAAAGTCAAAGATCCTCCCAGGGAAGCATAAGTCGAATACTAACACATTAGAGGTTCAAAGTGATTGGTGAGAACAGTCGAAAATAGCGGGTTCATAACACCGATAGATCATAATACTGGTAATGAAGAGGGCTCTATAAAATCTTGGCCGCTCGTGTTTGCCCGTAAGGAACACCTTCCCCTTCTCTAAAGGCCCCCCTTTTCTTGCCGAGCCGTAATAGCCACCTGTACGACCGTTAAAACTTTTATTGAACCCTGCGCCGCCGACAAATTGAGTCTGAGATATTCGTGCAATCGAGATGTTTTATTAGCTCGTACGAATTGTGCACGCGTATCCTTGCAAAGAGACAAAGAGCAATTAATACGTCTGGTGTTTTAACACATCGTTAAATCAATTCATCTAGTTAATTACTCAAGTAATTGGGTGTCGAATAATTAATATTAAAATTCAATGTGCTCTTCCTGCTATTCCACTTTTAAACTCTTTTTTTTTTCTTCTTTTTATCAAACTCATC
The DNA here is from genome assembly GCA_964023945.1 of Ectemnius cavifrons. Taxonomy (NCBI): domain Eukaryota; kingdom Metazoa; phylum Arthropoda; class Insecta; order Hymenoptera; family Crabronidae; genus Ectemnius; species Ectemnius cavifrons. The sequence continues at coordinate 6,669,857 of OZ030384.1, read as the reverse complement.
ATCCACTTCTGAAAAGGGAAAGACAAGACACAAGTACTCCAGTTACTAATCGCATTTCCTGAAACGGAGCAGCCCGATAATGGTAGCTTCAATTAGCGGAATCGTTACACCGGCCGCGCTTGATACCGGCGGGGGCGACCGAAAAAAAAAAGAAGAAGCAGGAGAAAAGCGGGAGCTAGATCGGGTAGGATAGTACAAAGTAGAGGCTTAACGATTATGTTAACGAGGATGTTAATAAGTTGATTGGCAGGCATCCGCAACTACCGCGGAGCAATTTACACACCGCGCAGAGATAAACTCATGAGAAAGATAACTTCATTGCTAAAGTTTATATCGTTTTCATTCCAAATAACCAAGAATTTTTATGTTAATAATATATTTCGAAACGATTGCCAATAGAAAACGTTTGTTTAAAATCATTTATGTTGAGCCACAATGAAGGATGCAATAAACGATATTGTTATACGATTTTCAAGTTACAGGACGTTACAAATATTGAAATACAAATGAATGGCAATGCGTCTTGACTTGACTAGTAACTTGGAATCATTTTAATATCAAAAGTATGCCTGGACACTCGGCTCGTCGGTGCTCCTTCATGTCTCTCACGTCGCGGTGCGCTATTATGCGCGCTATTATTGGACTCCTCAATGCGTCCAGCGGAGGCGGCGCTGCGCTACAAGGCTAATTATTGCCGCGTTGGATAACCGTCTCTGCCACTGTTTGGAAGAACAAAGTACGTGCACGCGCGCCCGGTAACCGAATACCTTCGCGCGCGCGCGCCATTTCTGAGTATCCAGTATCGCACTGCTGCTTGGAAAACCAGCCGAATTCCTATCAATTATCTCTGATCGAACGGTCAGTCATTTCCTATAAAGACTTTTCCAAAAGATGCTCTTTCAATTATTGACAATAATTAAAATATACTTGTTAATACAAAACAATATGTTAGCGCCATTTCTGATTATCCAATATCGCACTGGTCATCGAAAAACCAGTCGAATTCCTATCAATTATTTCTGATGGAACATCAGTCAGTTTCAAAAGATGCTCTCTCAACTACTGACAATAATTAAAATACCCTTATTAGTACAAAACATAATTTCGCACAGTGGAAACGTATCAGACACGAATTTCTCTTATACGCAGCCTCTTTCGTGTCCGAGAGACAGAGAGAGATAGAAAGAGAGGGTCGATTAAAGCTTGCAACGAATTGGAGCGCTCCTCACGGCTGCTTCCGTTACCGATTTCACCATCGCTCGGATCAGTGTTTCGAAAGGGGGGCGGCGGGCGGCGATAGTGTCCTCCGAGGGAAGAAATCTGCCTTGACAATCCGGCGCGGAGCGTCGTGCGAATTCATACAGGTCTAGCAGTCACATTATACCAGCCGCGCCATCTCGTGCTGGTCGTTCTCTTTCTCTCTCTCTTTCTCTTTCTCTTTCTTGATCTTGAGGAGCAAATCTCTTTGCGTGCAAATTTGCATTCCCCAATCTGATTTGCATCGATTAACTATGCATTAAATGCTTGCCCGAGAGAATGGACCATTCAGCTCTCTGTCAGCGCAAGACTTGGAAGGAAGTTCTTTTCACAGATTGGATTAGTCCTGATCAATTTTTTCTACCATTGTTTATACCACCAACTGGCAGTTGGGAAGTATGAGAAATGAAAAATGTCTGGCGTAATTCGTGTTGAAACACGATGATATCCGTTACACGATTACGAGCGCGCATTCGGTAAACAGTTAGACGTACACTCTGGTTGGAGTTACGGTAGCGTGCGTGCAACACTGGATTCACTGGGTGAACTCAGCTGGAATGCAACATACTCATGGAAGAATAAGACTCGATGTGAAATCATCAAAAGTTTGTTATTTCAGAAATCAAGTCTGTCAGCGCCATGTCAAGTAGAACAATCACTTACGTAGAATGTCGAACCTAACGAAAAAGGAGAGGGAGCAAAACATGAGGGTAAGTCCACCAAATTCCAGTATGGCGTAACATCGAATTAAAGTGTTAACTCTGCCCAGTTCGATATTCCATCCTTTTGGATATTCCTTTGATCTTCTTATTGAAAGTAGTAGAATTCCCGTAAACTTTGTGCTCTAAACTCTGGACGATGATTGAATGATTAAATCGAAAGTCAAACTATACCTCAGCCATACATATTGCCTGCCTAGTCGCCATCCTACTATCTATTTCCTGTCCTAATCTAGCGGATATCTCTAAGCAGCCAAGAGAGGGCGCTAACCACGCCATGAGATTGACCTAACGAAGGTAAAACTCGAAAGGGTGCGGTGTAAGAAGAACGACGAAAAAGAAGTCTAGTGAAGAGAGACAGAGAGACAGAGAGTGAGAGAGAATGAGAGAGAATGGGAGGACGATAAAAAGGTAAGCTCACCCTCGCGCCGAGAAAGCGGGCCTCCAATAACTCCTGCTTCCTAGGGTCCAGGGTGGCCTGAAAGTGCTCCATCTTGACGCCAGCGCCTGGAACAACAATTCACAGCGAATTACACTTCGTCCGGTACACCGGCTGGGTCGGCGCTCGAAGCGAATTCCTCGATCGAAGCGGCCCACTACCGAGAGACCGAAAATCGAAGGGGGAAGCTGCTATCTAGCTAACTCATTCGCTCCATACAGAGAACTCCCTCTCTCTCTCTCTCTTTCTTTCTCACTCTTTCGCTTTCTCTAACAAGAGAAGATTGCTCGGTTGGGACTCGCAAGCGACAAGCGAAGCAAGAAAGTCTAGAAGGCGTTCCAGGCTCTTGGTTCTGAAGAACTAATGGTTTCCCAGGACTGGCTGACTGCGACAGTGGTGGATCTCCTAGGAAGAAGGAACAGGTAGAGGATCCTCCGATGATTTAATAGACGTGAGTGATCCTAACTGCCGGAAGCAACGATATATAACTCGAGGATTCCATCGAGTGGCGTGAATGTCGGGTGAGTACGATCGAAGGACTAGGCTCGGTAAGCGACTGCTGTCGGACCATTTTCATTGGATCATGGAGCCAGCGGGATGCCGATAAGGTCGAGCGATAGGAATACCAGATCAGCGAGTGTATCCCGAGAGAATCTCAATGCTGCCACTAAACGCAGCTAGATAGGGTTGGTTACGTTATACAGTGACACCGGAGCCTTTCGAGCGCATTACGCTCGACTGTGTAACTCGACTAGAGAGCATACTTGTCTGGCTCTCGATCGGAAGGGAAGCAGCGGCGGCGACAGCGGAGCTTTGTCAGGCGGACATTTTTCCAGGCAGGGGAATTAAAGCTTGTAGGAAAAATATACCTTTCCTCACACTCTCGGTAAGAAGAATAACTCGGGCGCGACTTGTTCGGCCGAATAATTCAGATAAGATTAGAGAGGAAGGCAAAGGCGAGCGCAGAGAGGAATTACGGGAAGCGCTCTCTGCTCACAGATAAAAACCACTTATTTTTCGTTAGCGCAAAACCTATGCCACTCGGCTGACAATTGATAAAGCAAGGCGTAAATGCCTCACACGCACGCACGCCTCTGTTTACATCGTGCGGAGATGTCTATTGTATCAAGGACACCGGTACCATTGGCAGCGAGAGAAGGCGATACGTGAAACTATAATTGAAACTCGAATCGATCATGTTGACGCGCTTTGCGACAGAACCTCTGACGATTAATTGGCTATTATGCACTCTGCCCTTCTCTCTCCCTCTCACTCTGGCATAACGTTAAGGCGGATACCTCCTCTGCCAATCCCTTCAATCCGACCAATCTCCTATAGATTGCCGATTTCTTCCGGCGAACCTTTGTTCTCTCTCTCTCTCTCCATCTTCGGATTAAGCCGGAGATCAATACTTGTATAAGCAAATACAGCACAGTGCGATCTGCACGGCCTCTCTGGTGTGTGAAGCCGAGTTCCCTCGAAAGCCGACCTTTCCTACGCATCGCACTTACAGCGCCCGACAAATCGGCCACCCATTATGCGCATAGTATAGTAACTGATGCTTTGTAAATGCGTGGGAACTTGGATTATTTAGGACTACCACCCACCATTGCATTAGAGTTGGATAATATTTGAATTAGTAGAAGGAAACATTCTTCGAGAATCAAGGATTCTAGTTATATAATAGTACAACCCTTTCGACAGGAGTTTGTACGATTATATTTAGATACATTTTTGTCGTGCAAAGAATGACTTGTAATTAAAAGCTTACGATAGTCAGATCCTTAATTATTGAATTCTAAAATCATTAATTACAGCCTGGAAATTAATAGGAGGAGGGTAACTTTGATATCTCTTTTGATAGCTTGATTTTTCAGTTTGGAATCATAGAATTCAAAGGGAAATTGACTGATTCTAGTGCAATCTAGGATATGAAGTGGAAGATGAACGAAGCGCCGGTAGGACAGCGTCGGCCACGGCAGGACCCGTTACAATGCGGTTGCGGCGTGGCGGTAGCGTCGATCGCACCGTATTCAGGGAGTGGCAATAGCTGCGGCGGCGGTTGCGGCTGTGTTGCGGCGGCCAATCGAATTTCTCGGTCCATCCAGTATATTAAAGATAATTTTCAGACACCCTGTCATATACCACTGACGAAATCTAAGCCGCACTTTGATACTAGGCCGACTTCCTTTGTATCGTCATCCCTCGCACGTGGTTTCCGTCCGCGTTTGACTTTCGCAACGGATATAAAAATCGCGAAAACGAAACAATCGCAATTGCAATTTCAAGGGACTTTCGCAGTACATTTGTTCATCCAGCTAAATTGTGTATGTTTTTCATTGTTTCTTTTTTCTATATTTAAAATTAGTAAGATAAAAGAGAAATATAATCTTTCCTTTCCTGTCAGCGATCGACAAGTGGTGTTCGCTCAAGACCGAGTTCGAGCAGCTCGAGTTCACACGTTACCTCGGAAAAATCTACCATTCTATTGTAACACGGACAAGTATAATGGACGCGCACATGTGCAAGAAATATTTTCTCGACGATGGGTATTCAAGCCGAGACAAACTGCCTCGTGACAACTATGATTTACATCGGACGAATGTCAAAGCGTGACGCGTGGAAGTCAGTCAGTCAGCAGCGAGAACGATCGCTTACGTATGCCGTAGAAGCGATCATCATCCTAAGATCGACGCATATTATATTACTACTAGCCTGAACGAATTAATGCAAAATCATTCATACTCATCAACGATGCAGTCCACATATTACCAACTATCAATAATATTTTCCACTTATCACCCGAACAGAAAAACTCCTTGCGTTATATAATTAAAAATCATACACAACCACATTCGATTGTTACTAAAACAATAATTACATTCCATATCATCATTCTTGTAAAGAAAAATCTACATCAACTTTTACGATCTAATTAATTTTTCAAATATCATTGAAACAAAAGAAACCAACAAAAAAGGGGGGCGGTAGAGAGAATCATTTCACCTGATATGCGAGCATAAATCGCAACAGCGGGTAAATGAATAAGGACGCAAGCGCGCCAATGTGCGTACTGCGTTGCGGTGTATTATCAAGCTGGATTCACTACACGCTGGGGGTTGCTACTCCCCAGTGGCCGCACGCGTCATCCACCCCCGTTCTCGCGAGGGCAAATTATATTTCCATTACATCCAGCAGAGGAAAGCCCTTTCGGTTACGTAGAAGAGTAGCTGACACGTAAATCCAATTGCGCGGAAGAAAACGTTGGTGAGCGAGCGTTACTGATTCGAAGGAAGAACCAAGAGAGACGGATTCGTCTCCGAGGCGAATAATTGCACGATATCGCGACATCTGTGACACTTTGCAAATTGCACTCTTCCTATTCCGTTCGTCTCCCCCTTCTCTTTCTCTCTTTCTCTATCTCTTTCCTGCACTCTCTGCTCGTCGCATTACTGAGTAACCTTGATCGAGTTAGCATATCATGCGGGAGGCTCATCGATTCCGTTTGTCAATCAAGCACTGACTTATTAATTCTCTCGGCCATTCAGCTCGGCCATCCAATAATTTCGACACTGGCAAAAGGGAAACTCGGACTACTCCGCTTCCCCCATACGAAAAGCACACGCTGCTTTGCTATCCAAATGATTATTAATTAGTTCGATTTAATAAGCGCATTCGCCACTCTGGAAACACGGGATTCGTGACCGTCATTGAATAACAGCAATTTCATAATTGAGGCACGTAAAATTGGTTGGGATGCGAGGGCCAACCTTCGGTTTCCGGCTAGGTTAATGATGGAGTTGTGAATAACGGGATGTTGATATTCTGATAAATGTAATACTGTTTTGTGAGACGTTTATGTTAATGATAGATTAATTAATGATAAGATTATATATCAAGAGAGAATTTTAATGTATGTGTTAGCTAATACGATGATCTTATTCCTTGAGAGACATCTATGAATACAACTGTTAATCGTGTCAGTCAACGAGATTCCTCGTAGCGTTCATGGCGGATTGCCTTCGCTGCGGCAGGGATTTCTGTTACGTCCGGGTGTCAACGTTGGTATGCCGGGTGTAGTTTACTTTGGTGCTAGTACTTGCTAGTGCCGAGTGCTTGAGAGTATAATTCTATCCAGTATCATCAACTTTGGCTAGCCTGTATTATCATGAGATGCTATAATGAATCTTCTCGCGTTCTCCACTGATTTCTCCGAGCGTCTCGACGTCATTCTCGGCTCGATGACGGAGCGCACTGCCGAATCGGCATGGGATACTGAACAAAGGGAGCGAGCGAACGAAATGTGGGTCAGCGTGACGGAAAAAACCAAGCTGGCTGACGAAAAATCATTCGATCCTCTACCAAACAAAATATGCTATTCGTCTTAGTGTACGAAGATATAATTCGTGGAAATTTTTACGTTCACATTTCTATGTTCCATGTGTTTTCTACGCAACGTCTCTTTTTATCCGCGCTATGTAACGAGAATTCCCCGACAGAAATGTTGCGTCCGTTTGATTAATAGGCGAGTGGAAGGTCAACTGGAGCGACAGACACGCATCCCAAGGGGACAGTAAAAAGCACGTGGTACGAGAATTCGATTGAAGTCGTATAAAGTTCGTAAACATTTTCAAGTTAGATTATGCGTCGAATCTTGACAAAGATTCCAAGCAATGTTGGCATAGAATCGAAGGACGCCTTGGTAAGAACAGAGAGCTTCTGGCTCCAACTAGAATTAACCCCAACCATTGCCAACTTGATTGACTACTTGCTATAATAAAATATACACGTTTCTGTTACAAAATTAACATAGCAACATATATATTACATATTTAAATCTGATTCTACTTAAACAGATTTATAAACTACGATCAACTAAGAACAGAGTTCTTCCTGGATGACTCAGAAAGTATAGCGCAACTGAGAAGACAATGAGTTACCATGGACGAATTCACAACTCTCGATAATTCTCCTTGAATTGACGGGTGCGTTGTTCGCTGGTTGATTGACTCGTCGTAATTATTCTTGCACGACGAATACCAGGGATTATCCAATAATACCGAGGGCGCGTTAACGACTCAATAGACGACAAGAGCAAACGAGAGTTCCTTACATCTTGTGTAGACACGTCTCGCCGTGACATCCATCACACGACACGTGTACTATTCTTCCACTAAGCACATATGTAACACACACACACACACGCACACAGAAGTGGGTGACAATTTTACCAGCAAAAAGACCCGCACTTTTTCGAGTATCTAAAAATAATTAATGATGCAGAACTAGCCAAGGAGGCTTGAGTCATTCTCGGCTATTTAAGTGTGCACACTCATGGAAGAGAGCCGGCGGGATCGACAAAGTGCAGGATTTTCCATGAAAGCAAACCACCGAAAAACCCACGCTTCTCCGACCATTACATACATAGATATATACATATGCAAAAGAGAGCGAATATGTCGCAACAACCCGCGAATGTGGGTACCAGTTTACACGGTAGGAGAAAGTGAGCAACAATGTGCGAGCGCGAAGGGAGCGAGAGAGGTGAATTTTGCGAGAGTGTCTTCATTCTCGCCTGCATTTGGTGACTGTGAAAAGTGGGTCAGGGAATAGTGGCGCTGTTTAATCGGCGTGGATGACGAGTCGTACAGAAAATTATTGGAGCTATTAAACTTCCTTACAATAATTATAATAATTCTTCATTCTTTTTATATATATATATATATATTATATATATATATATATTATATATATATATTATATATATCTGAAAGAATCATTTCTATTACTACAAGGATGTTCATAAGAATCACATGGCTTTTAAAAGATCACCGAATATTCCCTTGTATTTCGTCCGAACGAGAGAGCACCACCCTGGCGCCGCATCGTTCGATCGGACGGAATTTCGATGGCGCACACACGTAAGCAGTTGCGACGGCGGACATATCCAGCGATGGGCGAGCGCGCAGCACGCTTGCTTACTTGCTTGCTTGCTTGCTCGTGAGGAGGACATCAGCTCGAGATAATATCAGCAAGTGCGTAGATCTATTCTGAGTGGAGTAAGGCATGTGGTAGTGCCGTGACCGCGGCTCGTTGGGTTCCGCAAAACATCGGTAACAGCCGACATTGCGGGGAGAGTCGTCGCTCGAGAGCTTCGAGGACACTGCCCCGAAGAGGAGAGTGACTGCGTTCGGCAGAAGAGAGCACCAAGCCAGAGGAGACACACATACTACATATATACTCGTATCTTAGTAACGCCTGCCTCATGCTCATTGTCGGCCGTCATGCACGCCACTCGTAAATCCCATCATTATACTTGAACTTCACGCTGCCACGGATCTTTACGATCGCCACTTGATACGCGATAAGTAACCGTCAAGAGCGAAATGCGTCTCAGCTGTTACTTTCGTTGGGCCCGCCATGAAATCTATATAATTTTTCAGTCGATTATTATCTTTGTACGATTTAAAATCGACGGATTTCAGTTCGAATTACTAAACGATCAAAGAAGTATAACATTCGAATGAATTCTTTTATTTTCATTGGGCTTCCTTGAAATCTACATTATTTTTAATCAATTATTATCTTTGTACGATTTAAAATTGACCGATTTCAGTTTGAATTACCAAATGATCAAACAAGTATAACATTCGAATGAATTCTTTTACTTTCATTGGGCTTCCTTGAAATCTACATTATTTTTAATCAATTATTATCTTTGTACGATTTAAAATCGACCAATTTCAGTTCGAATTACTAAACGATCAAAGAAACACAACATTCGTATGAATTCGACCGTATATACGTGTTGCAGTAATGAGCAACACTCGCGTCTTTCATACCGCGTGTCTAATCTGCGTCACGAGCGATACACTCTACGTCATAAGGCGTCGAAAGAAAGAGGCAAGCGACAAGTGCCCGGAGAAAAACTGTACTTATTACTATCTACATTCCTATCATCTACCTCCACGAAAATTCCAATTCTATTACTCTAACTACTTTATACACTACTTTATATACACATATACATACACAACTATCAGACACGTACTATCCACATTCCTACAGCCAAGTTCACTCGTATCCGATCATAACGTCATCCATAACAGCAGCATTCTCATTTGAAAACCGATTACATCGACTAGCTCGAGTTGCCAGGAATACCGGAAACTCATTCTACAAAATTCGATTCTAATCGAATAGCAAAGCTGAAGGTGTCGGTAGTGGTGGTATTCGAAGGGAGAGAAATAAGGGATGATAGTGCTAATCGTAGCAGAGTAACAATTCAGGGGTAGCAATGCGTATCAGATCGGATACAGAGTTACGAGGGAGATCCCGTTGAGGCCATGTTACGAACTTGTTACGAAAACGCCGCCACTCGAGATTGGCCTGACGTGGAAGGCGTGGCCTGCATAAACGTCGATTCTACCGTGGCTCGATACGTCCTGCATACGGCAGGCACCACGGAGAAGTTGCTTCGAGGTCGACTGTGAACCGAGCTTTAGGCCATCGGCAATGTAACGCCGTACAGCGGATACTTTTCGCCCGCTTGCCACGGTGTATCACCCTGCTACTCTCTGCCGTTGCTCTCTGTTCTCCTCTCCTTTGCCTATCTCTCTTTCTCCCTGTATCCTTCGCCCTCTCTCTCTTCTCTTTCTCGCAGGGCTCATCCAACGACGATCGATGCCGGCGTCGAAACTTTTCGAGCAACGCCCGCCGCCCGAGCGAACCGGCGTCGCTCATGGACAAGCAAAGGGACATGCAGGCTAACTCTCAATCCTCGACTCATTGGAAATTTGTGTACGCATTGTAATTAGTATTTTCGATAAGCATCATGCTTTGGGGAAGTTTTGATTGTAGAGGATTATGATTGATATCAAGAGACTGGTTAAATAGCTTAAAAAGTCCAATGGAATTTAGAGAGGATGTTCCTTTTTGAGTGACAAACTTCCTCAACAATAAGATACTCCTGGAAACGAAGTCGAAAACAAGCATGCAGTCGAGTTTTAATAGAAAGGACAAAAAGTGACCTTTGCACCGACTCTCTTTCCAATGCAGTGGAATCAATCGAGAAAGGAATTGCATGTATATCTGGGCCGAATCAAGTATCAGAAACTCATCGGACGTAACTGTGCCAATTGGTCTGGCCAGGGGTTAGCCTCCTGCTCGTTTTCCAGCTTACGAAAAGTGAGAAGGGAGAGAAACGCGGTGCGCAAGGTTTACCGGGAAAGGTAGTACACTTGCATGGGGATCACACGGGAATGTACTATCCATCGAGGGTCGTCGATAAAAGTACCTCGAACTATACAATCGTGGCCTGTGGGTACATGGCGAAGTATACAGAGTGAGAGAGCGTGGTGAGCTCGGAAAAGCTGCGGCCGGAACTCACGGCGGCGTCGGCGGCGACGGCGGCGACCGACCAACGTCGCCCCTAAGTGAATGTGGTGTATTTGTGATTCGCGCTCGTAGTTTCCGCGAAAACATGGCGCAGCCAATAGGAAGGAAGGCATCTCTTACCGGCAGTAGCCGATTAAAGTGTCTCTAGCGCGATGCGCGTCGATCCGTTCGAAGGAGCTGCTGCTGTGTGACGCACTCTCGCCGAGTGCAGGGAACCCAACGCGAATACAAAAACAAGGAGCGTGCGCGCGCTCATTCGCTCTTCTGGTATGTATGTATGTATGTATGTATGTATGTACGATGCGTGACGCTCGAAACATGACCATCAAAAGCCACTATGCGATGCATTTGCCAGGAGGAAAAGAAGTAGAGAAGTGGAATGGGGGAATCATGCGTCCTAGTTCGGCCAACAACGATGTGCTCTTCTACTTGTGGCTCCGCTACTCGAATGAAAGTAGCCTTCATTACGGAGGATACCAGCACGATCTTTCGGCAGTGGCTGCGTACTAGTTGATAGATCTGTCAATAAGAAAAGCGTATTAACCGGAGTTAATATCGCTCGACCCTCGAAAGAGAGTTGATTCTATTACTCGGACAGGTTCACCTCCGCCATGAATACTATTTCATCGAACATCGTTTTTGGATAGGATCGATAAGCGGCTCGCACGCTAAGCGTCTAATGGATCTGGAAGACGTTGCGCATTCGATAGCGCGGTCGATGCAGTGCGCCATGAATGGACATGCGTTATGCCAACACCGAGTGAATAAACACCTCGGAATTTGTTCGGATCCGCGGCGTCTCTCTACGTCCTGTTAAAGGCGTACGCATCGCTTATGAAAGTACGAAATTTTTTTGATTCACCCGATAAGCAGGTATATATTCGTGACCGAGATGCAGTATTAACGGGCTATCAAAGAAATCGTTGGTGAAATGAACCCGAGAAAGAATTAGCCACGGTTTCCTTACCGCGCGATAGTCGAAACGTAAATATATAGAACGGAAAATCAGCGTTATGCAATCTTGTACTCATTGAAGCTTATTGATCTAGGCCGCCAGAGTAGAGTTCGTACCGACTAAATTTCAACTGAGACCTTCAACTTTATATCTCAGTTGGTAATTGTGGGAGGCTGCAGTTGGCTGTACTTTGCGATGCAGCTTAATCAGATTCTCCCTCTCTCTTGATAATAATAATAATAATAATAAGGTTTAATCATGCCGTGAACTGTACAGATGTAGGAGAATTCAGGTGTCAGACTAGGGCTGTTTTACAGTGTAATTTCTAGTGAGCAAAAGAGATTGCATAACTCAATGTAACATTTAATTAAATCTTTAGTAAAGCAACATATGATATGATCTATGAGAAAAAAGAATTGGTTTTAATCCTAGCGAGGCCTCATAAACTTTTACTCATTCATGCGATAGCTTATCAATTTAACATGTACCGTAGGACTGTCACTCACATATACTTAATATTTGATAAGGAAAAGATTGGGCATGATTTTTCTCTGTCAGCTCTGTATTGGCATAGAGCATCATCATATCACGCATCAGTGTCTTTCCAAAGTGAAAGGAAGGAATCAGTGCAATATCATGCAAAGATAAAATACATATATCCGCTGAAAGAAAGACAGTTGGTAAGACTTACCACCACCAGAGTTCCAGCAATTATCAGTCATCCCTGTTTATCCATCTGCAAAGTTGGCACTACATCATTACACTGATATCCAGCTTGTTCGATTACTTCACATCACACATGTCTTTCACCAAGAGTATGCACACCGAAATGCACTTTTCCTTTCATGAGCTTCTTGCAAACTTTGATGTGCGTTAACTCTTAGTTCTGATGAACGGTGCTACACAAGTGGGAGCACCTGTTTCATTATTGATCTCACAACACTCTGATCATAGGATGCCAAGTAAATGCCAGTTATTGTATTTGTAACACTGGTAACCACCACCGTTTTTCCAAGGACTATTTTGCACTTTCAGAGTGCTGGCTCATCCAGGAGGATCTAAAGGGAATGTAGAGAGAGAGAAAAAAAACAAACAAACAAATCGCATATATTATTCACTGTTGTACACGTGACAAATGGGTCTATTCTACCATCATCCGGGGATTCTCCGATCGAATTTTAAAAACGCTCGATTAGATAATGATTTAAACATCGGCGGTCTAAGAATAGCCAATTCCGATTCAACGCGCGACAACTACACCCCGGCGAGTTTACCCGAGGAAATTGCGAGGAGGTCGCGCTGCTGCGCTCGCGGAAACTCAATCTTCCTTATGTGTCCCGTGTGTATGTATATGTATATACCTGATTAGGAAGGCTTTTTTCCCTGAGTTCTCTGATCGGTGGATAGAAGTGGAGAAGACTAGTATCGTTGGAATTTGGAAAAAGGGGAAATCGAAGGACTATGGCGAGGCGCTGTTGGCTCGATAATAATATTAGCCCTTGATTGCGGCCTCCACGGAAGCGGTAGTTAGAAAAATGACTGCCACATTAACCCCAAGGATACTCAGGGCAAACAAGAACACATCTAAAGAGGGGTGACCGGTTAAAAACGGGAGGCTGGCGGCTGCTGGCAGCGCGAATGAGTCGACGATCGAACTCGAGACTTTATAGGACGTCGACGGACGACACAGGCGAAAAACTAGCCAGGCAAATTGGAGCAGCAAGCTGCCAGCGAATAGCGACCGCCAGCCCACTGCTAACCGGAGAGAGAGAGAGAAAGAGAGAGGTTATGAAACCTCGTAAATAAAAGAACCCGAAAGAGCGAGAGCGCTTCGCGTACCGGATCGAGGTTACTTATGCGAATCAGAAGGAATCGCTGAGACGCGAACAACGGTGGCGATGTGTACCTGTTGTGCGTGCGGCGAAATGCCGTGTCACGGGCACAACAGTCCCTGAAAATTGCCGGGCCGCGTAAAAGAAACGCCTAAGCGAGTTTTCTCGAATGACGAGCGAGAGACAGGACGCAGACAAAACAGAGACGGAGCGCGCGCGCGCTCCGAGTTGACTGGGCCGCCTCTCGCTTTTTATCGTCGGCGCCCGGAGAGCGATGTCCGCGGTACGATCTAAGTTGGACGGATCTAAGGTTACCAGAACGTACAATCGATTGAGGAATCCACGAGGAGCCGAGGTAGTGCGAATATCCCGTGACAGACGCACTCTCACAGACACTGATAGAGACACGCGCGCACCCAGGAACACAGAGACACTCGTCGAGGCAGGAGTATCAAAGAGCAGGCAACTCGTAAACTAGGCCTGACATCATGACGGCTCTCTCACGGAGGCACGGGAACGCTCGTGATACGTGATTACGAGCGGACGAGCGAACGCACGACCGAACGCACGGCAATGGGGGGTCTCTCTGTATTGTCCGTGTCTCTCCGTCTTTCCCCCCTCTGCCTCCTCCGCCACCGGCCGCCTCCTCCCCCGCGCGCACTCACGCGAAGACTTCTCTTCGCTCTTGTCCGCACTCGCCTCCGCTCTTTCGCCTTTTCAATGCCTGCTGCTGCCCTTTCAGCCTCTGCAGAATCCCGGCAGGCTACTCCGATCTCCCCAGAGACCTGTGTATGGCTTATGTATCTATGTATGTGTATGTATGCCTGTGCTCTGTGTGTCGGTGTGCTCCCTTGCCCTTGCTTGTCGTCGTCTTGTACGCGCCGGCCGATGCAAGGTTAAACCGCTCGTCAACACGGCAGAGTAAGAGCAGAACAGAGTAGAGCAGAGCGGAGCGGCCGATGTTGAGAGCTAGCACCGAGAATTCGGTGGTTGATTCACCATGCGGCGGCTGCCCGTCCGTTCAACCGCACCTCGCGCGACGCATAATAGAGGCCCGTTGCTCTGATGCCTCTTCTACTCGATCCTCTTCTTCTTCTTCTTCTTCTTCCTCTTCTTGGCCTTCTTCGTTCTCGTCGGCTACTTCCTCGCCGCTTGCCTCCGCTGCCAAGCTTACTCCGATTGCTTCTTTCTTTCTCTCTCTCGGACGAAAAGTACTCTCTTTCTTACTTTCGGCCGCACTCTTCTCGTTTCGCCGTCTCGTTTACTCGCCCTCTGTTGCTGCTCCTTAGCCGCCGGCCCCTCTCCTCATTCGCTGTCTTTCTCTAGCTCGGGAGTGTTTCGCGCACTCGGTCTCTCACTGTCTTTCTCGCTCTCCCTTGCTCTATCAATCTGCGCGACTATCCCTCTCTTTCACGGCATAGCGCACTGGGCTTATCGGAAGAAAGGGGAAAAACTCATCTGGAAGATGGCCGCCGCCCGCCTGTCACCGATTTATCCCTTTCTCGCATGGCTATGGCCGAGCCGAACGATCCTGATGACGGTGGCGAATGGATGAGCGGTGCCGCCGATCCTCCCCAAGCCCGGCGTACTCACGCCGCTTCTCTTACTACGATGATACGCGATCTCGCCGATGTTAGAGCGTGCACACTCGCCACTAACGCAGTTCGCCACTGGTGGACGCGCCGGGCTCCGTACTCTTCTCGCTCTCTCGCACCTTGGATCGTAGTAGCGCGCGCGCCAGCCGATTATTCGCAACAACACACCGCAGAGGTGGTGGCGTATACTGCGGAGAGGTGGCTGCTGCTGCTGTTGCTGCGGCGAGAGGAGCCTCGCTGGTCCCACGACAGACAGCTCGATTTGTCAAGCACGCGCGGCCGCCTTTACGGCGACGATACGCCAGACACTGTGTGTGCGATTGCCGCGTGCCGACTCTCTCGGAGGAGGAAACGGCGCGTCGAGCGACCACCACCGCAGCCTCTCGGAATCGGCCCGATTTTCTTTCGCACGTACTACTACTCAGCGACAGTGTCGTCGCTTCAGCATGGCGCTTTCCTACCACTCGCACGACGTTCTTCCGCCCCGCTCTCGCCACTCCCCGCAGAACCGGCGCGAGCTTCACCGTTGTTCTTTCGCACCGCTCGCCACCTTACGGCTCTTCGGCTATTATCGGTGCACGACGATGTTTATTCGGCGCATCGGCCGACCAGTCACAGCCTGCCCCGAGTAATCATCGTCTCTCTCTTTCCCTCTCTCCCTCTTTTCAGCCCCGTTCCCGCTTACCCGATGGAAGGTCCTCGCACTTTTCACTTTCTTCCTGCTATTTTGCCACTCCACTTTCCCGCCCCACCGCTTATCTCTACCGGCCGCTCCGATTTGCATGTGCCTTTTCTTCGTGTGCTAACGTACGATGATGTTGATTTGATAATTCCCTTTAGTGAGCGGCTCGGAGTCGCTCCATTAAAAAGCTGCTTCGCGATTTCGCGCCCGCACACGCACTTCCTTGACGGCGTAATCGCGGAAATAAGAGCGCCGGACCTGCGCCTGTAATGTAACGCGCCGCGATTTCTCTTGGACCGCGCGTCGCATGCCTCTATGGGACTTTTTAGCATTATCCTTGAACCCGAAGCGGTTCGCGATGTCGATTTTTTGTCTGATAGAGCAATTGCTGAATGACGAGCCGCTCAGTATCGCTCGCGTAATTTCTTACCGGTTCCGACTATCGTAATCCACTTGTTGGATATGAGGGATAAAGATATTTGGTTGTATCGGGCAGACATGTGCTTTTTCAATTACAACTTTATTTTGCGAACTACATTTTGGTACAAAGAATTAAAAAATGTCTAGTCGTGTACTTAAGGTGATGAGGGGGAGAGTGTGTCTGTGTGTAATATCGTATGCACGTATGTCGGGTTTTTCCGTTTTACAAATCAATAAATAGCAACGCTAGACCTAGACTGGATGGTACGGAACCAGTTCTCGAATAAACTTCGTTACTATGATTCGCACTCTTTCACTCGCTTACGCTGTATAAACTTTGTGTTATAAACATAGAAATATACCCAACTACTTAACACGGTATATTCTCTCAGCTGACTTTACTTTCATTCTCGGATCTCGCAACACTCAAAGCTTTCGAAATATGCTAAGTCCCTTTTGCCGTAATTAATTCTGTACGAACTAAACTCGGCGATCTCGAACAACGAAAGCTTTGTTTAATTTTCTTATGGCAAAAGTTAAATGACTCGTTACGACTTAAACCGATCGTAAAGTAATTGTTACGATTATATGTTTGGCACATGTTTAAATAAATAATGAGTCTATCGATTAATAAGATACAATGGATTAATGACAATGAAATAGTTTGTTTGTACTGACAGTACTTATGCAATTATAATAGTTGTGAATACTGTCTATTGAGTAGAAAATGTTACGAAATTAAAACAATTTCAGTAAGACTGTGGGCATATTGGTGATTATTATTTTTCTTTACAGCGCACTCAATGTACAATCCTGGTGTAATAATACGACTTGTTACAATTTCTGAACAAGTTAAATAAGTCAATTTTGCCACAATGTCGCGCGTCATTCTTAAGTCCTTCGACGAAATGAAAAAAAAATGGTACTGTCTTACGTAATGTAACATTCGCGATGACAAATAAGAATATATAAATGTTGATAACTATACTAAAGATATAGTTACTTTTTAGTACTCCATTTGTTGTAAAAAGTGTAGAAACTGTCCGCGAAAAGGAAAGTTCAATTTCCATACTTCGCTATTGCACAGACGTTGAAAGTATTAGATTAGTATACAGAATATATCTTAAATAAATGGAACAGAATTTCAATAAATAAAGCGTATTTCCCACGGAGGAAAAGAAAGTAAACAAAAATACTTTGTTTTAAAATGATATTAAAAGTGTAAATTAAAGCTTTATGAATTATGTATCTTAAATAGTATCTGGGTTGCCGTTTATATACATAATTTAAAGTAGCAGGTACTTCCTAAGACTATATTTTCTATGTAAATAAATAATGCCATGTGTATACCACGGTATATATGAGTTCCTTGGCAAGAATCAAATTAATTATTATTTAGATGAGATTACCTTCTTTGAGATATGCAGTCGTGATGGCTTAAACTCGATATACTGAACTAATAACTAAGAATAAAACTATTCTTACAAAAAACAAACAACAGAAGATTCATAACAATTGCGTGTTTAATGAAACACAATAATCGATTTAAAAAAAAAACAATAAACATATTCTTTTATACTTCTTCGTTTCAAAATTTTATATCACAATTAACACAGTTTGTCGTAAAAGGACAGCACATTTTCTTGTCGCTTAGTCCTTCTCTGATCCGATAACGCTCCATAAGTAACTGCCCTAGAATCTAACAGGATTATCTTTGCACTACCACATCCATTCATTTCAGTACATAATCGAATTTGTAATGACACCTTTTGCAAAATTCGTATAGCCTTGCAATGAATTGTTATAAATTCTAATAGTTTCTATATTATTCTACCGAGACTCGAAAATCCGTATTATTATGCGGTATGTTTATCTCATCATTATCAACGGATGTTTTGCTAGTTATCCCCGAAACGGCTGAATGTATATTTGGGCTTTGATTGTCAGTCTTTCCCTCATCTACTGGCTGTACAGTTGTCAGTGTACTCCACCAGTTAGAGAATGCTCCCTTAGCTTGAGAGATTGCCCCACCTTGTAAAAGATTGTAATGTAAAGCCATTTGGTTTTGCCCCGAACTCTAAGAATCTGATCTTTACAAAGGAATAGTATACAAAATATCTTACCAACTGCTTTGCCCGTGGTCGCTACTGCTCGCCCAGTTGATGCCATTGCTTGATTCAACTTTCGTCCACCTTCTGTATTTTGCATTGTGCTACAATGAATTGTCATTCATTTAATTCTTCTGTGAATGAGTAGCGTCGACGGAGTAACAGAACTTGTCACGATCAGTTACTCACTGTGACAGCCTCAACTTCATGTCTTGTACCGACAGTTGACCAGCAAACGGATGGCCGGGCTCAATATTATTAATCTCGGGTTTATTATTTGCCGTCCACATCTTATAATTGTTTGTTGACTTCCAAGCAGACATAAATGCTGAATTATAATTATCACATTGTCGACTGTCGGCCTGCATGGAAGTTCTTAACATACTCAATAAATACACTCTAAATTGGGTTCTAATCCATTCATCTCCACCTTCCCACCCAACTCCATCCAAGAAGACATCCTTTCGTGGTTCAACCACATGTCTTACAACATAATCGGCGAATCGTAGATCCTCGGTCGTCAGATGTAACTGTCTTCTTAATTCGGGATCAGTCGCTTCTATCCTTGTATTCTCAACCTAATGGAAGAGCAGTATTACGAGATATGTTTCCCACGCCCATTAAACATTCGCTACGACAATAGCTTACCTCGATTAATACATCTATAAGCTGTTTCTTCTGTTTAAACAGAACATTCGTCGCACCTACTATGTACCCTCGAACATTTATATCGGCTAAAAGATCTAAGTATGGCAAGGAGAGATATGGTAAGCACAAATACCCCTGAAATTAATTGAAACAAGTGACATACAACATTATGTATTCCCAATAGTAAATATAAAAAGAGCAAAGTGATCTGTGATATACCTTTGTGAATATATCAAGTGGCAAACCGCAAAGTTCCGGATTTATGTGAGCAATCTGTGTAATGTTATTTGTCAAACGCGCATCCGAGAGTGCATCATTACTTGTATCACGTGGCAAAGTATTGTCGGCATCACCAGCACCCAATGTAATAGTATTCACACTCTGAACTCTGTGTACATTGTCACTCGGCTTTGAAATATATGTGGAATTGCTATCTTCTACAAAAGCCTCCAGACATTCGTGTACGGAGTCAACTTCGATAATCTTTAGGTTGTCATTGTCACTGTCATTGTTATTCTTCTGGAGTGTCAGAACCCTAAACTCATCCATACATTTACCTTCCATGGTCTCAATTGTCTTGTTATCATTTATGCACAACGAATCCCTAGCAGAATTTTCATTAGCATTCTCCTGTGACGCGATTGATATGTTATCTTTAATGGTGTTAGTTGAAGACAAGTTTATGTCAATATTATTCGCCACTCTTTCGTCTTCGTCAAAGGTTGGTATAGGAGACATTGGTCTGGAAGGTCTAACAATATATGCCTCGAGTTAAACATGGAACTGAAGGAGATTGTCTTATTTCTTTCATATGTAATAATTTTATACCTGACACACGCAGCTTGTTGCAAACCATGTTCAATCATACCAGGAAATAATGAGAGTAATGTTAATATTGCTGCACATAGAGGCTGCACCGGTGACTGATAGAAAACTACTCTCCTTTCTAACAGAAGCAGTTTGAATAGTAGCAGAACTTTATGCCGAAATTGCAAAATAAAATCCCTAGCGGACAAGCCTAAAAATCATGTATCATTCATCAGTATTGTTATACTCCTGATTCCACAGCATAATTTAAGTCTGAACGAACAACATATTTACCGACAAAAATTTGTGGTGGTATTTGACTTTCACTGCTCATACAAGAATTTAGGTGATGGTACGTATCCTCTAGTAGAGATACTTTACTAAAGTCACCTTCATCGAAGTAAGCATGTGTTATCAGGGCCATTTTCACTTGGATATGGCCGTATAAGGGTAAAGTACTTAGCACGCAAACGGATTTCTGAACAGTACCTCTTGTTATGTCCGAGGTACGGTTTTTAAGTTTCTGAAAGTCCATAACATTCTTAACTATAAATCTAACGTGTAAAAAGTATATTGTATGTTTCATTGAGTATAAACATTTACATTACAATCTTTCCTTAGGCAAGATTATACAATAAAGATGATGGTGTAATGCATGACATTATCAAAATATGCTCACCTCAACAGGAATTTGCCTAAAGCATGATATACCATATATTGTGCGCTTTGGATCATTCAAACTGGGTAAGTGAAAGAAGACGGTATCCTCGTCGTAATTATGAGAACCATCTGGTAAAGCAAGTGTAGGCAGATACTTCCAACCCAAAGGACATTCATTGGGAGCCCCGGATACCAAAGGAGGAAATGAATATTCTACCTGTTTACAACATGACATTGGAATTGTTTGAGATATTGCTAAGCATTCATGGTTTACTCCAGTTGTTCAATTTATGAAACAATACTGTATTAAAGAAATAATCTACTTAAGCACACAAGCACAACAGCAAGCGAATAAACAGATTAATGGTTTCTCCAAAAAAAAGTGTAACAGTTATGATACATATGGTTCAATTTCTTCCGAAGATGTAACAATGTTTATACGACACTGTAACGGGTGTAAAAAGTCGCGAAAGTATACAGAAATAACAGGTTGCCAATTCTTTTGACATGAGTGACAGCACTTACTTGACATCCCTTTTTATGATGAAATCCAATGACAATTACGTGAAGTATCGGCCCAACTGATTCTGCCATATTCTACACTGTGCGCGTCTCGGACGATGCACCGCACTACAAATTGTTCGAACGTACAGTGTTAATTTATTTCTGTCATTTCGAAAGGTAAAAACACCCCTTTTTAGTGGCCAGACGAACAACAAGCACACCAAAGCACACGGTTTGACATGCGCCGCTGATCTCTCGTGATTCCGAGCATTGTTACCAACTCACATAAGGTGTCTGTCTGACGCCAGATAGACCCACTCTACTGGCGTCGAAATACCATGGCAGATACCTGCACTTGAGATTTACCTGCGATAGGAAAAACGACTAAGTAGCTGTTGCATTTGTAACGGTATCAAAGTGAGAGGGATACTATTGCAATTAGAAAATGAAAATATGCTGTAGTTTATTCATGTTCATATCGTTACAATGGCATGATTACGATTATTTTATGCTAACGATGAATAGACGCAACATATACTAATGTAAAAAGGGAACAGTTTTCTATCATTACATTTGAAATGATAACAGTCAACATTAGTACAGAGGTTTTAGGAAGTAAAACAGATCGTGACTTCACAGTGTGCTAGATGTCAAGGAAGTTTCATCGAAATATACTTCTATCTATCCCCCACAGTGCTAAGCTTCGATATAACTGTACTCTCCTCCCCGAGTTCACGTTTATTTTGATAAATCGGTTCCTTAACGTATAACAAATATTAACAAAACATAGCGTTACATTGGCAACAAACATTACCACTTTCATAGTGATTAATTTTTCGCCGATTTATAGCCTTGATCCTTTAGTTTATACGGTCTATACACAGTAATGACCTGCAGGGTACAGCTCATACGATACTCCGCGCGATATCGCGGAGCGGAACGCTTGCAGTTGATCAGAAACATTAAGCTGCTCTCTGCTGTCGGCCTCATAGCCGCCTCTCTTCCCCATACCGAGAAGAAGGAAGAAGAGGTAGAAGATGGGTGAAGAGGGTAAATCCTCAGGACTCGCGCTACCTGCGTACATTGAACCCCCGGGTTCCATCTGGCCCAATTGGCATTCGAACTACATTATTTGGTAGGCCGCTTCCACTAGAACTTGTGGATTTCGGTTGAATTCTACTGATCTCCTGTACAATCTTTTCCTCAGGACTCCTTTCTTCACCTAGGATTCTTTTCCTCGCTTCTGCGTACTCTTGCTCCCTCTGCAATTTTATCCCGCATTAGTATAACTCGTACAAGCTGTGTCTTGATTTCCTGTATTCCGATGATATTCACCTGTTTCAAAGTTTTAATAGGTTGCTTTGGTTTATCACCATTAACTAATGGGCCATCACCACCACCCTGAGAATCTCTGGAAGGTCTCTTTAGGATCTTCACTGTAGGCTTTGGAGGTACATATTGAGATCTTATACCATCCTCACCCAGGATTATCATTCTTGTATTTGTATTGTGATTGGCTTTGAAGCTATAACATTAAGAAGAAATCATAAGATATTCAACTCAGCACGTAGTCCATTCTTGCTAGATTGTCTTCAGGCACATCTCTAAACATATCAACGTGTGACACGTATCCTGATGTAAAGTTTGAGAAATTTAATCAATTTCAAAATATTGTTTATGTTGATCCTTTAGTACACATATCGAGTATTTTGACTTTGTGGAATGTCAGTAATCATACCCATACGCACATATCTCAGAACATACCTAGGAGATTCTATTTCCTCTAATGCTTGTACGGCATTTAACTGGAGGGCATCCAACTTTTTGTCGAGCGCCTAAAATCGTTTGTAATTGCAATATTACATTAACATTGACGAGCACACGATATACATGTAGAAATCGATTACTTCGCGCAGTGTCTCAAACGGTGGAATGAACTTTCGGTAACTTTGATTCGACACTTGCGAAAGAATGTATTTAGTTCCAACATCTCGATTGCAAAGAAATACTACTTTATCATTACGCGTTTGCAAAGCGCCTAAATAGGAAAGTATAAGGTTACACTATGGCCATAGGAAAAACAATTCGACCGAGATATAGAGAGCAAATCCAAATTGCGATATCTTATTTCACAATGTTTTACACTTTTGTAGATTTATTAGAACAGTAACGTCATCAAATCTTTCTACTTTCCGAGAATATGTATCCTTATGGAAAGTATCATTGCACTTTTCCATTCCTAATACGAACACCACATGGATATTTATCGAGTGGAAAATGCGTGGATTTGAATTTACGTGAGTATGCTTCTGGAACTAGCACGGGATAAGGGAAATTCAGATGAATTTCTGAGAAACCCAAGTAGTTCTGACTAGTGATTACTATCGAGGGTGCACTCCTCTTGAAATACAGATGATATTCACCGAAGTGAGCGCTTGAAGCTGTTCGTGCATTGGTACAGGTTAACGTGATTACTCCATTAGAAAGCCGAGATCGTGCAGTATTCTTGCTAATTCGGCAAGAAATGCTAACTTACCCCGGATTCCTCGATGTCCTCCCAGCTCTCGAGAACATCATCCATAGTTGACATTCCTCGTTTTATGTACTAATTTTTGATTTCCGCAAACTGCATGCAGAGTACTTAATCGCAGAGATGTGTCGCAGAGCGAGCACGAATCAGTACGAACCATTTAGATCGGGAAAACCTATATGCAAGATGGGAGAAGGCTGCGGCACTTTTGGCAACGGGACTGCGAAAGTTAAGCTACCTTTTCATACTGCGGTATATTCCATCGGTAAATCGAAAGATGGCAGCTCTAGCGAAGTGCCGTTGTTAGCCGTTCAGTACAACAATCACAAAGCGCAGTAATTTGATGTGTCGAACGTAACCTTTGGTTTGCAACCAAGTTTATCTAAAATGTCAAAACAATATTTACTTAACTAAGTGTATACTCAAAATTGTCCAAGGATGGAATATTATTGAAACAATCGTCGGAAAGTTCTATTAATGATAACATGAAGAAAGAAAAAACGGCTGATATTAGCCGACCTTATAAATTATAAGTACCACTTAGTTTTCTTTCCAAGTATTTCCACAATTCTATTTTTCTCTATTAAAGGGCAAAATGCTTCTCTTCATACTTTCTCATTAACAAACAAGTGTTATTCTACTTCTGGAGGGATTTGGAAAGTGTTCTAATTATAACTCCAACTTGTGAACTCTGAAAGGGGTTATCTTTCCTCAATTGTACTTTCTAAAATAAGTTTACTATTATGCGATTTTTTCGAAAGTTCGTCCTTTATTTACAGCCCACCAAATATTAAGCTTGACAGGAATAAGTTTTCAAAGGAAGAGCATAATTGTAAGTGTTGCTAATAAGAGATATTCATGTGCAATAACGATCTATGGATTATCCATATTTGTGTTATTACAGGGATTTGTTGAATTAACAATTATTCCTTTACGTGATACGTTAAGGCTCATAAAGTTAAATGCAAAACAATGCAGAATATACAGAGTATGCTTGAATGATACCTATGAAGCACCTTTCCAATACTTTGATCCATTTTTGGATATTTGCCAAGGAGATGGCAAACAGTAAGCTTAATTATCTTTACATGTTTGAATCACTTAACAATTTCTTATATACACTATGGAATTACTAATGTTTTAGAAGATCTTTGGAGTTCTTTTCAAACATGCATTTAGCAGCTGCACAAAAGGTTGACCCAGATAATAATACAGGAGAATTAGTTGTACAAATTCCACCAGATGCAGCACATTTGGTTGGCGAGGGTAGAAGTTTAAGGATTAGCATAGAATTCTCATTGGAACAACCACAGGGTGGTGTGCATTTTGTGGTACCAAATTGTGAGGGAACATTGGCAGAAGTATGTTTTATTCTTGTCCTTCAAAAGCCACTTAATTTTGTTATTACCAATACATAAACTTAATGAAACACAATCATATATTTTTAGAGAGGTGCCCACATGTATACATATAGTTATGAAAATTCATCAAGATTATGGTTTCCGTGCGTTGATAGCTTTGCAGAACCATGCACTTGGAAATTAGAATTCACTGTCGATGATTCCATGACAGCTGTGTCGTGCGGTGATCTTGTTGAAGTTGTATATACTCCTGATATGCGGCGGAAAACATTTCACTATGTTCTCAACACACCCGCATCAGCTCCCAATATTGCTCTTGCTGTTGGGTAGGAAATTTAAATTAATAACTGTTAAGTGACTGAAATGCAACAGCTTGATTGTGACTATTCAAAAATCTAATAGGCCCTTCGAGATATTTGTGGATCCATATATGCACGAAGTGACACATTTCTGTCTACCACAATTATTACCATCTTTAAAAGTTTCTGCTAAATATATGCACGAGGCATTTGAATTTTATGAAGAAACATTATCGAATAGATATCCATATTCCTGTTATAAACAGGTCTTTGTGGATGAAATAGATGAGGATGTCAATGCATATGCTACAATGAGTATTCTAAAGTATGATGAACATAATTTCTAGATACATTAGATGTGTTCTGTTTTCATATATCACTATCATTGTATTCCTCTAGCACAAATATACTTCATTCAACTGCAATCATTGACCAAGTGTATATTACAAAAAAGGCAATGGCACAAGCAATAGCGGAACAGTTTTTCGGTTGTTTTATATCGATGCAGAATTGGTCAGATATGTGGTTACCAAAAGGCATATCAACATATTTGACAGGCTTGTATGCAAAAAAGTGTTTCGGGAATAATGAATATAGAGAATGGGTTCAATCGGTAAATTACTTGTCTCTACAAGTTATCTTGAACTTGGAAACGTCTTTATTTATGTATAATTGATTTGATTCATATTTTTAGGAGTTGCAGGAAGTTGTAAAGTACGAAGAACAATTTGGTGGTATAATATTAGATCCTTCCCAACCACCAGCTCCATTGCCCATTGCAGCGAACACACCCGCGCCTGTTCCCAGAGCGCCGGATCCTGGTTTCTATTTTCCAATAAGAAACCTGCACACTATGTCGCCTAGATACATTGAAGTGCTTCGCAAGAAAGCTCACCTTGTCATCAGAATGTTGGAACATAGAATTGGCCAAGAATTACTCTTACAAGTAAATATTGACATTATTCTGTGAAATTTCAATAATGTACCTTTTATTAATACATCATTGACATTCCTTCAGGTTTTTAACAAACAATTATCTCTCGCGGCAAATGCAGCACAGCAGAAAGTTGATTCTGGACTTTGGTCGCATATGCTAATTAGTACAAATGTATTTACTAAAGCAATTTTCACGGTAACCGGAAAAGACATGGCAGTCTTTATTGATCAATGGGTGAGGACAGGCGGTCATGCTAAGTTCAGCTTAAGCTTTGTATTTAATAGGAAGCGGTGAGTCAAGGTACAAAGCCTGAATAGTTATCATAATAAATACTAAGCATTATATATCGTTCAGGAATACTGTGGAATTAGAAATTCGGCAGGATACCACACACCAAAGAGGAATAAGAAAGTATGTAGGACCTCTGTTAGTGAACATTCAAGAATTAGATGGCACATTCAAGCACACTTTACAAATAGAGGGAACGGTAGCCAAAGCAGACATTACATGTCATAGCAAAAGTCGAAGGAATAAGAAAAAAAAGATTCCTTTATGTACAGGAGAAGAAGTGGATATGGATCTTTCAGCCATGGAGTATGTAGTTTGATTTCGAAAGAGAGCTTAAAAGAAACTCAACATTTTATTAATTATGAACATGTTTGATCCAATGATTGAATAATATGTATCCTACTTAGTGATTCGCCAGTGTTGTGGATCAGATTGGATCCCGAGATGACGCTTATGCGAGCGGTTCAAATTGAACAGCCCGACTATCAATGGCAATATCAATTACGACATGAGAGGGATGTTACTGCGCAATTAGAAGCTATTGAAGCTTTACAGAATCATTCGACCCCACACACCCGTATGGCCCTAACCGACACAATTGAAAATGAACATTGTTACTACAAAGTTAGACTACGAGCTGCTCATTGTTTAACAAAAGTAGGTGAATCAGCCTAATTTGATGTACACATTCTTTACTTTTTTTCTAACAATGAATTTCTAGGTCGCTAATGCAATGGTTGCAACATGGGTTGGTCCACCAGCGATGCTGGCAATATTTCGTAAGCTATTTGGATCAGCATCGTGTAGACGAATAATAAAGCAAAACAATTTCAGTAACTTTCAGCACTATTTCTTACAAAAAGTACGAGATAAGTTTGTATATGTATTTAATTCAACCAGATTCATTCTTTATCGATCAAGATGGATAATTGCTGTTTCATATTTTTAGACTATACCAGTAGCAATGGCGGGATTGCGCAATTCTCATGGAATCTGTCCACCAGAAGTTTTAGCATTTTTGATGGACTTATTCAAATATAACGACAATAGTAAAAACAGATATTCTGACAACTATTACAGAGCAGGGTTGATAGAAGCTTTGGGTGCGACAGTAACACCAGTGATCAGTGTGCAACAGGGGTAAATATCTGGATTGTGCAATGAAACTAGTATAATATTTAACAATAATAAAGATTTGTTTTTAGTACTGCAATAGCGGCTGAATCATTATCAGTCGATACAAAAGCAATCTTGGAAGAAGTAACGAGAAATTTAAATTTGGAAAAGTTATTACCATGTTATAAATACACTGTGAGTGTTGCTTGCCTTAAAGTAATACGAATTTTGCAAAAGTTCGGACATCTGCCAAGTAATCCAGATATCTTCCGAGCGTATGCTGCATATGGACAATTCATAGGTACAAATTATGTCAGTAAATTAGACAAATATTAGATATTGGAAGAATTTTCGAATGAAGAGGGTGTACGTCTTAGATGTTAGGGTCGCGGCATTGGAAGCCTTAGTGGATTTTACACGAGTCGATGGTAAATGGGAAGACTTGGAATTCTTACTTGATATGGCTGAAATGGACCCACATCCAGGTGTAAGACACAGATTGGTCCGATTAATGGTTGAAAATCCACCATTTGAAAGAGCTCACAAGCATCGGTTAGATCGGGTAGATCTGGTTGATCGAATATGGAATCTAATTAAGTATGCAATACTTAAAGCGCCTTTCCAATATCCCATTATATTTAACGAACTTCTATCTAATGTTGCTCTTTTCAGTGGTATGCTTTCACACGATGCTAAACTGCGATGTGATTTGGTCGACTTGTACTATACTTTGTACGGCATAAAACGGCCGCTCTGCCTGCCGATTCCAGAACTGGCACTTCTTACTAAACCCAGAAAAGCAGGACCGCCTAGTCCCGAGCAGGAAGTAAAAGTGGCAGATGTAAGAACTTAACTACAGTTCGTATTTAGAAACTTTATGATTTTATTATTTTCACGTGTACCATATTGAACTATAGATAAAGCCAAGTATACCACATACAAAGCACGAACAACCGCCTGTAATAGATATCGAAGCTCCAAGCTCTACAGGCAAACGAAAACCATCACCGTCCAGAGATACTCCTGGACCATCAAATTCGATGGAGCACTGTCCTGAGCCAAAGCGACAAAAGCAAACTAATGTAAAATATATATAACCAACAGCGTATCTGAGATTTACAATATAATCTAAAAGTGTTTGTTAAATTGTAAGCAGGAGGAACGAGTACCTCCAGTACCAGGAGAAGGGAAAGTAAAATCAGAATACTACAGTGATAATTCAGCGTCATTGCCTGGTATAATGGGTACAGCAGGTCCTGTTGGCTTTGAGCCAGGAATGTTTAAGAAGGAGACAGAAGAACACAAACAAAAGGGTGATACGGTTAATAAGGTAACATTGAGTCATATATTTCTTTATCGCAATATCTGGTATTTAAAACCATCACCTTAACGAGCTAATTCTCTATTGTAGAATAAGAAGAAAAAGAAGGATAAGAAAAAGCATAAGCACAAACACAAACATAAACACGACCACAAGCATGGAAAAGATAAGGACAAGAAGGATAAGGAGAAAAGTAAGGATAAGGAGAAAGATAAGTCCAAGGACAAAGATCCATCGAATTTAAAAATTAAAGACGAAACTTTAAGTTCTGCAACGTCTAGCCTGAGTCCAGATCCAACTACGAATACAAACGAATTCATCTTTCCATAGTGTAATTGTAAGATCTCAATGTAATTATTTTCGATCAATACTGTTTATACTTTATATAATGTTTATATAAGTGACTTACTATACAAACCCGACATGAGTAGGATACATGGTTGTAAATACATTTTTTATGTACACAACTATTGATTGGTTTTTTTCCTGTACTCAATACAACCTTCATTTTATATAACTTTAAATTAAGCCTTGATGATGGACGTATCTGGTAATTAAAATGTTCACGCAAGTGGGATTTCGGTGAACAGTGGTCCAAGTACCGAAAAAATATATAAACTATTTATTTATTTATTGTATTTATCGACTACAACAATACTCTATTAGGTATTTTACATTGAATCGTGTCTACACAGGGTAGTCTATTGACATTGGGTAGGCGGTCATATTTGAATACTTCCTGCGCATTACTTAGGATGGCGTCTGTGGTGTTGCGGCAATTTCGAAGGGAGTAGTGAGTTTTGAAAATTTTGACAACGACCTCGAGAATGGCAGATAACCAACAAAGTAGATTCGAGAAGTCCCTTGGTTTGCTGACTACCCGTTTCGTCACATTATTGCAGAAAGCGAAGGACGGCGTTCTCGATTTAAAAGTTGTGAGTACTCACACGAAACACAGGGTAAAAAGT
The DNA here is from genome assembly GCA_964023945.1 of Ectemnius cavifrons. Taxonomy (NCBI): domain Eukaryota; kingdom Metazoa; phylum Arthropoda; class Insecta; order Hymenoptera; family Crabronidae; genus Ectemnius; species Ectemnius cavifrons. Next base: position 6,640,014 of record OZ030384.1, on the reverse strand, counting down.
TAACCTGGCTGCTAGGTTAACTGATCGCGGGTGTACACGCCATTTCTGGCTTGCGGGAATTTTGAAAGAAGCTTGCGGAAATTTGGCTTTCGCTACACCAAGCTCATACTTTCCTGGAAAGTCTGCGGTTGCTGTAGAAATGCATAGATTTTCTAGTTCAGTTATCGATCTCAAGTACTATTTCACGATTCAGCGTGCCAGCCCTACATAACCTCGAAACAAGCTCGCGACAAAAACGTTACAGGCTTGTGGGAATTTCAAAAGTTCAAAATTTCAGGCTGCAGATATTTTAGAAGTACGACAAAAGAGACGTATTTACGACATTACAAATGTCCTCGAAGGCATCGGGCTCATAGAAAAGAAGAGCAAGAACAGTATTCAATGGAAGTACGTCTTCAGATCGAGTTTACGCGACCCGTCTCTTTAATGAACTCCGCCTAAAGTTTTCGAATTCATGAAATACTCATCTTAAATGTCTAATATCGTAACAGGGGTGCAGGTCCTGGCTGCAACACTCAAGAAGTCGGCGAAAAGTTGACCGACCTAAAAGATGAGATCAGGAAGTTGGAGGACCATGAACATTTATTAGATACACATACCCAATGGATTCAGCAAAGCATGAAGAATATTGAGAATGACCTGATTAATCGCAAATTCGCATATATTACCTATGAAGATGTGAAAGAAAACTTTCCTGATGATTTTGTCCTACCCATTCAAGGTCCGCCTGAGACCGAACTAAGTGTCCCAAATATCACACAGGTATTCCATTAACAGCCGCATGTATACTTTAATCTTAAAGTTTCTTATTTCAATATCCACATGATCCAAATATTGCTGCAACAGGGATTCCTAGAGGACGAGGAAAAGGAAATCAATTATGAAATGTCCTTGAGAAGCACAACGGGAGAAATCAAAGTGTACATGATCCAACCAGACTTAGCCAAAACATATGATAATAAAGTATTAGAACTTCGATTACAAGAAGAAGAAAGGGGTACCAAAAGAAAGGAGGAAGATGACAAACCTAAGGATGAATCTAATATTAAGCCAAAGAGAAGAGTTGGAAGGTATGAAATATTTTTATGATGATCGTGTAAAGAATGTCGCTTTGAAACTTTATGCTCTTTTCGCATCAGAAATAGGAAAAGAATATTTCTGATCTGCACAGAGCAAACAGCAAGTACAGATCATGTAAGGGGATAAATAGATCTTAAGTTTATATCTATTTCTTTGGTACGGATCGAACAGAAAAAATGATAGAATTTAACACCGAAAGAAACTTGGCCCATGGAAATTCATTGGTTCTATTATTGCATTACAGGTCGGCGAAGGGAACCCCCAAACAGGAACATACATCTGATGACGAAGACGAAGAGGATTCAGAATTAATAGAGGCAAAAATAGTACTTCGTGATATAACTACATCAGGTAAGAGTAAATAGTTAATTTATCTATCAAAACCTTCTCAAACTAACATGATTTATAATAAATCTTACTCATACATATGTTGTTACAGATATTGTTCAAAGAGATTTGGAACTCCTCGATCAATTTTGTTCTGAAAGTAAGTTGAAAGCATATGCAAAATTTAATATAGACACTTGAACTCGCATATAAATATCAAATTTTTCATTACAGTTTATGGGCCGCTCGTAAGATTAAGTCCACCACCTGGAGAGAAGGATTACCATTTTAATCTTAGCGAAAATGAGGGGATTTGCGATCTATTCGATATCACGGCAAAATGAGTGAAACTACAAACTGTATAGACAATTGTATGGTTTACAATTTAGACGGTGCCAATAGTGTGCAAAAATGACGAACAACTTATTGACGGTTCTTAATGTCCGCTCCGTGTATATAATTTTAATGGATGGATGTGGGTACTGATTAATGGATCTATATATACATATACATATATATATATATATATACAGTATTTTTTTATCATTACCTGAAGAAAATGGAAAACCAACATATAAGAAAGAAATATAAATGCTGTCAGTTCTATTAGTCCTTTAGTGAATAGATCATGAAATCTCTATTTTACTTATATCAGTGTGGATCATACAATTTTCAGTTTCAAAAGAATAAAGTAGTCTATTAGCATACAGATTATCTTCAATGCTATAATCGGCGATTGTAATTATAATTGTGTGATACGGCGGTCGTGAAAAGGAATTACTTCATTAACGCATATCTAACCATTGTACAAAAGCTAAACTACATCCAGACTTTTGTGGTCTGCCCTTTGTATGTAAAGCTATTAAGAAGCACTACAAAATGTAAAGCACATGCGATGTAATTGCATTATTCTTTGCAACGATCTCTTGATTATTAAATAACGCTATAGCCGAGTCCATTGTAAGTTTACGCCTGCTTGTACTCCAGATGACATTTTCTCGACCGCAGTAAGTTAGCTGATTATTGTTGCACTAGATGATGATTCTTATTATTGTACGTTTCATTCAGACATTATTACAAGTACCTCTACGCTAGACCATAGTGTAATACACAGCGTCTACAGAACAATATACGATATCAAGGGGATATAATTCGTCCACGTGATAAGTCATAAGAATGCGCCTCACCGACAAAATTGTGACACGGCATTGAGTGTTTCGTTGTGTAATTGTAAGAGAGAACTTCGACCAAAAATGATCTTATTGAGAAGATTATAGTAGGATTTCGATTTGAATCGCCTTCCCCACCACCCCGTTCCTACCAGGATAGCTTGCGCAGGTAGTGTTATATAGCGAATCCGAATGACGTCAAACAGATTCCCTCGCAAGCGGAAATCTATGCGTTATCGTATACTCCACCCTTCGCAGAGATACTCTGTCCGATGGATACAGGCCAACGAATGTGCCATAGTCTGTAGTATCCACATGTCGATAGACATAGGACAGTACTGAGAAGACAGCGCGTCCGCATGCTCGATTATGCAACAAATCGAACTACGGAAAAGCAGTGCTCGAGGGATCTACGAAAGCACCAAGGCCAGATAAGAATGGATCGACCAGTTTCGTCATCTACCAGAGTTTCGCGTGTGTCGCGCATAAGTCTTAGCCGTGCCATTGCCAATATGCGCGTGTTTCCGTGGTAGTGAATCACATTTCCAGATGTGTCAAGTGCACGGGATCAATACCTCACAGGAATCCGCGGTCCAGCGAGTACTCTCGCGTCACGTTCGAACGAACCGCGGTAGACGAACCCTGCATCCCGTCAGCTGATTACGAGGAGGTACGATTGTTAAAACAAAACTCTCGTTAAAACGGCCAACGAGAATTTTAAGTGCTTGAGACTTTGTTATAGGCTGCTTTTCATGCCATTTCCATTGGCAAGGTCTGCTAATTTTCGCTACTCCGTCAATATTTACCCAACTATCAGCTGTTTCATAAATATAGACGAATGTGCATATAAATACATTACCGCTTTTATTTCCGAAATGTCGCTTATACGCAGCCATCCCTTTGGCGCGACGCATCATGTGCTTCAAAGTACTTGAAATGTTATCTCAAGTAATTTAAATTCCCGCATGTCCATTTTGCATGTCATACGTACTCTATTTTTGCACATATCTATCAACAGAATCACTTATGACCACTTATATATTCACTAGTTTCCGGGGAATGTTAAGCGTTTTTGAAAACCCAGTCGGAGAGATCGTTAAATGTGAGACGGTAAACGAAAATGCTTTTTCAAGAATTTCCGATCGACTTCCTTATTTTTTGTTTTTTTTAGATAATATATTATATTCGTACGTTATCATTTATTAGTTTTGTATATCTAGATTAAGAGAATACCAATAAATGTATGAGATGTATTATACAAGTGTGAATACTTTGCAATTTTTTACATTTAAACTATACCAATGTTTTTGCGATATAGCAATAACAGACAGATTGATTCGCGGCAATTGCAATCTTACGTCTCGTGATATTTGTTGACATAGCTTATGTAATTTGAGAAAACTAAGGAAACTATTTATTGTTATTTATGCATACATAATTCTCCGATATTTCGAGAGCTTTACCGTTGTAAATACCGATGGCTTTGTTAGAGATTTTATCGATTCTACGGTATTATATCTAAAGAATATTATAACTTCCGCTATTTTGATTGTATCAAGTTGTGCTATCTTATCTATATCGAAAATGGATCAGAGAACGTCATTGTCATTGTAAACAGAATCATTTCTCTTTCAGAGCTAACAAGAAAAATGCGGATCGTCTTAGTAAGATTTCGTGAGGTATCACAAAAATACCCGATTGTGAGGGGAATGGCTTCCTATGCAGTAATTTGGCCAACTGCCAGTTTGATTCAACAAAAACTCATAGGAAAGGATGAGCTAAGCTATGCTCAAGCATTAAGGTTTAGCATATACGGTGGTTTCTTTGTTGCTCCAACATTGTACTGCTGGTTGAAGTGTGCTTCGTACTTCTGGCCAAAGTCGGATCTCAGATCTGCTGTTACAAAAGTAAGTCTTTGAAGTTTCAGTACTGTTCAGGCTATTATAAATTACTCAATTAATATTCAATGTATTTGCATGTTTAGGCTTTAGTAGAACAAGTGACGTACAGTCCAGCAGCAATGTGTTCCTTTTTCTTTGGCATCAATCTTCTGGAGCTAAAACCTGTATCGGAGTGTATCGATCAAGTTAAAGAAAAGTTCTGGCCGACTTACAAGGTATTTATAATATCTCAAGTGAGTATAAGAATTGAATATTCTTACAGTCGCGTATTAAAATTGCAGATTGGAGTGTGCGTGTGGCCTGTACTTCAAACCATCAACTTCTTCTTCGTTCCTGAACATAATCGGGTAGTTTATGTCAGTATTTGCAGTTTAATGTGGACTTCTTTTCTCGCGTATATGAAATCTATAGAAGCGAGGAGAATAGAAGAACAACTTCAAATTGGAGCTCTCGTACAGAATACAGAAAATGCAGAGAGTAAAAGTAATAACAAAGAATCTGCCAAGGAAGCAGCGGCGAAAACAAAAGAGAGAGTGCCCGTTCTACGATGAATAGATTTAGACAATTATGCAATTATAGGTCAATTGAATGTAATAAATTCTATTGTACATCTGAAAAACAAAAAACAAACTATTTATACTTTCGTATTGTGACAAGACAATACACATGGTACCTGTTATAATGAAAGTACAAAATAGACGAAAAACTACAGTTATGTTCCACAGTAATTATCTGGAAGATTGTTCTTGCGCGTTATTAGCAATGCGCAATTCTGTACTACTTAAGTTGCTATAAAAGGTTACCTAGCTTTGAAGTCTGTTACAATAATTTATTAATGTACTCTCTGTGTTAAATAGAAATTGCGAATTGATGAAAGTATTATAACGAAAGACGAAAGAGTTGGAAACGAGCAATTACAAGAACAATATTGTAAAGCTGTATAAAAATATACTTAAATGTTGTTAATGGGAAAAAGATATGATGATATTATACCGGAAATAAAACATTTCGATGTAAATGTTAAACATCAGCGAGTTTTGAACCTTTCCTGTACCAATCATATGTTATCAAACAAACAACACTTTCTTGAGAAACACACGTGCTATTCATTATAGCTTATTCTTTGAGACCAGTCTATTCCCGAAATCACTAAACACCATTTTATATTCTTCATTCCCGAATGTAATTTGCTGCACGCATTTATACGCGTGTACTTCTTTCATTCATTCATAAAATTTCTGCATGCGCGCAGTTGCGCACACACTTTTGTGGTGTCCGTGAGAAATGGTGGTAGTGTATGGTGTGAAGCAAGTGTGAAGTCTGTGAAGTACTGCCTCTAGGCTGTCAAATACAATCACCAAATCAACCTGCAAATATGCATAACATTTGGCAATGGATATAAATTAACTATTTTTGCCCTTGATTGTTTTAATTGTCGTAGTAATTTGGCGCTATATCAACTTTTTAAAAGTTCATTCCTGGATTTAAGAGGATTCGCACGGAGATAGAAGGTTACGAGCCACTCAAAAACGAAATGAATCGAGTGCATTTTAACTTTAGGATTAGATTATTTGTTTCTTGATAAATGTCAATACTGAAATACCTAAGATAACATGGCGCGGCCTTCTGTGTCAGCGCAATGTGATTTAGTTGCTTCGTACATGGATGGGGTTCATGTCAAAATTGCTGAGGCTTATAAACCGCCCAGAAAAGTATGTTTACCTGCTGCTTACACCTACAAGTTGCCAGATGCAACGAAATTAATGTACGATTTTAGCCTGGAGCAATCTGTCCTTGAAAAGGTTTGATTCTATCATTTCTTTATTAATATGAATGGCAGCTTCTATTATAAATAATCATTTTCTATCAGATGGTCGAATGGAAAAAGGTAAGGGAAGCTGATGCGAAATCTCGCAATGTAAGATTGGATGAAAAAAGAAGAAGGGAAAAGGAGGAATCATCGCCGCCTCCACCTCCACCACCACTGCCAGGAAGCGGAAAACAAATACCAGTTAATGTGCCTGCACCTGAGACAACAATATTGACTCCTCAACCTTTATCCCCTCCAGCTAATGATTTGCAGGAGAATATAAAAACCAATGGTCTTGATTATGCTGATTTCGACAATGATACCAGTAGTCCCTTTGACAACATGGAATTGAAAACTATTAATGACATGGAGGAGCTAGCACAAGTTGTTACAATTCTTTCATAATATAAATGATACTCTTAACATACAATGATGATGGTACTCTTCGTTCTAGGTATTGCAGCCCACATCGCAGTGGGCTCCACAAACGAAGTTAGAAAATATATTGAACCAACTGACTGTTCATGATCAGACGGAAGGTCATAGTGAAGAAAAGCGGGACGAAATGAAAAGCCAGGTAAAGGAAGAAGAAGAAAATGAAAATGATCAGAGAAAGCATCGTAGTGTCTCAACAATTGTTCAAGAGCTTCAGCGAGAATTGGAAAGGCCATTTATGGAGAGTTGGAAGTCCTGGCCAAATTTAGAAAGTCCGGATAATAGTTCTTGCGAGGTGGTGAAACACAACGACTCGAATAAATCAAGCCACCAATCAATCGTCGATCCATTGTTGGATCTGTCCGAAGAAGATCAGAAGTTGGCCAGGCACTTGGGTGATATGGGATTCTCATTATCAAGAGCTGCACAAGCCATTCGCGGCTTAGGCGGACGTGACAATAAGAAGATTGTAGAATATTTGTTAGCTGTTCAATCGCTAGAAGAATTAGGAATTTCGGGGAAGGACGCCGAAAAAGCTCTTGCTCTCACACAATATAATCAAGATAAAGCAAAAGCCTATTGCGAGAACTTGCGTACATTACGCGATTTGGGATTCCGCGAGGAGGAAGCATCCGCAGCTCTTTTAAAATGTAATATTGATCGTGATAGAGCTTTAGACTTTCTCATAGCCTAGATCGAGAGATCAGAAAAAGAGTCGGAACAAATGATTTTATTGCCTCGTTGAACAATTAAATTCTTTATTTTTTTAAATTCTTTTACCTACAGATTATTTACATAACAGAATGCCCAAGTTAGTCCGTGAATTCCCAATCCAATATAATCATTTTAGTGGAATGTGTAATGAATTCCAATGCACACCTGCAACGTTAACGCCTATGTAATATGTTATTATCTATAAAAAGAAAAGAAGTATGGCTGTTTTACCTTCTACAACAACATAACGCGACAGTGGTTATAGAATCCGTATGACGGTTAACACCTGTAACAACCCAAGCTTCTGTGAAGATTGGCTGTTGACACTGATAATTAACACAAATACTGGCAGGCCCATTTATCAATAGATTGTACGAAGCGTAATTCATACAGTGCGTAACTTGTTCAAATTTGTAATCCTGTACTATTGGCTCTCGGCGAACACTTACTCTTAGCGGCGAAGCAGAAATGTTGAGTGTATGTTCATACCTGAAGGCAGATGATAAAGTATGTCTTTGTTAGGATCTAAGACAATATTGTATATATTAATTTTATGAGTCATTAATATAAAAGCGTTTATTCTCACCTTTCAGTGTAAACTTTTCTTAAAGACAACTCCCATAAGGAAACAACTACACTATCATGAACCTTATAGACACTCAAAAGTTGACGTGGTAATTCAATCATTTGGTCAGATATCTCATGAATGCGGTTTCGCCTTATGCTTAATCTTATATTCCTGTTCAAAGTGCTACTTTTGTCATTCTCTTTGAAGCATCTGCGATTATAAATAATTTCCCGATGTACAAAAACATCGCTCGGTATTGCTCGTGCAAAGTAAGAGTAGGATATTCGATAATGAAATGAAATGAAAAATAAAACCTGCCTTACTCAAAAACTTGTTTTATCAGAAACTTTTTTAAGTACTTCTGGAAGTACTGGCTGATCCGATAGATCATATTCAGGTTCTCTTTTTTCTAGTACTTATATGGTTTCTGTCTTATGGTTCAGTCAGAAGAAACTCACCCATATCCTAGAGTAGTTCTTCTCTCAAGGGCGAATACATTATGAAACTGAGCAATTAGCTGGAGGAGAAGTGGATAGGACAAATAATTTAAGTGTACGTTTGCATCGAATCTGATAGCGGGAGATGACACAAATCCATTCATCGGTAAAAATCGCAACCTATTTAAAAGTTTCTTTATTTAAATACTAAAATCAACTATTCCTACTTATGTCAGTCTTAGAAAATAAGTTGGAAAGAAGAAGGTAAGTTTGAGTAATAATGACCTGTTCGAACATACAGATATTAAAGAAAGTTCCGGAGACATGGTAAGCCTGTTAGGCAATTCCTTTAGAAGATTATTATCTACATTCAATTCTTTGAGTCTTGGTAGCGAGCCGACCCATTCGGGCAAGGCTATTAATTTATTACCCGCAATAGAAAGGACTTCTAAATTGTGTAGATGGTTCATTTCTAGAAAATGTATTTACATTTACTGTTCACCCTTTTTCCTTCCATAAAATATGCGACTTACCAGATGGTAAACTATTTATAAAATTATTATTGAGCAACAAGGACTTTAAGTTAACAAGATTGCCCAGGCACGAAGGTACACCTTCCAATTTATTGGCACTTAAATCAAGGACAGTCAATTGTCTCATATCACCGAACTCCTGTGGCAATTCTTTGATCATGTTGCCATATATGTACAAATTGGTGACATTGAGTAATTCTATGATCCACGGTGGTAGAGTCGTAAGTTTGTTCCATTTCAAGTATATCTCTTGAATATGATTCCCATAGACTCTTATTACTTCTGGAAACTCCACGAGGCCTCGACAATTCCAATGCAAAATCACCTTGTTCTGTATCTCGTTCACCATTTCTGCAGAATCTGAGTCCATTGTTTTTTTTTGTTTTTTTGTTTAAAATGAATTTGACGAAAGTATTTTGAATGATAAGATCAAGAGATGGTATTCTTAATTTCTGAGGTTGATTGTCAACCTCGGGGATATTGCTCAAGATTTTAGTTTGGCCTGCTCGAAAGATATATATTGGCAATATATTATACAAGATACTGCTTATTAAGGGAGTGTTGTAACTTCAAAATTATGCTCATGATACCATATAAACGCTTGCGAAATCTTGCTCAAGTAACTGAAAGCAGGTATACTACATATTGGTCGTGCTATTCTTAGATGACTGGGTATTTGAAAACAGTGGGTAGTAGGGTGCAATGTGTCAAACGATGAACAATGAAAGTACAATGTTTCGTTTTATGATTCAGTGAGGCATTGATTCAATTTTCTTTATGCTCAAGTGCAAAATATAAAGAAAACGACATAACAGTGGATTCTGGATGTAGTAGAGCAATAGTACTTACTGAATTCAAGTGCGATGTGTTAGGAAACTTGTTAATAGATATAACGATGTCATATTTTTAAAATATCTATAGTTAATTACTTTGAGAGTGAAATGTTGTTGCAGATATATCTAATATAATATTTAAAGCTGCAGAATAAAATCGTTTATATTTGGTCTCGACAAGGATAGATGTTACAGATTTAGTTTCTGTATTCTATATTTCATAGGTATTCTCGTAAAACATCTCTGTCTCACGTGTACTTATGTTTGGTACCTTTATATTCAGGTGGTTGTCATAATAAAACAGCTGATTTTGTATCATGACCGCGGCATCGAACGGCTTGCACTGGCCAACAGTTTTACGCCATTGTGGGACTTGCGTGCTGTATGTTGTATGCAATATATATATATATATATCAATATATGTTCTACATTGCATAGATCATTATCTACGACACAAATTACTTGGAAAATAACAGACCGAAGTAAATACACGAAACAGAAACGATTCAATAAACGTATAGATTCCTTTTTTATTCGAATATGCTTGCAGAATGTAGTACATTCTCATTTCAAAAATCATTCTCATCACAGAATTAATTTTTGTACTTTATAGAAAAGTAACTGCAAGAATACAGAGAGAGTCAAGGTATAAATGCAAAATGTGCGATCTTTAATTTCATGTAGCTTTTATACATTTCGCGCTTAATAGATATTTATCTGAAGCAATTAATACCAAAGACTTGAAAATTACTTTACAATGCTCAATAGTATTTACAATAATCATCGGTTTTCTTTCTTCATATACATTGGAGCAGTATGAAAACAAACATACTGTCAATCGTTAAATCAATTATTAAGAATAGATGAAACCGATATACCTAGCATTACGTCTGATGTGTATATTTTACATTATGCAAAGATACAAGGTACAGTATTTATAAAAGGTATATAACGTGTTCCGCTCAGCACGTTGAATTGAAATATTAATCTATACAATGCTGATGTGAAATTAAAAATTTGCTAATTTATTAACCACTAAAATACCAAAACGGTTGTCACGCATATACAAATTTGCCTATGTTACAATAATAATACAGTTACCAATGTATCTACATACGGACATTATCTAGATATATTTCAGAATATTCAGGATAAAAGACTCGCATAATAAATAACAATTTCGTATTCTAAATTATTCGGTTAATCATCATCCGTACTCTTCTGATACACGGCACCAAACTTGCTCATGTACTTACGGACAAAATCTTTCGCCTTATGCTTAACATTCTCATTACATTGCAGTTCATCCACGCTCTTACAATGCTTTAGTTCTTTCGCAAGTACAAAATGTGTTAGCTGAAAAAGAAGGGAAAGTCAGTAAATGTTAGCATTAAGAAATTATGGCCCTTGTACGGGCACTAAAAATTATATAAATCTAAACGTACCTTTCTGGCTAAGTGTTTAAAATCTTCAGTATTAGTAATACGTCCCTGTTTGCAATCATTCTTGCGGTATGGATTTAAAAAGTGTACCATCACATTTGCCATATTTATTCTAAAGGTATCTTTGATTTTTCTTTCAGACATCGTTGAACCTTCGGTAGAAGCTGACTGCAGTTTTGCTATACTATGGCGCGAGTGAGATTTTGATTTGCTACTACGTCTATGTTTACGTAATTTCTCCGCGTGTTCTTTTTGTTTCGCCCTTTCTTTCTGCCGACGTAACTTCTCCTTGATACCTTTGTATGACTTATGATCCACACGATCCTCTTCTCTCCGTGGCTGTATGAAAATGGATATATAAAAACATTGAACAGTATTACAATCTAATATTTAGTTTGATACTAAAGTCAAAATGATTCTTACGCTAATTATTCTCTCTTGCACCAATCCATCTCGTCGTTTCTTAGTTTCTGGGAAGGGCATTGGAACTGGTGGTGTATTATGAGCGATTGGTTTCTTTGCAGTAATCTGTTTAACACCATTCAGCGATCCTTCTACCACTCCGCAACTAACATCTACGTTCTCGATTTTCTGTTCTTCAGTATGCTCTTCTTCGTTGTCTTCTTCCTCTTCATTAGATGAACTAGATTCTTCGCTAGATTCTGAACTAGATGATGAATCCGGTTGAACTCCGATATGATCAGGCGGTGGTGGCAACCATTGCGATATTCTTTCCTTAACATGATAATAATATATTCTACCCCTGGCGTCAATAGCACTTTTCCACTTAGGTGGAAGATCTATCGGCGGCGGTTCTTGTTGTGATGTCCGTGATGCAGTTCCATCATTAGCAGGCAATTGCTGTTCGGCCGTTTTCTCAACATGATTGTAAACAGGTTGCTGTATTGGAACACTCGATGGATTTGCGTGGACCGACATTATACTATTGGATAGCGATAATTGGCTATCGGAGTACTGTTGATGACGATGCGAAAGCAACGAATATGCAGTTGTTGTTTGATTGAATACGGGCGTCTGAGCCATTGTATATACTACTGGAGGTACCCCAGTAGGCATTGCTGGAGTTATATTGGGCGATATTTCAGTAGACATTTGTGATTGTAAAACATGCGGACTTTGTGACACGATTCCAGTTTGTGAATGACCAGTCACTGCTTGAGGACCCCCGACATACACTGGTGTACATTGCTGACCCATCTCACCCTCTAGAAATATATTTTCATTGTAGGGAAAAATAGATCATACTAATATTTTTGTTTTATTATTCTTTAGATTAGACGCCGACCTTGAGTTGAGTAATGCTGCCATTGTCCCAGTGATGGATTATAAAAGACAGGATATCCTGTTTGTGGATCTAGCATGGCAGTAGTATGAGGATCTATACCTAATGCTATACATCTGTTTTCATGATCCTGCCAAGATTCTTGTTGCTGACGTCGTTGCCGTTCTTCGTCCTCTTTGGCTACTTTCAATGCGAATAACTGTCGTCTTTCATACTTTGTCATACGCGGTATAGGAACTAGAGTGCTTCTTTCCTCGACTCTTTTATCTTTTGTTCGCGTATGTTCCGACTCTGGAGACTCTCTACCTCGTCTTCTGTCTGTCCGTTTATCTGTCTCAGTTAACTGACGCCCAAATCTATCTATTCTGGGTCTAAAAATATAGGTGAAATTTTATCACGTTTATAAAAGAATAGAAATAGAAATCTTCATTTAGAATTAATTGTTCCTTACCTGTCGTATGAAGATACCCTTTTCTCATCCTTTTCTAATTCTTCTCTGTATCCGCGGTCTGTAAATGAAACAATTGATTGACAAAAGCAATAAACAAGTTGATTTAATATGTCTGTATTATTACCTGCTTCTCTTTCGTGTTCCTTCATTTGTTCGATTCTTTCCTTCTTTGGTATTCTGAATACTTCTTTCAAGTGGGACCATTCTCCTAATAAACTCGCAGCCAGATCAGGAATTGTACTAGGGTCTCCATTCTCTAATTTAATATCACTGATTGCCATTGGGCTTTCGTTATTACTTTCACTCTTATCTATATTGCTTGTTTCAATGGGACTTTTCTTTTCATTGCTATCATAACTACTCTGGGATTCCTCAGCACTGAGCTTGGTCTTCCCTTGGTCATCCTCAGGTGAATCGCCATTTGACGAGATATATAAACGTTTAGACCACTTTTCTACTACACCATAAATTTTACTATCCATTAGCATTGTCTTATTAGGAATTGGCAGTGTATTAAGAGTCTTTAGGACTTCGAGTCGAAAATGTTGCGCTTCATCGGAGTCATCGGTAGAAATATCCATTACATAACTCCAAATTAATCGTAAGCCATGATAATCTAAGAATAATCGACGACATGGTTGCTCTCCACTTTGAATAAGACGTAAAAGACGCGTTCGATGTTCTATTTCTCTGCTGCGCACCATCAATCGACTTAATGTTAATGTATGTGCTCTATTCTTCAAGCCTCCTGAACATAACTTCTCTATTTCTTCTTCCAGCTGCAAGAATACACAATTATAAGATCTACAGCCTTGAAAGCTACCTTTGTTAATGTTGAAGAGAAAATGAAATACAATGGGAACGTACATCTTCATCTTCCATATAATCGGCTGGCTTCTTTTCTTCTTTCTTCTTCTTTACATCCTTCTCTTGCTTTTCCTTCTTCTCTATCTTCTCTTTTTCTTCTTCTGGAGTTTCACCGATCCATCCACGACAATTGAGGGCTTCACAGAAACATTTCTGTGCTTCCTTCCTGTTATGGCATTTTAAGAAAATATAATACATTAATGCACCACATAAAAAGTAAACCAAAAATGTGAATAGCTTATTTACCCATAACGTTGGAAATGATAATCAAATGTAATTTCTTCACCCGCGGCTATGAACTTCTTATTGAAAAAGCCTATCCTTAGTTCGCCATTCACTGTCCACTAGAGAAACATCAAATATTAAAATTGTTAAGGGGTCCCTAAATTCTAATTGTTATGTGTAACAAAACATAGTATAGATACATACTTTCTGAGTTTCAGCATTTGGATCGCAACTGTGATTAATGAAACGTGAAACATTGCCCTTCATTGTTGCATCGATGATTTGGTCAGATTTCAATGCCATGAAGTAATAGTGTCTGTTTTTATCTTTGGAATATTCTTTCGCTCTACGCCGAAAGTCTTTTGGGTCAACTACTTCGCCAACATATTCCATTATAAACTCTCCTCTGTGATATAAAAGTAACATTATAAATATTGCAAATAGTATCGATAATAAAAAAGGATAATTTATTGGGGTACTTACGCTAAAAGATCGATCGTCGCACGTAGACCGAAACCTTTCTTTTCTGTTCTGAACACCTCGCACTTTGCATACTCACAATTTTGAAATCTTCTATTTGTACAACGGTCACCCACTACACATCGGGGACCACTAAAACATGGATGGTGTTTGTAGTTAAAGGTCAATTATGGTAATTTAAGATAAAAGAAACGCAAGATTCATACCATTCGATCATCAGAAGTCTATTAAGGCAATCCTCACCACAACCGAGTTCACCTCTCTCGATCTCTTCCTCGGTAAGGAAACAGTCGCAAACCATTCTTTTAGTTTCTTTATTAGTATATCTATGATAAAAATATTGAATATTAATTAAAATATTTATTGCCGATCTGTGGCTTATTGCGAAATGCATATAGAATAAAATAAAGTGTTCATCACCTCTCGGTGAGATATAAATTTTCTTGCAAATACTCGAACTGACTTAATCTTTCTTCCATTTCCCTATCCTTAGACTCAACCATGGGTAGTGAAATTTTCGCACCAATTGTTTTTGGAATATGTGCTATTAGAGCATTACTAACGGAGTTATTCGTTGTAGTTGATATCTCCTTCGATTGTTCTGCTTCTGTAAGTGATTGAGTATTTGTAGCATTAATTAACGATCTTGTTGGCGACTCTGATAATGCAGTTTCCCCTGGAAAGCCAGTTGAGATTGATTTGGCTCCAAGATTTGAGCCTGATTCCGGGATCGATGATAGTACTATTCCTCCAAGATTTGTGCTTGGTGATACAGTAGATCCGACTCCAATATTCGAACCACCCATTTCAAGTTCGCTTGATCTTCGCCAACGAGACTTCACTTTAACAGGTTTCGAAGAATCTGATTCATATCCTGTAGTACTACAATTATTTACAACAGGTGGTAATGAATCAAGTGAAGCTGTTGCTTTGTTAACGCTATTCTCTTTATCAGATTGCGATTCTGGCGGATTATCAGCCTTGATTTCTTGAGAGGTTGAATTAGGCGCGATAATTACTTTCTCGCGTTCTTGTTGCACACCAGATTTCAAAACGTCCGCACTTGGTTTTGTAACTAAGCCACGGCCACGAGACCTGCCCGATTAACAAATGAATAAAATTCGAATGAAAAATCTGTATAAAAAGTTCATAACAAATAAATGTTTAAAGTCATACCTTTGCTTCATTAAACCGATTGATCGAATTCTGCTGCTCCTTCGCACACCTGAACTATTCGAGTCATTCTCTGAACT
Source organism: Ectemnius cavifrons (assembly GCA_964023945.1). NCBI lineage: Eukaryota > Metazoa > Arthropoda > Insecta > Hymenoptera > Crabronidae > Ectemnius > Ectemnius cavifrons. Next base: position 6,624,186 of record OZ030384.1, on the reverse strand, counting down.
TGTCGCATCACTGGTTCCACCACTAGTGCTCTTTAATTCAGTTTTTTTATCAATATCATTAGCCTGAGTATTATTACACTTTGACTCGTTAACAGTCAACAATGTATCGTTACTATTATCACTACCACTAGAGAGTTTCAAATCGTCACTGTCGACTTTATTATCAACTTCAATACTCTGATTCGCATCATTACTAATCTGTGGCGAATCAGTCTTCCTAGATGAGCCTATGTTCGCGTGATCCTGAGTAGTGTTAGATTTTTCAAAAATTTCCATGGACTCTGTATTATTGTCATGAACCACAGAGGGCAAATCATTTTCTTCCATACTTCTTGAAAGATCATTATGTTCGATGGTACCCTTAAATGATTTGGTTGCTTCCGATATGGCTGAGTTGCTCGAATGATGTAGTTGTTCCATTTTCTCTAATATAGAGGAACTACTCTCGTCATCCATACTCATAGGTAAAATCTTCTCCATGCTAACAGGAGTACGAATCGGCGAGTCTGCAGTTTCCATATTAGATAGATCATTCACCAACTTTTGAATTTCTTTCGAGGAATCGCTGATTTGCATTTCTGCCATATTATCGTCTAACTTTGTGACGGCATCGTCTTTAGGTAGTTCTACATTTACGTCTCTGGCAGATTGTGCAATCTTACCGTCTTGATTTTTACAATCTTCTTTCGCGGAATCACTAGAGGAACAAGAGTCATCTTTAACTTCACAAATTTCAGTTTGTTTAAGAAAGCGGCGCCGCCGCGTCTCTCTTTTAACACTTTGCTGCTGGTCACTATTCACTTGAAGACGTTTCTGATCATTCGGTGTTCTTCGTCTACTCGCGTACGATCTACCTACATTCGATGAACTATTACCGTCGTTACTCCGTCTCGTTGAAGTGGTTGGCACATCCGATACGACATTACCAGATTTGTCAACTTCCATATTAACTACAGTTTTCTCTATTATACATTGTTCACTACTAAACGAGGTCTCTGAGTTACACTCCACCACCATGGCTTCTGCAATGCATTCATCTTTTATCACAGTAAGATCGGCTATTTTTTCCTCTTGTGTGATGGATTCATCGATTAATACTTCCTCTTTGACAGAAATGTTACTTTCCTGCTTCAAGGAATAATTTTTACTCGTAATATCTTCGTCTACTTCCATCTGTTCGCAAACTATAGTTTCTTCTATGACTTCTTCTTGCCAAACGTCTACAGTCAAGGAAGTGGGTGGTGTCATACTTTCATTACTCGGATTACCAATAACTACTTGTTGTACATCTTGAGGGCTAAGTTTCTCGGTGTAATTTATTGCGTCGGCTAACCCATCTTGACTATCGCTGTCGCCAGAATCATTTTTGCATTGCGGTGAATCGTCATTGCTAATTACAGTTACCTTATTATTAGGATTGTTCTTATGCCTGCTATGTTTGCGGACAGAATTTTGATTCTTTTTCGAAAATGCTCGAGTCTGGTCCTCTAAATTATCCCGCGAGTCTTCTGGGCTGTTTGAGCAAGATGTCTGCGAAATGTCCCCATTTATCTTTTTCTCCTCCAATTGCTTCTTAGCTATTTGTCTACTAGATTTCCGAACAGGTACATACTTCACGGCTGATTTAACAGTCGGTTTTACTTCCGTTTTGCGTTTGCGTGCCATTTTGATTCCATATATATATCAGTAGTCTGAAAGTATAAAGAATCTCAACTTAAAACATTTCAACATAGTTACATTTCGGTGAAAAGATTCGGATTAAGTGCTAGTACATGCGCAATGTTAATATTCTGTGGTGTTTTATTACTTTACATAATAAAGATGTTGTTAACTGCACTTAAATATATGTGCAATTGTATGTGCTTTGGTAATAAAACAATATAAACTAAGTTCACGGTCTTATGGAGCGTCACTGCTGTTCATGCATTTGAAAACCAAATACTTGAGGTCGAACAGGATAATTTTAATTGAAATTATTACCACATATATTATTGCTGGCATTTATTCTACAAGAGGCAAATATAATTCTTGTTACAACGGATAATATGTATTTCCTATACTTAATTCTATAAAAATCTGTTTATAATACTTGGAGCACATAAGATTCGTTCTTTTGAGATACATATTGTAATATACGAACACAAGCCCAACTTTAAAGTACAGCTAACTTTTGTACACATTTAAGAGTTCGTACTCCAAAGCACTATGCTATTCTACATTATCAATGCAAAGGAATGAGGGCAAATCAACATTGTAATCATTTTAAGGAGACGCTAGCTTACGCTTGAGTCTACCATTAAAAGTAACTAACTCTAGTTTGATCTGTACCATTCTCCGAAATATGCTGCTCTCGCAGTACCCAAAGCATCTAAAGTTTTCCAATTTGCAAAATGCTGCTACTGTGCTCCGATTAGTAGTACTGCAACTTATATATTATTGTCATAGATATATGCATGTGGTACTCGCAGCAGTTCGCGCTAGAAGAATCATTGCCGCGATAATCCTAGTGAAAAACTGATGTGTGTGCCTTGCTACACCGTGTACCTTCGTATTTGGAGAAACTACGGAGAAAATAGAGCTCGCAGGAACTTACCGTACGATTCTAAAATAATGTGTTGCAATTTCACGATAATCATCGTTTGGAGTGTTTGATGTGATTTTTAGTGGAAACACTGGCTCGCATGCTTCCGATCTTCTGACAAGGCATAGAGGCGATCGGCTTTATTGGAGCATCGCAATAACTGTTGGGTCGATCGGGTTTCGGCACGGCCAAGCGTTATTGCGAAGTTTGGCGGTCGAATAGCGCACAACCCTGTACAGCGCACATTAATACGAGCTTTTCTGGATTCAGATTTCTCGTTCAGTCTCTAATCGTATCACCTTTCATCCGTCACCTTTGGCATAGAACGTAGTGACGATTCTAGGAGAACTTCTGCGGTACGAGTCGGGCGGCAATTTTGCTTGGCCGGACGCTAATCATACAAATAAACCCATCATGAGGGAAATGCAACAAATGCGTGACTTTCGAGCGAAAAGTGTGTATCTCGAGCGTATATGTCGTGTCGCACACTGGCAACTGAACGTCGCTTGTGTTCAACTAATACCCGTTACACAGGCCGTGGAACCTGACGCTCTAGTGATTTTCGGAAATATTAAGCTTACCGCGGTGTATATCCGCTTGTTGTGGACGGCGCCCTCCACCGCACCAATCGCATCTTTTTTCAGGACAGAAGGTAACTTTTATTAAATCAACCACAACGCACGAATAAATAATCCAATCCCATCATGAGAATCTTTTATTATATATTTATATCATTTGGAATGAGTGAATTTTTCTGTGACGACCTGTACAATAAATCTACGCTTATACCGGATGCAGTAGTAGAATGTGAAAAGTAGGGATTTTCTTCTTCATATTTATATCTGAAGAGAGTATCTAATTAATATAAACAATAAATAAAATAAAATATGTAGGTTGCATACATTTTTATTATAAACGTATTTATAAATATGTAGCATCTCTAATATGATACAGTTTCCTGATGTTGCACACGTTATACCTAATTATGATTAGTTCTGATTGGGTGTGTTACAAATTGACGATCAGGCTTGGCGTGGTACGGGATGAGATGCTCTCACATGTGTATGGTATGCACTTTTTTAAATTGTCTATCCTTTCTGATTCTTCTACGTATGTATTTCGTCTTTTTACAGCTTTAACAAGTAATTTTATAACATTCGCAATTTATTAAAATATATAAACCGTACGAAAAGAACTTGATACTTACACATGGTGATTAGACTTCTTAAAAATATTAATTTAAAACGACTACTCATTAGAGCATTATGTCAAATAATGCTATCCAACCATCCTCCAAATAGAAGAAGGCTCATCGTCATTAATATATAGCATGCCTGAGGTATAGCTGAACCATCTAAAAAGGCCATTAGTTTGCCGCCGCAAGCGAACAATAAACTATTCTTTAAGTATTAACAATATACATAAAGTAAACGCAATACTGATAAACTATCCTAAAAGCAATCTGGTATTGCGTTAAAATTACTCATTAACATCAGACGATTTGTAATCAAGTTATGTAAGTACGAAAAATATATTTCTTGTCAAAGATTTTCCAGTTGTTTGCCTACAGGCTTTGCTGCTGTTAACGCAACATTAGGAACAATAAGGCTGTCGCTTCGCTCTTGAAGGTTGTCCGATGAATTTGTACTACTAGTATTTGTGGTACCACTGTTTGAGTTTGAATCTTGAAGCTTCGGTGTGGAAGTTCGCCCTTTTAACAATACAGCTTGCTCCGTACTTTTGCTAGCTTCTTTGATCGAGATAGCTGATACATCGCTAAAATCAGGCAGATTATATCCATTGCTGTCCAATTGTTTTTTTGGCGGCGAGATCAGTCTTCGTGCTGTATTAATTGGTGTGATATCTGAATTTGACGAGGAGCTGAGTGCACTGGCTGCACGAGTCTTCTTCAATATTGTTATAGCCCAACCCAAACCAAGCTTTTCCAGGGCGGTTTCCATCTCTTCGGGTGAAGACAGACATTTCTGAATCTCTGACGAGGGAGTGCTTGTTATCTCTGATATCCCCGATAAAGCAGATAAACTATTCGAACTACTGGAAGTTATCTTGTTCTTATCTTCTTTATAATCATCCCCATTTTCAGCTTGCACCGATGGATCCGATAGTTTTACTTCAGGCTGTAACATCATTTCTTGACTCGCTGAGTCACACTGCAATTTTTTATCGCTTTTCTTTGGCGTAGACTTGATCAAATCGTTTCTCTCTGAGCGCACGTTACTCGACTTGTCGACACTACTCAGTCTTTCAGGAAGATCGCCGACAGTTGCACTTTCTTGCGACCTATGCGTAGAAAGTAAAAGGGCTGACATTTGGTTGATAGTCGGAGATCTCGGCGACGTTTCCACTGCGATATGTTGATTCTGTAAGGCGAACAAAGGAGCTACATGTACCGACGGTTTAACGGTAACAGATTTAACTTGTGCATCCGCTGCTTTCTTAATCGGCGATGGGCTCCTTCCTGCTTGACTTTTATTCGCCGTGTCAGGGGTATCAAACTCCACTATGGTCGACAATTCGTGTCCAGGAGATTCTATTTCAGATCTAAAATTAAATGTTATTATATTACCTATTCCTAATAAACTGGATTGATAATTAGTATACTCCTATTTCCCACCTAAATGGCGCGCTACGTAAAGTAATAGGTGGCTTTCCCCTTCCACTCGTTGAACTGGATGTTGCACTTGTTCTTGGCACTTTGGGAATTCCATCAAGCAATGGAACAAAGTCTTTATCTTTTTTTACCTGCAGGTTGAATAACTTAACAATATATATCCGTGTACGTCATAATCGAAAATAGTAAAGGAAGTATTGGAATACCTCGCGACTGAAGCTTTCTTCTTGTTGGCTGGTACTAGGCATTACTGTTTTCAAAACATCTCCTTTGGATTGGGCTCGATTTTTTACTGATTGCGTTGTTGATTTAGTTAAAGAATTACTGGTTTCTTTGAATGAGTTTGTTGCATTACTACTTTTACTCAAACCTGCACTTTGCTCTAATATTTCCTTTGATAATTTTTCAATCACATCTTCATCCTGTGGTTTTTGCTGGTCCTTGAATCTCTTTAATTGTATGTTGACTTTTTCATCACTTATGATCTTTGGCTTGCCTTTTGTTGCTTGGAATTCAATTTTCGGTTGTAAATAGATGGTGGAGTCTCCAAGTATATCTCCCATTTCGATGCTTTCGCCCATGCTTTCTCTAACTTGGCCAGTTTCTTCTTCCATGGTTTCCTCGTTTTCCTTAGTCCTTTGATTTTCCGGGAGCGCTCTTACCAAATGGTTCTGAATACCTTCTAAAGTTTCAACAAGCTTTCGGAGGTTTTGTAAATCGCTATTTACTTTCGTTTTTCCCCAAGGCAACTGCATATAGCTGGTTTCATCTATAGGACTAATAGCCGAAATTTCCATACCTGAAATAAGATTTATTACAGTGTGCGGCTTATTACTATTAAGTATTTCAAGCTTTAAAAGTTTACGAACCTTTGCGTTCATTTCGTACCCTTTCGATTAAGTCTGTCAATGAAGCAATCTTTTCCGAACAAGTATGTTGCATCTCCTCGTATTTTTTAAGGAGTTCCGGGCAATTCTTAAGTGCGAAATTGTGAGCATCGTCAAATTTGTTATGCATTAACTTGCATTCAGGATTCTTGCACGAACACACTTCTGGTGGCAATAATGATATCTTTGAAGATGTAGCAGGGTATTGCAAAGATGCGTGCGGTTCAGACGACACATCGGATTGGTCGATTGATATTGAGTGATTTCTTGCAGAAGACAAGATAGTATTATCACTTGACTCTGGTTTTTGAGTACTGTACTTAAGCATTTTACTAAACCTATCAAAACGAGGCATGTTTGAAGGTAACATCATAGTACGAGGAGAGGGAGTTTCTGGTGTGGACACAGGACTAACTTCGCCCCTTCGCCTTTCCAAGCTTTCATTTGCAGAAGAATCTAGCATCTCCAGGATAGGAGTGTGGTTATTTAAAGCCTCCATTAATGTTCTAGGTCTTACAGGTGGTAGACTAGCGTATGATGTTGATGTATCAGACGTATCTTTGATTTTTATTATACTTCTCGAATGCGTTTGAATTCTATATGGCTTATTTGTGACTTGTTCTTGCCTATCCACTGGGTATGGCTGCGAGCTTTGTGTAGAAGCATCAACACTCACTTTAGGTCTCGGCGAAGGTTCAACTTGGATATTTAAGCCATTTTTATTCACGTAAATATCAATTTTTTTAGTCGGTGTGATACAGACTTCCCGATTATTCTTTTTTGGTGTCGTTTGACAAGAAGCTGGTAATGATTTCGACAATCTTTTCACTGGAGACGACACTTTTCTTGCAGCCATCGAACGTGACTTATGAAATACTTTCGATGCCGTTCTCTTTGAAGTTCTTACAGTACTCTTTCCTTTAGTAGGTGTTACTTTCACATTATTATTCTCTACATCAATGTGCACCTCAGCTAAAGTGGAAGTACTCGATTCACTAGTGTCCACTTCAGGCCTAATCACTGTTACTTTTGGTTCTATTGGCTGATGATAGTTGTTAGAAGAAGAGCCTGCATCTGTGTCGCTGCCGTTGCTTTGTATAGCAATTTGTCTTTCAGGCAGTACTTCAACTTGTATCCCTTTGTCTTCCCCAGGAGTAGATTTATCTGCCACAGTTTGAACACCAGTCTCAACTTTTTTCGGTGGTGCTTTAGTTTTCTTAATTGCATCACTATTTGTCTCCTCTCCTCCGCTATAGGACATATTGATTACTTTAATTTCTGGTGACAGAGGTGGTTGCACAGTGGTAGCTTGAGATGAAGGAGTTGATTTATTTTGTTCGAACAACGATTTCACGCTGGCGTTAAAAATATCATCGGGTAAGTCCGCTCCAAATTCTTGTAACAATAATCTTTTTTGTTTCTCCACTTTTTTTAGCATATCTAATATTTGTTCTTCGCGCGACTTCTCTATTTCTTTGCTCGCACTTTTTCTTTCATCTTTTCTCTCTGTCTCATTGCAATAACAAGCTTCTTGCCAAACACCATTTGGTACTTTATCATTCTGTTCTTCATCTTCTCTTGGTTTGAGCGTTATTACCGTTTCAGGTCGACGCATTGAAGATTCGGAATCACATTGGCGATTGAAAATAGTTTTCATTGCATGGTCCAATCGTTTCTTATGGTATTCACGCAAAGCCCTTCTTCGTTGTTCATTTAAATATGCATCCTTCTAAAGACATATGTTTTCAACGTTATTGTAAAATTACTGTAAGCAATTATTTATTATTCGCATCACAATATTTACCGGATATCTTGGTACTTGAACTGCCTTCAGTTTGCGTTCTTCACGTGAAAATTGCTCTAAATTTTGCATAAGATTTTGATAATCCCGACGAATCTTTTCCCTCAGCATTGCATCTTCACCACGTCGTTGAGCACTGCTTCTACGATCCATAGTTAGTTCTTGTGCGACTTTCTCACTCTGTTCAATTTCCTTAGCTAAATCCATTGCGCTTGGCTAGATATTAAGATTTTATGCATTTAAAATTATTCGAATAAATATTATATATTTGTTTCACCAAGATGTTACAAACCTCGTTTCGCACGTCAACTCTTTCGACCACGCCGATTGGTTTGTCATATTCGTTTCTTTGTCTTGTGCTATGATCATATACTCGCACTTTACTTCTTCCTGGACATTTGACGTATTTTGGAGTATGCGTATATTTGGTCCGTTCGCTTGTGTCAGAAAAATATGAAGAGTCATCACTAACTGTACCAGAACTATCACTAGTAGTTGAGTCTACATTTTCTTGTGTGTAATCCTCTGGATTGTATCTTTAATAACAATACAATGTTCAGTGGTTGTAGTATAATAAAAGTATAAGTGAAATGTTGACTACTAATACCTTGTCTTTTGAGTTGTGATTGGAGTCGTGGTACAAACAGGTATGTTTGTTCGTGGCATTTTATCATCGCTATCAGATTCAGACACAAGTTCGATATGACAAACCTGTTGCCTATCTGACTGGTTGGAAGTCGAAGGTACAGCTTTTTTTGATTTTTCTCTTGCAACTGGTGAATGTTCTTTGCCATGTACTCTCTCAGACTAATATGAAAATTCAATACAAAAAGTAAGACAATCAAATATTACAAACGGAAAGTTAAAATTTGATAATGTACTTGTTTCAAAGTCTTTACAGTTTTTGCAGGTAACTTCTTACACGCGTCGCTCGTATCTTTTTTCCCGGTTACTTTTTTACTTCTCTGATCCTCCTTCGCAGCTTCCTCAATATCTTCTCTATCAGGAATTTTTTTGGGGAGCTTTGCTATTATCGAAGATCGCACATTCTCCAAGTCCCTGACTTGTCTCAAACGTTCTTGCTGCTCTTGTTGTTGTGCAATATTTACCTATGGCAATTATTATTAATATTCTAAACCCTTACATCTATCATCCTTTAAGATAAATCATAAAATCTCAAGAAGCAATTACCTCGTGAGTTTCTTTCATTTGTTGCATCGCTTCTTTCCCTCGTTTCAAGGCTGCTGTTCTATGATCCTTTCTCTCCTTCTCAATAATCTCAACCACATCTGGTTCCAACGCAGCAGATATGTGTGCTTGACCGATATCTTCGAAATCATCCTGGAACTTCTGTTGGAATCCCATTATTCTTTTATCATGCTGCTTTCTTAGATCGGACGAGCTATCTTTCCCCAGCTTGTTCAGCTCTTCCTTAGCAATATTCTTAACACGTCCGACCAGCCTGTTCGATATTTCCTTCGACTGCTGTCGCACCTGTGACGTGTCCAATACTTAAGTAAAGTTTCATAGGACAGTATTGAATATTCGGGAGAAATAGATTCGGACAAAATCGTCTTATACACGTCTTCAAAGAAACTTGGAAACTTTTACAAACCTGTTCCAAGCGTAACCTACGTCTCCGGTCGCGTTCGTTTTTCTTAATTTGACTTAAATCCGAAAGGACCATTCTGCCTCGTCGTATATTAACCGGATTACTATTAACCGTCACGTTGATGGACATCTTCCCCGGCGCTCTTGATACCCTTCAATCCACAGGAATCACTAACAGAACACCTATTTAACTTAAATTTAAAATGACAGATACGTCCATTCTTGTTGTCAATCCTGCTTGACCAATCACAGCGCGCAAGTGAGTAATTCGAAATTTTGTAACGGCTCTCCGGCAGGTAGGGTTGTCATCGATGGGAAGTGATAAAAGACAACGTCATTTCCGGTCGACGCTGGTCCACGTGCAAGACTGGCTTGTGATGCGCACGCCACTGTAGCGCGACGGTCGATTTCCGGTGTTAAGTTAAGCAGTAAAGTGCGGGAACGGAAAGAAGTGTAACAGTGGGTTCGTAATAACATATATTCTATTTAACATAATACTTATATAGTATATCTTTTATACTTTTAGATATATATATGTATATATATATATAATAATTATTAAAATATAATGTTTAGTAGTGTTAATTATGCGCCTACAATATGTTATTATCTCCTCGCTCTTCATCATCGCCATCGTCTCCGTCTCGTCGCCGTCATTATCACCCTCTCGCGTGTTCGCGCTCACTAATTCTCTACGGCTTGCATATACATCGATCTTAGGTGTAATAACAGTTATCTCAAAAGGCTTACACGCGACATTATTGTTACAATTACGTGTGTAGATGTATGTATAGGTGTATACGTATATATTAGATTATGTTCGGCTAGTGTGTTACTGATAACTCGAGCTTTCTTATTTGTCATTAAATACCTAGTCGGATTCCAATAGCACTGGATTCGCATCTCAGCGAATCGTAACGCTTCTCTTATGCGTATTATTTCTTCCTTAGTTTATCGCTAAGTCTACTGCAAGTGCATCGCCCATTCATCGTTCGGGACCGGTGCGAGACCAACTTACACGCTGTAATTACGTTTACTTACACTTGTATTCATAATCGTTCCAGTCTCTGTAACGTGCACTCGTAAAGTGCGAATCTTGAGTCCCGATAAATAGGAAATTGAAGTCCTGCAAGGATGTCATATGATGGAACGCAACGAGCGCGTAGGAAAATAGGTTTGAGGAGGCCCGAAGATTGTGTGTATGTGTGTGTGTGTAGTATGTATGGCGAGCTGGCCGACGAGAACGATTACGAATACATGTTATAAAAATGGCCCACAGCCAGTTTCGCCACTGACGCTTTTTGACGCACAGCTTCTTTTGACAATAATACGCAATGCACGATACACCTATAGCCGAGTTTAAAGAAAATGTGCCACCTGTTGCACCATCCCTCGCACTCGCGAACATTCGCAGGACAACACCGGGTGAAGTACGATTAAGGTTACTGTCCTATTCACTCACTTCAGTAGTGAAGTGGCGACTCGGTCGGGCGAAGTTCTGCGAGAGAAATGGGAGTGGACACCTGCGCTGGACAGTGACATCTAGGATATCCTAATCCCAAGAAGCACCCATCGAATGCTCGTCAGTGAATGAGAGCTAGATATACGATACGCGGCGAACGCATGCATCGCAAGCGGGACAAGCAGAGTCATTACAAAGAGGATCTCAACGTGTTACGATTCTCTTTTGAAAACCCTGCATACTTATCTTAGGCCTGCATACTAATGTCCGGCAAAGTATCCGATTGACTTTGTTTAAATTTGATGCTTTATCGAATTGCCGTCGGATCGGTTATGCGTGCACACACCATTGAATGATAATATCTTGATGAGCGAAGGAACGTTTATTGCTGCGGACGCATTGTACGCTCTACGTATATTCGGTTAACTCTGGGTGAGGACCGAGTCGGTATATATATCCCGACAGTGAGTCCGACACTTATTCGTGTTGTCCGACGCTGGAGAGTGAGCGCGTCCTCTTACGAGGTGATGTTACTGTAAATATCCTTGTTACGTTTACGTTTGTATACAGGTATCCATATGATAACCCGAGGTCTTGTATATTTTTCCCGTATGTTTGTATGTTTTCTGTTCGACCGGACGCGATTCAAGCTCCGAGCTTTGGCACCTTGCACTCCAATTGCGATATGCAATGTCTTTGCCAATGGCTACAGTATCAGGGTGCTACTGCTCGAAGCTTGAGTCGTACCTTCGGCCATACGAAGTCATGTATAAATAGAATGGCATTGCTCTACGGTTCCGCTTACTTCGAGCAAGCCTTTTACTCGCGTTTCAGTGCAAAATGATTACAGTCTCGCCCTATTATTGTGTGTTGAATAGCACTGAATTGCTTGTCGTGAACACCTTAGGCGAGTACGTTCACATCGATGATAGAATTAACGTCCCATTAAAGAACGGCCGCGTGTGCCTCAACGGAGGGGTGTTTGGGATTGCCCGTGACTCGCATTCCAAAGAACTCGTTGGTTCTTTTCCGTGATGCGAATATTGGATTCATTGGATCGAGCGAGATCTGTGATATCCTGATATGACACTCCGTTACTTAGAGCCGCGCGTAGTGGTGAATTGCAGCGAGATTATGTATAAAACAGTCTTTGCTCGAAGGAGACCTGGTGTGCGTGACGTGCGTTGATGTTTCTATATACCGTACTCGCTACTGTAATTGCCTCCAACGAGAGAGGAGCGATAAAACACATGCGGATCGAGTGTCAACCGAGTGCACTGACTAAACTAACGAGCAAGAATTATTCTTGACTACCCACTCGAATGAGTAAAGCTTCTCGCTGGGAATCCACTAGACTTGTACCGTGGAAGTGTCTCACCAGTGGAAGATTTCAAGGCATTACGTGCGAGAGTATGTTTGATATTTCCTCCAATAATGCGTGTGCTGGAATTAGACACGTATCGTCCTTCGTTCGGACGTTACATGATATCATATGTGACTTCTCGCAACGAGAGCACTCTAAGAGCGAGCAACAAGAGGAGAAAAAGTGCGAGTGAACAGGATTCCTTTTATTAATCGTAAAATTCGTTGCACCATTCCTAGCTTGGTCTTAACTAATACGGCGAGATAGAGATTAAGCTTGTGTTGTATAACGTGTGTATTTCGGCGTGTGAGTGTTCCTTACAGAGAGATTGGATACTGCTACCCGTTTATTACAATGACCAACGATTAAACTTCTAATTCATGAAGAATCCAAATCCTAGTGTGTATCATATACATGTATAAAGATTTGCCGATTTATGGCTCTGTAGACTTTAGTAGACAACGGTATACTCGCGATCTTAGAGTCTTAGAGATCTTGATTCACGCATGTGTTTCGATGTTTGAGAAACATTTGTTTTAGTCAGTATAGTTTTATTTCTGCTTTGCAGACAACCGAAGCTTTTCGAAATCGCCACGAGCATCTCCCATCGACTGTCCAAGACTATTCGAAAATAGTTGGAAGCTAGGATGGTGTTTTCGAAAGGCAATCCTTCCTTTGCGAGTAACGGCGCTGTTATTATACCTCATTATACTTATTATTTCGCCCAATTATTTAGCAACGTAACAACGAAAAACTTTCAACAAGAATTTACTCGATTGAAAGACCATTAATCAGTCCAAATAAAATGTCAATTTTATCACAAATCAGCATCGAATATGCTTGCTATAACAACAGTACCAATTCTCTCTATCTACACTATCTCTCGAAACTGCTCCACTTTCTTTACTCACACCTTTTTCACGGCCGAGTTTTAAAATAAATATGTACATATTCCTCTGCATATTTTACGCCACTCGATGGCCGAAAACACGTGGCTCAACGTCACCTGCTGTTCAAATAACAAGAACGTCACGTGTGCGGATAAGATGAATCAATTAGAATCGGTGCAACTTTTTTTTGTTAGACAGGTTTATTACCATAAGGAGTCGGACGATAAAATTTACACTCAAATTTAATTAACGTCGCTTCATTATCTCTTTCTTTGTCTCTTCGTCCTAATATATATATATATATGTATATATAATATATATATGTATGTATATATATATTTATTTATTTCTCATATATCTATGTATATGTATCTCGTATTCGTTCGTCAGTCAATATAGCATTCATTATAGAGCGTCAGATAATGTGACATAACCACAGCGCCGTGTGTGTATGTATGTATGTATGTATGTATGTATATGTATGCTCTACACCTATGCATTGTACACCTCTCCTTCTTTCTCTCATCGTCACCCTCCGCCTGATAAATAGAAGCGTCTCTCATGCGATATACGACCACGTAAATGCGTGTGTCGCGTGTCAGTGTCCTATATGCGTGTACGTATGCCTGATCTGTGTATTAGTTAATGTATGTGTAAGATGTAGAGAGTGTCGTCGGGGCCGCAGGTTGCGCGCGAGCGCCATCTCACTCTCGAGTGTACTCTCAAGGGTGCATTCTCTCTCTCTCTCACTTTCCTTCTCACCCCCTCTTTCTCTCTCCAAGCGAAAGAGAGTTAAGAGGGACGCGCGCGGACACGATTGTATTCTCGTCTACTCGATTGTACGCATTCACGCCTGATGCGCTTGTATAATTACGGAGAGTATTGCGCAATACTAACGAGTCTCCATGCCTAAACGCATCGTGCGCTCGCGTGTGTTAATATATGTATAATTATATAGATGTGGTGTGTATATATATATATAATGTATAATAAGGATCTCGCGCCCTTCAACAATCGCTTAAACGTCTATGTGGGTGTTGGTATGGTTAGTGACACGCGCGCGCGCCCGCGTGCGCTGGATGCTGGCGCGATTAGAGCGTGCTCGAACGATCTGATGGTCAATGACGATGACGATGGTAATAATATATATGTATAATTGCGTAATAATATAATAATCAATAAAAATTAATAATTAATAATCGTAATCATATATATAATATAATATAATATATATATATATATAATAATAATATATAATAATATATAATATAATAATATAATATTAATATAATATTAATATGTCTTTGCTCGGTACGGTCAAGCGGCCGCGCGGCGGTCCGTGCGAGCGAGGCAGTAATCGCATGCGCGCGTCGTCGTGCTGGCTGGCTGGCTGGCTACCCTCGAAATCCTTGTTGTAGCTCTCGCACGATTTATCCTGATCCTTGAAGGGTGGGGATTACTCGTCCTGTAATGATTGCACAGGCAATACACCACCCTTCAAGTGTCCGGACAGGACTGCCTGTCTTATATAACTCCTGCGCTCAGCGGGGCTATAACTATATCGGGGATTCGTTCTTCGTTAAGAAGTGGGTTGAGCGGAGCCCGTGCGCGCGCGCGCCAGCGCCATTCGATCATATCACATCTCTGCCGCGCGAAGCTCATTGTTGCCAGTGGGATGCCCAGGCGATTCTCTACTATTATATCAGCTACGTGTCGCGTGTGTGTGTGTGTGTGTGTTCGTCTGCTGCTGGTGCTGCTCTGTTGGTAGTGCTGCTGCTGCTGCTGCTGCTTGCTGCACTTCGTCCTTTTATATTATTTTACATATACAATTACATTCCAGGTACACCGTCGCGCAATGAACTCGGCGCGCGCAGGCCTCACTGCGCCTAATTTGAAATCGCGCCCGGGGCGCTCGCGCGCGCGCTTACTGCGGGTGTGTGTATACATATATATATATATATATATGTAGATGCGGGCTTCGTCGTTCGCCACCCTCACCCGGCTTGACCGCACACCGGTATTTTTGCTTTATTTATTGAAAATTGCATTTCATTAAATCGATATGAGATCGTTTTGGTATTAGAATCCCGGCCATTTTATATATTTATCCGCGACGCCCTTACACGTTTTCTCGCCCATGCGTTTCCTTCCTGTTATTGTTGCGCTCGCAGGTTCGCATGCGGCATGTATATACATATATATATATATACATACACACACACATATATATATATATGTATATCATTCCTTTCTAGTCCGCCCCCGTCACTGATACTCTCGGCGATCGTGCCGGACAGAGCCCTGAATTCTCGGATATGCATACACATGCGTCCACTCTGCATATACATATCGCGCGTTTACTTTTTTGTATGTATACATACATTTTTATAATATATATATTTAGGGGGGGAGAGGGGCGATCGTTGGCTTTTAAAACTCGATTGCCATTCTCGCGATCGCCCCTGTTCACTCCCGTGGCTCGCTCGTCGAATCGATCGAGTGTTTGTAACATTTTACATAGCGCGCGCGTATGCATGTATCTGTGTGTATGTGTGTGAGTGAGAACGAAAAGAATTTCGAATTTTCTTTGCGCACCGCTCGAAAGATTGCACTGCTGCCGAGAGCCTGACGGATGTATAATCGAGATTGCTTAATTGCCTAAAGACAGGCGAAAACTACTCGACAGCGTTGCAGCGCGAACGCGGAATCATTAAACTTCATTCCGGATACTTTTTTCACTTGATTCTCTCTAAATGCGACTTGCATGCGTCGTGTGTGTATATGTGTAATAAGTGTGTGTGTGTACGCGTGTGCATGTATTTCTCTATTAAATATGTATTGTACAAGTAGCGCCGAGGATCCGTGACTCGGGTGCGATGAATTCGACTAATCGTAAGTAATATACTCGCGTTCCACAGTCGCGCGAGGATGCATACGAAATATATTTTTCAGTGCCTATTATCAGCCCGGCCACTTTGATCGAAGCAGACGCGGACGGCGCGAATGCGTGTCTATGCAGCATATCATCGTATTGCGCGTGAGTCCCACGCAGTATATATATAATATGTTCTCGTCGCACATCCCGATCGTTCGTCACTAGAAGAAAGTATCTCGATCGTTCCTCTCGATAGAAATGGCCGGTTCTGTATTCTCCGTATGAAATAAACCTGAGGTATCTTTAAGTCTGTAAAGCTTTCGTTACGAATCTGTTACTTTATCTGTTTCCCCTTTCTCTCTCTCTCTACCCCCCCTTTTAACCCATTCTTTCCCCCACCCATTTTCTAACACTCCTTTTTTTCTCACTCTCACTTTCTCCTCTCCTCTTCGACCTGTCCTACTCTACCTACTTACGTACCACCTTCATCTGCCGCCCCGAAGCCCAGAGAATATTTGGCATTTTGCGATGGCACAACAATGGTTAAACTTGTACTCTGCGTTTTTCTTGTCTAAAGTGCATGCACGCGCTGCTGCTGCTGCACGCGTGCAGTTGCCCTCGCCAAAGCTTCTCTTTCCCTACGACGTCTATCGTTCGCGTGTTCGTACGAAGGCATTATGGTAAGTTACTGGGGTGTTCGGTTCGCAAATTTTGAGGATGCTGGAAATGAGAGAGACCCTTGCGTCGGCGTGTGTGTGTGTCGAACAATACTACCTTGATCGAGAGAGTTTTAAGAAGCGACAGTTGAGAACAATCGCATATACTTTTGTCACGAATAATGCTTTCCTAAGGCTTGATTCGATGAGACTTTGGAATACCAGGAGGGATGAGGAATACTAAATAATAATACAAACGATTTCGGTAGTATTATTCGCAACTGTGTCTCAGCGGCTTTCTGTTCTCATGCCGAATGTAAGCCCATGCGCTCGGAGAAGACCGTTTTCTCGTACAACTCGACAATTTTGGCCTAAAAGGAACCTATTTGGACGGCAATTACTTCCTATACTACGCATGGTCGCACATTGAACGTCATTTGCTTTATCGTTTCGCGTGACAAACAGAAAGACATAGAAAAATGATGAAATTAATTAAAGATGAATGTTTCAAAGGACTGTCTTTATACTCGTGGGTTCCTGGATATTAAAAAGAACCTATTACGTATTGCCTTCAGAGCGTCAGATTCTTTGTGTTCGATCGTGCGACAATAACATCGATAATATATTGAAGCTAACCACGCAATCATCATCCTCTTATCAGAGTGCCTTCTGCTCTTGCGTGCGAATTGCGAAACAGTCGGTAGGAATAGGAAATCGTTCTAAGTACTTGGACAATGTTAAAATCAATGGAAACCTTTGCGATGATACGCGGACAATTTGAATTTAGAGGCGTGAAATTCGAATTGGGGGAGTTGTTGGTCTGCGCTCTGGATAAAAGATTTCAATCAATGCGGCTGGAGATATGACGTCTTTGGTTCTAAATACAACTTAGTATCATAAACGTAATACCTTCGCGGTAATAAAATTGGTCTGATTCTGCACTGAGGTTCCCGCACTCGATTATATACCGTCGTATAATGCCAACACATAATTGACCCTTCCTTTGTTCTAATAAACCCTTAATCTCAGTAACGTTACCATTAACAAATAACATTATTATATTAAATATCAATACGTTGAGATTAAATTGTAAAATTATGCGAAACGAAGAATGCACTACTGTTACAATTGTACTAGAAAATGAGCATCAATTAATACATTGGAAGAAGTCCCCGCGAGTGGGGGACCATTCTCGATATACATATACGTATAAAGTCTTTATGATACCCTTTTTGTTTCGCGCTCGTTTTCACCTCGTTAAAACGATAATTGGACACGGAAGTCTTACGCTTAAAACGATTTGATTTGACGACTGAGAGCGGCAACGAAAATCCATTCGACTTTTCTATTCTGCTCGAGAGCGTGTGTGTAATGCTCCACCGTATTGCCATTCGTGCGATCTGTTTCGTAAAGTTGGCAAGCGATCGCACTAGCCGCTACTGGACAGTCGCAAAAGTCATCGAGATCAAATATCTTTATTACAAATTATCCGTGTAAACGTAGACGTTTCTCCGATGCGAACGATCGAAAGCGAGAAAGGAGCACGATTAATGACGTAGGCTGTAGAAGAGCATATAGGCAATGTCGAGGGTCGCGCATCGAATTCGTATTTGTACAGATGCACTGGGGCAAGATCTACGAACGAGACCTGGCCCTTTGGTAGATCGATCGATTCAACTGCGAGACCTATTCGTGCGCGCAGCTCCCTTATTGTTGCGAACACGGTATATGTCTTGGGTCGTCGGAAGGCCAGCAACCACTGGGCCCGGTACACGGCGACGCATAGAGCAAATATAACGCTTCGTGATACCACGAAACATGAACAACAATTTTTTTGAATTATTTATCTGGCAGTATAATATAATTGGTGTATAAAATTTTGTCTCTTCATCTCTCTCTCCCCCTCTCTCTCTCTCTGTTTCCTTCACTTTAAGACCCCACCCAACCCTCATCCCAAGCCCCTCTTCGATCCTTTCCCTGTTTACCCTTGTTACGCCACACGCCACTCAATCGTTTTGTCTTCTCGATCCGCGGTATCCGATAAATTTAGATAAAATATCACATTTAGCTCTGTTCCACGCAATTTTCGTCTATACTTGCCCGGCGGCGTTCTTTCAGCAAGAACATCAGCCAAACCGAATTCGATTTCAGGGTCTTCCTCTCGTCCGATCGACGCGCGCACAGTCGTCCACCGGCGAGGAGCGTAAAGCGATCGCGCGGGCGCTTTTCGTATTGCATGCGTTCGTGCGACGCCGCAACCTGCACTGCTCAGTGAACTGTCTGTCTGCACCGTTGTAGGAAGAAGGAAGACCAATTACAATGACCTAAGGAACCGTTCGGAAAGCAGCACTTCGAAGGGGTAGGGGACGTGCTCGAGATTCGCGGAGGAGCGAACGCACCTACCCCTGCGTACCGAACCAGAGGGTTCTTTTTTGTTTATCCGGCAAAACGAAGAGCGAGGCCATGCTCCACGCTCCCCCACATAAAGGGGAAGCGCAACAGTCTAAGAACACCTCGCCCCTGTTCGCACCAATTATTCGCTATCTACTAATCGCAACCCCTTATTACGGCTAACGGACCCGTCGGAGTTTGCCAAGTGCCATACGATCGAGTGGACATTCGTCGAGCCAACGATCATGCATCACTATGCTCTTATCGTGTCTTGCTTCATAGAGTATATATATCGAGGACGCAGGTACACGAAACATTGGCCCATATAACCGTCCGCCATCCGTCATGGGATTGACGTTTCATTACGAAACTCGTGCCCGTTGTTGTCTGTCTGTGTGTCTGTGGTCTGTTACCCTGTGGAAAAATCTAGAGGCGCGCGACAACCACCGAAAACTAGGACAGGAAGAGGTGTTGTCGCCAAGCGAGAAAAAAGAAAGACCGACGAGAAGTGGATGCGCTTTTCCAGGGCTGGATAGATATCAAGATTGTTGGAAGATGGTGGACGATAAATAGGGTACCCCCTTCGCTGCGATTCGACACGACTAACGATTCGCTTCTCCTGCTAACGAACCCTGTACATACATCTATCTATACGGATATACGGCATTAGCATACACGCGCCATATGCTATGCAGGCCGTATTCTCCTTCGGCGTCTCTCTCCCTTTCTCTTTCTCCCTCTCTCTCTCTCTCTCTCTCTCTCTCCTGACTGTCACACTCTCGCTCTTTCTCCTTTCGATGATTGATAATTGGCAAATTGGCAATTGGCAGTTGGTAAGAAGTTTCAACGTAGCATTGGCAAACTCTGGGGTCGACTCGGCGACAATTTCCGCCCGCGGACATATGAGCGGGGCGGTCGCTTGGCCTAGTCGCCGAAACGGCTACAGGCCTTCTTCCACTTGCACTGTGTGCACCAAAGATCGCGGTGCTCCATACCGTAAACCTTACGGCACTTCTTCGTCTCGCCACGGATCCGCCTTGGTGAGGAGGGCATCCTGCCAGTCGACACTGTCAGCAGGCCCATATTCTGCTGATACGCCTGGAATGGCCGTGGCGACAGCTTGATGTGTTTGATAGGCGTACCCTGTGTGCGACAAGCATATATCCCAACATTAGCTTTATCGATCAGCCGGATTGCATTACAACACACTCGTCTCTTCTTCCAGTAAGAAGTACTCACCGGTGATTGTGAAATGGTGAATCCAGTGTTTCGCTCTCGGACGCCCACCATTGCATTCTCGTTGCAGGTGTTGTTGTTATTGTTGTTAGTGTTATTGGCAGGGGTAGCCTCGAGGCGAAGCTGTTTCTGATATTCAGGATCTTCGTGTGGCGGTCTCGCCATGTCACGATGCGACATCGTCGGCGGTGAACTCATATGATCCACGGCAACTTCTTGGTAGTAGAACTCCTCCTCGTGATCGGATATATCATCGTCTTCCTCGTTCTCGTAGCCCTTTGACTTTTTCGGCCTGAAATCATACGATATTTGTTTATACTCCTGATCGAGCTTGATACGTCGCCAAGCATTTCTCCCCCCTGGAGCAATCAATTTTTCCGATGGCCCCGGATTTAATGACACAAAACATCAGCTGCTTTATCTTATCGAGCGGTTCAAGGTCGGCCGTCCTATGGCTTCGGGTTACAGCCGGGTGTGCGCGCGTAATGTTCCCGGTTTCTAGCAAAAAGGAAAGGGGGAGCTTGCTCCTCCGCTCGTGTGCTGTACTATGCTCGGTAACTTACCCCAGGTGGGACTGGCGCACGTGTTCCTCGATGAGCGCGACCGTCGCTTTAATTTCCAGGCAGCTCGGCCAAGTGCACTTGAACACCACCGCTGCATTTGCCTGAAATCAAAGCAAGAATTTCTAAATTACCGATCATTAACATACCCTCCAATACAATATACATCAATTACAAACTAGTTTTAGAAAAACTATCAAAGCAAGTGCTACCAAAGTAAGAGTACGTCAATGCTGTCTGCCATTATTCGCGCAACGGGCAGCTAAACGTTGTCAGCTACACCATCAGTAAAAATAAGGCTAAACATTTCGGTAAACATTTCAACTCTTTCCACAGGTCGTTCGTATCAGAGTTCAGCGATCATTCGTGCTAGGAATCGCGCACGCAGCCACTCGAGAGTCACGTCAGGTCTTCGCCGGGAAAATCGATGCGCGCCAGCCGGCGCGCTTGCTGCGCACACGTTTCTTTGTTTACATCGGCGCGAGAGGAAGCATGGTGGACCGAAGCACCGCTTGCAGCAGCAGCACGATCACGTGGTATTGATCCAAGAGCGATACAACTCTCTCGGAGCACGCGGCGCTCGCCACGATCGCGTGTCCATGCTCTATCGATGCTTCCACACGACTTAATCCATAATATCCACTCAATTCTTCCCTAACTAATTAACAAACTTATTTTCAATTTAAACACCTGCATCATATTCGAAAATATTGCAACATCAATGCCATCAAATAAAGATCGGTAATCCGTATCAAATAATACAAATGTCCCCATTAACATAATTACACGAAAACAACTAATCACCATAATTGCACGGGCGGCAACAACAGGCGGAAAGATCATTCTTATCCGGACTAGATCGGCAGACCATCACAATGCTACTAATGACTATAGTAATCGACGGCCACTTAACGAGCGACCTCCTCAACAAACACACCCAACGAACGACGCAGTATGCTAGCGAACATTAGAAAGCCTTTTAGAAAATCGCATCACCGATACCCTCGAGAATACACCCCATTATAAATATTCCAAGTACTCGCGTGCATACCGGGTGACGAGAAACAAAGTGGTGGGGAACAGGTTTGTCTGGAAGAGTGGGTAGGAAGAAATTGGAGGAGTTTATCGATCCTTGCAGATTTTTGGAGCTTCCTGTTGCGAGGGTAGAGGCAGGGTGAATTAATGGAGAAAAGGTCTTGGCTGCTGGTTGTTCAAGGACTCTGGTGTACGTGACATCACCTCTTGGAACGGTACACAGCGGTACGACGTAGCATAGGCATTGCCGAGGTCACAGACCTTCTATGCCGCTCGGCAGGCATTGGTCTCTCCCTTTGCTTTGCCTTGGCTCTTGCCTTGCTGTTTTGCTTTCCTTCGCATCGAAGGAGTTCATCCTCCTACCAACGCCACCGCACTGCCTTTTCTCCCCCCCTCTCTCTCTTTCTCCTTCTCCTTCTCAAGCTCGGCCAGTGACTGAGAGAAAGAGAAAGAGAGAGAGAGTGCCCCTTTCAGTGGCAATCACGAGCACAAGGATTCGCGCTGGCCGACAATGCGCACAATCAAAGCTACGATGAATGCCCGATGAAAGCGGCAGGCTTCTCCCTTTCGCTCGCTCTCTCAGTCGACAAACTTTTCTGGGAAGGCTCACAGCCGGAAGCATCGTCATCGACGACCACGCCTCCGAAATCAGTCCTCCGGAGAATTGAGAAGTCTGTTAACCCAGACCTAGCACTACCATCCACGTGGCCAGTCGGAGAGAAATACAGTTGGGGATTAAAGAGCGTGCACGATCAGCAGCGATTGCAGAATACCGGCTGAGCGAGGCGTGCGTGAACTTGGGAGGAAAAGGGAAGGCAGATGTCAATCCTTTCGCCGGGAGGACGATATGCCGGTATAAACACGCTCGCGCGCGCGCGCACGCTCTTCAACCGGCAGGGATGAGTAAGCGAGCAGGGTTGCCGGGTGTCCTGGCTCTCTACACTGGGAGTACAATGTTGCCGGTGGCAAAGATTCGTCGGGGATGTTAGGGATGCACTCGATCAGAGCGCACGCTGTTTCCTAACCTATACTCCAACTCAATCTTATGGGTAAATATGTGTGGGCGCCATGTACGTGACGCAACTGAGGACCGCGAGTGCGTAAGCGGTTGGGTTCTCGCAAACGGCTAGTATAATTAAGTATTAAACCCTATTATTCTCGGAGCGTGGCGCAAGAGGATTCCGGACAAGGTCTCCCGCTCATGCGATCATTTCTCTTGCAAAGAGACGACATCGCTATAGGACGCCCGGTAAATCGAGCATTCGCCGAGCCGGAGAGGTGAATGTAACGAATGCGACAAGGCACCGGCACGAAAATCGATTCGAAACTACACACGCCGCTTCTACTCGCTCTCGCTTTCTCCGAGCCGCCTCTGTTGCCACGGCTCTCACGCCGGTTTCTCGAGGAAAGTGCATGCATGCACTCTCCGCGTGCTCCTGCATCGATTTCCTCCGCAATCGATTTCCTGCCATGGGTTCACGCGCGTTTGTTTACTACTCTCCACGGCGTACTTTAGACTTAGACACGATCTGCCCGCGATACGAAAATAAGCCATCGTTTCTAATACCCTGTACAATGGAAAAGTTGGAAGTCGATCGTTTTCTTTGTCGAGAAGCGTACGATATCGAAAGGGTTCTGTTATCAGTAAGCACATGGTGAAGATCTCGCTCGACTTGGCAGGAGGATCGAGTCTCATTGACGTCACATTCTGACTCGATGTCAATTCCGAATTCGGGTTGGCGTCATCGTCGCCGGCACGCGGCGGTGGCGTGGCAGGATGGCATGGCTTTCACGGGCATTGGATACAGAGCCGGGCGTCCATGTGCTCGTTGGTACAAGAGGGAGAAAGATAGATAGAGAAAGACTAAGAGGGAGATATAAAAAGGGGAGGGAGAAGGCTGGTTGGGAGAAAAGGATGAGGTGGATGGAGCAAATAAGGAAGAGAGAAGGTAAGAGAGAGGATCCATCGGGCGGGAGAAGTGGGGGGCCGGGGTAACGCCCGGGAAACCAAAACAAACCGGGCTTCTGTGTGTTGGCGCGTCGATCCGTGGCGTGTGGTGAGGGTCGGACGTTGACCCTCCTTTAACCACCAATGCTTCACGCACGAACATCGCCTATACGGGGTGGCCGGAGAAAAATCCATGGGTTTGTTATGGTGGATAGAACATCGAGAGCGCGTACAGTGGACGCCGCCGCTTGCCTAAACGCTCGCTAGAAGTTTATCAGGCAACAACGCCCGCTGCGACACGCGGAGCGCGCGTCGAGCGAGAGTGAGAGAAGAGGGAGTCGTAGGGAGATTAAAAGGTTTTAAGACGCCTCGGCGAGCGGCTGGCTGCGATAAGATGGCCTCCCGGAGGGGCGGGAATTCAGGGTGGAAGGAAAAAGCGTTGCCGCACCACTCGGCGCAACATTAGCCGAAGAAAAGCTCTGCCACTTGTACTACATAGTGACTGGGCGAGTGTGCGCGCGCGCCTGATGAAAGGCAACCTCGTGCTGAAAGGCCCCTGCGTGTTATGGTACAGAGCGGCTAACGGTCCGCCAAGGATCCAAGTTCACTTAATGATCTTAACATTGTACTCCGCTTAGACAGCGCGCCGTACGTACTATTGCAACTAGTCCCGCTATCCCTCCACCGATATAGATATTCCAATGCTCCCGCTCTGCCGGAAATCGATGTGTACCGGAGAACAAAGCGTCAGATGCTGTTTACGAGCCGGCTGGTATTTGGAGCGCAGTCTGGAACGGCGCATTTGCGTGTCTCTGCGCGCTTCCACTCTCCGGAGCAACAGCAGCAGCACCACTCCATCAGAAGTTCTCTGCTGCCGTTAATGCGTAGAAACCTCGGCACACTATTAAAAAGTCTCCCCGCGCTCGCGCGTGAACAGAGAGACTCGTTGCGAGAGCAAGCGAGAGGGCATGATAGAGGATCGCACGAGTAAGCGAGCGAGGAAGCGCGCGCGCGCGCGCGCTACGATTCGGCGCAATTTCCAGGCAACAAGAACGCCGGAGGAGGTCGACGACACGGAAAAGAGAAAGAGAATCATTTCAAACATAAAAGCGGCGAGCGCGAGGGGCAGAGAAAGAGAGCGAGAGGGAGAGGAGAGCAACGGCGGCTTTGCCGTGAGTCACGATGGAACTCTGCTGCACCGGGATGCTCTCCGCTCCTTTTCAAATCATGGCTCAGCCTTCGTTACAATACCGACTGCTACAATCCACAGCAGCGAACGGCATTCGTTCCACTGTCTAACTTGTAAAAGGCACTAATCGAAACCTTTCTCGACTTGAAGAAACAGGTATCGTAACCAATGTGAATTCGGCGTTAAAGCAGTCGCCATTGAGAAGGTTCGGCGTTGTAAGCGAGAAGCTTGAGAAGGCGATGCGCGGTCGCTTAGCGCCATGGAAGCGAGCGAGGGCGCAGCAACAGGAGAGCGAAGGAGTGCGAAGCAGCAACACACACCGGCTCTAGAAGAGCGCAGGAAAGAATCGCGCAAGCGCAAACACCTTGTTTACGTCCCTGATGGAGATGGAGCCGGGTTTTCTCGCTCTCGGCGGCTCCTTCTCGCTCGTCAAGCAGCGCCCCGATAAAACGGCAGAGGCCGCCAGTTTGCTAGCTAGGGCCAGGTGAACTACGAACGCCACCATGCAATACATATGCCCTATCTTCTTCGTTCTAACCTACAGTAGAAGCGGGCTTCAAGCTCTCTATACAGAAATAACCTAAATAGAAATCCCCGTATGATGTAATAGCTCTCGATGCCTGCACAATTCTAATTCCCAAAGCCCCTCGAGTGCATTGGATTACACTTTACCCTGTTCAATGGGATTCGGAACAAACAGCCCGCAAGTGACTATTGTGACGTGCTTGCGCTGCAGTTGGAATCGAAAGCAATGAGCGTTATAAAGGTTTTAATGCATGTTCACGCGCAATCGGTTCACGCTTTCATCTCTATTTTCTCTTGTCACCTTTCACTCGGGCATTGCTATTATTTTCTTCGTTCTTTAAGGAATTAATAGCCTTGTAAAAGGTAGAAAGTTGGAGGATTGTTATACATGAAAGACGGAAGAGGTAAGAAAGAAGTGTGCATGATGCAAGAAGTTCACTGCCGAACGTTTACTCGAAGTTTATCGGCTTATCGTTGACTTCGACTTGGCCTGGCGAAATATTCTTGACGCAAAAAGCTGACCGATACAATCAGATGCACCGGCTCTCTCAATATATACATTGGAGACGGTCGAAGAAATGCGGCGCATTACGCTCGTTTTCTCGACGGAACAGGGAACTCTGGGTAAGTTCGACGACCGGTGATATTACTTTAGCCCCTCTCGCACGGCCTTACAGGAAAGTGCGAGTAATCCTCGCACCAACACACGCGCATCAGGTATGAATGTTCGCACACTGCAATTCTGGTTACACTTTCACGAGCTTGGCGAGGAAAAGTAGTTGGAGGGATGATCAAGAAACCGCCACTGGTTTCACCAGGTGTCCTAACAATCGAACACTAGCCGACCGGAAATCCTTAGCGACACGATATTAATTAAAGCACTCATTGTAAAACACGTAAACTATCAGTACACGAAATCCATTAGAAGATACACTATTACTCATTAGTCGGCACTCATTAATCTTCATCGCACCGTGCGCGTGCGAGCCTCGCGTGATTCCAAACTTTGAGTGTTCGTGCCAGGCGAAACGACAGGTTTAGGCTACTGCTGCTCGTTCATAGGATGATTTTACAGCTTGTAAAATAGACTTCCTAGCAAAACTAGCGTTACCTTGTAAAAGCTAGCGTGTATGTTAGCAGTCAGAGGGAAAGTTTCTCCAAGCGCTGACGGCACAGGTAAAATGATTTCCTTGGGGAATTCCTTGATTCCTTGTTATCGAAATGATAATACTCAGGTGCGAGTCGATGAAAAGGACAACATAGCGTTAGACGACGCATGAAAATTACTATGGTTCGTTCAAGTGAGTTGGAATCATAAGTGACAGTTTATAATGGTTGCACTCTAAAGAGACTCGAGACTGAGAGGCCACTGCGGCGCGTTACCGTTCACCGATTTCCAGAGGTGCGAGAAAGCGATTGTTCGTTGCATCAGGATAAGGACGGCTTTCAAGGCCGGTCGGCCGGCCGCTCTCGCTGCGAGAAATATTTATTCGTGTCCCCGTTATCGTGGGGACACAGTACGAGAGCCGCCGGTCCCGACGTTTGTTATTCCGAAAGTGGACGCCAGAGGCATAGCGACCGCTATATTCGCTGGCGTCTGCCAGTAGCAGCACCATGCGTTCTTATCAGACGAGGAAGGTTCAATATCCAAATCAAGGTCGTACCCGTCAAGTTCGATTGCGCAAACCTGTGAAATTCATCTCTTGTTTTATCCAATCATAAAATTTCTCTCGTCAATTTCATTACTACCGTTCCTCGATTTTGAACGTTTGTTTTTCAAATAGTGCAACTCTGGCGATCCGATATTTTCTCCGAGGTTTTACTTCGTTACTGAGAAAGGATCGAATCGAGTCTGAGAATTCTGCCGCTTGGAAAACAAGTTCACTTTGCTTGGAAGAGATAATACAGCTTCGATGGTGGCACTTGCGAAAATAAAGTCAAGTTAGACGCGTGTCTGCAAGTCGATCTGTTTGTTCATTGGGATGCGTTTCCAACTAGCGTCGTCACTTTTTCCAATTGATTATTCTTTTCATCGAGGGATGTTCTTTTCGGATGTTTACTCCGTCGCTTTGCCATACCGTCGAATAGCCATCTCGCTGGTTATCAGACGCGCGTGTGCCAAGTCTGTATTTGCAAACAGAAGAAGCTACGCACATTTTAATTCGACTCGACAGCATGATAGATAAGTCGAACGATAAGCCTTGGGGAAACGATTGCTTCCTTATCACAGAGACCTTCTTCCTCTTCGCCTCTCTTCAGCTTGCAGTTATGCGAGAGTAATTATTCTTGTGTTTTTTGATTTTCAGGTCAATCTCTGATAAGCTTGCAACTCTCACGCACCGCTCATTACGCATAAGAACTCTCTTACGTGAACGAATGGCAATCTTGATGAAATATCTTAACCACGGATTTCAAGAACGTTGTTGGTCATTCGCGTAAGGATTTTACTAAATAGCCAATTTAATTCAAGATCGTTAAATGTAACACGTTAAGACACCGATCGATCGGACATCGGCATTTATAGGTGATCGGCCGAAAAAAGGTGGCGTCGAGACGGTCGGGCAAAAAAGGGTCGGATCAATGCTTCCGTCCGGCTAGTTCAGACGCTTTGCTTCCATTTCGGCTGTTCATCGACCGTATACGTCGTGTTCCAGCATGACGGCAAAGTCAAGGTTGACTTTACAAGCGATCTTCGTGAAGTTTGCCTTTCATTCGAAGTCTCGTACGATCATTGAATAAAAGTTGAAGGACGAGAATTCGTTTCAGGGATAATCCATTCACAACCAACTATGATATATCTCGTAATATTTCCAACTAATTATTATTATATTCTTTAAAATAAAATCTTGATTAAACACTTTGAATTTGCCTGATAGTGAATTAACCTAGGCCAGGATCGCTTAAATTGATCGTTGATTCCACCCTTCTTCTTCTTCTTCTCCCTTTCACTCATTTTCCCCGGCACTTTTCGCCACAGGCCAATGATCTTCACGGACACGCACGACCTTCGCTCAGATCGGCGTCGTTTCGCCCAGTTTCATTGAACCCACACCCACGCGTATCAGAGGATCTCTCGCGGTTGGATTGCACGCTATAAATAGCAAGAGGTCCTCAAAGGCGTCCGAAGGAAAGCAGTTAAAGGTCCATCGATGACAATAAAAAAACAAAAAAGAATCGTCTGGCACTGTTGTTTTTTTCTTGATATCGACGCCGGACGTCGATCCCTGACCTTGATCTACCCTCTTGCACTTTTATGCGAAAGAACCTCGACGATAATGAGTATCGATATTCGTAATCCTATGCACGACTGATAAGATACGTGACAAGCAGATCGAGTCAATTACCAATCAGGAAGGAGAGACTTTTAGGAAATATATTGGAGCTTTAAATTTATTTAAAATAAATATTACTATCTTTTAATAAATCAAACTTCCCCTAATTATTCCCTTATCAAATTAATAATCGATCTAATTATAAACGCAAGGATTAAAGCATACAAACAGTTCCTTCAAACAAATATAAATAAATATAAACAAATATCTAGTATTACACGCCATGCAAAGACTAATGGAACACTTGTCGGTTAGAACAAAGCCTAGAAAAGTGGAAGTAACGTATTTCCAAGTCTAATGGCAACCAAGAGAGACTCGGCCTCGGCTTTCAGGTGAGCGATACCGAACGAATAAGAACGCTATCATGGCAACGTCGTCGCCCTGACAAATCAGCTGGATGGAAGCCGGGTGATCTCGGTTCGAGAGCAGTTCGTTCGAGTGTGACAACGATCGGTTGGAGAGCCTGTCAACGGCCTTGCCATGTCTCGTACGCAGCTCGCAAGAGACGTGTCAGCCTGGCATACACACACCGGTTCTCCTCGACTTACCGAAGTTGAGCAATACACACGGGTTGTACACAGTGGGTGCGGCCACGTCTTAGGACCAGTTTACAGTTACCAGCCTCTCGGCGACTAGAAGAAACGGCCTACCCTCGATAACCGAGCGTTGCCAAGCCAATTTTTATTGCGATTAAAGCGTGGAACAGCTGCGCGATAACTTGCGCGACTGATCCGTTCGAAGTAACGCAATTTGTTTTCACCTGAGAAACGTGTATATTTAAAGATTGTTTCAATTTATTGGTATACGGAAAATTGTTTTAAGGGTTGACTCTGTCGGAAATAGATTAACGATTGTTCGAAGTAACGCAATTTGCTTTGACCTGAGAAACGTGTATATTTAAAGATTGTTTCAATTTATTGATATATGGAGAATGATTTTAATGGTTGACTCTGTTGGTTTTGAAATTAATACTTTTATGATAGATTTGGTTAATTTAATTGGTAATAGATTAAAGATCGCTCGAAGTAACGCAATTTGTTTTCACCTGAGAAACGTGTATATTTAAAGATTGTTTCAATTTATTGATATACGGAAAATTGTTTTAAGGGTTGACTCTGTCGGAAATAGATTAACGATTGTTCGAAGTAACGCAATTTGTTTTCCCCTGAGAGAGATGTATATTTAAAGATTGTTTCAATTTATTGATACATGGAAAATGATTTTAATGGTTGACTCCATTGATTTTAAAATCAATTCTTTTATGATAGACCTGTTTAATTTAATTGTACACATATTATTATAAGAGACTATTTTATTTTAATATCGAACAGGAATAATCTACAAGCGAGAAGTGAATGGTGTCGCAATTGGAAGATGACGATGCCGAGGGGAAAGGTGGATTAAACGAGTTAGGAGCAAGTGGAGTTCAGGGTATTCAATGATCCAAGTAAAAGGGAAACCATATGTTCATCTAGCTGGAGGACCGCACTTTCCCCTTTCATGCATCCACCACTTTACTCTCTTCTCATAAGCTCGTTTCACGGACGACCAAGTACCAAGGAGATGGAAGTGTGCGCGAGTTGACTTCCCGAGAGGTAAGATCGATTCGAGAGAAAGTTAGCCGATTGCGATCGGCGAGCCGGTGTCGAAACTGCTTACGTAAAAGCGACGACGCCTGCCCGACGATCATATGCGATTTGTATCGACAGGATTAGGGGAAACCCTGTCCCACCGGGAATGCTGGGACTTCGCATTCAAGTAATGTTTATTTCTCATCACCGACATAGGAAACCAGTTATATTTTTCTTCTATGCTTTTGCAATTAAATATTCCTACGATTATATTTTAATTATTTAAAATATTTGTATGAAAGGGTTAACCCTTTAAGAATCATCGAAGCGAGAGAAAGATTGGCGGAATCGATCATGTTCGACGGTGAGCTTTTGCGATTGTAAGCGATCATAATTCTAAGAGTATACACGTGTGCCAGGGTGTGTGTGAAGCGGCTAGTCTGGTGGAAAAGAGGGTGGCAGGCCACACGGTTGAGATGCTTTCTCAGCGTGGGACTGACAGTGTTAATGAGGCGGATCGATTTTCGCAGCCAAGGCCCTTAAGAGCTTTAATTGTTCAAGGTAGTACCTTCGCTAACAGCGGCGCTGCCACCGGTGCTCTCGAGGTCAAGGTAGAGCCCGCCAGAGGGAAAGAGCCACGGTCGATACTCCAACCTGGCTGCGCCCGCGCTCTTGGAATTCTAACGTCACGCGCACATCATCATTCCAGGTCATAGGCATTTTTCGAAATTCCAAAGATATCAAATATATAAAACCTATAAAATTCTTCTTGCGAGATTTCATTGAAATATATTCGAGTATAACTGTAAATATATAGAATTATTTAAAATTCATTTATAATAATTTATTAGTCTTACGATTGCTCTCTCGCATAAGTAACAGTACTCTATAATTACGATTGGCGACAGATCGCGCATTTAAATGGACGCGTGAATGCGTTCGACGAGCTTAGTATTAAGAATCAACACGAGACAAGCGGAAGGAAGCGATTCCCTCGGGACAAGGCGACGGTTCAAGTTGATCCATTTGGTCGGAGGCGCGTGAAAAAGAGTAGCAGCTCGACGAGCACGAGCAGCCGTCGGCGCAGGACCTAGGACAACCAGCGAGACGTCGTGGCAGAACAGTATCACATCCCCACCGAGGGAACCAACCGGTGAAAGAGAGCCGGCCGGGCGCGCTCGTCGGTGTGCCGGCTGAAATTTTGCGAGCGGCGTCCTTGACTCTCTTCTTCTGCCACGCGCCGCGCACGATCGACTACTCCAGAAACGACCGAGACCGAAAAGCTACGAGTCTTACGTCAGTTTCTAGTCGAGTTCGCCAAGAACCCTGACGGAAGTACATTCTTATAATTATTATAGATCGTATTAAACTCTTTTTTGTCTTTAAATAAATTTTAATTATAATAAGTGTGTTTCAAGTATATGCGATTAAATTATTGATGCATAATCCAAGTTGAGAGGTATGTTTTCTTATCGCTCTAATTTAAAATGGTGTGATTGTCATTTGAAATTTTATCCTCTTTTAAGGCTTAATAATTGAAACCTTAAAAGAGGACTATTTTAAATATATATATTAGAAGTAGAAAGCGAATGGTGTTCGATAGTAGACGAGGTCGAGAGCCTCGTATCGGTGTTAGGTGTTCGACCTGCACGTGACAACCTGTGCGTCACATGTGTTCTACTCGAACTGGCTTTCGGCTCGCTCGCCCCCATCGACAGCTATTGCCATAGGTGCACCTATCTCCGCGTGTCCGACACGCCTGCTTTATTCGAGCACGCACACGTGCAGTGTCTGTTATTGACAAGCGGTTCGTCGCCGAGGGGAGCGATAAGAATAATTAAGAGATAAGCTCGGAGGAAGCAGACCGCTCGAAATGCCATCCGACACTGATAACGAGGATTCTCCGTCGGTTATCGCACAATCTAAACAGTAATGATCGAACTACTTGACACGAGAAATAAAACTATCAACGGAGATTCCCACCTTTCGATATTATTAATTAGCTCATTAAACTTATATTATCAATGAAATCAATGTAGCTATTAACATGATTTAATAAATACAAATTACAATACTATCTCCGTTTGGGAAGTATCGAACTACTTGACACGAGAAATAAAACTATAAACGGAGATTCCCACCTTTCGATATATTAATTAGCTCATTAAACTTATATTATCAATGAACAAATTACAATACTAATTTCTCTCCCACAAGTGAGAATAACTGAAACTATATAGTTCTCCGGGCTGCGATCTAGCGTTGGCAACGAGCGTTTGTGAAGCGACAAGGTCGAGTGGCGCACACGCGTCTAAGTCATTCTAAGTCTGTCAGCAAGGAGATTCCTATATCGCTAATGCCTCACGGCAAAGACGCTTGTACTCCTCTTTGTCGGGTGTTCGCGTGAACAATTTATAATTCGCAGCCGGCCGGTCCACGTGCTCTCAACGCTTCTCTCTCTCTCTCTGCGTTTGTATGAGTGCGCCTGTCGCTCGGACTATGCGCGCGCGCGCGCCACGTGTTCGCTGCACTCGGCCGTGGCCTTGAATGCATCAGCCTAATATTCCACTGGCGAGGATTACATAATGCACAACATAGAACTCGAAAGGATGATTAGAATGCCGATAAATTCCAGACAATTTACTTGCTAATGAGTGCGGCAAACATTAGTGATGCCGGCGCGCGTATTGAGCATTCAATTTGCAACCACACCTTCATTTCGCACACGGCCGACTTTTCAGAGTTGTATTTCTCTGTCTCACTTTATTGTGTGTGTGTGTGTAGCCTTGGTGAGTGAATGTGATTGGAATGAAAATGTTTCGATGACAGTGGTATCATTCGAATCAAAACAGAGTAGATCGATGTGGTTGGTGTGTTAGAATTAGGCTCGAAGCCCGGAAATGTTAGAGAGCGTAGTAGACGAGAGACAAAGAGTGTAACTAGAGAAGAGTGGGAGAGATGAGGACGGTTTCCTACGCGCGTAATGCCGGTGTCATGGCCACTGACTTATGTCATGCGTTGCCTATGCACATCAGTTACAAAAGCTCTTTCCATAGGAGCTCGAACAATTCCATCTAACTTGGCATTCGCTTTCTTTCAAAATCATCACTGATAAGTCTGTATTAAATTTTCAAATCATTTTCAAATAATTATAATAATACCAAGTTATCATTGGTAAATATTTAAATCATCCAAGAAATATTTTGGACTGCAAAAGGTCAACAAGGATTTCTTAGTTAATTAACTATCAACTAATATTAAAATATTATTCTTAAAAAATACGAAATCATCCAAGGATGAAATACTTTTTTTATCGAAAGATGTTACCGCAGTGCGAAATAAGGTCAACGAGGATTTCGTTGGAGGGAAGTAAAATTATAGGAAAGCATTTACTCCGATTTCTCGGCTTTCAGAGCGTTGTTGCCGGGCGCGTGGAAATATGCTCGGCATTACGGCGTGAACAAGTCAAGTTTACGCAATGGTATTACGTAAGGCAAGCGAGGAGAACATGTCACAATGCGACCCCGGCGAGCTCCCACCGAGCGAGCGAGCGAGCGCGCGCACCGAAGTGCACTCTCACGGGCCGACGAGCGTGCGCTGCACACGCGCGCGCACGCACGCTTGCGTCCTCTCCCGTTGGCAATGAATCGCCGTCGCCGCATCCGCATTCAGCTTTTCCCGAAGTCCGGCGCACAATGTATTTGCGCTACCACGTTTCCGTTTCGACGTACAATCATAATCAGGTTCGAGAAATAATTAAGTTTCTTGCATTGACATATGGTTAGATTAATTTGTTCATTTTTGTATTTAAGATAAGGAAGAAATATTGTGTGAATTTTTAAGGGATCTTGAAGAAGTTTGTATGAATTAAAGATTATTGTCGTGTCAGGTTTGATATCTGGTTTAATTAAATACGGTTCATTGATTAAGTATTGATTCTAGGATTGTATTTACGCCACTACGTTTCCGCTTTGACGTACAAACATAATGACGCTCGAGGAATAATTAACGCTCCGGTATTCCCCCTCTTGTTTCCCATATGTTACAGTAAATTCTTCATTTTTCTATTCGAGATAAAAAACAACTATTTGTACGATTTTTAATATCGCGTCAGGTTTCGATATCCTGTTTTTAATTAAACAGAGTTCATTGATTAAGTGCTGATTCTAGGATCGCGTCTAATCAAAGGAGTGGTTGGACAATTGTAGGAATCCTCGATGGGGCGTTCGTTTCCACGAATCGCGGCGAGCCTTCTAGAGTAAGCAACGAGGGTAGTGAGGATCGGCCTTATTGAATTTCGTTGGTGATTCATTAAGGCTAGAGCTAGCTGGCGATGACATAATCCACGAAAAGCGAGAGCCCCGACGACGACGCGTTATTTTTACTTCGGCTACCGCAAGCGAAAGCGAAGTGTCGGCAGAACTCGGCCCGCACCTCAACCGGGACGCTCCAGTTACGTCTGGGCAGACCCAGAAAAATCCTACTCGAAATTTAAAGCCACTAAGAACGTATCTTTTCCACTTTGCTCTCATCTTCTTTTCTTGTTCGTCCGAATAAACTTCGACGAGACCTTTATTATAGATAAGTCCAAAGCGTGTATGCATGTATGCGGTTGCCAAGGGAAAACCTTCTTAGGAACACGTGTCCGCGCTTCGAGAGCTGCTCTTGTACGGTTGTCCCTGGCTATAACAAGCTTTTGAAATCGCAAGGTCGGATACTCCTATCGATTATTGCCTTCCGATTGCTACAATGATCTCACAACATTATCTCGAATTAAATTCAAACCACTGAATTTAATCATACATAAAACAATCCTTAATACATCACAATAATTAAATGACAATTAATTACCAATGAATTTAAATAACAAAGATCATCTAAATAAATAAAAATCAATATTCACACACTCAAAGTCTATCAAATAAATCTTAAACTACAACAATTCTCCAAAATGAACATCCCAAAAAACATAGTATATGCTAATCCTCTTTCGTACGATGAACAGGATGATGACGGGAGAAGATCTCGCGGTATAAGAATGATCGTGCAAGGAGAGCAAGGCGATGGTCAAGGCTCAAGCAGCAGAGAGCACGCGCCTTCCACGCTACAAGGTACGTGTCGGCGTCGAACTGTGCTCTCTCAGCCTTCCTGCCGGCCGAGAAACCTTGCCTAGAAAGAGTGACGGCTTGCGGAACTAGAAATAAATCTTCCGCGTGCATTCTATTTGGTGCGCGCACACAGAGTGCGAGGGCGGCCACGTGTAAGAGAGACATCGATAGCTTACGTAGATTGTGGCAGAGGTACGTAGGTGGCACTGTGTTCGCCGTGGCTAGAATGGAAGCTCGTTGCATACTCTGAGCGAGAGAGAGAGAGAGAAAGAAAAAGAGAGAGAGATATATATATATATACATATAATTTCGCGCGCGTGCAGTCAGGGCCGCTGTGACCTTAAGTGAGTCTAGGCGTTTGCATCCCCGCTCTTCTTCCCTCGTCCATCCCTATATAGTTCCAATTTCGTCCCTCTTCGTCCCTCTCGAACTCTATCGTCGACCCATCGAAGGTACCACACCACATCACATCAGACCGCCCCCGCTTGCACCTCCGCAAGCGTGCGCGCGCGCGGCCTCCACGAGTAATGCGGCTTTCCTCTCCTCTCTCATCCTCTCCCATCATCATCATCATCCTCCTCCTCCTACTACTACTACTACTCTGTTACTGGGGTCGCTACCGGGGTACGCGCGGCACGGGGAGAGCCACGTGCCACCAATGACGTCACTTGGTGTGCAGTGCGACGCAAAGGGAGCTGCTACACTGCTGCTACTGCTGCACCTACCGCACATGCCCCGGTTGTGAGAGATAGAGATGTGGATTTGTGCATTGGTAGATAACTCTGAACGAGCCAGATGTAGTTCTCTACTCGGTTTCATTAATATTCGAGATATCTTGTTGTAATTAATTGTGTTTAGTTGTATTTATGTATTCGAATATATAATTGATACGTTGTATGGAAATGAATTGATGAAAGAGATATAATGATTTGTCGAGGGAAAGGTGAGGTTGTATGTTATGTCTTCTCTGGGTGATTTGTCATGTGAGATTCGAGAGTAGTTTCGGAAGCCTTCTCTTTGCATCCGGCTTTGGATGCTGCGGAGAAACTTCCGGGGGTGAGACGAACGACTACTGTTCTGTCAAAGCTCTCTTTCTCTCTCTGTCTCTCTCTTTATCTATCTCGTAAATGTATCTGTGTGTCTCTATGTGTTGGTGGATATTAACAGTGCGTCCCCATAAGGCCGCTGTCAGGATGGCAGACGCGTGCATGGCAACGGTAAAAATAGACAGCGACGTTTTCCCGTTCGTTACCAGTGCAGTTTCGCCGATTGAAAACTTCATATTGATCGAGCGAATGCGCTCTTGCCGATGCTTCCGAAGGTACTCCGGATATCTGAAATGCCGAACTCTTGATCGAACTTTCAATGGACGACGTTGAATATCAAGCAGGCGAAAGTCGGCCGATCGAGTTTTATGGGGTCCGGGTGGAATAATGCTCCGGGCGATAACGCCATGACGAAGCCGGGCCTAGCAACTGACATCATTAATCCGAGGCTACAATCTTTTTTTTAATTTAGATCTTTCTACTTGAAGGATTCTTTTCTTCGATCCAAATATATAATGTATTTCACTCTAATCTTTTACATTTTAGTTACATAATTGTTCCCCTTAATTATCAAAGGGAGAATGAATTAATAATACCACAAGTTCTCATAAAACTTGCAATTTCTTTTATCAAAATATACAAAATATTTCATTCTAATCTTTTACATTTTAATTACAGACTTTACCATCGACACAATTAAATCACACGCATCTATCATCGACTTGCACGTGTCTGCTTTCTCAAACGAACTTATCCCCAGCTGTAGACAAAGTGTACGTTTGATATCATCGATAACGTTATCTGGGTGCTCTCCGCATTGCAACGAAAAATCGGCACGAGGATGTCCTAACGATCGAAGCGAAGCACTAGTTCTATACGTGCAGAGCAGATTCCAGGATGGAAAACTGGTAGGGGAAAATAGCGTGGGACGCGTGGATGTATCACGTGCGAGCAACTGCGCAAGCCGGTTTGTGGCAATGAGCGATCGAAGGGTGGAATGGAAAATGCACCAAGTGTATATTCCGAAGAAGAGAGAAAGAGAGAGATTGGATTTAAAATAGAGAAAATGAAAAAGGGTGTATTTCCTTATAAACTT
Organism: Ectemnius cavifrons; assembly: GCA_964023945.1. NCBI lineage: Eukaryota > Metazoa > Arthropoda > Insecta > Hymenoptera > Crabronidae > Ectemnius > Ectemnius cavifrons. The sequence goes on along the minus strand of OZ030384.1, from coordinate 6,586,391 downwards.
CCCTTTCTGAATTGCATTTGGATTTGACGAAGAACACATTACGGTGCTTCTTCGACCTCGCTCGCACCTGGTCCCGACCTTTCTATGTGACTGGCAGGAGAAAGAGAGAGGCGGACGAGAAATCTAGGGGATCTCGACGACCTTGATCGTCGATTGCGCAGATATCTTGGACTCAATTGGGTCAGGTGCGCACCGACACATACACACAGGCACAGAGTGGGTTACTCTTGTTAGTGAAAGTGTGGCATGTATCACACCTTTGGATACAAGCTCTGCTACGAGCCTTTGTCGATTACAAGCGCCTCGATAGAGTTAATGCGAAGCTGAGCGCAGGCCTTTTAGTTAGATGGAAGAATGAGTGGACGTACATACGTGTACCCATCGAATCCGGATGAATGAACTTATGGTAAAGCCTGGTGAAAGCATCAAGTATACTTTCCGGTAATAGAGTTTTGCCTTTGCTCTCTCGTTAAAACTCTAGAAACGAGAGAACTTGGTACTTTGGACTTTCAAATATTCTCTTAGGAATGCTTTAACGACTCGCTTTGGATAAGTGGGTACTTGTACGACGTCTGACAGGAATGTACTCTTACTTCGGTAGCAATGTAGAAGGAAAGCGCCTTTCAACGTGTCAGTAAGAAACGAATCGGTCATTTCCGTTACATTATGATATGGAATCAGTTCAGTATAACAGAGTAAAAGAGAAGTGTGTGACTCACCTGTTCGCTCTCGAAAGTCGGGCAGACTGCGGGTACACTGTCGATCGAGTCCCGATTGCCTTTCGCTCGTATCTGAAATCAATCGTAAAAGGACTTGATAAGTAACAAAAAAAAAGGCAATATTTATAAAGTGTAGGTAGTCTTTGTTCGTTGCTTGTTCGCAGGAGGTTCGGAGCGGCTATTTCGAGCATCAACCAAAGCGATTTCCCGTCTGCAGAGAGCGCACGGGCGGATCCGCGCGCACCTAAGATTAGCGCTGGGCGATAATATCCCCAAGGTCCGGCTTGTTAGCCGAGCTGCTCTTACGAAATACCAAGAATCATCAGGGCGAGCGCAAATCTGTTTACATCCTTGGCTCGAGCCTCGCTTATGCCAGAGCGGATGGCAAGCGTGCGAACTTGGCATCGAAGATATAGCATGATTTTACCTTTATAGGGCAGAGTTCTCTTGGCTAGTGCGCAACCCTTTCTATCCCTGCTGCATTTCCGACCGGTCAGGGTCGTCAGTCAATGATTGAACTATCTGTGCCAGCAAACATTCGCTTCCCTCCTTTTCCTTTGACTACTATTACAATGCTTCTTTCTCATTCTTCCCTTTACTCTACTGTCTACGCTAGTCCGGTCACGATGGCAGAACGTTTTCACCGGTGCACGTAACGCACGCAATTCTCCACCACGGAGAAAACTGGAGTCGAACCTCTTAATGCAACTCACGCCACCCGGCGATAACGGTTTAGCGCAACGTCGACTTGCCAGTTTCTTGAGTTCTCCTGTGTAACGGCAATGCTCTCTCGTACGTGGAATTTAGCCTTTGGCCCTTTACTCTTTTTAGTCCTTCGAGTGTTATTGAAGATCGTAAAGTATAATGGAATTATTAAAATTGATCTTAAATTAGAATCATAAACTAGTTCTACTGGTTGGATAACTAAACTTCACCTGTCTTTGGTGTATCCTAACAAATGAACGCTGTTACATTATGCAATGATCTTGACACGAAGGTAGATCATTTGTCGTCTGAGAGCTCTGACTCGTGTGAGAAGTCTACACTGTACGCAAGAAGATTAAGGTCAACGAAGACTCCGAGAGACGAGTGCGGACAAGGGCGAGCAAACCTGCTGGGAGGTACTCCAGAAACTTTAGTCGAAGGTCACGGTTAACAGTGATAAAGAGGCGTAGATGACGCTAACACGTAACCGGTAGTTTCGCGCAATGATTATTGTCGTGAGCGATAACTCGTTATCGGTAGGAAAGCTATGCCAATGTCCTTAAACTCATTCCAGTTACTTCATACAAGGTGACACTTCCTCGAATGCCTTTACCAATGATTATTATTCATATCCAGACTTTCCTAATCTATCAAAATCTATCAAATTTAAATAATAACTAGATCATACAAAGAATTCGATTATATAAATATTTAAAACAAACTAGATCATAATTATAACTGGAATGAATCATAATTGTAGTATTACAGATAGCAATTAATCCTGGCGTCAATGTAGCAAGTTGCAGTGTCCTCGACAGCAACCTCGGCAAGTTCACCGGGCGGATTAACATTGCCGGCTGACGGCCGTGAGCATTGCACTTGGAGTTATCAGATAACGAAGCAGATCGATCGGATAGTGCAGGTTGCTAAGTCGAGCTTGCAGAAGTCTATTAAGAGCGAGTTGGTGAACAAGAAAGTAGAATACACATATATCTTGCACGCAGTGTATGTTTACGGACCTTCTTCTTGCGTGGGTGTTGTTCTTCGAGATAATCTGGTACGATGCCTTCGTCGAGGGTAATCGTGGATCCAGGCGTGCTACTCGACGATGATCCGGAGGCATTGTAAGGATAATGTTGCTGATTGTGCGAAGGATTAGCTGAATTGGGCCAAAGGGAGCCGGTGGTTGGTGCACCCTCATCACTCAAGGGTGGACTCGGCGTACCACTTCGCCAGGAAGCTCCGCTGCTGCTGCTACTGCTATTCGATGTTCCACCGACTCCTGGTGAACCAACCACTACGCCACCGCCACCGCCTCCTCGACCTCCCCAGGAACCTTGTAGGAAAAATAGACAGACATCTTCCATTAATTACACTCGATTGTATTATCATTAACTTAGTCATGTTTTTTATTAACAGGAAATATCGAATGATAATTGAAACAGTCTTAAAACTCTTTCGCGATCACGTTTGAAGAATGACGAGATAACTCGAATAAAGCAACCGAGGATCACGTTCATACTTCGAAGCAGCAAATGCGAGCGTGCTATATTTGCATAAAAAGCTCTTATCTCAAGTACGAGCGTTGCCGATCGCAGTGCGCGTCACCGATGCCCCCGGCAACATAGGCATAATGATACGAGGCTTCATTTTTCAAAGTTATAGACCAACCATACCACCCTGAATTATACCAACCTGTTCCACGACTTTTGATACACTCTTTTATCCATCAAGATCCCACCGTTCACCGTCTCCCGATTGGCTATGAACTCGGTTTAATAACTCCACTCTAATCTAAACTATCCCAGTGAATCTTAGAAGAGAATTTTCATATTTTACTTCAACATATCCCTATTTCAGATAACATAATTCTTCACCGGAAGGCTTAATCATATATAACACAGGATTCTACATCATTTATAACGAAGCACCTGACGATTTATTTATGCAAATGGTAGGTGATCTTATTAAAATCTACCAAGTGTGCAAGTAAGAAGAATCATAATGATTTATTAATGCAAATGATAAGTAATATTATTAAAATTGACTAAATATGAAAAATCGACATTCTCCCGGATTGGAAGTTGTTTGGAAAGGTGTAGGTTCGAAAGGCAAGCTTAATACTGACCGTAATTGTGCTGGCAGTGAAGTGGCAGGGGATTATGAGGACTGTGGGGCGAGCATGAGAGCGACATGAGGACCAAAGCAGCAGTGCACTCGTCCATGCAGTCACCACGTTCATTGGTGCGGCAACCCTCTCGCCCGCAGCCATGTGGTATCCTCTCGTTCCAGCCGCTATACGAGCGTTCGGAATCGTTGCTCGAACTTGGCCGCCGCTTCCTCGACCTGTAAAACCACCGGAAAACAACACTTCAATTAATCATGTATGCCAATCAAGAGAAATTCGAGTCGGTCGAACTGTGTTTCGCTAGTTCCCAGAAAGCATTTGTATCATTCGAACAGCTGGGAATCTCGATGATTTAATTAGAGTAGATTATTTATAATCTTGGCTGTATTACAACACTGTCTGCCAAAGATACTTTAAGTTAATTTAATTTTCATTTGGAAAGTATAATATCTGTAAAAAGAGTGTATTTAATGGAGCTTTGAATTTCTTTTTCATAAATCACGAAATTTAATTGGAGAATTTTATTAATTAGATGATAATAATTGATTAGTTAAGGGTGGGTATTTTTCTTCGGTTTGATCGAAGAGGATCCAGTTATCTCGCTGGCATGCCTCGAAAGTGAAACGTCGTCCCTCTCTCGCGTTACCGCTGGCATGCGCCGCACTGACGCACCAACTAGACACGGTATTTCGAAAGTAACGCCTTCTTGATCAACGTGTATGTATGTACACACGTATTCCATGCACACACGCGCAATCACTGTCCCGTTTCTCGAGCATATATGTGAGTGTATGTGTGTATGTATGACAGCTACGGGGAAAGGTAAGACCGGCAGCGAGCCGGGCAAGGCTGCTCATGAAAGTCGTGTGGAACGAAATTTCCGACCCGATTTCCTAAATTCACCAAGCATATAAGCCGGATTGGTTAATGCAATGAATTCCTATTAAGAATAGCTCATTACGAATATCTCTTTAATAATAAATCTAATTACAGAAGATTAAATTTAATTTTATTCATTTTAATTAAGACAGTGTTTAAAGTACTTGTATTTAATATTGAGAAATATAAATTATCTTAAATGTCTGATTTTCCTTTAATTATACTGCTTTTCTTTTAGATGCGTGAGTAGACGTGAGAGATCGCACGCGTGTACTTTAAGTATAATACAGTAATACCGTTAACGCGCCAGGTGAATCACCTCGAAGTCGAGAAACGGGGATTTGTTGTGCGAGCGAGCGAGAAGTAGTGAGCGATAATGAGTAGAACGTTAATTATAAAGTACGAGGAAGCCTCTTGATTACTGTACGCGTAGTAACGAGAGTCCCGATGGTTCAACGTACGAGGAGAGTTCTGCATTCGTGATAGGTGAACATTCAGCCGTCAAAGCTTGTTCGTTACTTCGCTCGTTAAAAGGAGAGCGTTCGCCTTCCTCGAACGATCTCAGCTCAGCTTGGCAAAAACGAAGGAGAAAGTAAATTGGCCGCTTTAATCTTGGCCGACCCTGTCAACACTGAGTAAGAGGAACTCCTTTTCCTCGCTTATAAGACAGTCAAGGTAGACTTTAATGTTGTATCGCAAAACGATTTGCTAAGATCTGTCGATTTCATTTCAACACCAAAATCTGTCCTCTTACAAATACATTTTTAATTACATTTAATTTCGAAGTCCTTTAAAGTAGACTTGTTTTTAGATAATAAAGTATCGTAAAACGATTTGCTATCATTTCAAATACAACATTTAATTTCAAATAGATTGCTTTGAAATAGATTTGCTCTGAGAAATTAAATTCAAGGAATACTTTTCAATTCCTGACAGAGTTGTAAATATGCGAGTGTCACCTCTCGACGATACTAATTACCAATGACTTGGCAGTCCTTGCAAAGTAGGTCGTGGGAAATTACTTTCGCAGAGAGTTCCTCTTCCTTGTGCAGTGCTTTTTCCTCTTGGAAGTTGGAACTCGGTGAGTTACGTGTAAAACGAAATAAGTACTCTCGAGAATGCGTTGTGACCAAACGAATGGTTTGAACGTGTGTGAGAGTGGTGTTTGAAGTTCCTTACACTTTCTAGCTTGGAGGATCGAAGCAATTGGCGAAGGCCTCAAGCAGTATTATATCGACTTGAGGTTGTCCTGACATAATGTTACGCAACCCAGTTAACCGTAGGTGGAGGACGAATGTGTAAACGTGGACATTACAAGTGTACGTGAAGTGTGCGAAGAAGACGAATAGAACGATCGAGTATGTCAGAGATCCGAGAAAACGCTTGGCATTCAGTAGCTCTCCCTTTAAACCGACCCTGCATACTAGTTGGATGATGTTTCTCTTATTCTCTTAGCTGTACTCATTGCCAATGGAATTGGTACAGTTATCAGAAGTGTAATTTTAATATAAACTGACTAATTAAAATAAAAGCATTCGATATAATTAAAGGAATAAAAGATATTCAATTAAAATTGTTAATATTCTACTATGCTAGGACGAAAGTTTACTGGACCCAAATATTGAATTAATCTCAGACTTGATTATCTCATAAAAAGGAATGAATACTTAAAAGTTGGAAATCTGTATTAACATTATACATTAAAGTGAAAGTACACAATATACAATATCCATGAAATGCCTTAAGTAAAGATAAATAATAATATCATGTATAATCGATGAGTGAAAATCAAGGGTCGTTTCAACCCACTTGAGCCTAATTGCTTTCGTCTAGACGCTCCCTCTAATGAATTACGTACCGACTTGCGAGGATCATTAGCTTCGGGCAAGGGTTCCGAATGATGAGAGGTCGGTCACTTTTCCTTCAATTTCTCGATATACTTAAAATCCGATTAACAAATTTCGTTGATACGAATATTGTTGGAAGAACCGAGGAACAGGCAAACGCGCGCGTGATGAGAACTCGAGCGGAGAAGGACTTTCCACGATCCTCCGTTGGATAGATGTGCGCCAGGGACGGCAACCACCCGTTGGCCTAGATTCCGTAATCTACTTACGCTTCCAGGTCAGTATATGGGTCGGGACGTGCACTGATCCATATTCGCTGTTCTCGACCCGGCCCGGCTATGAACTAGGTCGCCGACACCTATGTGCGCGCACCAACTGGATTGCTGCTCGTCGGTTGCTCTATTTCCACGAGAATCCCCGGTCGCCCTTTAATGCCACTGCCAACCGAACGCGCATTGATCCGGACACTGCGGATGACTACTGTCGTCCCCAGGAATTCAATGGCTATAGAATCCCTTCAAGCTTGACTTATAACTGATCTAGTTTTTATTTTAGTTAAATAGGATTGGAATTTAGTTTGAAGCAAAATTTCGTTTTATTTTCTTTAAACAGGATTAGAATTTAGATTTAAATTTAATGTAAGATGGTTGTTAGTAATTATTGACCTGTACAGGGTGATTCACTTGCCTTTGAATCACCAATGATGGATATAAGCCGTTGAAAATGGTATAATTATACGGTGTTGAGTAATTTTAATATAAAGGAGTATTTACCGATTCTTCTCCACGCACTGACATTTATTTATAATATCAAATTCTACCAATAATGGAAATAATTGCAACTCGAGTGTGAAGGGGGATGATTAAAAGGCAAGTGACTCACCCTGTACAATCCTGGCGAGTCTGACTTACAACCGATCTAATTTCATTTCATTTGAATAGGATTGGAATTTAGTTTGAATTAAAATTTAGATTTACATTTAACATAAGTTGTTTATTAGTAATTATTGACCTACAAAATCCTGACGAGTCTGACTTACTAATTTCATTTTATTTAAACAGTATTAGAATTCATTTTAACTTAAAACTTAGATTTACATCCAATAAAGGACAAATTGTTTTGTAATAATTAAATATTTAAATCCTGACTGTTTCATTCATCTCTCGACAAGGTAAAATGGTAGGTAAAGACGGTTGCCGAGAACTGGAGCACGAGAGTAGTAACCTAGTTTCAACGGGGCACTGTTTTCCCGGGTTGTGGGAGACAGTGAAGGGGGTGGCTGGACGCCTCGGAGGAGTGACGCCTAGATTCGCCGGGGATGCTCGCACCCCATGGCCGCTCTCGAGAGCGGGGCAAGTGCATCGATCCAATCTTCCGGTGATATCCGGGTTAGCGAGTCGAGCGGAGCGGGTCAGTTCAGCGGATGCGGGAACGCGGTGGCCGGGTGGCCTGTATCGAGCGACCTCATTTCAACCCGGACAACCTGATTCTCACTGTACCGACCCCATTTCCTGACCTCATTCCCTCATTGCTCCTAGCCGACACCCGGAAACTGTATTTACTGCTTTGCGGAAGTCGGCTGCCCTCGGCCAACTTTCGCCTGGCGAACACTCCAATGTTCCATCCGCCATGTATCAGTTGGATTCACTTGTCTTTGAATCGTAACAAGTTCTTTGTATTTGTAAAAAGTAAATGTCGTAGAATTAATTCTGCTGTCCTGTTATAAATAGCAATGTATTTCTGTCTGATTGAAAGTATTGAAACGATTTAGAAGTGTTATATATATATATATATAAAGAACGCTGGGATTCCCAGGTTATGTATAAGTACATGCATATATATATTTTCTCTTGGGTCGATTTGAGCACCGCCATTGCTCTCCCGAAATTACTGCGCATTAAGCACCGTCCAATTAAGAGCACCGGCGTTTTTCGTCTACCTTGAACTCGTTTCACTGAACTTCATAGCGGCGCACCGTTATCCTCGCGGAACCTCTTGGATTTATCTCTTTCATCCTTACAACCGACCTCAACTTCTCTACAGCCTCCCTTCTCACCCAATGGCACACCAGATAAGCGATGCTACATCTTACTTTGCAATGTCAGCCGGCAACCAAACCGGCGTAACACTCGCAGCATTTGCGAGCACCTTCGCTTCACATACAGGGTGTGAATCAAGTCGTTCAATCATTAGTTTAAATTGTTTCTAGACGTTTTAATAGGCAAATAATCGATTTATGTATTGTTCGCTAAAATACGAGAATCTTTGAAAAATCGTAAAAATCTGAAAGGCTACTTTTTGGGTATTTGTAAAAAAAATTTAAATTTGAGTCAAGGCTCTGATTTTTATATCACTTTTTCCTTGATGCAAGAGGAGATTTTCTGTCAAATTTAAATTCCTGAATTAATCAGGAAGACTCGAAAATGCGGGAAACCCCATCTAAATTAAACGAAATCAATCAATCACGAAGACCTTTCCGACTGTTTTCCATACAATTCCCTCTTTCATACCACTGATTCTTTTCTATCCACTATAATAATCAACCAACAAATTACAATAATCATTCCACGTACCACAAACTCAACCACATAAAAATCTCTCAAACATCAGACCAACTACAATAAAAAAAAATCACCACATTACATCCAAGTATCTTCAACCAATAGACTTCAATTAATGTCGCACGAAAGTTTACACCCTGTATATTCGCATTCGCGCGAACAAAAGGCCGTTCCATCCACGTGCCGTGCGAGATATCCAACAAGAGGGAGACAGAGAGAGAGAGAGAGAACAAGCGCGAGAGAAAGAGAGAAAGAGATGTGTTGTGCTCGCAAGCAAGGTCTCCCGGTGATTTCGCGCGGCGCTGCACATGCATACTTGCGAGAAGGCAAAGTGCGAGAGAGACACATATACCGGCGTGGAATAGTAGTGTGTGTGTGTGTGTGTGCACGTGCGCGTTGCGCTCTCTCGCATCGTTGTCCCAGATTCGCTATTGGATGGAAGAGCGACCCACCCCTTGACCGTTGCCGGCAAAAGTGGGAGAGGGCCAAGAGCGACACTGCTCTATACCCTCTCCTTTCATAGTCTCTCTCTCTCTCTCTCACTCTTTCTACAAGCTTCTCTCTTTCATCACTCCTTCGTCTTGGACCGTTCTTCAACAAGTAGTGGATGCTGGCCAAGTATCATCCCACACGTAAGCCTGTCTGTGGGTATTATTGTGTGTGGGATGTTGAAGATGTGATAATTGGGGGATGATCGTGTCTGAATATGATGATTGGAGTATTGTATTAATACGATGATTTTTCTTTCGTTATTTTCAATGTATTTCAAGATTCTCTTATAATCAATATTACTCGTGAATTAAATTCTACACAGCTGAGAGATCATCGAGTATAATTAAATCTAACTAAATAATCGAATCATCTAATAATTCCTTTACAAAGGACCAATAGGCGAGACTGACTCAAGCGGGATCCAGCCAGTGCAGACACCTGCGCGTGTTACTGGCGCATAGCTTGCGTTTAAAGGTAGAGCGAGATGATGCATCGCATCATCATGTAGTCTCGTAAGAAGAGAGGCGGACATGGAAGGGTAGCGACGATGAAGGGTGAGAGAAGGCCACACCGAGCGGAAAAGGGTGCTCTCGCGAGAAAGAGAACGGGATCCGATCTATTCTCGCTTAGAGGGATGAGAAAGCGAGAGAAAGATATGGAGAAAGAGAGAGAGAGATAGAGAGACTGGTTGGTGGTGCTGGCAGTGCTCTCTCGGTGTACCTGACCCATTTATCCAATGCGACCGCGTAGCCGCGCGCCGCTGGCTACGTGCTGCTCTATCGATCGCCCTAGATCCGCGGCCCCGGCCTGGCACGACCTACTATTTCTTCGCCCACCTTACACCAACCCCCACCCCCTCTTCATTTTCGTGTACCGCAACCCTGTCACACACACACCTTCTTCCCCTCCGCGCTCCGCCCCCTTTAAGCTATTTCGCCGGTACGTGCTCCAATTTCCAGGATTACATCCCCTCAACCAACCAACCCCCTCTCTTTCTTTTTCTTTCTCTTTTTTTTTTTTGATGACTACTGACTTTGAAAAGCTAGGATGAGTGTTTACGATGGCACTGGGATTAGAATATTTGTGGGAACTACCGCAAACCCTCTCATGCAACATCCCCTTCCATCCTTCGATCCTCTCTCAAAGGTACATGGATTTCCTGGATTAGGATGCTACCCTGTTTTTTGGTAGCTTTGGAAAGATGGAGATATTTAGGGGTGGTTTTTGTGAATTTATTTTGCGGGGGTGGATTTGGGGTATTGGTGAAAATTGTGGATATGATTGTTGTAAGGGGTGGTTTAATTGTGGGAATTTAAGGAAGACGATGTTTGGTGGTTTATAATGAATTTGTATGCTTTGCTGGAGAAATAGAAGTGGGGCAAGTATTCAGGGAAATGTTGGTCAGTGTCATTGCAAGAGAATGACCCCGAGCGACAGTAGTCTCTCTTGCTGGAACGACGAGTTTAATTCTTGGATATTCTGTATTCTCTATCCGAGTGAGAAGCACGATGCGATACTCATGGGAGTTCGCAATTGGTCATTTGCAATTGCAAGCACAGTAGTCGGTGAATTGCAAGGGGAGAATATAATGGAGTCCTATGGTGTTCTACAACGTGACTGGCATTCACTAGTACTTTTGCATTCTATTGTACAGGGTGATACATTTCTCTTCGAATTAACATTGTTTAATCAACAATATTAATTACTATCATTTAGTTTTTCAGAGGTGCAAAACTTTATGTTTAATATAAAAAATCATTCTTTAATTCTGGCTTTATTTAAGAATCGATGCATTGAATAATTCGATGATTCAAAGTGAATGTATGTGCCTGTAGAACGAGCCGTAAATGCGAAGGTGTCAGGTGTGATGTAAATGAGAAAAATGAGGCTCTCTTGTTCTCTTTGTCTTGCAGCCGCTGCTACTGGTGGCTGGCTGGCGGACTGTAGGTCAAGATCACGCGCTGCTCCGGCATATTTTGCGACCTCGCGGGACCTTGGCTAGTGTGTGTCTAGGTTGCCAGCCCGATATCTAACGCGATCCTCCAACCTTACACTCCCACAAATTTAACCCTTTCTATCCTGTTATATTTCTCAATTTCCAAAAATGATTTTTTCTCTCTTCGAATCATGTTTATATTCGTTTGTCTCGTTTCTTTTTGTACTCTTTGAATTATATAATTTATCACAACACGGAGAATAACGATTGCACTTACAATCTGTGAAATTCGTAAGTCTGTTCTACTCTGCTATATTTTTCAATTTCCAAAAATCACTTTTGTTCTCTTCGAATCATGCGTATATTCGTTTGTCTGGTTTCTTTTCACTGTCTTTTAATTGCGTTATTTTTTACACCGCAGTGACTAATGATTGCACTTAAAACTTATGAAATTTATAAGTCTCTGTGTTTGTACGATTTCAATATTGGCATTGTTGAGTATGCTTAAAAGAGATTTTGGTTGCTTTAGGTCAGTGTTCGTAATGGTGATGGGAGTTTCGTCATCTTTGGTGATCCTTTGTACCAACAACGGGGAACTCCCCCTTTTCAGAGGCTCGTAACCCGCCGCAGTACGCAAGGTGCCTCATAAATATCCTCTTTATGCGATTCTATATGTATGTATGTGTATGTGTGTGTATGTGTGTGCCTGTGTCTCGGTCGCCGTCTCTAGAGCAACGACTGACCGATACTGAGATCGATAGCCTCGCGCTTATGTGCAAAGCCCATTTGCCTGTGTCCCACCAATGATATTAACACTTCCCTTCCACCACCAAAAAACTAACAAACCATTAAACTCTTCAATATCATACAAACATAAAATAAACTCCAACGAAAAACTAATACAATCAAACCAATCGAATCATCGATCAAAAACTACCAAACTATATATATCCACCTTAATGTAAATAAATTCAACATCCAATAACACTCGAAATAGAACAACAATTTCAAATTAGATCAACGAGACACTCCCCAAAGGATGCTTGGCACGATTCTCGTGGCAAGGATATCGATTTCCCATAAATCCTGCTTAGGATGAAAATCCTTCTAACAAGGTTTAATTAACACACGAAGGTAGTACGAAGGATCAAGGAAAATAGAGAGATTCCCTGACAGAGTAACATAACTCGGAAATGCTAGTAGGCAGAGAGAAAGATAGAGAGAGAGAGAGAGAGAGCGTAAGAGGGGTTGCGGGAAATTCGGAGGGGGTGGGGGTTGGTTGGTTGAGTCGGCGGGGGTTGCTAGGTGTCTGGAAGGGGGTCAGCTCGCATACACCGAGCGTGGTAGTGCACCTGACCCATTTACCCCTCACAGTATTGATCGACCTAATTTTACAAAACCACCCCTTCTCTCTTCTTCTCCTCCTCACTCACTCACGGAAAATCCATCGTTCTATGTGCGTGTATACAACAAAGAGAGAGAGAGAGAGAAAGAGAGATTATTGGCCGAAAATTACGCATCATCATCGCATCATCCCCATCAGTTGGTAGATGCGATGGCCGGCCAGGGTATCCTTGGCTGCACACGCGCTCTCTACTCCTCCATTTGCCATCCTCAAATAGATCCACAGCTATTAATAGCAACTCTCCGACGCGCTCGGGGTGCGAGAGGGCGAATATACCCACTTTAATAAGAGCTGCATTTCACTTGGCCGGGAAATGCTGCTGCATTCTTTTTGTGAATGATAAAAATCGTTGATAATTAAGTCTGTATTTCATGTTGAATTCAAAGTTTCTTTTCCGTGTATTTCTTGTGCCGTTATATTTCTTGAGATGTATGTAGAAATATTGTGAAATAATAATACTGTTTTATAGATTAAATTTGTATACTCGTTGGAAAAGGTATGATTTTTTTCTGCTATCTTTTTTTCTCATGCTATGCTATTTCCTACCAAGGAGAACTATGTAAAGCGTAACGGCGTTACGGTATAACTCGGCGAGAGCAGCTGCAGAACGGCGATTCCTGCAAAATTGGGCCGCGCAACTGGGTCAGCTTCTCTTTGCTCCGCTTTAAAAATATGGATTTCCCGCCTGGCACCGCCCCGGCGCGTACACTCTACCTCTTCTTTCTTTCTATCTGCGCTTTATAATATCGTTCAAACAAACAGACACCTTTACATTTTTACAATTAAAATTCGGTTTAGTGAGAAGAAGATCGAATATTTTTATAAGTATTTGAAAGAGTTTGTAATTACGATGGTGAAATAACTCGTGCTCTTGGCCGAGCAACTCCGAAGGGGGAAACACAGGCGGCTGGCCACGAAATCCGAGATACTCGCAAGTCGCGCGGGCGTATCGCGTGTGCACGTGCAAATGCAGTGCATGTGCTGCTGGGTGGATAAAAAAAGAGAGTGCGGGGAGAAGGCGTCTTGCTCAATTTACCGGGATCGATTCGCCCGTGAACGCAGCCACCGCACGCGCAGAGCTCTAGTCACCCGGTAAGAGTCACGAGAGTAAGAGAAGCCGGTTGCAAAAATAGACTTGTCCCTCGGAAAAACTGGCGGAAACAAATGCTTTTTAGAGGATCCAATTATTAAAGTAGTTGGCCCATAAAATTATTTCCTTGAGATGTTCTATAAACTATGATAGAACATTCTTTATAATATAGGAAGACATAAAGAAAAATCGTTGGACTCGCATTAAAACCCGCTAAAAAATTATACAAAATTATTCAAAACTTCAAGTCCTTAAGAGTGTTTAATAAGAAAATCCAAGTATTCGAACGCGTTAGACTAAATCTGGAGTAGGAAGAGTACGAGGAAAAAGATTTCGAGAGGGTAAACAGGGAAAGGAGAAGAAGGAATGAACACGACACAAGTTATCCAGGTGAACGAGGATGTTTGCTAGCTGTCGGAACTCTACCCCGTTTTCCTTAGCTCGTTTCCAGCCTTTTTGCAGCCTGCTGACGTCAATCCAGAAGGAGAGTCGTACCGAGGACTCCGTGCAAGAAGTCAGCTCTTTTTGCGCTCTCCACGTTTCGGAATTATCCTCCGGGGAACTTTGCCGCTCTCTTATTGCTTTGTGTCGCGCAGGAAACTGTTACACGTCGGTGCGCCTTGTATTTCTATTTCGTTCAAGGACTAAAGATTATAATCGAAGCTAATTTAACGAGTACTATTCGATTCTACCAATGTCATAATAAAATCATACGAAATCTTAATAAAGAAGATATTTCATGAAAGAATATAATACTGCATCTTAGCAATGGATTTCGTCATCGATAGGATTGTGGATTGGAAAGGCATTCGATTTCTCCTCGGGTGACCTTTCCTTTCACGCGGGCCACTTTTGGGGCAGGTCGTGCTTGTGCGTGGCAAGCGAGGGCCAGCTGGGACATGCCAGGGAGCAAGAGAAGAGAGGATGGTTGTTCGTTTCTACCTGCAAGTAAATGCATGTAACAACACGCCAGTGAATCTTCAGGGCCACTGGCACCGGAGAGGGCTGCGGCGATCCTACCAGGAGGACCATCCTGAGATCCCCGGAGGCACGTCGTCCTTTGTCAAGAGGATCCTCTCTCAAGCCAAGGCAGCCGGCCAGCCAACACTCTTCTCACTGTGCACGACTTCGCTCGGCCAAGGTAAAAAACGAAAAGTCGAGTTGGAGGTCGTTGCCATCCCATGAAACAGCCGTGCGCGCCACCCTTCGATGGACGAACCAACACTTTGTGTTCACGTATACCTCGAAATATTTCGGACAAGTCTTTTTTTTTTATTTATTAGAGCCTTTTGTTTGTTTCTTTGATATTTGGGGTTTTTAATATATCGATTGTATCTAAAGTCGAAGAGGTATTTTAGATGGAATTCTGGAAGATGGAAGAATTGGCAGGTGCAGGATGCAAGTATCCTAGGATATTCGGACAGTTTAAACGTGCTTGCTACCCTCCGGCAAATTGTTCTCTCCTCGTTCTCGAGTGTACTCGAATCACCTTGTCGTTCCTGTCGTGCTACTATCGCCCGGGGAGCCATTCTTCTGTCCTCTCTCCTTTAAACTACTTTCTACAGTTTCTACCGAAGGAGAATCGCGAGTCCCTTTCAATGAAAGTCGATTATAATAGGATACATAATTGAAAGTGAGATTCATTGACTATATATTACGTCAATCGATCTATCATAATAAATATTATATCGAATTCTTAATGATCAATGAATGCTTTTTGAAAATCTTCGCTATAAATACTTGATCTATTACCAATAGAGTTCTCACAAGGATGATCGACGAAGTCGAAATTTCATTGGATAATACTAGAATCGAATGGAAAAGGTCATCGATCTCTGAGTGTCGAGATGTGGCTCTCGGTGGGATTTTTTCTCAATGCAGCCGCGCGTCGCGGTGGTACTTTCCAGGGGTCCAAGGGAGAGGGTGGGAAAAAAGAGAGAGATTTCGGCAAGATGCGTCTGATGGAGGCTGTAAAAGCGACGGGACAGGTGTCCAGCGTGAGGGTGGGTTTCACGGTCTAACGGTCGGCAACCGGACGCTTCGCTTCATGCTCGCTCGCACTGGCTTGCCACTGTCGTTGTGGGTGCCAAGCCATTCTCAAAGGGCACGCCAGTGTCTGGCATGAGAGATTTTCGTTGCTCCCTGTCCTATAGGAACCCCATGAATGCACCCTTCCACACGCACGAGGGCACATCCACACTTATACACGCGTCTACAACACAGTTCAGACGAAGGAAGGGCACCGGCACCGGCTAAAGGGATTTTTCAGAGGGATGCTGGACCGAACACCATCGACCGAACCCCACCGTATTTCATCTTTTACGATTTCAGTCTACGACCGTAGAGAGATTTTCTACACAGATTACTCTCACCCTTGGACCAACTTCTATCGAAGCTCTTTCCCTTGTTAATGCTTCAATATTTACCACTAAATTTATAGAGAATCTTAAGAACGATTTTAAAGAATAATTATTTAATAATTATAATAAAAGGATTGATTTTTAATGATAGTATTATAGTAATATAGAATAGAATGATACGAAATATTCTGTGGTAAGGTTTCTCAGTTTTTCGAAGTTGGTATCGGTCTAGGGTGTCGGGTGAAGGATTTCGGGACCTTCGAGTCTCTCCGAGTGTCAACGACCCTGAAGGAGGGAGAAGAGAGCGGCGGGGGAGGTGCGACGCCCGATCCGTCTGTCCCATTAGATCCCCTTCTTTTTCTATCTCCTCTCTCTCCATGGATACTTTTACACATTAGCTCTTCGGGGCCTCTACTCACAATTTGCTGATACACACGTACTCTCTCAGGGCCGAGAGAGTGCTGGCTGGCTAGGGCTTCCACATGGAGTTCGTTGCTCCAAATCACTAAGGAGCCGGCGGCCTTTTTTAGTCCGAGCGCGAGGGAAAGACGCCGAGGGGGATGGTGGACCAGGAGAGGTTTCAGGAAAAGGTTCAGGTTCTCTCTTGAACTTGGGCCAAGCCTACAGCATAGTCTTCAGTCACTAATACAATTCACTCGCAGTAGAATATATCATTGGAATTCTAATGTTTAACTCCCTTTTTTCAAAACGAATTAAGATTACATTTATCACAGGTAGAATCACGTCGATAATTAATATTCCCCATTAAATATCGCGATAGTCAGAGTTAATATCTACAAAAAAAACATCGTCGTCACTCTTATGCTTTTACCATAAAAGGTGGTGTCAAGTTTTTCAAGAGTGTTCAGTCAAAATTACATGATAAATTTAACGCTTACGTACAATCCCGGCATTTATGGAGACGCGTGTATCGTTGAATGATTGAACGATTGAAGGTTGAATTGTAAAAAAAAAAAGAAAGAGTGGCGAAAGATGACTTACCCAATTACGTGTGGCACATCGATGGAGTGGGAAGAGGCCCGCTTCCGATCGCCAGCCATATCTGCGAGCCTGGCGAAATCAGTATCCTGATCAGCAAGCCGGGCGCTCTTACGTGACTCGAGCAATCTGACCTCGTCGATGCGTTTGGTCAGGCTCATCGTACCCTGCAACAGACAGGATCAACGCACCCAAATTAGATCGAATGTCCCGAAGGAAGAGTAGAGCGGGAGACGAGCATACTCTCACGCTGCCGTGAATATCATACTCGTCGACATCAGCCAACAAAAGGATAGATTTTTCCTGGCTAACAATGCATTTTCACTGCTACAGGATTTAATCTCAAACTTGTCACATACACATTCAAAATACTAAGAATCTTTGAAAATTCATTATATTGGATCAATTAATATGATTATTTTGTTTATTCTATTATTTCGATTATTAAATCGTATAAAAAATGTAATAGAAAATTATCATTAAATATATATATATATTGATTTTAAAACAGTAAGAATCTTCGAAAATTAATTATATTGGATCAATTAAATACAAGAAAGTACGAAATCAAGAGTTTGACGATCGAAAGGTTGCATGTCCAATTGGATGCGCGCACCCCCATTTCTATCTACTGCTTCTTATAAGACGATCGAAACAGTCGTAGGCATCAGCGTGAGCCGATGCACCGTTCGGGCTTCGCAGCTCGAAGCGGAATCCTTTTGAAACCCTAGGAACTTTGTGCCCCTGGCTATTTTCCTCCTCCTTTTTCCCCTTTTCTCTGAGAGCATCACACGTATGCGTGATCGTCGAGCAACGATCTTTTAAAGCCTTCCGCACCTCGAGAATTACGCTCGATCACACCGCGCAACGATGAGTTCGCTCGCCTAATGCGATTACAACACGCACAAAGAGCCCGATACACTATTAATCTTCGCGAAGAAGACAGCGCAGCAAGTATTAGGCGTGCGAGAATACATATTGCCGGTTTTAATGTCACACTTTATCCCTTGAAAGTACTTTTAATGCTTTCTCACTTCTCTTTTAGATTGGATTGACATTTATTTTAGATTAAATAACCATTTCTACGAGTGTTTTTAAGATGCAACTCTTTTTCCAGTACTTGAGAAATACCAGTTTCTTCGATAATCGAACTTCAATCGCCTGAAGCGCCTCGTAATCAGATCGAACTTCCCATTTAAGTGAAAGTTGAAGTAACACTCGTTACTTCTCCGGAAGTTTCTACCTTCGAGCCACGCCCGAGAAGCTTTCATAATTCTGTATGTGTCTTTTTGTTTTTCAAAGTACAAACTTTAAATAACATTTCACTCGTTGAAGTATCCTGTAAATTGAAAGGTAAATGGAACTCTCGACAATTGTCACTGGCGTTGAACAACTGTGTCACCAATTTCACGGAGCGCATCACCGAGCGCGCTCGCTCGAAATTGGCGGAGAAAGTACGAAATTTTGGAATGCCGAGCGGCGTGCCGCCACTTTCCCTGGTGCGGCCTGAGAGTTAATTACCTTTGACAGTGATTACTTCCTCGTAATTACTGGAATCACCGTCGGGATTCCCGGCGGAGGGAAATCCGTCTATGATATCGACGATGATTGCACTTGCGTAAGCCATGGTGCCACTTAAACTTAAAACTCATCTGCTTTAATAGTTTCGAAAAAATTAAAAGCATCATTAAATCATTTAGCAACAGCTGGCGTTTCAAAAACAAACAAACAATTGTTATTATATTTCAAGAAAGTCTGGATGAATATTTATATCTCTTTAGTAAATCAAATTAATAAAATATAATATTCGAGTAATTAAAAGGAGTGAAAAAAATGGAGGATGTTTGTAGTTGTATGGAAAAAAAGATATCCGTGCAAGCAGGCAACCAACACGAAAGTAGTTAAACCCTGGCAGGCTTGAGATTATATTCGCATTACACTTCTGGCAAGCTTGTACAGGTGGAGGCGAGTTAAGCGAGAAGAACGTATCCGGATACGATGAAACCGGCATTGACCAGCGTGCACGAAGAGCCAGCTCTTCTCTTATTGGAACAGTGAAACGATCTTCCAACAGAGAAGCAACCAAACTCAACCGACTTTCCTTCGAGTTCTGCTGGTTTCGTCGGAGTGCGGCAATTGCACCTTTCAATTTGTCCAAGGACACTGAGTCGCCCGTTATTAAAATACTTCGGTAAACACAGAGCGCGGAATGCCTTTGAAACGAAAACCTTTAACTTCGAATACACTGATCGAGAATAAGAATCGAACTTTCGAAACCTGTTACAATTAGAAAATAATAACCTTATTCCACTTTGATTGCTCCACAATTTTTTCTTTAAATCAGAAATGAACTATTATTAATTAAATAATTTGGAATCAAAGAATTCCAAAGGAGTTTTAGTCGACATTCTCAATCGACGAACATTCCATCGAATGATCGACAATTAATTTCATTAATTTCTCCCACAATTTTTTCTTTGATTCAGAAATTAAATATTAACAATATATAAAATGAAGTATATAATAGAATAAAACAGTTCGAAATGAGTTTAAATCGACATTCTCAACCCACAAGCATTCCATCGAATGATCGACAATTAATTTAATTAATTTCTCCCACACTTTTTTCTTTGATTCAGAAATTCAATATTAACAACAAACAAAATGAAGTATATAATAGAATAAAACAGTTCGAAATGAGTAACAGTCGACATTCTCAACCCACGAGCATTCCATCGAATAATCGACAATTAATTTAATTAATTTCTCCCACAATTTTTTCTTAAATCAGAAATTAAATATTAACAATATATAAAATGAAGTATATAATAGAATAAAACAGTTCGAAATGAGTAACAGTCGACATTCTCAACCCACGAGCATTCCATCGAATGGCACAGTGGCATTGAAAGAACTCGAGATATCTAATTGCGAGTACGGAGATGACTCTATCATCAGTCGGCTGAGATTCCATGGAAAACGGGTGAGTGTTCGGGCAATCATCTCGTCCGGTACACGTATGTGCAGGCGGAAAGCAGAAGGCGTGGGTACGAAACGAAGGAATTCGCCTGAGCGCACTTGCGCGCACGCCCACGCGCTCTTAGATATTTATGTGTATCACAAGCGCAATTGTTCGCCGGTACGTGAGTGTCTACATAATCGAATGTTATCGTTCTAGCACTTCAGTGACGTCGGCTTTGCCGAATGACGCAGAAACGCGTCTTGCCAAATTCAATAGGCACGTGTGAATTCCTTGCCACTCGGTGGGAGGAAATACTAGCTGAATCGCTTTAAAGAATCATTGGACGAATTTAGTATCAATATAAAATTGCAATGATTGTTTTATAGCATTAAATATTTTATACAATCTTCCTATACCTTTGATAGAAATTAATAGGAAGAGAGACAGTTTTTATATGGTAGTTTAAAAAACAGATTTAGATGATGTTAAAGATTGAATGAGTAGGAATAGTTTATAAAAATGCAGATATAAGCGTATGATCGAAGTTCCACGCGGAAGTCAATTTCCTGTGTTTACGTGGTGCTCGCTTATTATTTATTATGTCATTAACCGGTTAGTGCACTTTTGCCGGTTAGAATCCGGTGTCCTCGAGCGAACACACGCGTGCTATTCGATCGCTTTTATTTTATTAATGCCAAGTCCGATATCACTCCGAGTAAACACGATGTGCCACCTCGACTACGCAGTCGACACGAACATAAGTGAATTCCTGGTAAACAAGCTGCGAAACGATGCTCTAACATTTTCCTTGTTCAATTGAATCAATAACAGTTCGATTGATCAATAGAAATTGTCTAATTGAGTAAATAATTTCTAAATATCCTACTTATCATTAATTCATTATTAAACAGTAATTCTTGACGTATTAAGAATAATACTACGAATGATATAAATATATCAAATTAGACTCTTCCCACTTCTCAATCATTTCCTCCAATCATTCATTATCACCGTCTTTACTCTTTCGTCTCACTCTCATTAACTTTATCAGGGGACAAAGCTAGAACGCGCGACAAAAGCTGATCCAGTTGTCGCGCGGCCGATAAACAAATTCGTAAATCAATCTCGAACTCAATGACCCAGAAAACGGACAGAGCTCGCTGTTAATTATCTCAGAAATGAAACAATCCTAGAACCGATCACTTCACTCAACTACGATGAAATCATCCGGAATCAAGTAAATTCCATCTGCAACTATACTTAATAATTTCTACAATATATACTTCCAACTGGAATATCCAATGATTCTAACGCACCACTGATTAATACATTCAATAAATACCACAGAGTCATTCGCCACACTCATCATCATCGCTGACACCATGACAAACCAGTTAATGCCGGAAAACAGCGGGGGACGCAACATTTATCTAGGAATCTCGCGTCGCTGATTTTTGCCATGGAAATTCCACGCATAGAAGTGCAAAATGAATATTGTCTGTTGCAATGATACAAAGCACAACACGCACACGCGCATTCCGCGTACCGTTAATTCGATAAAAGGCTTCAATTACTAGCCGGGTAATAATAAGCAATAACGTTTGAATTAACAACCGGCAAAGTTCCCAGTGAGCGCGGCGTTCCAGGATAGCAAAGCAGAAACACGATGGCCATCTATTCAGCTGTTAAAATATATGCAGCTGCCAAACGTTATTCGACACCGGTCTTATCTATGTACACCGAACACACTACGAAACATAGCCGCACTGTTTCTCTCTTTGTCTCGCTTGTTCGCTTCGACCTGTCCCGGTCAGATGCTGCTTTTGTCAGCCCTGCAACCAGACACGCTTTCGACAGAGCTTCAACACGAGGCGCCAGGCCACACTTCCTCTCATTGGAATTTCGATACTTCTCTTAAATTCTGTTTTAAAATTGATATATATTTTTTGGATTATTTTTTATTCTATAGAATGTTGAATTATATCAATTTGATATAATAATTAAGGAGTTGGTTAATGTCTGTTTATTTTTATAGAATTTCGATGCTTCTCTTAAATTCTGTTTTAAAATTGATATATATTTTTTGGATTATTTTTTATTCTATAAAATGTGGAATTATATCAATTTGATATAATAATTAAAGAGTTGGTTTATGTCTGTTTATTTTTATAGAATTTCTCTTCCTGTTGAGTATTATCGATGTAGGCGCGATAAGTTGTAACAAGGTCTTGGAAGATTTACGAGACTCGTCCAATGCTTTCTAAAGCTTCGAAAACCCGCTGGAAAGAAGAAGCCTGTTTCCTGGATTTCTGCGGCCTTGAGAGTGTCACGAGTGTCTCTCCGGTGTTATTTTATAAGTGTTGGTAATTGGTCGATGTATATATTTGAGATGGTAAAGTGGAATTCACACGGACGATGGCCTTATTACGATGTCCGGTTGATATACCTGTTGGATCTTGGTTTCCAACCAGATGTGTGTATCTCGTTGATACAGCCGCTCTCGCTTCTCCCTCTTCTATCTTTTCAATCCTCTTCAATACTGAAAGTGAGCTTCTTCTTACTAGACTTGTTTGACAGTGAACAGCGAGAGCACGCGAGCGCGCGTTCCGTCGACGGTTAATTATGTGTGACTTCCTAGTTGGCCTCCGACGACCCATTTACACACTAACTCCGACTAAAGCTCGTCGATAACTGAGAAAACGTATGCGCTTAACAGAGTTCGAGCCAACTTACCAAACTTTTCCCTTACAATATATCGAACAACGGAAGTTTCTCGTCATATCCTTTAAGGAAAATATCAGCAGACAGTTCACAGGTGTGACGTCAAATGTAAAGATCGACACGAGCGAAAGGTATTATCATTACAAATAACGAGCGAGTGATAGTGTCGAGTGAATACGTATTAGGAAGAGGTGAAGGCTGACTAAAGCCCATTCACTATCATATGAATGACGTTTTGAGAGTCTAGTCGAATTCCTAGGAAGCGCGTCGACGAGCTGTAACATTTAATGCTTGAGGAATTCGAGTGCGGGGCGATAATAGTGAGAGAGTAGGTCGTTACGAGGCCGATTTCGGAGGAGGTCAATTTTAATGATCGCATGGAAAAGACAGGGTCATCCTTCAATGAAAAAGTATTGTCTCGTCTCTTGGTTTCTCACATATTTGGCGCTGCCATTGTCAAGTTCCTTTAAGCTTAGTCTCACAGCATGAGTAAGTCGGAAATCTGTTAATGGCTAAATCGGAAGGCGGCTCCATTTCCAACAGTCGACACGAAGGTCGATTTGAAAGAGGGAAGGTGAGGGTGTAAGGGGGCTGCTTGCGAGGCCTTTTTCTTCCAGCTGAACTCTCTCACCTTCGCGCGTACCGCCTCGAGCAGCTCAAAGGCCACGCGAGAGGAAGACCGTTCAAAGGTCACTGGCTACACTCGCCCGGCTCAAGACAAGCTTAAGGGCACGCTCCTCCCATGGAAATCAAAATTCTACCGACAAAAGAAATATCCTAGTATCAAATTCAAAATTATCTAGAATGAAATTCTGTTGGAATATAGAGAAAGAAAATCTTCCACCCTAAATTCATTGAAATGGAAATTACATTAATTATTCGATGAAAAAATCTTGTGGAGACAGAAAAAATCACGGAAGAGAATCACGGAAGTTCAATTCCAAGGTGGGGAAGTACACGTTAACAGTGGAAGTGAAAGGGGAGGGAGTAAATCCCAAGAAAGAGATAGAGAGGAGAGATTGGCTCTAGTTGGCAGCATGCCACGTGCTCTGGGCTGGATCACTTTCACCGGCTACTTTCAAATTTCTTCCCTCTCCTCTTTCTTTCTCTGCTCCATGGCATTCAGAGTGTGCTTCTCCTATCTGGTATCGATTCCCACCCCTGGTTCTCTTCGTGGCAGAAGCAGACGCGTGCACTCGATAAATCTTGGCTCTAAGCTCTCGAGAATCGAGAGTCGTCGACCTTCTTCCAGGACTTTGCGCGCAACACTAACGAAATTATCCATTAAATTAACGGTGTACTTTTTTAAAGTCAGAAAACATTCATTATATTGTTGGTGAAGTTGTAAGAATATTCGTTGTAAATTCTTGCGGGAGAATCAGTCAAGATATCCGCTTAAATACGAGAAGAATAATCAACACTTGTATTAACTATTTGCAGATTTATATTTTAATGGCACAATTTTTTCAAGTCATCAAGTTTCTAAGTTTTCGTTGTTGAAAAACTAAAGCAACTGTCAGCTTCGTCAATTATATTCAACATACTGAATTGTACCACAAAACCACTACAAATATTTTGAAAATCTCTAATTTTACGAACTTTTCATTCTGATAAACAGGGAAGATCTTTTTCTTTCGACCATTCCGTCTCTGGAATATCTCTCTGGCGTCGATTGGTTCCAGTGCCGGCCGGCCGGCTTGTTGTTCTCCGGTCACCAGCCACACCGGATCTTCTCCGCCCTCTCCAACCGACCGCTCTCTTATGCATTTGAAAACATCGCCAGCAATTGCGTAACCCCATTTGTTGGATAACCGTCGCGCAAAACTGGCCGTGACGCGTGACGTCACAGGCCGGAAGGAATTATGCGAAAATCCTGATGAAAGCGACCTCGGAACCCTTCCGGAATCCCGGTTTTAACACTTTATATTTTTACGAAGTACGAGTCAAATGTACAGGGTGATTCACTTGTCTTTGAATCGCCAAGGTTGGATATAAACCGTTGAAAATGGTACAAATATTTACCGAGCCTTTTCCACGCACTAACATTTATTTATAATATTAAATTATACCAATAATGGAAATAATTAGAACTCCAGTATGAAGGGGATGATTAAAAGGCAAGTGAGTCAAATATACAGGGTGATTCACTTGTCTTTGAATCGCCAATATTGCATATAAACCGTTGAAAATGGTAAAATTATACGATGTTGAGTAATTTTAATATAAAAGAGTATTTACCGAGACTTTTTCACGCACTGACATTTATTTATAATATCAAATTGTACCAATAACAGAAATAATTAGAACTCGAGTGTGAAGGGGATGATTAAAAGCCGAGTGACTCACTCAGTACAAACAAAAGATAAATTGTAGGAATTTCGAATTTCGTTGGTTCATTATTGTATTGACGAGCTTCCACTTGGACTCTGCGACTGGAAAACATGTTTTGTCATTGGGAATTGTTTACTGGCTTGATTGACTCATTATTATCCTAGTCGAGTGTTAGATATTCCAATAAAAGTTTCAATTATCGAATTATGTATTCTTCGAATTATTCTACTAAATTATACTAAATTATACTAACAATCTATTTATCTTCTATAATATACCAAGCTAATTCCTCGCGTTTCAACATCCCATAAGGATTACAGGACTACCTGGACTATAATCCTAGCTACGCTTATGGTGTTAGGAATTTTGGAGAAGGGAAACCTGTTCAATGGTGGCGGCATGAAAGAAGTCAAGCATGACGGGTAGAAAAAGGCTGAAGAAAAACAGGGTGAAATTGGGCAGAGGTGTAGAGAAAAAGGTGGAAAGGTGAAGTTGGGTAAGATCGGATGCGTTTCCGAGGATGCGGTGACCAAGTATTTTCCGAGTAAGTGCTCTCCTCTCTCTTTCTCTCTCTTTCTGAAGAGAAGAGCGAAGAAGAGAGTACACAGTGGTTTTGCGCGCGCGTACACCGCTTGCGAAACGCAATACACCGGGTGAAAGTGCATTCGCTTCATTTCACAAGGCTTCACTCTCCTGCTCGCTCCGGCCACTATGCACGCTCGCTTCTCCTGCGAGCGGAACACGACGTAACCCGCTCGTGTCAGAAGAGAGTTTCGCCTGTTCTTCTTTCTACTCTGCGTGCGTAACGACGAGTAAACACACGCGTGTAACTTGCGAGCGAGTATGAAGAAATTGATCTTGTTGTCTTTGGTGGTTAATAAAGATGATATTATAATGTTAATAATTGATTTAAATCTGTTTAAATTATAGATTGTGGTTTGCACGAGTAAGAGAAAGAATGGTTGGTGTGTAATAATGTGGAGAGTCGAAAAGAGAGATTCCAGGCCGCGCTTCTCGGTTACTTTCGATTCCCTCCGCAAAACCGCAAAGCATCGCCATTCGAATCGCCGCAGCTGGCTAGGAATTCTCTTGACTAAACGGCGCAGTGTCGGTGATGTTGAATTGTATGACCCAACAAGTTCCACAAGGTAACGTAACATTTTCGAACACCACGATCATTCTATGAAGTAACTCTCGATTCCTCCTCTTACTTTCCATTCATTTCAATCATTTATATATCATGGAAATAAATTCTCTCTCCTAAATAATATCCCTCAAATCAATAGCAACTGACAAAAACAGGAGGTAAACAATCCCATGAAAAAAGAAGGTATTATAATAAACAACGATCATATTATTAAAACTGAAACATTCTATTCAACACACAAAGAAGCAATGATCTTTATCCTTATTCAAACTAAAATAAAATAAAACTTTACCAAGAACAACAAACGAATCCAACAATATTTCTAACTATCCACTATAAAATCCTGTTAAAATAACTAGCGGAGAATGCAGATTGCAGTGCGCCATTGGGCAAAAGGCAGAGCCGAAAGTCGAGACTACTGGCCGAGGCGACTAAGCGTTCTCGAGCTACTTTCGAAATCGTCGCAGTACTCGCACCGGCCACGTGCACGTGGTGCTCTGCATACCGGCTGACTTTATCACGGTGGCCCAGGCATTCGCAATCGGTTTCAATTCACTACCAAAACCTTACCACCGCGAGACACACTCACACCTCCGCTGTGGAATGCGGCTGTTCACTGTCCTCGCCTTTCGGACACGCGCGCGCGCACGCTCGTACAAAGCGAGGTTAATCACGAAAGAATGTAAATGCGCCGCCAAGCCAAATCATCATCGAGTGATTCGCTCGACGAGGTCTTTTCCGGGTTTCACCATGTTCGTAGAGCAACGGAAGGCCGTGTTCTTTTAAACAATGATAACTGTAAACTATTTTTATCTTCGATAAAGATATTCTGTCGGAAGATTGGAATCTTTAGAGATTCGGAGAGTCAGTTGTCCATATCGACACACTTTTCGGTCGATTGCGAGTCATTATAATTTGTTGAAACTCTATTAATTAAATACAGTTACATACAATGTGTTATTAAAAACGATGCCATTCCAGAAATCATTTATCTAGAATAATGTGAGTCGAAGAAATTATAGAGTATTTCATTTAAATTGCAGACAATCAATTATTCTAATATAAAATAAAATGAAATGTATAATTATTATAATATATATATGATTAGAAGAAATTATGGAATCGTTTTATTTAGACAACGATCCATTGACTAGCGAGTTTACTGATCATTGGAGGTCCAATGAACCACAGGCTTCTTAAAATTGGCCAGGTTCGCAGAGGCCGTGAGCTCATTCGTGGAATGCGCCGAGATTCGCATGTATAACGGGACAAGTAAAATTCAGTGGGTTCGACTACTCGGCAAGAGAACTTTGCCATCTCGAACAACACACATAGACACACCTTGCGATTATTTAGCACAGTCTTAAGAAAGAAAGAGAGAGAGAGAGAGAGAGAAGCGAAAATAATTCGGCATTCTTTTTTCGCCGAAGTCTGTCCTTGCGCCGTCGCTCTACGATTCCGTTAACTGGTCGAGGCAACAATAGAGTCTGGACAGTGTCTGCCAAGTCAAAGAAGGAGAGACGGTTGGCGAGCGACGAAATCCTTTTAACAACTCCACTCCTTTTTCTACACTTTTTATCAAACCAAAACGAATCAAAGACTCCCACAGAGAACCGTACACGTTATTCCACCATTATTTCCGGTCGGCAGGTGGAAGGAAGAAAAAAAATCAATTTCCACCCGCGTTATAGTTACAACCACAATCTAGACAGACTTTTATAATTCTCCATTGTACAAATGAAGGTTTAAATAAAAACGTAGATAACAAGTAATAATAAAAGAACAATTTTCCTTATGATTGTTGAAGGGCGAAGTAGGCCACGAAATTATTGGATTCTCATTGACTTTCGAGCTGTGAGACTCAAAAAAAAAAACAAAGAGTGGTGGGGAATTGGCGAGTCGAAATGAATCAGAGGAAAAAGGTAGCTTTCGTGGAGAGAATTTATATATATATATATATATATATATATATATCTGCGTGGCGGTAAAATCCTGCGCAAGATCCGCTTGGCTTGCGACGATAATTCGTCCGTGACGTCAGCGGAGAGTCGACAGGAGTTGGTATCTTGGTAGGGGAAAGGACCCACAAAGAGACAAGCACCTGGAGAGCAAGCAGCAACTCTCTCTCTCTCTCTCTCTCTCTCTCTCTGCTTACTGGCCGTTCATGTTGAGAAAGGTTCGCGCCGACTGACGTCATCCATAATGATTTCAGCTTCGTACAATATGGAGCCAGCGAGCCTCTGGCCATTCTCTTGTTTTCTATCGCTCTTCCTATATCGTTTTTTTCTATAATCTTTGACGCGGCATGTCAACCTCGGTATAATGACAGCTATCGCGAAGATAGGTTTTGTCAGATAATTAATGAATAAAAAGGTTGAAGATTTAATAACTACAATTTAAGGTAGTCAGTAATAAATCGAATATCCAAGTACTGAATTAGGAATGATGATATTAATTAATTTAATATGATTTATTATGGGGATAGTTGAATTGAAATCGTTGAACAACTAATTTCATGTGTTGGGATCGTTCATATGGCGATGAGAAAAAACCATATTTCCTTCGTGCCAGCTGTCGTGCTACGATGAAATGAGTATATCGGTGAATCGGGTGCAGTTATTAATTTGCAGTTGGCGGGGAAATGATCAAAGGGACGATTTAGAGGGTCGATTTCATCCAACGTTGCGGAACGTCGACGGGCATGTGATTGCTGCCCCTGTAATGACTACTTTCGCAATTCCACGCGGGAATAGCTTGCTCGTGACGTCAAAGGCTCTCTCGTTTCTCTGTGAGTATATTTATATGTATCTATGTGTGTGTGTGTGGGATGGACCAAGATTCGATGCTGTGTAGAATTCTGACGCGGCGAACCCTCATCGAATCGAAGTTGCTTGTGTCGTCGATCGATGACGTCACACTCTCGATTCCACCCCCCGAGCTTCCTCGCAAGACCTTGTCAATTCAAGGTCATTATCACAACCCTCGCAAAATATAGAACCGTAGAAATTTATCACTTTTCAAAGCTTTAAAATAAAGATCTTTTAAAAAAATACTAATCCACTTTTTTTCGCGTGTGTCGAGTTAGTTTCGGTGAATCTAAAAATAGGAAACTTAGGTGATGAAGTTATTAAAAGCCTTCTCAAAAAAGAATCCCACGGTATATGATTTTCCCGTTGCGAGGAGAATCGTCATGATGATCCGGTGGGTATGCTAGAAAAACAGTGGTTACGTCACACGTGAAGCTGCTGCCGGTTATTTTTGCGTGGCGAGACCCGTTCTTAACTTACGTGGTGTGGTGTTTCCCGAATTCCGGGCAATGGGGGCAAGACCAGGGCCCACTCAATGAATATTAATAGGCCGAGAGAGTAGCGGCCAGAAAATATACCATAATCGGCATTCCACACGTCCGCCATTAAATCGTCATTGCTCGTGAAACTCGAGCTTTAGTAAATTTAATCATTTTATTACTTGGAATTATATTATTTAATTCTAATCGTACCGCGATATGATTCTGAGTCACATTACAGTATTGAACTTCAATTTATATGGCCTGTGTATAATATTTTATGTTTATATATAGCTTGTTTGGATACATAAATGAATTTAAACTATAAACAATAACAATAGCATTTTAATTATTCTCATGATTCTCATAAGTGACTGAGAATCATATTGTGATATGATTCATTATAAAAACACGTGGTACGATTATGGTTAATGCTGTTAATTTTATTCAGTATTAAATTGTACCAATAAATAATTACTACCACTGATTCAGTTAGACCTTGGACCAATGACATTGGACGGCCATTTTCCCTAGATAAATCATGCCACATTTTCGCGCTTCCTTTGTGCGCTTTCGAATGACAAACCGAAACGTCAACGGATCTGTCAAGCTCGCAATTGGCCGGTGCTGGCACACCATTATTGTTAATGACTCTTTATTCGCAGAGGTGCGTGCTCGCGAAACGATTGACAAATCCACTCGTACTTGAAATACCTTTGTGCAACTTGACACGATAATTAGTGGCGGAACTTCGCCCTGCCAAAATCTCTCGCTCATCCCCTTCCACTTTCCTTCTGCTCGACTCTATTCAGAATGAGCCACTGATTTAGATGTCAAGTTACTGAGAAGTTTGCCGTAGTTCCTCTTGAATTTCTCTTGGAATTCCCTTAGGAAACTTCGAATACAAAAGGGAACTACGTGATTCCAAAGACTTATCTAAAATCCCTAATGAATCCCCAATTAATTTCCACCGGAATAAATCGAAATGAAACACAACAAATAGAATCGTAAATGGTAAGAGAGAAAGATCTAATTCGACGAAATACTTGCATAGGAAATAATTGTCTGATCGTGTCTCATCTAAATAGATCATTCCAAACCCCAATTAATTTGCACGTACAATCAATGAAAAATTGAAACACAAGAAATAAAATCATAAATACTAAACAACGAAGATCTAATTCGACAGGGAAACAATAATTGTCTGATAGATTTACCAGCAGAACAGCATTATAATCTCTATTGAAATGACAAGAGAACCATCTGTGTGTATATGTGTGTAGAATAAATGCAGTTGCACCTTGGCCCGCGTGCGATTGAGGATCGCCTTATCTAAAGAGGGCACGAGCATGGCGTTTCTATGTATCAAGCTGATCACGAGAACACCAGAGAGCTTACTCCGCATGCTCAAGGATTTCTTTGTTCTCGGTTGCGGGGTCCGAGCCAGCCAGCCAGCCAGCCAGCCAGCCACCGAGCCAGCCAGCACTACTTGGCTGTTTCTCTTTCTCTTTCTAGAGGCTCTTTCTCCCGTCACATCGTCATCGTCATCGTCATCGTCATCGTCATCGCGGCCTTATTGCTTGCCGGCGAGGCCGATGGCGCAACTGCGTAATCGCGCTACCGCCCCACGTGCAGCTTGCACCTGAACGTGAGTAACTAGTGCATGCATAAGAAAGCACGAGGAATTTTAGCTCTCTAAATCTTTTAATTTCATGTCCTGACTTTTCCATATTTAAAATAAGCCTCTTCGTGATATTTCATTATATGTTATTAATATTGATGAGATAAATGAAAGATTATATGTTGTAAGTAATAATGAAATATGATTAGTTCCCTGTTGTATGATTAGCTAAAGTGTATTTAATATTCGAGTAACTATTGTAATAGATATAATTAACCTGTCAATACCTGATAAATTTAAATGAATGTAAATTATAAGAAATGCGTGTCTTTAATTGAGTTATTCTTTCTTACTTATAATTGGCTGTTGGCTTGCATCGAGATAATCATCGCAAGTATATATGGTTCACTGAAATTCGTGCGAAATTATAATCCGGGATTCACCGTCGATAATCACTATTTTCTTGATAAGCTTTTCTCTCTATCAGCAGAGATTGCCCAAAAACGAGTCAGTTGACGGTCGATGTGTGACCGGAAAAAATGTTTCAGATAAAGCGTCCATTAGCCCGGCTCTTCTGATATATATATATATATAAAATATATGTGAATGTCTCTGTGTGTGTTTGACCGTAGTCGGAAAGGACTTTGACTTCACGATTAGTCGAACTCGCTCCTCGGTCAAAGTTACGCGCGGTCATTGTCGTCATTGATGCCTTGCTCGGTAAGCACACGCGATCTGACACGGCAGAACTTTCATTCTCCGCTTCTCGTAATTCCAGGTATACTTGGACTCTTTTTCATTGACATTAAATGGTAAATTAATTGATCAGTCAAATTATTAATCGAATTACTTGACATTCGTTTAAAACTTTGAATTCAATGAAACTGATACAGGAAGAATTTTAATATTAATTGAATTAAATATGACATGCAAAAAAAGGTCAAGTTTTATGGGATATTACAAAGAACACGATGATCAATGGCAAACGATCGATGTTAACGTCACTGCCTGTTTACAATACACACGCTCGACGTACACCTCGAAAGATTCCTATCACGACGAGCGACCGATAAAGTACAGCGCACTTGCTTAATGCATCCTGAAGTGAAATGGCCAAAGTGACGTTGACACACACACACACACACACAGTTTATATAAGTGTAAGAGTAAAAAGTTGCGATCTGAGTTTGTCGGCTCTTTGTGTCTGCCGTTGCGGAAATTGACGCGAAAAAGAAAGGTGCGATTCCAGGCCGCTGATAAGACAAAGCCACTCAAGCCGCTTCCAAAACGAATGAGACATACTTTTCTGGAAGTCTTCATGTAAAACAACCTCCTCTTCTCCTCCTGGAGAAGCCGAGAAAAGAATGTGCACGCGCGCTCGTGTATGTGTGTGTGTGTGTATATACTTGGGGAGTTTCTTCTGAAGCAGTCTTGGAAATAGAAGGGGAAAGATTCCTTGGCGAGGAGAACTCGTCGAGCCGACATTGAAATGCTCGCTGCTGCCAGTTTCTATTACGTGCTTTCTAAGGTTACTACGATGTCACGCTTGCAACCGGAGAGCTCAATGATTCTCTATTATTCCGGGGACAAAGCGATGACTATTACTATTACAGAGGAAATTGTCTACGGCAAGCGTCGAATAGGGAAAGTTTAATTCGATGTGGCTTGAATGTGAAAAGTTTCAATAATCATTTCTATGATGTAATTAAAGAATTATTTAAATTCATCGAGATTTTATTAAGTCGTAATGTTGAGTACTTGCGGTAGGATAAAATCGTGTTCGATTTAGCGGAAGTAATGGCGAAATGAGGCAGAAGGAATTGACAATCCTGACATTGGTTATCCAGTGATGAACAAGAGGGAGAGAATGGCAACTGGCAAGTGATTTTTCATTGTCAAGAAGATCCAAAGGCTATCGGAGGGGGAGTCCAACCGATAATGGAGACGGTACAGCTCATCGGACGTGCTGATTGCGATAAGAGATCTCGAGCGGTACAAAAGACGTCCTTGATGTTTGCCGGCGATTCATTCGCCGGTCGAACAATAACAAGACCTAGAGAATCACGGCCAACGGTGATATTTTTGGAAAACGACCTTTCTCCAAGAAAGCTTGCCAAGGCAATCGTAAAAGTCCTCATTCAATATCATCGTACACCATTAAATTACACACAGCAACACTAATTAACTTATCACGATCTTATTACAAATAACTCTCACTTCTTTCTTACTTCAACAACCAACAAAGATATATCCAACTTATTCGACAAACTTTCCTCAAATTCCACAGAAGCGAACATAACATTTCATTCCGGAACAGACTTTGTCTCAGACAATACCACTTACATATACAACGAAGCAATATTTGCCGTGAGTAGCAAGGCGTGTTCCGAGAAGCCGGATGAAGCTTGTTCAAAGGGGGGAGAGCCAGTTAAAAATACGAGAAAATCCAGGTCGACCAAGGCAGCAGCAGACATACACCAATCGGATACGGTTGAGACTTTTGCCGCGGGAGTGTTAATGCAACTTTTCGCGGAAGGAATGAAATAAAGGAAACGTGAAAACAACACGTCTGCATTGAGCTTAATACGAGGAAAGCCGTGGAATTTTCGTGGTTCTTATCTCGTCGAGATAGAGAGTGCGCGCCTTTTCGTTTCAAGGAAGAAGTCAGCAATGATTAAATGACCGATGAAAGAAATCATCAGACGTGTTAGGACGTGACTGAATCGCCGGGAAACGGCTTATTCGCAACGAAAGAGCAATGCTTTTGCTCCGACAGAACGAGGAGAGATAGTCGAAGGGGAGTGTGACGCATCGATGGCAGACAGACTCCTCCCAAGGGGGACACGTATACGTATTTGGGCGTGCGAGCAACGACCTCATCCAAACGACGCCGGTCAACGTACGGGTGAGGTCGTGTCGGTTATGTTTGTGTGTACTTGTATTATAGTATAATTTAAGACACAATGCATTTGTCACTTGATATACAATCTGTTCTGTTTACTTTTGTATCCGCGATGTACAGGGTGAGTCACTTGCCTTTTAATCATCCCCTTCACACTCGAGTTCCAATTCTTTCCATTATTGGTACAATTTGATATTATAAATAAATGTCATCGAGTGGAAAAGATTTGGTAAATACTGCTTTATATTAAAATTACTCAACACTCCATCATTGGCGATTCAATGGCAAGTGAATCATCCTGTACTTGAATTTTTATTAAACCTCATTGTATATTAATTAAGATAAAAGAAAGTGTTAGTAAGCATTTGTGGATAATTAAAATGATTATAATGACAAGGTGTATTTAAGTTTATATCTGTCATTAATGATTTCAAGGCGAATCCATCACCATATAGATTCAGAGACACTGTAAGTGCTACTCTTCTGTTTGCCCGCCGCACGCATATACGCACTTCTACTCAATGACTATACGCGTAAACAGAGTGTCGCCGGTTGTTTTGCTACTTTAATTACGTGACGATCGAGCCGGCTCTCACCGCTCGAAAACAGATATCCATGCTCGACTTATTATCGTACGACAGCCGACAAAACCATTCTGCAATTCCTTATATGCCAAAGTGAAGAATTCCTAGCAAGGATTCATTGATATTGATTTCCATCGAAGTACGAATCTCACAGAAAGTATTTCTGCATTCTCCAGGAAGTACACTTTAAGCATCCGATAATTTACTGATTTACACCCAACGAAAAAACATTCGAGGAATCCTTCCGCGTCGTTAAATGAAACGAGAATAACACTGGCGAGGGAAACATGTTGTTTGATTGGACGAGCGTATGAATAAGTCACGTAAAGACTGTCCAAAACAGGCAAGAAAGAAAGATACGAAATCGTATTGCTACGGAACATGGAATTTCTTCATCGACAAATGAACAAAGAAATGTCCGGTTTCTAGTTATAACACTACTATTATCACTAGGGAAATATGTCAACTAGTTCCGTACATACCAGCGTATCAGTGCATACTTTGACGCAGCGGTTAATCGCCAAAGAGATTAGAGATGTTAATGAAGAAAACTATCCAATCACAAAGTGTTTTCAATACAATTCTAGCCTTACTGCCACTGATTCATTTTCTACTACCTTTAATACTCAAACAATAAAATTATAAACAATTCAGGAAAGTTGAAAAAAAAACCCAGCAAAAACAAAGATTAAAAAATACTCCGTAAGATACTAAAAACATTAAGAAAACAGGAATGAATATACAAGCAGATATAAAATAAAAAGAAAGACAGAAAGGATAGCAAGTGGAAATGGTTCAGCTGGCCGAGCTACTTGTTCCTCTGGCAGCAAGTAGAATCAGCTCCGGCCGGCCGGCAATCGGTGTCACTGTGTCGGGCTACTACCGGTGACGTCACGAAGCTCGACACGGCCCCCTCGGTGCCAGTGGCAACTAACGAGAGACTTACGACACTGAATAAGGAACGAGCAAGTAGCCGAGTGAACGAGCGAGCGAGTACGAAGAGAGTCCGATCACCAGCTGGCAGATAATGTTCCAGCGTGCGGGCAAAAACCGGCTGCGTGCGCGCTCGCTCGCTCGCTGCTGCTGCTGCCGGCCGGCTCCACCTTCATTGTGTGCCCGAAGTTCACCGGGCAAAAATAATGCTTGCTCCACCGCAACTGGGTCGTCGAGCGATCGGACCTCTCTGCTATCTTGCGCTCAAGTTAGATTTACAACACTTTCCCTGCATCCACATGTACCGAAACTTGGCTAGAATTAGGAGTTATTACTTCATTTGTTATTAAGTAACGAGATATATTATTTTCAAGAAGAAGTATTGTTTTATTAGAATAGGATAAAATTCGTGAGACAGTTAATGAATGATTAAATCTTTTAAGAGTGTTCTTTACCCTAATTTTAATATTGTATTTTGGTTATAAAATAGTTGCTTGATTCTCTGTGTATAGTTACAGTTAATTAGTACAGTTATATTGATCTAACAGAGTCGACGATACGTTTACGATGAATGGCGTTGCTTCTCCGCATTGGTAAATGGTGCTATCGCGTTTAAAGGGTACTGGGACGAGGTGTCACGAGGCTACGTGGAGTAATGCATCCAGATGCGAGTAATCGAATGGCGGCGAGGACAGAGTTCGCCCGAACGATTTCTACTTGCGATTAGAAGACCTGTTACACACACACACACACACACACGTTCGCGTAACTTCTACCATCGTTAATTCCCTTCTTTAGGCCGATTTTATAGGAGGAAATAGCTCAGGCGCACCAGTGATGATAGTCGAATTACGTAAGACGTAATCTTACTCTCCTTTTTACAAGGAAACCTGTATTACATGTTGTGTAATGCGATTGTTATTACAGGCATCGATGAAACACGCCTGACAGCCGTGAATTTCTGGACAAACATTAGCTGTGTTAAAAAAAAAGAGAGAGAGAGAAATACTTTGATTTATCAAGAAAATATCTAAATCGTCATTCATTCCTTCCTACTGCATTCTCTTCCAAGAACAGACCAAATGACGTCACCCGGAATTCATGGAATCCCGATGAGGCTACTTGTATCCCGGAAACAACACTCCTTCCTGTCAATAATTCCTTGACAACAGAAGGGAATCATTGAGTATATATACAGTTATTGTTTCCAGTCTGACCAAGCGGTGTGTGTTTTGCCGGCATTACATCATGGAAGCCAGTGTTTCATCGAGATTACAAGTTACCAGATATCCCTCTCTATTCTTCTTAAGATCGTTTCCCGGCAGTTGAGGTACTTCTCTCTCCATTGCGTAAGAGGGAATATATCTTTACCCGCGTGACTTCTTGAAAATTGCTGCACTCACGTGAATTAACCAGCGATCTCTCGTCGCTACTTGGAGACACTTTGTCGAGACTACATATATGTGTGTGTATGTGTACGTAATTCTGAAATAAACTAGCGCCGAGGTAGACGAGCGAGGGTATCAACAAGTGACTCTCTTTCCCGAAGCACCAGTGACCTAGACCAACATAATGCTTACGAATTTTCAAGCTTCAATCAAAAGGTTAACTCGCTCTAGAAAACAGAGAGTCTTTGGTAAGTCAAGTTAATCCTGGTGGACCGAGTCAGAGCATTACCGGATGGCATCGCTTCCGTTTATCTCCGTTGGTTCGGCCAGAGCAGCCACATACCAAAAAGGAGGTCACGCAACGGCGATAACGGGAATCCGTGCAACGAACCTACGTGCAATCGCCTCCACGTGGGGAAAAAGCTACTGAAGGAGAGAAGAGAATACCTTGTGCACAGGTGTATGTAATCTCGGGACATTGTCGTACCAAGTACTACTTCCAGTTGCGTGGAAGAAATAAAAAGAAATATTGGGTATTCGATAGTATTGGTGTCGAAAGGGAGTATTACGAACTTTGTTATAATATCTTTCAATATCGTCTCAATGACTTCTTAGTAGAAACAAATAAAAACATTTATAATAAAATAGAACTATTTATTTAACCTATAATAAAAATATTAAATCCTGTGTTTAAATATTTAATAATTATCGAATCAAGTATAAAAGAAATTAACTACATCCAAGCGTAGACTAGTGGGCGACAGCGATTGAATGGTGTTATCCCTGCATTGTCAACAGACACGAATAGAGAAGCAGAGCGAGAGTGAGCGGGAGTATCGAAAGGGAGTATTACGAACTTTGTTATAATATCTTTCAATATCGTCTCAATCACTTCTTCTTAGTAGAAAGAAATAAAAGCATTTATAATAAAATAGAACTATTTATATAACATATAATAAAAATATTAAATCCTATGGTGAAATATTTAATAATTATCGAATCAAGTATAAAAGACTGGTGGGCGACAGCGATTGAATGGTGTTATCCCTGCATTGTCAACAGACACGAATAGAGAAGCAGAGCGAGAGTGAGCGAGCGAGGGGAGAGTGTCGACGTGGTTGGGAGCGAAAGTGAAAATCTGGGTGCAGAGGCGGGTGGGTTGTGCGAGCGAGGCGATAGTAGGTTTGTCGATTGCGCACCAGGGTGGGAATGGCCGGCGGGTCGCCCCGGAATCTAGGCTACGACCCGGTTCCCCGTGCGGCGCGCACTCCGCCTTCTATCATTTCGGTCCAGGGAAACTGGGCAGACGCGCTCGATACAGGACAACTCTGCAAATCGTCCCTTTTTTATTTTACCAAAGCTTCTAATCTTATAAAATCAATCTATCAGAATCATAAATCTTTTCACCTTAATTAAAGATTTAAAAACAGTGAGATAATAATCCTCGAGTGCAAAATATTTATATTAAATAACCAAAATCTAATATCATATATTAAATGTATTATTTTAATTGATTAACTTATAACGGATCCTCTCTCGACAATCTACCTGCGTACCCGGCGTGCCACTCGGAACACCGGCTCTAACTTGGTTTCTCTGTATGTGTAGACCGCGCAGCACACACCTCCACCGGCGCGTTATATCACGAAGGCGGCGTTGCGTAAAATACTCTCGACGCCGGTGCCGGCTCGCACGCATACGTGCGAGTATAGTGTAAGAGCGTGCATTGGAGTTTCTGTATGTACGTGGCAGAGGAACATACTCTCTGTTAACGGAGAGTGTTGGCCGCCTTTCGCCCCTCCATTGGCCCCCTTTTGACTCGACCTCTCGTCGAGTATTCAACGTAGCCTCCTACGATTCAACTGGCATCCTTCTTCGCTTCTCTTTTCTCTTTCGCCTTCTAATGCAAGATTATGTCTTCCTTTCAAACCGGCAATCGGTCATCTGCATAGAAGAGACCGAGATACGCGCAACCGCGACTAGCGAAAGTTTGTTTTCGGTCGATCGCTATTGATGTCTTTCCTTCTTCCACTTCTAGAAGTTAATGATCGCTAACACGGATGTTCACTCTGCGGTTGTACTTCTTCGCTGGGGGATCAATGGACCGACCGCGCGGAGGAGCGCGCGCGCGCGCGCTGGACCGTTAGAGATGCTGTGAGATTGCTAAGTTTTCCAGGACGTGTGAAAGGGAGCTTGTGTATTTTAAGTGTTGTATTATTGAATGTCTTGAGAGAGTAATGTTTATTAAGGATTTACTGATAGTAGATTGTATTATGAAGGTCATGGATTCGTTGAAATAAAAATAGAAATAATGATGAAAGATCTGTATTGTCTATGTGAGAGAGAAAGAGATTGTTTTTGTGGTACGTGTGAAAGGGAGCTCACCCACTTGCACTGTTCCGCGCCACCTGAGTCGAGAACGGCCGGTGTTTCGCGATCCAGTTTCACGGGAAATTCGTGTTGCGTTCAGTCCGGGAGTAGTGGGACATATATTCCGGGTAATTAAGGCGAATCTGGCTCGCACGTGAAAGTATCAGCGAACGGTTGCCGCCCTCTCCGAAAACGCCGCTAGGCGTCCTCACGTTTCTCGGCCGGTTAGGTAATTCGATTACATCGCTTTAAAGCCCAGCACGCGCGCGCGCGAGCGAGCGCATGCTCGACCTTTTCCATCGCTTCAACCGACCAGCAAAGAGGATCTCCCAATCACGCACGCACATGCGTAATATTCCATTGTTGCATCAGTATTTTCGATAAGCGATAACATTATTGTTGCGACGCTGCTGCAAGCGAGGGAGTGCGAGCGCAAGGAATCTGATAATTTTTATGATGTTTGCAAAGTCTGGCGCGATAATTGACCGAGCAGGAAGAGACCGGCATTCTTTTAGCCCAAGCTCCGCTGTTGAACAGTTCATTCATCCCGACGGGACCGGAGATGCCTTATTTATAGAAGGCAGACACACGTAGCAACACCGGCGAACCAAACCGGAAAGCTTCGGGTCGTCGCAGACACCTCCTGTTTGATATCTCCGACGGCTATGATTATTTGTCATCTCTACACTCACTTCATATCTTACTTATCCTAATTGACCTTTATTCTCTTCTACAATTTATAAATACTCCTGCTTATATAAAATATACTTCAAAATTGATAAACATATCTTTCCAATCACTAACTCAACCCAACACTATTTCATTCACCATCCACAACTGTAATTACATACAATGAATTAATTACTCTACAAGAATACAATCGGTGATTCAATCGTCTCTAAGAAAAATCGGAATCAACAGTAGTTGGCAAGCAATGTGAAAAGCATAGATATCGCATTGCCAAGGCATAAAAGCTCCGTAGGAATGAGCTTTCCGCCTTTTAAGTGGTTTCTTCCCGATGGCGGTCGACGGGCTCGC
This sequence comes from Ectemnius cavifrons, assembly GCA_964023945.1. NCBI lineage: Eukaryota > Metazoa > Arthropoda > Insecta > Hymenoptera > Crabronidae > Ectemnius > Ectemnius cavifrons. Next base: position 6,545,987 of record OZ030384.1, on the reverse strand, counting down.
GCGCGCGCGGGCGCGTGCACTTCGTAAATCGATGGGACGTGAGGCGGCCGTTAGACCGTTCGTTCGTCCTACATCGTTGGAAGCCGGCTTTACTACGCTGGAAAATCGTTTCTCTGTGTTTGTGTGGCGATAAGGAAGAGCAAAGTATGTTGCAGGCTCTCATAGGGAAGGCGAAGAAGCGTCGGCAACGTTACGCCAGAGATCTTTCCCTCGCTTTCTCACAAGCGTATGATAGCAACGAGAGTTATGATAGCAAGAGAGCTTGGAATAAAGTACGCGCGTGTCACTGATGTTGCCAGTGGAACGCACAACGATTGAGAGAAGATTGGGAGAACAAAAGCAGATGGTGGATGTTTGATCATTCGTTTCTTCAAATGTCTATGATAGAAAGTTGTGTTTAAAGAGACTACTTAGAAGAGTGTTACTGGAAGAGTGAAAGATGTCGATAATGGTGTAAAGAATGAAATTAAAATATGATTAATAAATCTTGGATATAATCATGGAATACACCAGAATTGAAAGATAATTGGGAGAACAAAAGCAAACGGCGGATGTTTTCCTTGAAATGTCTATGATAGAAATTAGTGTTTAAAGAGACTACTTCAGATAAACATTCAAATACAATAATATTTAGTTGTTATTGCAAGACTTTTTTGAAAGAATTCAATAATGATGTAAGAAATGAAATTAACATATAATTTATGTTATAATTTAACACATATAACGGCGGGATGTTTGGCAAGAAACTACTATTAAATATAATACATAACATCCAAACATAATAATCATCAGATATTCCTAAAAGACTTTTTTAAAATATGATCAATAAATCTTGAATATAAACACGAATTCCTGATGTGTCCATGCAGTTCAATTTACATGACGAACAAAAAGTTCAAGTGGAAGTTAAGGTGCCGGTTGTTTGGATTGGAGGTTGATTCTGTCATTGCCGGCCGGCTGTTTACGGCATGCGTCAATCATCGAGGATGACGAGACCTTTCGCGCGGAGCCGGCGCGTGGAACGCAGCACGCGCAACGCCGGCCATGCCGATCGAGTACACATGCATTCTCGACCCACTTTTCTGAGAAAGGCTCGACCTCGCTTTTCTCCTGGTGGATCGAGTGCGCGCGCGCGCGCAACAGCGGATCTTAAATACGCGCCACTTTTCCTCACCGTTCTGACTCCCATGACGTTGCGCCGAAGCCTTGCGCGATACCCGAATGGACTTGATTTCACTGGATGCAAGTTGCAACGAACAAAACGACATGCGAAGGACGTTTCTCAGTGAGTCAGCTGAATGACCAAGTATGTTCGATGATTCTCTACTACGTTTGGGAATTCGCTGCTTTAAAAACATTATTAACGATCTTCTTGACAACTCTTCTCGAATGACCTCAGACGAGATTCTGAAACCGAGACTTTCTTATTTCTGGAAATTTGGAAAATGAGAGAATCGTTTAGACCCTCGGCCCACTGACACGGCTGACTAATGACGCCTGGTTATAATGACGTAAAATGAGAGGAAGTCTCGAGCTCTCTACGGGGGGAAGGATGGAATTTCATAGAACGAACTATGCAGGAGAGTTCCTTCCCCGGACGTCACACGCTTTTCCACATCGCTTTGTAATCTTAGGTTTCTTTTTTAGAACGTTCTAAGAGAGAAGCTGCTACTTGGAATATGTTTCCCTCGATAAAAGTGAAGCGTCCATTCGTAAGCAACGGTGCGAGTAGCAGCCTACTGAATTTCAAGTTTGAATCCTTAAGTATGTGACACGATAGATCTGAAGGGACCCTTGAAATTGATATTCCGAGTTCCAACTAGCTAATTATGCGAGCGGTTCCAACACCGCAGCTGTCCATCCGGAACGACACAAAGTGCGCAAAGGAACTTTCCCAGTTTGGATGTTTGAGTGAAAGCGTCACAGTGAACGCATTAAATTTGAATAAGTATTGCTCGGTGGTTGGATACAATTTTCAATGTCAAGTGACAACAAAGTCGCGAGGAATGAGCAACACACAGTTTACCTGTGTCGAACAAGGTTGCAAGTATCGATCATAATTTATGACGCGAGCTACGATGTTACGTCACACGTGCGAGTTGCCGGCAAGCCGATATATATATATATATACATACATATATATATATATCGGTCGCTCTCTCTTTTTCCCCGACAAGCGCGCGCGTCCGAGAAGAGAACGCACGAGAGAGCCAGCTGCAGTCAGCTGATTTTGCAGGCTTCGTGGTTGTAAACGCGTCACAAAAAGTCCCCGGCGAGTCACCGTCGATTGACGCGCGCATTCGCTTCCACTCTGTTTCCTTCGTGACTCGCTATTCCTCTCTTTGCACGAGATTTCCAATCGTATTAATTATAATTCTCAACAAGTTTAATTACCATTAAAACAGGTTGAATTATAATTAACTAGTCGAGCCAGTTATCCCGGAACAGAATTCATACGACACGACTGAAATCAATTCGACTTACATAAATCCTTTCTTCTAGTTACAAATCTATTATTATTCCAATTGCAAAATAAATTCATTTATACACCAAACAATTATTCTCATCACTTCACTACGAGCGAACACACACACATACAGCTGTAAGTTCCAAGTTAAAATCGAGTGGTTGCATCTGGCGATTAGAACAATGGCAGCATTGTAATAGGTAAGATCCTACTAAGTCTAAGTCTGAAGTACCGATCTAATTCCCAAGAGCGATGAGCATACGAGCGGTCCACCATACGCGCGTGGTGTGTGTGTGTGCGCTCATAATTAGCGCGAGTGGTGTGACTAACAAGCGTAGGAAAAAAAGAGGCTTCTACTTCGCCATATGGTAACCACACACACAAACACACACACACACACACATACATAAAAGTAATTCCGCCATTCCAGCACGCGTGGTTCCATTTTGCAATTCCATGCCGACACGTCGGATCGACTTGCCGATCAGCATGGTGGCCGTAAGATCGTAGAAAGTCTCGGACTTGCCTACAACTTTGCTACGAGTACTTTGCGCACTCCACTCTCGTATTGCATTTATAAATGTGTGTATGTATGTGTCTGTGTGTGAGAGAGAGACGCCGTCGATGCCCAAGGTAATTGTGCTCGAGCGTGCTAATGATTGCGACACGGCTACTGATGGTGGTAAACAGTGTATATGTGTGTGTGTGGGGTTGCGGGCGACGGGAAAGAAGAGAGAAAGAAGTAGTAGCCAGTGGTTTAAGCAGCTAAGAGCGGAGGCAGCAGAGCAAAAGTCTGTTTAATGGGAGGAGAAGGCGTGCGTTGCCATTGCATTGTAAACTCTATGACCGACTTTAAGAACAAGCGATCATTCGACTAGAATTCAATTCTCTCAATCCCAACAATGCCACCCTTGGCCGCTATATATTGCTCCTATCTCTCTTCTCGAATGAAGCTCATAGATTTTACGACTTTGCCAAGAGAAAGGCGTTGATTACTCTTTGAGCATACTGCAATTCTGCTTTCACTCTCGACGCGCTACTCTACTCGCTTTTCACTTCAACAGAATTCTAATGATTCTGTAGTAAAGTGAAGGTTAGATAAAGTTCTTTGTTCGAAGTCTTTGTTGTTGATCGATGAAGCTTTTGTGTGGAATAATAATACTTGTGTTGAAGTAGAAATTGCTCATTTCCATTCGTTTAGTTCGTCAGGGTTCGAAGGAAGTTTGGAATACTGAAAGTTCGGGGTTGATTTGCATATGCTTTCATTAGAATTCGACGCGGTGGTCTGTCTTCGGGGGATAACTCTTGTGGCAATGGGAGCATCTACTTTATGGAAAACTCAAGTTTCCCATGGAACTGCGAACAACGAGGAGACGCTTTCTCTTGGGAGGCAAGTTGGTTCAAGATGTAATAATACACAGTGGGATATGTGCAATGTAAAGGAAAGCGTAGACTTTGGTATAAAATTCTCTAAATAATAAATCTGATACTAAAAAATGCAATATTATTACAATATTTATAAAGTATTATATAATTGACTATCTATAGATTTCGAGAAACTTTAGAAGAAATTTCGAAAACGAAACAACGAGTGTTTATTGGTTGTTATTTGATATTAAATAATGCAATATTACAATACTCATAGTTCATTATAAAATTCAGAACTAATTTCAAAAACGAAATAACGAGTATTGAATAAATCATTTTAAATGAACGTCTATTGGTTGTTATTTGATATTAAAAAATGCAATAATATTCCAATACTCATAGTTAATTATAAAATTCAGAACTAATTTCAAAAATGAAATAACAAGTATTGAATAAATCATTTTAAGTGAATGTCTATTGATTGTTACGTCGATTGTTGCCGCTCCTGCTGCTATGGTGTACGACGAGCTATGAGTTACTATGCGGGCTTGGCCATCCGTGATCCATCTTGCGTAACCTATTTACCGGGCGGCGAAGTGGTGCGAGCGCGAGTATGACATAATCGAGTGCAGCCGCGCGCAGTGCTCCTGCTCCTCTGCTCGAGTCTACTATTTTAAATAGCCCGTGTAACCAATGCGAGTTGAGGAGGACGCATGCGTTCGCGCCGGGACGCTAATGCGCGCCGCCGCCGCCGTCGCCGTTACGCAAATCGAGTGCCGCCGCACCGGATCGAGAGCGATTTCGAGTGGCCGCCGTATCCTTCTCTCACAGTCATTAATTTCACCGAGTTATTGACACGTTTACTTCTCCTACAAGCCGCTTGCAACTTGTTGCTCCGCGCGCCGACCTACTCCTATTTATTTCCTTCGCTTTGTCGTATCTTGTACTTTCATTCCTAATAATATCATTTCAATGGTACTGTTAATTCTTACACCTCTTTTATTAAATAGAATTAATTACGATATTTCTAATAATTAAATTCTGTCTGAAATAAGATCTCTTTTTGTTACGCACCATAAATACGAATTCCAATGGTACGCAGACATTATTCACAGGAGTGGGAGAGGCAAGTGGATAATACAGGAATACGAGGTCGAGAGAACTGATTTCGCGACCGTTCACCGACCCAGCAGTGTCCTTACGATTAACGGGGCACGGCCGATCAGCCGCTCGAAAATTAGCATGACCAGCAATTACGATCAGCCGCCACGATAAACCTTGACCAGGCATTCCGCCTTCGAATTCATGCACACCTAGCACCGGCTAAAGCTTTCGCAATCATGGCGAATATGTGTGTGTGTGTGTGTGTGTGTGTGTGTGTGTGTGTGTATTCGCATGCGAGTACCCGCAAGAAACTGGCGTAGAATTTTCGAAATTTCCTCGGGCGCGCACTTGCGCTGGCTTTAACCTTGGCGGGCGAAGAGAGTGGGTGCGAGAAGGCTGATGCTGAGAGAGAGAGAGGGAGGAAAGGGCGCATAGAAACACAGCGAAAGAGAGAAAGAGAGGGGCAGAAAATGGGTGGTGGGAGATGAGAGTGCGAGGAGATTAACCACCTGCTGCCGGCCGACGGGCGAGCAACTGGAGCAATTAATCGCAACCCGAATATCATTGTATTGTCAGCAGTTGTTGAATTAATCTCAGCATTCCTACCGAATCGACCTAATTTTAATATGCCCGGGCATATCGATTGCATTCCAAAATATCTACTTCTAAATTTTATATATCTCATAATAAAGTTTCATCTTGTTTATTCTTAATAAATATCATCGATTCCATTATATTGTCATTCCTACCGGCATCGACCTAATTCTAATATGCCCGGGCATATCGATTGCATTCCAAAATACCTATTTCTAAATTTTATATATCTCATAATACAGTTTCATCTAGTTAATCCATAATAAATTCCTATAAACGCTTCTTATCCCTTATTATCACCCTGAGACCCTTTTCGATCGGTGCACCAATGTCCAAGGCTTATTATTATCAAAGTAAGATCACAAAAAATTCCCTAGCCACGTGACCGTGGTTGACGTTAAGCGTCAAAAGCCACTTCCACTATTCGATCGTGTCCGATTGTCGGCCGGATTCCATGGGGATAAGGGAACCACATAGTGCGCGCGCCTAAACCAGTAAAGGAAGATTTAAAAAGTATAAAATGGAGGAGGGGTGCGAAGAGAGGTGGCGGAGGGAGCGCGTTGGTCAGAGATAAGGCGAGTATGTGTATTTTACCGGAAGTGTTGACTGCGGCGCGCGTAGCACGCAGATAATGCGACGGCGAAGCGTCGATTGCGTGCTTATGGGGAGAAACATCCGCGTGTACGAAGAGCTACGTCACACATCTCGGCACGAGCGCCGCTCTTGTTTACGTCGCGACGCTTGAAGAAGAAGCGAGTGAGAAAATCCGCACGAGAGTCCGCGGCGATTCTCGCGGAGGAGGAGAAATACACACGCGTGGATTTCGAGCACTCTCGGTTTGGCTGCTCTCTCCTAGATAGCTCGCCGCCCCGGCTCTATCTTTGGATCCACCGCACCGCAAGTGCGCGCGCGCACTCGAGCACACACCGGCGTGTTTTGAGTCTTACTCAATCGGCCGAGGCTAGCGCGTGTGCATCTGTGCATGTGTGTGTGTGTGTGTTGGTGGAGGCAGGCAGAGAGGAGACCACGATGACCACTGACACCGTTAAATGCGGCCATTATTTTGAATGCGCACCGAGCCGGCCCGGATATTTCCGTGGCGACCGTAGATAGAGTCGATGGATCGAGCGCACTGTCACTGACGCTCGCATTCAGTCGTGATACAGTCAATGTTCGATTCGACCTGCCTTTTTTACTAACGTTTCTCTCGGCAAACCTTTTTCCTTCACCGGTTAAATACACCCTCAGTGATACTCAACTTCCTCGCAGTGTGATGTATTAATGATTAAGATATATTGTTTATTAAAATAGTGATGGTAAAAGTTTGTTAAAACGATCTTATGTGTATCTGATATCGACTGATAAAGAGTAATTTTAATCAAACACTATTTCTCCAAAAAGCTCAATACAATTAGGAATCACCGAGGTTTCCAGGAACTACTTTTACGTGTTCTGCATTGGCGGCTGTTCTCAGCTGACTCTAGTAAAAGTTCAGCCAACGGAATCCTAGCAATTACCGAAGGATGCGAGGCGTTCGGGAAGTACGCGAGTCAGGTACAAAGACTAACACGATTATCCGGGATACGAAGTACAAACAGTAACAACATGTTGCCAAAGGCGCAAAACTCTCGCTCGACTTGCCAGTCTGCAGCACAATATGCAATCTATGTCATACGTGCGCTACTTGCCGTTTGACTTCCATTAGCGACGAGCCATCGATCAAAAGGCCGGCTTAACAAGAGAACCAGAGAGAGAGAGAGAGAGTGCGCGCGCGCGTTCGCAGGGTGTTAGCACAAAAAGTGTTGGCTCAACATCAAGCCGCCCGGCGTCGCGGCGGAGCAACTAGCAAGCGAGGCCCAACACATCTATATTTGGCATTGGCCGCACCATGCTTGCCTGGCGTAGGTTTAAAATCCTCTCGACAAATATAATAAGGGAGACAAAACGAATCATGACAATCGATAAGTATCAATGCATCCACAAGCATCGACGAATACTTCGAACACAAGCTCGACTACCCTCAAACCGAAGTTCTCATGAATCACACGGACCATTCACGCCTGACCCTTTCTAGTAATCCCAACGTCTTCCCTACAAGTGATAACCGACAGATATTTGTCCTAGGATTACTCATAGTACAAACTCCATCACTGACCCTTCGATAGTTGTTTACCTTGCGATAGAAAGTACTCATTCTTCAAATGAAAACATTGAAAAAATCTAATACTTAAAGTTCCAATTTTTCATTAAAATCAACTATAATTGAATTCTAGCAATTAAAGCTCGACAATCAGAAGAATGCCGTTAGTGCGGTAGCGCGGCGTGGTTAGCCGTACAATCGACATAGAGTCGCTGGTACACGCTAGATTGTGCGGAGGGCTAAGTTGCAGGCTGGCCATTGTCCAGTATGGAAGCGAGCTAAGGTCACTTAGGGAGCTGCGCTCGGTGGCGGCAGTGCGAAGTACGCACGCAAGCTGACCGGCACTTACATCCAGGCTCGAGGGAACATGCACACGCCAGTGCCTCTCATTGCAAATACAACCGCGCCCACGTAGCGGTATCGGCTCTCTTTTCCCTCCCCCTCCTCTCTCTCGCCCTCTCCCCCGACAGTTCTCTCAACGTGTATTTCCTTCGCCACGCCTGACCGAGCCTAATAACGCTAGCCCTCGTTTTATGCTGTATTTATTGCGCTCCGAGCGCAACGCGCGCTTCCACGAACCTATAAAAACCCTCGGCTACTTTTCGCGCACTCCACAAGCCTCCTTTTGCTTATGCCTGCCCCTTTCCCAACCCCCCCTCTTCGAGGGAGCTTCCCGGACGATCGACCGTAATTCCAGTGGATCCCATGCCGGAAATCGAGATGGTTATGTTCGATCGAGAGATCGCTCGCCCCGGCGTCAATGCGCGCCGGTGGTTGCATCGCGTGGCTAGGCATCTTGGTCTGTTAACCCATTCGTTAACCCGTTCTCTCTTAGCCTCGGATTCCACCGCTTGCCTGGCTTATTACCGAACAACTCCAAAGTGTCTGTTTGACACAGAGTGGACGATACTTTTGTTCTACCAAAGAATATTAATTTCTAGGTATATCTCATGTGACTAATACTTTGTACTTGTAATGCTGTACTTGAAATGCAAAGCAAGGTTCATGAAGCGATCGAATGTATAGGATTTCTTTAAAGATTAGAACGAAAGTACAAAAAGGCGAGATGTGGGTTTCCACTTTTGTAGCTTTGCAGGGTTGATGTGCGGGGTGGGGAAGGCGTATGTGTGCCGGGCATTATAAGACGACACGGCGGTCGGCGCGCGTGTCGAGATGCAGCGCTTGCAAGGTAACACACACGCTACCCCTTCCATCCCCGTGGCAATGCCGTTGGTGCGAGAGAGGCAGCGTGGAGAGGAGAGGAGAGCGGGAGAGTTAGAGAGGGCCGAGAGGGAGAGGCACGTTGCTCATGCGCGCAGCGTAAATGGGCCATCCACTCGATGGTCCGCTTTCGGAACGAGGTCACGAAAATTAAATTTTCTGATTAACGGCACGCACACCACGGGGATTCAACACCGCCGTCGACATCGTTCTTCCCTTTTAACTAATCGGCCGGTCCGAGCCGAGCCTCCCGGGCCTCTGCAACGTCATTCGACGAATCGGCATCGATAATCGCCCGGCAAGAGGGTTTCCCCGCTCTGGAAAGGCTCTTCCTCGTCAACACCGACGCACCAGCAAGCCGGGATGACAACGGTAGCTCGCGCGCAAGCGCACTCCTCTCCTCGCCTGGTACTGCTTGCGTGCATGCTACACGCCAGGCTTGGCTCGTGACGCGCCGCCGGACCCGGCGAACTACCGCCGCCCGCTACGCTTCCTCAATAGAATGCTCACGGAATACCATTACCCTCTGCTCTATGCGTATGCTTTACTATCGATACTAGCCACGAGTCACGTTCGACTGCCAGGCATTAAATCCCAGACGATTGCCATGCACATTTACAGAGTTATCGAATGGTCGTAAAATCGGAGAGAACGAAGGGTAGGATTGGCTGGCCCGTAGGGCTCTTGCCATACCGGTAAAGTTCGATTAGGAGTCGATGTCAAGTATAAAACGGAATGCAATGCACTGTGCCTCCTACGTACGAAGCTTCGATTTAAGTAGAAATTTGAGACCGGTTTTAGGTCTTACCGGTGCGCTTGATGGGTTTATATCGGTATATGTACTAAAGACACGATTGTAATTAGGATTCTGAGAAGATGATAATCTGATAATTAAAGTCTGATAATAGAGAGTGAAGGATCTTGATTGCAGTGAATCAAGAGTACCGCCGGGGGCGGCCCCGGTGTTCAGGGAATTCCCGAGGGAGAAGCGGTAAGGCCTGTTTGGCGGGAAAACTAAGTCTACTCACCTCTTGTCCGTTATTCGGTGCAATGACTACGTCGACTTCGTCGAGATGTTCTCGGTGTTGCGTGACCTCCGCCTGGATCTCACGGCCGTTGTAGGTGAGGTAGACCTTTTGGCCGGGTACGAGGCGGGTACTGGTCACCGATCCGAATCCAGGTCCGATGAGGTCACGATCAGAGTACTCGGTACTTGGACTCGGCGGTCCGCCGCCCGGCACAACGTCGAAGCGCACCGAGTACCGGGTCTTCGGCGTGATACTCAAGCCGGACTCCGAGGCGGCCGACGCCGGCGTCTTCACCGCGTGAATGACGCCGCTGTAGTACTTGCCGTCCTCGCCGGGAGCACACACTCTGGTGCCGATGATGCTTCGCTTCGCCAGCCTCTTGCCCGTCGACATTATTCGCCGCTTCTACCCGCTCCTGCCCACTGGGACACACTACGCCCGACGCGATCACCTCGTCCGATATTCTCGCACACTTTCAGCAGATCCACAAGGAACTGCCACTGTCCTTCCGTCTTTACTACGTAGCAATGCCCTTAAAGTACACTCCAACCTCTTTCAACTTCGTCGCCGATTTCTATGTCCGGCGACACTTTTCCCTCGCACTCACGATTCCCTTCACTCCGCTTGCACTCGAGTCCCCAAGCTTCCGCTCACAGGAATGTCCACGCTGACACTGTGGGAGAGAGTGGAACCTAGGAAAGGTAAAGGGAGAGAGAGTGAGTGAGTAGGAGGAACACAGGAATCGTAAGGAGCACGCAAGCATCCGTGGACGCCGCTTGGATAGAGTCGCTACACACCAAGAGAGCTGATCCGTAGAAAAGACACAGAACACGTGCGCGTCCTTGTTGCAACGAGGGCCGAACGATCGTACCGCCGCTTAACAATCCAATGAGACAATAGTTGATGGATTAACACTGGCCAGTGGCGGGAAGAGGTGCGCGCGATGATCCGGCTTCGCTCCGGCGTGACTCGTTGGTGCGAGGAGCTTCGTGAAAGCCCACTTCCGAGAAACGGTGGCACTGACCGGCTTGCGCTGAAATCTGGCCTGAGCGTGGTTACTGCTCTGTCTCCGCGCGGAAAGAGGAACCCTTTGTTTTAGGTCATCGTTCCGCGTACGCCGGATACACAGGGGCGGTCGGATGATCGACTGAGTGGTAAGCGCAACTCGCATATGGAGTTGCAAATAGAGCACAGAGTGCAACTGGCGAGGAGCGACTGAATCTCTCGTTGGGTGGCTCTTTAGAAGAGCAAGAAAGCACGGGGTGGCCTTCGAGGCCTGAACACAGAACTCAGGGTATCAACAAAGCGGCGTGCACCGTCGGCCGCGTCTGTCAGGCCGTCCGCATGTTCGAGGCACTTGGTGATCGATTTGTGGCTACGCGTACGCGTGCACGCGGCAGACAGCATAATACAGAAGAAGTGACGCTGCTGGCTAGGTGGAAATGCGGCTGGCAGCAGGGTGGCTGGGTTGATGAGGACAACGGTGGTGGGTTGAGCGAGCGAGCGGTGGTGCACGATGACGATAGGATGCTAGCCGGCCAGGAGTAGGACTCGCGGTACCCGACATGTGACGCACAGCTGAGCGACCGGGAGGGACTGAGGACAGACTACCAAGCGGCTTTCACTGCGCCGGCCGGCCGCCCGCCCGCCCGGGAAAAACAGCTGATAGATAACAACAAACCCACGTGACCCGGCCTCGAGCGCTCATTGGAGGGCCGCGCTGACCTACTTACTCCCATTGGCTGGCCGCCCCGGACAACGAGAGGAACGGGAAAAAATCGCAGGCTAGAACCCTAGCCTGATCCCGTACTCGCTTGCCGAGAACCTCCACTTTCCGTACCCTCTCCTCTCTTCTCTCTCCTGCTTTCTGTAGTCTCTCCTCGCCGCCGCACCGCGTCCCTTCCTTCTGCTTCGCCACTCTTCTCGCGTCCCTCTCCTTTTCCTTCGGCCAACAAGTACGCCGCACTCGCCCCGCAACCAATGCCGCTCCTCTCGAATCCCATCGATACTCGCTTACTCCTGCTGTTCTCTTGCCGGTTAATGATTCCGCCGGAGAAAATGAACGGGAGATATGCGATTGCACGCTGCCCCGGGCGACGCGCCTTTTGTAATCAGCTGTTGGCGTTAAATACACAAGACGGTCATTTTGTCATCAGCTGGCGACGCCAGTGACGAAATCCGAGCGAGCGATCGGCCCCGCTGTACGCCGCTGCCACCGCCAGAGAGCTCTGCTCTACCAGACGCTCCCACTGCCGCTCCAATACCATACTGCATCGAATTTCCCATGAAATACTCGTCGGTTCGCCAGGATTCCACCTGGTAACATCGAGGCTGGCCGAAGTTCGGCGTGTGGAATGTTCGCTTCGTCCGGAAATCGCGTTTTTACAGAGAAAAATCCTGGCTCTGATTCAGCTGTCAATACGAGGCGGCCATTTTACGTCAGCTGAGAATGTCGGTGACGACACGAGCTGAGTGGAGCGTCTTCCTGGGACGCTCGCGTCGGAGCGTGCGGCGGAGAACCCACTCTACGTCCAAGTGCCCCGTCCATTTATTATCGCTGGCGCACGAATGCCATACGTATTTACAATGCAATTGCCGTGTTTCGCCCGGTGCCATTGCTGGCGACATAACAGCCGGCCAGCTGACAGCGAAATTCGCCGAGTGCTCTTTACACATTTAGCGGCGCGCAAATGCAACGGGCCACCGCTCCAACTTTTCTTTCATCGTCGCTTTCGAAAGGCATCGGTGCGAGCGGGCGGCCGAGTTGCAATATTTAATTACGGCAGCGTCGAATTAATGGCTAGTATCAGCTGAGGGCGCCAGTGACGAAAGATGGGCGAGTGGAAGCTCTGCGGTAGCGTTGATGCACTCGGAGCAGCAGCCGGGAAGGCGAGCATAGCGTGCCGACGCGCAGTATCGTCGGCTTTCACGCTCCGCCATGCGATGCGACGTATTTACGAGGATCTCTGCGATCTCACCGAGCCCGCTCGACGCCATCCTCCACGTTGAATCGCTGGCAATCGTTGAAAATGATATATGAGGGTGAAGTAAGATGCCAGGGTGAACCGGAAGCAGAAAGAGAGAGGGTGGACAAATCGATCGAACATAATGTCACACCGGCTACAGGAAGGTAGCGGAGGCGCAGCCAGAGCACAGCGGAGGTTGCACACTCTCGTGATGGCGATGCGCGTTGCTCCTCTCTCGAGGACGAGCAATGAAAATGGCCGGATGATGGTGGCGGAGGGTGGGGCGGGGGAGCTCCTGCGCTAAGGCCGAATAGAAGGCAACGGTCCACGCGTTCCCAGCAGCCTATCCTAGATTTATTTCCGTGGACGTTGCGCAATATACGGTTGCGCTGCTATCTAGTCGCCTACCGACCAAACCTATCCTACCCCCTCGCTATCCTCTGCGTTCAACTGCCAAGGGCTAATTAGCTGACTTTTCTTATACTGACTCCAACCGGCCTTTGCATCATTTTGTTAAAAGCCCATTGTCCTTCTCATACTCTGTTTTAGTCTATTATTTTCCCTCCAATTTCTCTTCTTCCTTTATCTGGCGCAAATAAGACAGCAGCCCGCTTGAATATTAAAGGAATTTTTTCCGTGCTGCCTCGTGTAGTTGTTGTATCGCACAATGGTTTTTGTTTAATCTGAACAATAGACTGTCCGAGGTTCCCTCCTAGTTCCCTTTGAGATCGAACCTTTATCCGATTCTTCGACGTCACGCGGTTATGCACATTTAACAGTCGCAGCTATTATGCAAGTCTAAATTGTGGCGATTCCAATAGTAACACTTGGCTAACGCCGAGCATTGAATGACGTCAATTTAATCGCTCTATCTAGCAGAGCGGCCACTTTTTTCTAGCGACGTATCATCTGACCAGGCAAACGAACCCACCGGAATGCAACGAAATGCAGATACCAGCTCTTAAGTCATGCTAGACTTACTCACCCTAGTGATCCATCATTCCCATGCATTCTGGGAGTCGAAAATCTGTTAAGTGCGCAATGATTCATCCTCCAGACCTGTTTACCGGCTTCCGTAATCTCGGTGTAAATTCGAACAACACAGAGAGCCATGCTAGGTCGCCTTCTTATTGGCGACTTGTTTGCACGACTTAACTAGAAACCCCGGTTCCTGTTTACGCCAGGCGTCGTATTCCTCGATGGACATTTATCGCGGTCATCGGTTTTGGTTTCGTGGCATGGCTCCTTTTCGGGGAATTAGCCCCCGGTTTACGATGGTTCGCATTGTCCCTGGCACGCGGTGCGTGGCGCTGACTCTTGAAAGAATTGCCACGCAGATCGGTCAAACACTGGCTAATACCTAACTGTACCCGTCGCTGGATTGCCGGCCTATTGTTCGGGGCGAGGAGACCCTCGCTACCTTCCTCCAATAATGTATAAAAAGCAAGCTCGCATTGATATACCACTGGCGCCCTACCATTCGACGAATCCCTTTTCCCCTCTGCAGTGCCTTACCCGAAAATCTTCAGGATGTATCTTGGCCCTCGGCTGTGGGGAGAGAAGAAATCCAAGAGGCAGGGCAGCCGGCTTTCATGGTGATAAGGTATCTCGATCGGCAACACTAGCGCAAGATATACACAGATATACGTTCCCCGTCGGAAGATAAGATTACCACTAGCGAGCTGATCATGAACCTCGTGAAAGTAGGAAGAGCCCTATTGCCTGGGATCGAGCTCGAAAGGAAATTATTAGTGTGCCATCGGCCGCCTTAACGCGGCAAAGTGTTGTTTGACAATGCCTCGTATCAATACCGCTTGCTCTTTCGTGTCCCTGGTGTTACTGTTGACCGGAATAGTCGTGTTCGCCGAATCCACGGAGACGTGTCCCACGTTCTGTGTTTGTGACACTTGGTATGGCCTGCGCCGTGCATCGTGCACCGGCCGCCATCTTTACAGCATACATACAGGTGTGTCGAGCGCCGTAGAGGCGCTCGATCTCTCCAACAATTCGATATCCTCCCTCGGCAATTTTGAACTGGCGGTAAGTAACTTGGGAGCTTCTCCGTTCGGTTAGCGGCGGAGTTCTCTTCGCTTCTTATTACGATTTTTATTCCAACTATCGAAATTGCGGAATCTACGTGATGACGAGGATAAGGTAGCGGCGCGCGTCATATTTCGTTTGTGCGAATATGACTCATCGAGCTGCCATGATTTGTCATCGACGGCCCTTTTATAAAAGAGATCTAATATTTTTGCTTTAATCGCAAAAAGTTCTTCGGCTCGATGGAGTAAAGTTCATTCCGCATTTAGTTCGTAATAGTTATTTACCTCCTGGGGAATGTAAAACAAATATTTACTTCCTCGTGTGATAATTCGATGTCGATACATGTTTATAAATATCAGATGCAAATGATCGAGAATGTACTGAAGTGAATATTACGTCTTCTTTAGAGTACAGGATTGCGAAGCTTGAGATATCTCAATCTTTCTGGAAATTCCATCAATGAGATCGACCTGAACGCGTTCGGTGATCTGACGGAACTAACTGTGCTGGACTTGAGCAGGAATCACTTGCATTACGTTTTAACTGATGTCTTCGTCGAAAATTCCAACCTACGGATAGTGAAATTGTCAAGGAACAATTTCAATTCGCAAATTCCGAAACTTCGATGTCCGCAACTAACGGTAATGAAAATGCAACATAGGAAAAGGAAGGGTGTCGGGAGTGTGATCTTTGACCTTGTTTGGTTCTTTCTAGACTCTGACCCTAGCATCCTGTCAGATCAGTCACATTCCAATAGACACTTTTAAACACGTCAATGGTCTAATGAATCTAGATCTATCGAATAATCTAATGATTCAAATTGACGCAGCGGTGTTTCAGCCGCTGCATTCCTTGAGGATGGTGGCATTGGAGGGGTATGCTTTTTACTATACCTACAATTGACAATTCCTCGCAAAAACACAATAATTCAAAACGACTTTCAGAAATCCATGGTCCTGCAATAAACTTCTCTTCGACATACAACTGTACTTGAGACACAGAGACGTCGAGTTCGACAGAGTATGCGGTAAAAGTCAAGGGCCAAAGAAATTTGAGAAAATGATAATAGCACCTACTGACAGGGTAGAAAATCATCATCAGTCAAACAAGAAAACAAAAACCTGTGAAGAGACTTTAAAGAACAAAACCAACGAATTAACAAACATAAACACAACGTATTCCCAAAGGAGTAATGGGAATATCATAAGTAATATATCACCTTATTGGTTCTTCGCGACTGGTTTCATTCTAGGAAGCGCAGTCACGCTCGTCATCACATATCTCTGGCTGCATAAGTCAATCTACTGTAGTCAGAGCTATGTTAGTCGTGAGAGAATTGCCGGAGATTCTCAGAGATTGTCCTTGTTGTCGAGCCTCTGGCAATACGAGGATGGTACTGTCAGTGAGAATGGAGGCCCGACCATATCACGTGCAGGCACACCGCCACCCGCCTACCGTGAAGTCATGCTGCGACCGTCTCTCTACGGTTGTCCTTCAAACGCACAACATTTCAATGACAATGGTACTGGATATAGAGAAAGGTTCGCCTAACTTACGCACACTGTGATCAGAAGAGGAAGTATTATACAGTGCCATTGAAGATTATACGAAGCATCAACTTGAAGATTGATGTCGTAAAAACATCGTATTCCTGTCATGACACATTTTACTCCATAATAGTAGCGTTGGCCATACATCGCCGACTGCCAAGGGATATTTATTTCTAGCAGGAATTACGAATAAAAAGTGGGTTGGCATTGATAAGTGACGGTGAACGGTGACAGAACACTTTTGCCTGATGTTCATTAAGGCACGGAGATGATTTATACTGAAACATATTTATTGATGTAATTTAGAAAAATATGTATACGAGAATCAAAAGTGCCAAAGGCACAGCTGTAAATAGTGCAAATGTGTAATACACATTTTTCGTTAATTATATATATCTATATACGCGGATTTTATATACAGGACTAACAATAAACGGCAATAAGTCGTGAGCAAACATTCCATAAACACACATATCATTCGTATATACTAAGATATATTCACACACACTTTCACGTCACACTTTTTCATCGAGCACAATTATACTTTAGGTACAATCATTATGAGTATTTTCCGGATCTAATCATTGCGTAGCAATCATATTACTTTTGTCTACATTACGCGTCGTACTTAGAGTAACAGTCTTACAGCCGATTGCCGCGATTATATTTTCCAGAACTTCATGATCGTATCTGGCGCCGCGCAGATTTGTGATCACGCTTGCGTCTTGACTGAAGTTTGCAGTCGCCAAATTTGCTGGCAAGCTCATCTTGATCTCCTCGATAATGCCATATTGAATGTCGAGGGTCAAAGTGAGTCGGTGGTTTTTTCCGTCTTGTCCATGGACGTCGAGAATACGGGTTACCATGAATTTTGGTGTCTTACCGTAATTCCAGTCCCAAGAACGAAAGTCGTCCGTTAATTTATCGAGACCTGTAACAAGGAAATTGTTCGGTAAAATCCCTGCAAGTGTTTACTTCTCTTCATACGATGTTCTTGTGGAAAATACAAACCTGGAAACCAGTCTTCGGTGGGATTAATAAATTGAAATCCTTTCTGTCGCTGAAGGAGATCATTTCCGCCATCTTCAAGAGCTAGTGCCTTAGTTCGTAAGTACTCCCAGCCAATAGCGTTCACCAGCTCATCCATTTTAACGTGCGAATTAAGTTCCCTCAGATTCTTGATCGGAGAACGAATAGATGCCGTTGCATTTGTATCGATGCCCGTCTGGTAAAGAGAATTATAGATAAGAATAGCTTATTTATTACTTATCCCCTAAAAAAAAGTTATGATTTAGAAGGCATTATCACTCACCTCTTTTTTCTCGAGGGCTACACTCAATGCGTCTTTGTTAACATCGACCAAGAGCGTGCAGTGATGATACGCATTAGGTCGTCCTAATTTTGCAGCGGTTCCGGATATCTATATTAACCGATTGTTAAGGAAATACAAGTACATCGCTATCTCTCGAGCTGCTTAGCTCCGTCTGCCAGAGATAGCCCATATTTTGTTTGATACGTTTAATCGGTTTTTTCACGAGTAAATATAGCGCAACCATCAGCCAAGTGGGGGATTTTTAACAGCGAATATCTTTATCGTGCACCCGACCAAAGAATTATACACCGAATTTACGACACGCTTTTTGTTTTCGCAGACAGTCCAATACCAAAGCGTAGAGACATGTCTGTATGTTTCAACATGCGCGCGCACGCGCGTCTATCAGTATCGCAAACAGAATGGTCCGAGATGCACTTGTGTATCTTTACACGCACATACCGACACCCAGCCGCCCAGCAGGTGTCGGTGCAAGCATGTCGTGTGTTTTTGCACGCATCCCCGACGTGTTACTGAATCAGACTCGTACGGTAAACATAACAAAACCCGTCGCAACGTCATAAACGAGTTAATCAAGATCATAGTATTTGAGTATCCGCCTCTCGAGTAGCCTCGATACGAAGGTGATGTGTTGCCACTTGAAAGCGAGCAAATCAGCGTATCAAGACTGTATAAACTAGCAGACAGAATAGTAAGAGGATCGATTGCGCTATCTAATCAAGGGGCATCTCATTAAAGACGAAATCGTATATCTTTGTCTTTCCAAAGAGTACTATTAGCTCAGACCAAAGATCTCATTGGCCACCTGTTGCATCTGATATGAAAGAGCAAAGTCCCCCAAAGATGATTAGCCACCAATAGAGGTCTTACAGATATAGTTGCTGCTTTGTGCTGCTACATAATTAAAGAAAAGGATACTTTATGGTCTCCATCGACGACAATATCCTCCCGCTTGTTAACATCCGTCTTGAGACCCCACTCTCGATAAAGAGCCCGGGTGATGATAGAGAGATTGTATTGGCGGTTGTAACGCTCACGGGGCGTAAAAAAGGAGAGGTTGAGATTGCCGTTGTCATGGTAGACAGTGCCACCGCCGCTGTTACGGCGAACGACGGTGATACCGCGTTTCTCGGCCTCCTGGACATTGTGTTCTATCCAGGGATTCTGATGGCGGCCGATCACGACGCAGGGGTCGTTGCGCCAGAGTAGGAGCACATGATGTTTCTTGAAGTCGAAATTGCGGTAGAACCAATCCTCCAGAGCCAAATTGGTGAACACATCGGTGGACTGGGAGATGAATACTGACTTCTTAATGGAATCGCCATCCACTCGCTGGTCGGTACCGCCCGTAGAGTAGAAGGCCGCCGAAGCAGGCTGCACGCTCGAGTGGCGAGCAGCGCGATTCACAATTATCATACATTTACTGATCAGAGACATTTCGAGGTCGTCTTGCTCTGCGTATCGATCGAGAGAATAAAGAACTTGAGTAGCTTGGGTATACCGAGAACCGTGATGTCTTCCTGGATGCTAGTTGTCAGCCGGAGGAGAGAATTTGGCTCGTGAAGTCAGTCTTTGAATAGCGAGCTTACGAGGTGCTTCTTCCCGTCTGTTCAATTTTTAGCGAGACCAACCTTGGTTGCGTTTCGCGCTTGCGTCTATTTGCCTGTGCCTGTGAAGTATTGTTCCACTCGGTCTCTTTCTTTCTCTCGCACTCTCTCTCTCCCCTAGTGGCTGCTAGTCTTGCCGGAAAAATTGGACTGGCTGGCGGTGATGGCGATTAAATAGTCGTGAAGAGCGATTGTCTGATGCAGCCACTTCCACGTTTGATCCAGGGAGTTAATACGGTATCGGATACCCAAACAGTCTCGGCAGTCCTTTTGCATTCCTCCGTGTGCTGACAGTTTGGAAGGAAGAACTTCAAATTACCCGCGATTAAGTCGTGTTACTGGTTGCGTCGTTCTTGCTCGCTTGGATCTCTGCTGGTTCTGGCACGCTTAGGTTAGACACGAGTTCTAACAGATTTTCCGCCTCACTTCTGAGACGTACTACGCTGATATCTTCTTGTTTCCTTGGTTGGGTAGAGTAGTCGTTCTCTGGAGACGTCCTTTCGCAGAAGTTCCTCACCAGTGCACTCGAGACTTCGTAATGGATACTTAACTCTTTGGGTTTTGGTGTTATATTAGCAGGGTGCGCGCACGGAGAAAGTAGAGGGGGGGTCTGCTTTAATACACGCACACAGACACACGGAGAGGTTATCTAGGTTCGCGGCACAAAGTACAGCTGACCTGCGCGTGATATCGCACTCGACGAGCAAAGCGCTCCGCCTTGGTACTCCTCTTGCCCGTACTCGCTCCTCGTGATCCGTCTACCTACCCCCCTGCGATTTCTTTCCTTCAGGCTCGTAATCGTACCGATACGCGCCCCAACATGGAAATTTCTTTTCTCGTATTTCTGCCTTCCTTCCCTTATCCCTCGGCGCAGCCGGATCTCTAGTAAAAGGTCGCCCGAACAGGATAGAGCTGATTCCTGCTTAAAAAAGTTGGCCGTGCGCTCGAGCACGTACGTGCGTGGGCTTGTTTACTTGGAAGCAGAATTTTACGTGACTGATTCCAAAAAAATCAATCGCTTGACAGTAAACAGTTTTGGAGAAAGAAATAACCTTGCTATCCTTGCGGATGGAAGAATTTTGGAAAATAAGGGATTCGCATTTTGCAAATTGAAATATTTACTGGTGCAGGCACAGGTGTCGTGTATTGTTTTGTTCATGAATAGAATGAAGTGAGTTTTGAATGGAAAGCGTGCGAAGTCGTGTCGAGTTTTGTATTATATCATAGTGCAATGTAACATGAAATCTAGCTCGTGGCAGCTTTGCATACGACACTGCATTACCATCGCACTGTATTGGTCTGTCACATCTCGTGAAAAGTCACGTTTACGTGTCAGTTACTATCTTGTACTATGAGAGGGGGCAATTAAGGCCAGTTGATAACGAATGCACCCCGCACCCTTCCGCCACTTTTGTCGACATCAATGTTAGCAAAATTACTTGCAGCAGCGCTGATAAATCACTTCGCGAAGTTTATGAAATCATGTGCACTTCTTCCTGATCCCTATCGCGGCCGCACTAGCGAAAAATGTAATTCCCCACTGTGGATTTCTCGTTACTTTGTCGGTTCTTAAAAGACCTTTTTCTCTCGCCCAATGACCGATGAACTCCTTCGGTGCTTCTGCACTTTTTCTACCCCCGCTTGAATCCAATTGCCATCACGCTATTGCTACTTTGTTGCAAGCTCACGGAGTCACATATTTAAATTTCAAAACAACTAGAATTCTACTATTGCTTACACTATGCGACGCAAACTACATTACAAACATATAACTGTGACAGAAACGTTTGTGATATAGATTACAATAAATAATAAACAAGCCGAATAAACTAGTCACAGTCGCCAGCCTCCTTTAATTCCCAATCCAAGCACGATTGGCAAGACACTTATTACAGCACTTATGTCTGTCTGTGGCCATGTGTTATTCTCCAAATATTTGTCCCGCCGTGGAGGCGCGATAAGCAGGTCGTCTTCTCAAGGTCCAAACATTGTAGTCAATACCCAAAATTAAGGGGTAGAGACACGTGATTATATCACCGATCAGCCGGTAGATCGGTGAAGAAGGCAGCGAACGGTGGAAGGCGGAATCATCGGTGTCCCGGGCGCGGAGTTTGCACCGGTCCTCTCCTGTTATCGGCGACAAAGTTGATCGGTATCGTCGGCAACCGGGCGCGCTCGCTATCTTGATAAGAAGGGAGGGGCGCAGTGATAGCTGTTTGGCCACAAATTGCAAATGCGTATGTGCGTGGCCGACGCGTGAATAATGCGTGCTTGGGGCGCGACGACATTCTTCGCTAGCGCGCTGCGGAAGGTCTGTTTGCGTAAGATTGCCGGCGTCGCCCGGAGCCACTCGGCTGCACGGCAGCAGCTCCAATTCCCGCCAGCAGCTACTGGGCGTAGGCGATTTATTCGCACGTCGACGTCGGCTCTCCTCTCCTCGCAGCAAGTGAGACACATTTCGTATCTACGAAGGAGCTTGCATTTGCAATTTGTAATGCGGCCACGCAGCCACGCAAGTTTTGCGCCTGCCGCCGCCGTCAATATTCCCTCCTCCCATTCAACCTCTCCCTCTCTCACTCTATCTTAAAGGTTGATATGGGAATCGCGTATTTTGACGCGTACGTATTAATCTGATCGAATTCTCCCGATAAATACTCAGGTGCCGGATCGTTTGGAGCGACGGAGCGCAAACAAGTCCGGAGCAATGGCCAATGTAAAATATCCCGAGGCGCACCGCGACACTGCTGTTATCGATAATTATCATGGAGTCGAGGTTAGAGAAAGAAATGAGCAGATAGAATTCTGTAATGTATATATTGCCGCTGCCCAGCTGGGCGTGTGTAAGTCTTCGTGTGTCGCTTCGAACCATTGCTGTTTTAACTAACTGTTCTCGTCGATGCTTCCTTCAATCTACACACGATTGTTAATAAAGTTTGTGCTTGAAATCTGTCATTCAATTGTGACTTGCATTACCCACTGTGTGCTTGTTCTATGAAAGTGCGATATACAATGGCACTAATTACATGCCAACTATATTGCTTGTTCATCAAACAGTTGGCAGCAGCTATCATATATACAATCATGCTTAGTTCATGTATCGAGTGCTCGTATTGTGTAGTAGATAAAAGCTCATATAAATTTATAGATCCCAGATCCCTACAGATGGCTCGAAGACCCAGACTCCGACGAGACAAAGGCTTTCGTCGATGCCCAGAATGCCATTACTAAGCCATATTTAATGTCATGTCCGGTACGTCAGAATATTTATGACAGATTGAAGCAATTGTGGGACTTCCCTAAATTCACTTGTCCAGCCAAGCACGGAGAGAAATATTACTTTTACAAAAACACTGGCCTGCAAAACCAAAGGTTTACTTGGACGAATGAAAACAATGTTTAATGAATTATTATTCAATGAATCATATTATACATATTGCTTTCTCTGCAGAGTTTTGTACGTGCAAGATACATTAGATAGCGAACCTAGAGTATTTCTAGATCCCAATACATTTTCCGAGGATGGCACCGTTGCTATCACACTCAATAAGTTTAGCGAGGATGGCAGTATATTCGCTTACGGATTATCCAGTAGCGGATCCGACTGGTGCACAATTCACTTTATTAATACTGAAACTGGTATAATCACAAACTTGTTTGTTCATAGTGTGTTCATGGTATTGCTTTGATTGCTATTTCTATTGCTGTGTTTCATACAGGTGAGAAGTACTCCGAAGTATTAGAGAAAGTCAAATACTCCAGGATAACATGGACTCATGATAACAAGGGCATCTTTTATGGATGCTACAAGGATCAGAAGGGAAAAACAGACGGTTCGGAGACAGAAGGCAATAGAGATCACAAGCTCTGTTATCATAGAATTGGTACGCCTCAGTCGAAGGATGTCATTGCTGTTGAATTCCCTGAGGAGCCTTCATGGAGGATGTGAGTGATACAATTGTGTAGGTGTTTCTAAAATTGGCCTCCTTAACCGTAGAAACACATTATTAGACCAGTTGATATCGATTGAAGTATTCAGTGTGGATAATACAGTATGATTTATTAGAGGGGCAATGGTATCCGATTGTGACAGATGGCTCATTATTACACCCCTTAAGGAGTGTAGAGACAATCTTGTATATTTCGCTGAACTAACGCCGGGAGAACCTATCACTGCTAAATTGAAGCTAACAGAAGTTGTTGGCAAATTTGAGGCGGATTATGAAGTTAGTAACATATTATTATTAATCATTGCGTTTTACAATTTGAATGTAATTCTTCATTTTGTTTACTAGTATATTACGAACGTGGGAAGCAAGGCTATTTTTAGAACCAACAAAAATGCACCCAATTATAAACTGATAGTCATAGACATTCTGGATTATGCTCAAGAGAAGTGGGTTGACCTTTTACCTGAACATCCAGAGAACGTGCTAGATTGGGCTTGCGCTGTTGACGGTGACAAGTTTGTTGCTTGTTATATCGAAGATGTCAAAGTACAGCGATATAGTTTCACATTCTTTTTAGACAAGATGAAATATATTATGTATTAATCAAACATATTATTTTCGCAGAATATTCTGCAATTGCATAGTCTTGAAACTGGAAAACTTCTTCGAACATTCCCTCTTGATGTCGGCACCATAGCTGAATTTTCCGGAGACAAGAAATACTCTGAAATCTTTTATCAGTTTACCTCATTCTTGACACCCGGAATCATTTATCGTGCGGACTTGAAGACTAATGATGATCCGAAGGTTTGCCGACTGCAGTTTTCAATAAAATGTTAGTAGATATTTTGCAGTTTCACCAAATGATTGTGTGCCCAGGTATTCAGTGAGATTACAGTTGACAACTTCGATCCCAGCTTGTACAAAGTCAGTCAAGTATTTTACACGAGCAAGGATGGAACAAAGGTTCCCATGTTCATTGTAATGAGACATGTAAGTATCAATCTGTAGACGCTAAACTCGGTTATGATGAATAGAGAAAATGTAAGAGGATTATTTAATTAGGATGCTGTCTTGAATAACACAATGCCCTGCTTGCTTTATGGATATGGAGGCTTCAGTGTTAGCATTCAACCATCGTTTAGTGTCACAAAGTTGGTATTTGTGCAACACTTGAATGGCGTGCTTGCAGTGCCCAATATTCGTGGAGGAGGGTAAGGATCATTGGACTCATATCCCAACGCAATGTATAGCTAGAACTAATAATTCTCATGCGTATCAGAGAGTATGGAGAGAAGTGGCACAACGGCGGGCGTTTCTTGAACAAACAAAATGTTTTCGATGATTTTCACTGCGCTGCCGAGTATCTAATCAAAGAAGGTTACACAAATTCCCAGAAACTAAGTATACTGGGTGGTAGTAATGGAGGTTTACTAGTCGCAGCTTGCATAAATCAAAGACCAGATTTGTTTGGTGCTGCAATTGCTCAAGTCGGGTGAGTTTGCGCAATTCTTCCCATTAAAGATTCACTGACTCCTTTATATTAATATGCTCTATCGTTTTGATTACAGTGTTATGGACATGTTGCGTTTCCAGAAGTTTACAATCGGTAGTGCTTGGGTGTCGGACTATGGTACTTCTGATGAACCCAAGCACTTCCATAATTTAGTGAAATATTCGCCACTTCACAATGTTAGAGTCCCGGAAAATGGCACGCAATATCCAGCAACGCTGCTATTAACTGCTGATCATGATGATCGTGTGGTACCTCTGCATAGCTTGAAACTAATTGCTACTCTACAACATACCCTCGGCAATGTGGCACACCAGAAAAATCCGATACTAATCCGGATAGAAACGAAAGCGGGACATGGTGGTGGAAAGCCAACCATGAAAGTTGTAAGTAATGTAGTAGTTCACGTTCCGGGCACATTCGATTTCATTCAAAACGTGATATTCATCCGAATACTTTGTTTTTTTTTAGATCGAGGAGTGTACAGATATTCTCTCATTTATCGTGAAGTCTTTGAACCTGGAATTCAAGCTTTAAGGGGCATTTTTCATTCGAACAAATTATATGAATTTTTGTGATCGAGTAACACTAATCTCACTAAACACAGAATCTTTTTACACAATAGCGCATATTGCAGAAAGTTATTGAATAATATTATGCGATGCTTTTCCATGTGATTTGTTTTGTATTGGATGCATTTCTTACAATCGAATAAAAAGTTACGCAAATTTCAAATACTGTGAACTCATCCCTCACTGCTCTCAGAGTAATAAAAGTTCAATGACGTTGGGAATTTGCAATTAGGACGTTTATTGGCGTTTATTTTTTTTATATTTTAATGGTTGAATTGTGACTAAAAATTTTGTTAGACAAAACAGGAAATTGCGCCGCTAATATGCAATTCATCATAATTGAGGGTCCATTAGCCTCCTTAACAGCTAGATCAGTTTCCTAGTATAATTATTATATGTGTAGGTTCTTAAAATTGGGATATCACAATTAATAAAATTGCATTGCTAACAGTGGTTGGTTTCGATTTCTCTCGTACGATTAACGTGTCTATAAATAAGTAGCTTGGTAGACAGTATTTCGATGTATTATGAATAAAATATTAATATTTTGGGCGGACCAGTCAGATACACGTATCCACGTATATCTAAATCTCAACGCTATCGGAGATTCTCGTTCTGTTGCAAATATATTTAGTAATGAAAGATAGTTTTCATCGAAAATTGCATTGATTTTAATATTTTTATCTGAATGAGAACAGGATGAAATTGCGTTTGTTTCTTGTCACTTGTTTCAAGCTGCAATACTGATAGCCTTTGGGGTAAGAATCATCTCGATCGGGATGTTCCACGGGTGGAACGCGCGTAATACATTGTCACTTATTCCCTATAATATGCGTGGTAGTAACATTGGGTACAAATACGTACTGCGCATGGGAATCCCGTAATTCGCTGTAAAAACTGGAGTTATCGGTAAGCCTTAACGTTATACGTGATTGCAGTATCTCGGTTTGCTATCGCCGGTATAATTGAAGTAACGCTATCTTTGATTCAAGAAAGTTTCTTGTACTTTACGGAACTATGGTATCGCCGGCGTATTCCAATGAGCATTGGCTTGCATTATATACCCGCAGAAAGAGAGACTGCATGTCCAAAAGTTCGGACTATACCTCGGGCAATAATCGGATTAAAGCTTCTCCTATAAAAGTGATTGGAACTCGTAATCTTTACTGCTAATAACAATCTCGCGCTTTAGTACCCTGATTTAAATAACAACAATCACCATGGCACAAGGATGATTCCGTTTCTTTTAAATACAAGAAAGGCTAACAAAGGCAAGAGGTCTCATACTGATACTATAAAACGAGAGGACAGGATGCGTGTCCCATCCTCGTCACAATCCAGGATGTTCGAGACCCGTTGTAAAGAGCGCCGCGTAGAACTGCGAGAAAAGTTTTCCCATGTATTGTTCCTCCCGAACTGGCCATACACCTTCGAGGAAACCGATATGTCCACCGCGTGACGTGACGACTACTGCAACTCTCTCACTCTTTCGAATCTCGTCCAAGGGAATAGCTGCGGTAGAGAATTTCATAAGATCCTTACCACTCATAATCACGTGGCTGAAGAGATGAAAATGGATCATTTTAAGAACCTACCGTTCAGTGGTTGAAATGGATCATCCGCGGCATTAAGGCACAGCAGTGGTACGTCGATTA
Organism: Ectemnius cavifrons; assembly: GCA_964023945.1. Lineage (NCBI taxonomy): Eukaryota > Metazoa > Arthropoda > Insecta > Hymenoptera > Crabronidae > Ectemnius > Ectemnius cavifrons. The sequence goes on along the minus strand of OZ030384.1, from coordinate 6,518,879 downwards.
AATGCAGCTTATTGTGTAACGTCGCATTATTATAGTAGTCCTCCACGTCCTTGTAACCGAACTGTTTGGCTGTAAAGTGGGAGTCAAACTCGCGAACAGTTCGACTCTAATGTGCAACAATTTTCCCATTAATACCAGTAATTACAATGTCAACAATGGAAGGCATATTTCACAGGCTGCACTTATTCCTACTTACTTTCATGACATTATCAACATGAATGTCAAAAGTGCCGGTTTCCACTGTGAGAATGTATTGCTGAACAGTGCGGCGAAGGCTAGTAGCCAAATGCTTGTTTAACATTAAGTTGAAGTAATTTTCTTCGGTATTCTTGATGGCGGCGAATACGTTCCAAGGCACCGATATGATAAGACAGCCTTTCAGCTTGTTCCTTGCTGCAGGTCCCCGGCGTGCCAAATAATTCCCCAATATCAGCCTGAAAATTTCTTCGATCTCAATACGACACTTTATACGATACTTTACTAGAGGACGTTTATGTATTTATTAATCCTATAATTTACTACAGTTATTAATCAACGAAAAGCTTATCAAAATGTTAATGATAAAGTGATGAATGGTTAATGCTCTAGTAAGCAATACATTACCCTCCCATTGAGATCCCACTGGCTCCAAGAGGTACGTGAGGGTGGGTCTTCTTAACATATTCGATGACTTCAGTCAAATCATCACAGTTCGCAGCGCAATATGTTCGCGGAGTCTGTAGATGAGAGACCAGACTTTAAATTTAATAATTAAATTAAAAACTGCAGGAAAGTCTCTTCATAGAAATAATAATTGATTAAAATTATAGCTATCTGGGATTATTTTCTAATGATCCCACATTTTTTGCTTCCAGACATCTATGTCATTTATTCATTCCATCCAGGATGAAAGCAGGCAAATAATATATGGGGACCAATTAATCAAGTAGCGAAATGCTTGCTTTGCTTATGTGACACTTAATATTCATATAATTTATAGCTATCATTAGGCAAAACATTATCATTACGCGTGCTGTTCATTTCCGTAAGTGGATTTACCGTGGCGATACGGTAATCGATTTTACTTTTCGGAATTTTTGCGTGTCTCACATCATGTTACTGATGCTCGCAATAATTGATTACGTCGGGTAATGTTGGTAGCCAGAGGTATTCATACTTTAAGTCGAATGCCGCCTAAACCCCTGTTGTTGAATATCACGCATCTGACGCCGACCTTCTTGCCAGCTGCAACTAGACATTTTATGTACTCCGCTTGACTGGCACCTGTTAGTCCCGGCAGGATAATGACGATCGGAGATGTGTAGGAACATCCGTCTTCCGCCCAGTCGAGTGCTACTTCACCTCCGTCCGATAAAGTCAAGATTTCCCTGAAAAAACATTCACTTTTTTTTAGTAAATCTGAACTACATTTATAAAAAAAGAACGGATAGGCATCTTTTGCACCTGTCGGCCACTGTATTTTTTGTATAATCTTTGCATCATCAACGTTAATGAATATATTTCTTTTATTTCTTAGAAAACGTGTATAATGCCCAGTGTGGTTATTATTTATATTATGTTCGTCATGATCAAATATAGCGATATTATATTTTTGCATTTTAATAATTCTCGGTTCTCTTTTTTTAAACTTATTATTCTTTTGTCTATTGTCGTCCTTACATTTGTTATAGAACATTGAGAGGCAAGAAATAACGAATTAAATGATTGCATGGTTGTTCCTGATCTTTATATCGAAGATCTGTGGACAATGATTGCTTGTCAAGCTACTTGCATGCGATCTTTGTACGACTCGGCCATTGAAAAGCTTACTGCCATTGAGAAATTAACATTGACGCGAAGCTTTCAACTCTACACACACTGTCCATCTATTAACCTGCGGTACTTGACGGGTGGCAGAATCCGTGATCTCAGGATGCTGGCCAGGATCGTCTGCGCTCGTGATTCGAAGCACCAGAGTGTCGGCCAGAATTTACTCTGCACCAATGGTACATGTTGCTCCAGGAATTCCTTGAATGGTCCATTCGCACATACCAGTTGTGGAGTCTGAAAAAAGTTCTTTTGTAGTTTTTGTAAGCATTGCCTTGAACTTCGTACTGTAACGCACTTTAAAATTCGTCAATTTTAAACTATTCTGCGATAAACATTATCATTGATAGTTCTAACCTACAATTTCCTTCATTGATTATTCAAGAAAAAAAACTACTACTGTTGAAGGTCGGTAAACAATGGAAATGCAAGGCACGTTTGAATGCCTGACGATAGGAATGATTTTCATTGTCGTGAATAATTTTTGTTTTAATTAATAATGCGCCAGACAATGTACAAAAAAATCGTTGATGAGACAGTTGTTCATTGAACTGTATCGCTTTGTAAGAGGATGTTACGCTATCCGGAGCAAAACATATTCTCAGCCCCTCTGATAACGTAATAAGCATTCCTATCATTCCGGCATGTCTGCAGTATGATTTCTTTCGTGTCGCTGCGCATGAAAGGGAAACGAAGAGAAGCATGGATACTCATTTCTGTGTAAGTGAGAGGGCAACAGTCACAGAGCAGTAATCAACGTTATTTTCAGACACTCCATACGTGTTCTTAATGATCTACAACTACTTCGATCTGGTACACACTTGTACTGATCTAAATCTAAGACTAAAGAGTTATAACTTTAATAGACACAAGTATCAAAGATTTCTTTGCTCCACCAAAGATCTAGTGCTTGGACATATATTACAGTATTATACTGTTTTACTGACCATTCTTCGTAATTTACATATCGCTGCTAGGTAGCGGGTATCTTTTGTGCATACAAAGTACCACATGTTTCTTTGCATGATTCCTATAATTTCCGACTAATTATCTGTAGCAATTAGAAGATAATGGGAGTATCTGGCAACTGCCTTTGTTGCCGCAAGATTACATGGACGCAGAAAATATCGGTTTTAAACAATGGAGAAGTAGCTTATATAATAAATGTTTTCAGTATTTATCAAGGATGCGCTCTTATGCAAGTTACCATTGGGCTAACTATGATAATTCTCTCAAGAAAGTTAGACGAGACTCTTATAATTTATGTTCAATGTCAAGACAAGTAACGGTGCATTGAATTATGCATATGTATGAATGAACGATAAGAAGCGGCAATCAATTGTTACGCTTATTTTTTCAAATTCGATATGAACCATTAAATAAACAGTAATGGATTCTAATGAGCACTTTACATAAGCATAAGCTGATTATTATTACCACATTCAAACGTTTAAGAACTATTATCAGTTCTATCGGTGGAACAAGAATACAAGGAGAGTTCGACCTTCATGAATTATACGTGCAACAATTCAACACGAACACGTCGCTCGCAAAATAGTACGAGAGACATCGATATATTCCTAAAGTCGAAACTTTGTACGCCCACTATATGGCGTAATGCTAGTCGATTCACGCGAGCGCATTCGAATGAGCAGTTACATCAACTTCCTTTCGTGCTTCAAATAGTGCCTTATGTCGATTGGACAGCCAATTTGCACGCTCTCTCGCTGGATTCTATCTCACAATTCCCTCGTCTTCCGTTCACCGAATTCTCTGGGATTTCACACGCAGAAACAAGCCTTTTCCTGAGAGCTTGCGTGCACTGCCATGTTCGTAAGTGTCGCGTGGCATTTCACAAGGTGGTCTTACTTAGTTGCATGTATATAGGAATATATTGGAGAGTGAATGAAAATGTGAGTGTTCCAATGCTCGTGACTCGCTGGTAGGTGCTCACGTGCTCGCCATTCGTAGATGGATACTCCCGTGCGACACACGTTGGTGCGAGCACTGGCGAGTTTTAAGGTCAAATTAATAAATTGTATATCCACTACCGGCGGCTGCTGTGACGCCCAGCGTGCGTAGGGTCGTGCGTGCGCGTGCGTGCACGCGCGAGTGAGTGTCTAGTAGGAATAGCTAATACAACGGAAGTGTCGCTAAATACGTTCCGATGATAATTGCAACTATTGTTTTTGCGTCAATATAATTGATGAAAACCTTGATCGCGTTATACGTCTGACAATTGTCCTAATTTCGTACTAACGTCCGAGCGATTAATTCAGGAATTCAGGAGTTCGAATCGAAATAAAGGCGATCCATTCATAACGGATGAAGATTCACGCGTGAAAATGAAGCGAACCGGGATCCTTTAACTCGGGTTAACCGGCTCGTCAGTGAATTAATGCTTTGCGCATTCAAGCAATTCCCCCTCGCATCCTCTTCTCAATCGTCGCCAGTCCACCTTTATGAATGCAGTCTGTGGATGCCTTTCAGCTTTTTTCGACCAGTCAAGACATTTCTTGACAGTTATTGCGCTCAACCGGGTGTCAATAAACCTTGATCCGAAACAACTTTTCCACTGTTCTTGACCATCTATAAAAAAGCTCTTCGGATTGCGGGGGTCATCGGTTACACATTACACCGGATCAAATATGACACCGATTAAACTCGACCGGGTTAAAGGTTCTCGGACCCAAACGTTTTCGTTGACGATTCGGCCTCTCACATTATTCAGTTCAGCACGCTCCAATAATCACATTGGCGAGCTTTTCAGCACAAGGCTGATCTAAATAACCCCTTCCATTTGAACTCTCCCCGAGGCATAGTTTCAAATGCGACAAGTCGACCGATTCCTATCGAGAACTCGACTCGATCGAGATTGGGGGACTGCGAACTCAATGAAAGGAACTGGGTTGGGAGGCTTTCAAGTCCCCTGCATTTCATCGCTCGTTACGATCATACTATTTCTCAGTACCAGTACAAGGGATGTAACTATGCATTCACATACATATATAAACGTCGACCCCTTGCATTGGTATTAGAGAGTCACGTGTGCGATTAGTCCAAGTGTCCCAAGTACTCTCAGTGCGCCCAATTCAAAAAGGCTCGACCTCCAACGAGACATGCGCTATGCTGACGCAAATTTTTTCAAAACTCCTAACAGCCGTATCGCGTTATCAGTAGCAGACATTGCAACCGCGCGTACTGATAAACCCGAACATTAGAGGGTCAAAGATTATCGTAAGTAATATAGTGTGAATTGGAATGTGACTTTGCAGTGGATAAATCTGTATGGGGAAGAGAGAGATAGGAAGGAACACGTTTTCAAGCCGGCATGGACGTTCATACTCACTTTGACGACCTCGCAGAGGTAGTAGATGCAGAAACCGAGGCCGAACAGCGCCCCGTAGTAGAACTTGGGTATACAAAGAAGACTGCCGAGTAGATCCAGCATCGTGTCGACAGGGCTCTCTCTACGCGTGTGTGCAATCTTATTGGCGCGGCGATCCGCTCGCACGCCTCTCTGCTGGTGCACGCACCGGCCGTATATGCACTAACTATAGAACTACGCCGGCGAGGCTGGGCGCGCGCAAGAGAGAGAGGAAAAAGAAGAGTAGCGTGCGAAGGTGCGCGTCGAGAGTGCTTGCAGGTTGATAGTGAGCGGCGAAGGAGAAGCAGCACTCGCGAAAGGAGCTTTCGGATGGCGGCAGAGGCTCACCGAGGCGCGCATGTCGTTCGAATAATTGAACAGTCAACTAGCCGACTAGCCGGCCCTCCGATAGAACCGGCGAGCGCCACACAATGATACCGACGAATCCCCCACGCCCGATATCCGCAGGCCCCACATCTACAGAGTCGTCACGCACTGCCTACAAGTACATTCCGTATCTCTCGGAGTTGGGCGCGTATGCCTACGTACATACGTCTGGTCTCACACACGTCCCTTCCTACTACGAGCGCCACGCTCTCGCTCGGTCTCTGTCCTGAGCGAGTGGCGGCTGGTGAGTGGACATGGATCCGCTCGCCGAGCGGGTTTGCACACCGCAGAGCTTACGTAATTCCTCCCGTCGCTTTGAACTTTGCTTCTCGCTGGTAAGGAGGTTGCCGGGCAGGAGAGAGAGTCGTCCGAGATAACTCGTTCCCCGCCGAGAACAGAGTTTGTGCCGTGGCAGAGGTCTTGCACGAACTGCTCGTCACCGCTGTAACTGTCCTCGCTCTCTCCTCTCTGGTGCAGTACTCCATGCAGTGCTCTCACAGTTCCACCTCTTCTCTGGTGTCGCCCTGCGCTACTAGTATAAGCGTGCTAGATAGTAGCGGCACCCTTTCCTCGCACGGCCAAACCAAGTCCACCCTCACCCACTCCTCCTCGCATCCCAATCCTCGCCGCTCCACTTGGCCAAGCCCGGCCTAATCGGGGTCAAGACTCTACTGGGTGAAACTCATGTTACACCCGATGGCAGCCGCTACCTTTTAGCCACCACTGCCAATCCAAACCAGCTAAAAGTGATTGCCAACGAACTCGAGTTGTACTCCTGCCTCTCCAGATGGTCAATGAACTTTGAACCGACGCTGCCAGCGAGTGTCGCATTAAAGTTGTACGTAATCGTATTGACGAGAGAACGTTGGCTCCTTGCGGGTGAACTACCGCTTATTGGGAGCATGAATATGACTGTGCCAATAGGCAAAGATGCAGTCTATACTGTTCCAAAGGAAGAAATTACTCTCTATGTCAGTGCACATTGGCAATTAATTCGTTCGATGGTGAAGGGGAAACGACGTTGCAGAGCCTGTACGTCACTCGCTCTCCAATGTATCACTATCTTTATCGGCTGCGCGCCGAGGACCAATAACTGAGCAGCCCCGGTGTAGGCCAGCGTTTCTCTGCCAAAATTCCCCGATCGACCACCACTCTTTTCCTGCCTGCTTTCGTCACACACCCATACACATTCACAGAATACACTCACTGTGGAGGCTTGCCCGGTCTTCTTTCATCGAATGAGTCAGAGAGTGCGATCGTGTCATTCCCGATGAAACCTTTTCGATACGGCTTGTATTCTACGAGCATCTGGCCTTTAAGTTTGGCTTCTCCCCTCGTGCAATGTAGAATGTACACAGCTCACGTGGATATTCACCTGCTGTTCAATTCAATCATTTAACCCGGCAGTTTCATCACACTTTACAAAAGAAACTTTTGCGTCGGCGCGCACTTCACTCCCCTCGTAGACCTTCACTTGAATCGCGCAGTCAATCCCCCCCATTTCCCCTTCCCCAAGTACCAAAACTTCAATCTAGATTTCAGAGGTTGGGGTAGCCGAATTTTGGCGGAAAACCGCTGATCAAGCTACTCTCGTTTTTCTGTATGCGAATTCAATTTACGTGGTTATCTAATTGAAAGTCATCCGAATACCAAATCGAGTAAGTAGTATTAATGAAGTCTCGGCTTTTCAAACGTTTTCTTCCATAAATGTGCTTTTTACATACATTGTCAGTTTTCAAAACAATGAGATTATCATTCGACAATTTGAAGACAAAGAACTATTGTATTCCGGCTATGAAAAAAATTGAATACAGTAGAATAGAACTACTGCGCGCTTTGAATGAAATATGAATTATTTACTGGATTGATTGCATAACGATGAGTTTAAATATTGAAAGACTTGAGATGAAGAGTACTGCAACTCTTTCGGGTGCACCCTGTGTGCAGAGTCGTAGTTACAGTGGTTGCAGCGAACCGCACCGGCTTCTGAATTCTCAGCCAGCTGAAGAACCACTTTTGCATCACTTGCACGTACTCCTCTTCGTGTCCCTTTTTCTGTGTCGCGATATTGATTGCTACACTGCGGAGACAAACTAGGTTTGTTGTATATTTGCCTTGACAAGTACTGCTAACTATTCAGCCCCCATTTTTGGGTTTAAAGAGGTTATGCCTTCGGGAACTAACCACTGCTGATTTCCAGTGTCCAAGTATGTAAGAAATATTCGATCATATCTGAGAGATGACTTTGTCACGAAAAGGAAGTATTTCGTGATAGTTCGAAATGCGATGTGATCGAATGAAATCTAATGTGCTCCGATGAAGACTATAAATGTGCCTTCAAAGTTGTTATTCACATTGATCTGTTATTTATCGTGATAATGACGTGCATTTCAATTGCTAATACTAGTTAGTCTCAAGTTTCCACGGCCACACTGGCGGATACTGTTGCCGTTGCGGTTGCGAATAATCAGGCGAAACGCGCGAGGATGATTGTAAACGAAATATCATGAACTCTAAAAACAGTCTATTTAATTCATCCACAATTCCTCATCTATCTGATCTATAGTTGATATATAAAATTCGATCAGAAACACATTATCGAACATACGTACAACATGAATCACGTGTGCTCGCGTGTATCTTATCGAAAAGTCAGAGAAATATCAGTGGCAATCATGATTTTGTCAAGTGTCATGCTAGTATTATTAATTCCAGGACACTTTAGACTTGACACAGCACTTTCTGCCTTTCTCTCTCTAATCCTAATTAACTTTGTACTTCGAACCTTCATTGGTACTGCATTGTCACTGTAGAACAATCGTAGTTTAATCGTACTTAGTGGCTTAGAGACATCCTCCGGCAATAGAAGCTTCTAGATTCTAGTGTGCCCAATAAATTCCCTCGAGTACAATTACAATCCTCCGCTAATAAGCCAAATGCACTGTCGCATTCGCACTCGGGAACAATGTATAGAATGCTCTCCATACATGATGATCGGGCCAGGGTGCGACACGTTATGCGTGAGTCACTCTAGCAATCGTAGCATGCGTGTGTGTGCGTGCAGTGAAAAATCGCACCAATTTATCACTTGACTCTTCGTCTTTAATACGAATCGATCGTCATCCAGCCAGTCGTGTCGTTCCCGGTGATGAAATAATTCCCGTTGTTAGTGCGACAAGATTGTAATAACAAAGGGTGTAACAGATGTGAGCGAAACGTGCGAAAGAAGAGACACGTTTCTACGAAGAAAAGTGGCGACTTTATTAAACACAGTCTTTTACATCTCATGAACATAGTGATGTCGCAAAAAACACACGCTGATTTTCGCGCTTTTGGAACGAGGGTGACTCGCTCGATCGAATATTCGTGCGAGTCATAAGGTGATCCAAAAAGCAAGGCCTTCTTCAATCGATTAACAATAAACCTTGTCTATGAGCTAATCTAATCGCAACAGGTGTCCGCTTGAACGCGTCACAAGAGAAATGAACTGGCGTATCATATACATAGATATAGACACGAAGGGAGTTAAGGAATTCAGAAAGAGATGAAGCTATTAAAGAGACATCGGCTTTTTGGATGACCTAGTCGCCGTCGTGAAGGACAGCTGAAATTAGGGCAAAAGGCTTTCTCGAGTGGAAACTCCAATTTGGCGCGGGCATCGTCGATCTACTTGCCAGTTGCCAGTGGCACGCAAGGTATATCGTAAGTAAATATACGTAAAGGGGTGTCCACACATTGAAGAGATAGGCAATTCATGTTGACCGCCTTAGAATGGATGCCCATTAGTCGGCGTGGTAACTATTCGTCGCAGCAGTAGTTTGAATGTGACTATTCTGGTGCGATTGCGACGACGACGATGTTCGTAATGCACTGAGTCTTCATTTTTGTCGAAACAGGCGTTTAAGCCGCACCAGTAAGTTACAGAGCTGCTTGTAATTGCACTGACTTGTTTACGAGAAATCCGGTGTTCGCAGGGGCTCAGAATTGTCGACTGTCATGGAACTGTTGAGGCGATTGAGTGCGCCTTGAGGAATGTCTTTTGAGTATCGGCTTTAAATAGAAAGAACAAATGCATTGATCAAAGATGCATTGAACGATATAAAGAATCTTATGTCAACAAATAAAATGAACTAATCTTAAAGCCGGGAAAGGATATTTGAGAATACGGAATACTCAAATATATAATATAATCGCTACGACATTTGTGCAAGGACTCTGCGCATCGTTTTCGCAGAACAAAGACTAGGATGAGATTGTTTGAAATGCGAGAATTTGACTTTTCAACAATTTGGTCACTGTTCCCTAGTACGTCTTACCAAAAAACGACTGAGGAAAGTAAATGTAAGCTTCATATGCTGGGTCGTATTCTTGTAAAGCACGATAAGCGATCAGTATCGTTCTCGTGTATCAGAAGGGACCCAGACGAAGCAAAAAATTTAAATAAAACGAAAACTTCGATTAAATCTACGTAACGGTAAAGAAGCGTTCGATAAAGCATAGTTCTATACACAGCACAGTCGATACTTAAAAAAACAACAAATATGTTCGACCTTCAAAATATCGCAGTACTACACGCGAGAGCAAGCGAATAATGCATGCTACTGATACACCTTGATCATTTAACCTTAATTCTATCGCTACAAAAATACAGTTATATATATGCCATGGAAGGATAGCAGCATGTGTGCTTCAGGGTCCTCGAGATCTTCGACTCATTGGATTATCGGGAACAATGCGGGGCATCAAAGCAATACTTGTCCTCTTTGTTTTGTCACTTTAGTGTGATGAGAGCCGGACTCAAAGTTCGACCCTCTGTCTGCGTACCTTCTGGTAGTAGGCGTGTAAAACTGGATGTTGATGCCTCGCCGCCATATATCATGAGCGCCTGATGCATTTCGTGTCGCGAAGATATTTCGCCCAAGTCCTTTGTGGCGTGTGATCTCCCTTGCGTATGAATGGTCTGCGATCAACGGAATTGTCCATAATGTTACGATAAGTTTCCTCGTCGTAGGAACAAGTCAAGCTCTTCGGTAGCTTTTCTCCACCGACTTGGAAGCTGGCTGGTTGACTGCCGACCAATACGTGGAGATCGTTCTTCACCTGGAGCGCCCAGTCCCACATCTCGACGATCGAACAGTTACAGACGAACGGGTTCGCAAGCAGATTTACCGACAGTAAGCGTGGATTCGACCTGAACATCTTCGGGTTAACTGTCGTCAAATTGTTGTTACTGAGATCTAGATGTTCGAGCTTGCGAAGTTTCTTCAAGCAGACCAAGTTCTCCGAGCCTGAGATGTTGTTGTTCGAGAGATTGAGCTGAGTGATGTTCTTTGTCCGTACAAACACATTCTCGTTCAGATGCGACAGATTACAATTGCTCAGATCAAGTATTTCTAGACTGGATAATTGACTTGGCAACAAGGGTTCCTCATCGGAAACAACCAACGGATTGCCGCTAAGTTTTAGTTCGATTATATTGGTCGTCAATCGATCACCGAAGACCTTTGGATCAATGGGTGTTGTAAGATCGCAATTGTTCAGCTCGAGGCCTGCAAGCCGTGTTAGGTTTGCGAATAAGCCCTCCTCCAGCGTGTGTAGTTTGTTGCCGGATAGGATAAGCTTTCTCAATGAAGTCATATGAGCGAATGTGTTGTTACCAACGTATCCAAGGTCGCAATACGACATGTCCAAGTACTCCAAGGATTCCAAGGGATTCAGGAGGCCGACAAACGCGTCCGACAATGGGTTATGGGAGACATCAAGTTCCTGTAGATGCTCGAAAACGTGGAACGCAATCGGTAATCGGCTCAGGTTGCAATTACTCAGAGATAGCTTGTGCAGCTTCGGCAAGTGAGTCAGGACCACACTTAAATCAGCCGCCAACCCCGGATTCCCACTGAGATTTAGCACGCGCAACTTGCTGGCATTTCTGAATGCTTCCTGCGAGAGGCGATCTTGCAGATTGCAGTTCGACAAGTCGAGTGATTGCAGGCTGTGCAGATTATGGCCGAGGGTGTTCTCGACGTCGAGGTGCATGAGTTCGTTGTCCGCCAGTACCAATTGTCGGAGATATAAGTTTCTTGCGAAAGCATCGCCTGGTAGATTGGTGATACCGGTTTTACTGATGTCCAGGTGTTCCAGACGTGTCAACGGTGCAAGCACGCTCGTCCAGCTCAGCATCCTCAAATTGTTATCCACCATTACGAGCTCGCGTAGATTCTCCAGGTGTGCGAAGGCACCTGAAGATACGTGGCTCAGATTGCAGCCGTTCAGCTTCAAGTACTCGAGATTGCTCAGGTGATCGAACGGACCCGGCTCTATTCCCTCCAATGGATTGTGCGAAAGGTCGAGCTTGTTCAAATTAGTCGTATTGTGGAAAAATTGCGTATTGAGCCGGCGTATACCGCAGGAATTTAAATCGAGGTACAGCAGAGTCCGGCAATTCAGGAAGTGGCCTTTCACCTCCTCCAAAGGGTTGTTTTGCAGCTCCAGCGTAATCAGGCCAGGACTGTCCCTGTTGAAGTATTCGCTTTGTCAAATCACATTGCCCCACGTATGCCATCCCCCGCGTGATTTGAAATCATGCACGTGCGATGACTTCGATTCTTTCGATACTCTCACACTCTAATAAATATACCGGTCATTTCTTACGAGCGTCAGTCATATGAGTGTAATAAAACTGGGATACGCTGATGGAGTACGTAAAAGTTCGAATTCAATATTAGGAATATCGAAGGGCTCAGTTCCACTCTGCTAAAGTAAACCCTCGTTTTTCGACTAGATTATAACGTAATAAAGTGATATTACTCGTCCCAATTTTAACGTTGAATTCTGGAAGTGAGTGAAACCAGATAGAAGTCGTACAATAAATACAGTAATTAAATATTAATCAGTCGCGTTTTAATCGAAGATGTTTTTAATTGCGAAATCCTGATCAATCGTCATAAGGATTACGTAAGTGAGTGACGGGCAATAAATCTCGACTTCCTGTAAATGATTTAACTACTCACGTAATTCTGATCGGTATTTTCGAGAGCGTCGACCCTCTTATCACGTAATATCGCGCTAGTAAATATTTACCATTTGCGTTATTGATTTAAAGGATCCTTCAAAATAAATGTAATATTAGCGATATGGGATTTTCGGATAAAGCCTGTGTCAGTCTCAGGATTACGTAAACAACCGGGCCATGGACCGTTAACAGAATTAAGCTTGACTGATAGTGAAACACGCAATAGCATATTCCACGTCGATGACGAATCATAAATAATCCATTAACTAACCAACAAATGCTCTCTGCCGTTGGGTTAACAATATCCAAATACATTATTCAATGAATAATGTGGGTGATAAAAATTATTTCACGTCAGATCGTAACTTTCAACTAACCGTGTAATTCAAGCCCGCACGTGCGAGAGCTTGCATAAAAATGGATGTGGCTCCAACGGAAGTTTTATCTCGGCAAGTCAGATTTTCACGCGGTCGTAAATCAAGCGATGCGTCATACGATCTGACTTTCAATGTCACTCGACGCGAGTGTATCTCTCATTCGGAATCAAAGGGTGAGAGCATAGTCGAAGGGGTGATCGGAGAGTAGAGGATGAAGAGTGGCGTCGATTGCATCAGGGAACGGAGATTTCCTCACCTGAAGGCTTCGGGATCGATATGAGAGATCTCGTTCCAGGAGAAGTCCGCCTCGAGGAGGTAAGTCAGACCGGCGAACGAAGCATACTTGAGCTCGGTCAATCGATTATGTGCCATCTGAAGACGCCTGAGCTTGATCGCATGGGGAAAGGGCGCTAGCTCGGCGACGTTGTTGCCATTCATGTCGAGGATGTAGACATTTGGGCTGAGCTCGTTGTAAGGGACGCTGGTCAAATTGCTCTCCGAACAGTCGGTTACCCAGTTGATGCGAAAGTAATGGCAATGACAATCCACCGGGCATTCTTGTTCCACGAGCTCGCTATTGTAGGCACTCGCCATCCTCGTGGCTAGCAGGGACACCACCACCACTGCCACGGTGAAGCCGAGCATTCTCAGCTTGTGCATCCCACAGCTTCTATCTGCAATCAAAGTTCGTTGAATTGATTATATTAGCAGTCCCAACGAAGGAATCCTCCTGATTGAATTCGAAACGCCGCCTGGAATTTATTGCTCGATTCGCGAGTCTGCCAATTCGACAATATGCACCCTTGTGCGTGTACCGGCATAGATGTAAAAGAAGCGCAGCTTCGCATACTGCTGATAATGTCTTGGGAATTTAATGAGGATGAATTGCATCCGGAATATATTGGTCAGAAGCAGGCCACTTGAAAGACAATTCCACCAATCGATACGAAATTTACCAAACTGACGATAACCTGGTAATTTCGGGTACTTTCTACGATACGGAATATTGGAAGAAGAGCCTTTGCTCTAATTACACACTTCTAATTTATAGGAAACTATGACAAGTTAGGAAGAATTACGACAATCATACCGCTGGAAAATCCACAGAGAAATAGATTTAGTAACAATAGAATAATTCAAAAGAAACTACGCCAGGAGAACTGAAGCACTTGTAGCTCTCTTGTACTACTCGCGGCACTGTCTGCCGTCGAACTGTCGAGAGAATCGGCTTCAAGCAGAGAATGAAATCCATTGTTAGACAGTGGTTATCAATGCTTGGCTATCATACAGGAACGAGTGAGAGTTACAAGCAATTCTTTTAAATATCCAAGTCATCCACACATGACTAGGAAGTGGCCGGCGGCGATAGTTTTTTGTCATGAGATTTACTTGACAAGTATCAGTGTTGAAAGAAGCGTATGTAGCTGGAAGCGATCGGCAACCGGGCAATAACTGAGCCAGAGGCATTAATGCGCTTTAGAGCAAGTGGAGCAATTGTCAGTCGGAGGTGTATCACATCCTCGGCAATTGGCGGTTGGTAATTTCCCAGCCGACAATGCATGGCGCCACAGGTCGTTGAGCCAGAAGCGTTTTCGTCCGGCTTCGCACAATGCAACTTCTCTCCACTTGTGCCAGTCTCGTTTCTAGAATGCAGGAGAGAGCAGCGTTCATTACTCGGCGCATCGGAGGACGATGCTCAGAGGAGTCGTGTCTCGAAGAAAGATTCCTTTCATTACGCGAAATTATTGTTAACTTCGATCGCACTTTTAAGGGAGCCTCGCCGCTAATTAGCGTCGCTATTCTTACCGCACCCGGCAGTAATCGCTTTCGGAAGTAATTCTACGGATTACAAGCAACCATCCCAGCCAGGCTAAACATCCCATTAAACGGAAGAATCCTCTCGAAAGAGAGTATGGTCATTGTACGCGAAATTGTCTCGGACTGTCCTGCGCCAATTGTGCCCGATGCTTCGCGAGATGAGAGAGCGCCAGGGACAAGGAAAAAATCTGTACCAAGAGAATTGCACATTCTTTCCCTTGCCGATTCACTGGTCCAATTATTTGGCTATGGTAGAGCTTATTGGAATGAGCGTATAAGAAAATATAATTTTCAGTTTTAATGCTATCATTACCGCGCTTATTTAATACTCTATCTTTTATTTCACCAAAACATATTCCACACTCAGCTGATCTTCGCTACATCCTGTTTCCTGAGGAGTCACCGGGGCCACGAGATTACGCGGCAGACGAGCCGATAAATCTGCACTGAATTTTATTGGCAGTCGCTGCGAGAACCACATTCGACAAAGGGTTATCCCCCTCGATCTCTCTCGCGATCCGGCGAGAGGAAAAATCGACAATTACTGAGGTTGCGATCCTCTTCCTCCAGCAGCGCCACGGCGCGTGAAGATCACGCAAGTGCTCGTGCGAACACCAGGAGCGCACACGTGACGCGCGAGGGTAATTCCTGCCCATCAAATTCTAGGCACAATCATCTTCATTAGCTTCGATGAATAACATTGAGGCAAGTTTTCAGGCCGACCAACGGGGTCGCATACAAAAGATGAGAGTGGATCGAGCTAGAGCGAGATAGGGAGCATTGAAGTTATCTAGAAAGAGCGAGAAGATGAATGAGCGTGTAGAGAAACGCCCGTGGCGAGTAGCAGGCAAAGAGTATACAAGGCGAGACAAACCGCAAACGAAGAAGAAGCCTGTGGAAGGCTTTCTGCCAGAATAGTACGCATTGCACGCTCGACTGCCCCTTGAGCTTTTCGCGTGTAGCTCCGCCGCCGGGCGGCGGCTTGCCGGGGAAAAGAAAGAGAGATGAGAAGAGAGCTTTACTATCCCAAGGGTAGCTCTATGTAGGGAGTCTGTTTCCCCTTTCGATTTCTCCTTGTATTTCAGAACGCTGGGTGAGTCTGCTGGCCCGCCTTTGGCGCCATGTATAGAGCTTCCTCTTTCCTTCTTTACTTCCTTCCTACTTGCTTGCTTGCCACCGCCTTCCTCCAACGAATCCGATTCGACGAGCATCAACGGTGCGTGTGAACCACGCTCGGGGACCGAGTCATTTGCATTGAGAGCCTCCGGGCGAGACATTCATACTTTTTGCAAATATTGCCAACCCCCCTTTGCAAGAGACAGTCGTCCCCGAAAGTGCGATCGTCGCTTCACTGAGCTGTTTCTCGTCCGCCCTATGCGAATCTCCTCTTCCCAATCCTCTCGAGCAGAATTCACTCGAACGTTCCGCACTCCTTTTCGAGTCTGCTGTGAGAGAGATCGAATTTTTTCCTCCCTTACTGGGACACTCGCTCCGGCACACTGAGCTTACTCTCCGTCTTTCACTGGCGAGGGCGGATTTCATTGGAGAGTGAACTTCTTCTTTACTGCGATCGGTGATATTGGATGCGATGTTGAAATGTGCATTCGTTGGTAGTAGGTGGTATCTAAGTAAGTAGATGTTGGAGTTTAATACGAGGATTAGAGGAAAGACCGGCTATAAACGATTCGAGGAAATATGCTGCTCGACTTGCGTAATATTGTCCGCTCCCAACTTATTACCGTTGGTGTCCTTCATTCAGTAATGAAGGGAGCACCGCTTGAATGAGTGGAGGGATGATCTCGAGGACCGGTTGGCATTGGGGAATAGTTCCGAGCGGGAGAGCACGAACCTCCGGCGTGATCGGAAGTTCTTCAAGATCCGTGAAACACGGCCAGACTTTTCTATTAGTCTCTGGCGTAACACGCTTTAACTTAATTACAAGCTTGGAATGCTGATCCCTTTTGGTTATTCGCCTTGGTGGAATAAATCAATCACCGCTAACTATTCCGCTTTAGGAATTCCGTGCCATTGAAAGTGCGACATTGCTTCACTCAACGAAACTAATTCTTGCCAACGCGATTTGCCAATTCTGTCAACAAGCATCCTATTTCACTGATTTGGCATCGCCTTTAAAAGGAATTCTCCTTAACAGCGAAACCCACTATCGAATCCTACCAACAAAAAAACTAGAGCTCTGAAAAATTGTATGTCAGCAGAGATCCATTATCCCCCGCATTCCCTGGTAGCTCCGAAAGCAATCAAGAGCTTTACACCTAATCCCTAATCATCCACATTTATACCTACAACAGATTAATCATCGATACAATCAACGAAATACCCTGAGAACTCTAATCTCAATCTATCCCAAAAGTCGCTAACACCACAGACAAGTACCAGATAAACGAGCTGACAGTGAGTATGAAAAAGACAGTGTAAGAGATTGGTTCTCTAAAAAAAAACGAAGCTCCAAACTGTGGAAGGAACACTTACGCGCTGGAAGCGGGCAATCCGTTTTTCCCTGCCGAATTCTCGATAGGAGAACTGACGCGCTTGAGTAGTGGACGCCGAGGAGTCGAACGAATCACTGGACAAGGATAGATTGAGTTCGCCGAGTGCCGGTTAAATTAAAGCGTGTCTGCCTGACCGAGGTCAGGGTAAAGCCTACCGACGCGCACTCTCGTTCCTTCTACGCCGCATCATCGCACACGATGCACATATACCGTGCGAGATGGAAAAGAGAGAGAGATTCTCTCTCTTCTATCCTATCTAGATAGGGATGTATATTCCACGCTCGATCCCCTCTCACCGTCTCTTCCGGGGGTTCGAAAAGGGGATGTGTGTGGTGCATCACGCACAAAGGGTACATTTACTCTGTCAGCTTTGGTAATCCTCCCCCGTCAGTGATGCGTGACAACAGGATTTACCGGCGTGGCACTAACCGCAACGAACGCGCGTCTTCCTCTTTCCTTCGGCTACGTCTCTCCTAACCTAGCAGAGATGTCCATGCAAAAACTGGATTTACCTCCCGCGCCGGTGTTAGTTCCGGAGATTTGCCGGTGTCGCTTCAACTTCTTTTGGTGCGTCAGTCTGTCGGCACACGCGTGTCACTTCTGTTGTTCTCCCCCCGGGCGAGATACGCTTCTCGCCAATCGTCAGTGGTGACACCACAAAAACACCAGCACCCTCGTAATATTTGCTCGATGTCGGCCTTCGAGGATGGTGCTGCCAGAGGGAGAAAGAGAGAAGCGCAAAGGCACCACGCATGCGTTTTGTAAGCTCGAGTTTAAAACACACGCGTTTCATCCACTTTTTGAGTATGTTTTGCTCTATTTTGAACGTTCTTTGTTCTTTACGATGTTTACGAGGCTTACAAGCGCGTTGCCAGGAGTGGAGTAGTTGGAAGTCGAGAGTTGGACCGGTTCTTATAAAGATTTCCTTGCTCACTGAGTCAGTGCGCGTTGAGACGCATTTGGCACGTATTAACACACGTATGTGCCGGCTACGTTAACGGACACGTGCTTATTGATCACCTTTGCATGAGAAGGAAATCTCTCTCTCTCACACTCTCGGCGTCATCTCAACGATAATTCGAGCTCCGTGAATCAGTGAGTCACTGAGGCCGAGATAACGCACGGTTGCATTCTACGCTCTTGTCGAAAAGGCGATTGCTTTGAATGTATTAATCGCTTCGGGGTCACATTGTATGGAAAACGTTTCTCGTGTCACGTGAGCCTGCTTGGTACAGGTTCGACAATGGGAAATAAATGTCGACGTTCAACATACCTTTTCCTCAGACGTCGGCTTTTCCTGCCTTCCGGAGATGGGTTTCCTCGATAACTCGATCCGATTTTAGCTCGCATGCAGCACACACTCGGGACACGACAATCGCACGTGAACTGGAACCCGGCGCGTTGGGCGCATGCGCCTCGCTACTTTCTCCGCGAGCAGCAGGTAATTGATATTTAGTAAAAGCGTGAATACGCAGACTGTGGTAATCGAGGAATTCAAGTCGAATCGGAACTTCGAGAGCGGCCTTTGCGTCCTCTCGTCTCAAAGGACAAGCGCTGTGTGCCGCATTTAAATACGTGACGCACAGACGTGACAATACCAAGTCTCGACTGGCTTTCTTACGAGCTCCATCTCTCTCTCTCTCCCTCTTTATATCTCCCCCCGAATGACACTGATACATATGTGCACAGATATACTACAGACGTGCACTTGTAGAATCGCAGGAGCCAGACTAGAGCGGTTGGAAGCCGTGACAGTGAACCGGTTGAAGCGCTTGAAACCAGGATGAAATATAGGATGTCTGGGTAAAAGATGTTTGTCTCTTCCCTTATCTACGATCGATTCCTAAAAGTGCTGTAGTCATTACTGGATAGTATTACTCGAGCCTTTCCTTATTTACAGGCAAGGAAAAATCCAAGCGACACAATGCCTGTCGCTGGAGCCCATGCATTGTGAGAAGAAGCGAGCTCTCGGCAATTTACATTACAAACATAAGTTTGAAAGTCCGTTCCTCTCGAGAAGAGCGAACGGGCTGCAACCTCCCTGGTATTAGATATCCATAGGGGACAATGGGAAATCAATGCCGGGCCTTTGTGTGGGTGTCGGCTGGCATGTATGTGCCGGAGCGTTGGTACGTTGTCACTGGTACGCTGCTCTGAAAGCGTCTGTTCACGTAGTCGATGCGTGATTGAGCGATGAGTGCGGAGTCGCCGAGAATTCCGAAGAATGGCTTTCAGTAGAATTGGAAGTGCGGAGGTCAGGCGTCAAGCCAGAACCATTGCGAAACGATCGGACCTGACACGAGCGCATCTGAGCGTATGTCAGTGGGAGACTGATATCATGAGCTTCCCGAGGAACAATGACCTGCCAGATACACTCCTTTTCCGGCTGCATACCTTCATGTATCATATCATTAATATCATTTCATTAACATCAAGTATAATTAATTCAAAACAATTCTTCGCTTTCCATCTTAGGGAAAATGCTAGTTTTTGATTGTGTACTATAACTATAAGACTGATAGATGTATCTTTCTTATCTTCGTGAAAGATTGGCTTAACTACTGATAGTCAATGGTTTATATAATACATGGCACACCTTCATGTATCATATCATTAATATTACTTCATTAACTTGAAGTATAATTAATTCAAACCAACAATACTTCACTTTCAATCTTAGTGAGAATGCTATTTCTTGATTGTGTATTATAACTATAAGACTGATAGATGTATCTTTCTTATCTCAGTGAAAGATTATCTTAACTACTGACAGTCAATGGTTTACATCATGTATATAATCGGACGAGTCCAATGGAATTCGTTCTGCTACCCTTTTATCCGTGACAAATCAATTTCCAATTAGACACCGTTCATCGAAGGTGGAATCCTGGGAGGATCGACGGGTACAATGCGAGCATTAACACTTGTCGGCACGCGGCTCGCTCTCGGTATTAATGTCCAGCCGGGTGCACACGTCCGGCGCGTTCGCCGATGGGGGATCGATTAACTTTGCAATTGACACGAGCCGATAACGGGCCACTGAATTATCGCCCAAGATTAATTTCCCTCGGAAGGGAGGCCGAGTTAACTTCTTGAGGAGCGTGAAACGAGCGGGTTAGAGCTTTTGCCCTCCAACCACCGCCGCCGCCGCCGCCGCCGCCGTCGGCTCAAATTTAATGGCACGTGACGCTCTGTGTTTCTTAACTCGGCGCGGCTAATGGAGCGAAATCTCATGCTAGGCCTCTGCTTAACGAGAGCCGATTTTCCATTAATGACGAGCGATACCACCACCACCACCACCACCATCACCGCCGCGCAACGTCGCGCTGACACGAGCGGAATCTTTAATAAGACTTTCCTCCGCACGCCTTCCATCTTCGAGGATGGATGCTCCCAACCACCCTTCATCGAAAAGACGAATAGCCCGTGTGCACCAGCGAATACAGAAATTCCTTTGCAAGCCCACTTTTACTTTTACCTCGACCAACCGTAATTTTTCATTACTCTTTTCGTAACATTAGCATATCGTTCGACAGATTTACTATTCTTGAGACATTCAAACTGTTTATTCAATTATTCGAATCTCTTTAATATAGTAAATATTAAATGATGACGACCAGCGAATTAATTATCGTTAAGATACACTCGGTGATACGAGGGAAATTAATATCTTGGTGCGAACGACTCGGCGATCTTGCAATTTAGATTAGAGCACTGCGCTGTAAGAGTAAATTGCTGACGATCTCTTTGATAAAGCTATCTCCTCACTGCCGCGCAGCCTCCGTATTTGCAGTGAAGATATTAGTCTCGTTTAGCACCGTGGTTCACGCACTTTTATGTACTTTCGCGTGCGCACCGATCACACACAGACAGACACACACAGTTACCTCGACCGCACTCGCTCCGCTTGTTTATTCGCAAGATATCGGAGTCAAGGCTGGAGGTCGTCGCTTTGACTTCCGTTCTGAGCCTTCGTCTTCCCATTACTCCACCGATCGTTCGATACTGAAATGTCTTATCACTACGATGTTCCGATGACACCTCGCGCCATCGTCAGATTGCCTATAATGATTGCGTAACAGTCTACCAAGCGCTAATGATATGCAAACATATTAACTATACGTAAACAAAAAGTCTGTTGTTACGGAGACTGATAAATCGCAATCCTGTCTTACCAAGACGATCATCTTCGCAAGCACGTGATCGATATATTATGTAATAGATTAAGAGAGTTCTCATTGGATACCCAATCTCGTATAATACTACTGGAAAAATGTTCGGCTAATAAGAAGTCGTAACTTGTCCCCCCAGAGAGTGAAGAATCTTTATGGGAATGGAGTGTCCTCGAAATTCTAACGCAAGTGCCACTCGATAAGTTCAGTGTGGCCTTAATAAAAGACCCATGGGGTTTCGGAAATCCAGAACTCGTAGATATACTAATTACGGGTTTTTTTTTGCTTCTGAGAAAGATAAGTCTGGAAGGTTTTACCGTATACATTTCGTAACGCTGATATATCTCGTTGGTTCTGGTGTCTGATACGAGTAGCTTACAAAAAAAAAAAGTTAGAAATACAATTGAAAACTTAGCAAGTTTATAAGTAATTAGAAAGAAGAGATGATTTCTCCACGTGTGTCATTTTATTGAGTAGAAATTATCGACGTATGATCAAAATTATATGTTAAAAGCTGGAGTGCCAGATGGCAGTGCCATTTTCTTTCCAGCTACCTTTGATTTTTGCAGTCTTTTCCCACTTTTTCCAATCTTCTAAAACCAGAGCTCTAACTCAAACTTCATTTTTTTACAAATTTCTGAAGGGATACTTGATATTTTTTCGATTTTTCGAACCTTTCCCAATTTTCCCCAACTGCACAAATCAATTGTTCGAGTATCAAAAAGAGTATAAAACAAAGAATCACCGGAATAAAATCCACAAACGTACCAGAAAAGTAAAACTTTCCTAAGTTTTTGAGGATGTATTCTTTCTGATTTAAACACGCTCCACCGGCACACTTCGTGGTGAGATTCTCCGGCGTACAGTCGACCATTTTTTGCCCGGATGCTGTGGATCAAGTGCCGAATGCACACATCCTCATCTCCCCAGTGCAGCACGTGTTAACGGTTTCGAAATTACTGGCATGGCTTTTTTTTTTACATTTTACTTGGCGCTCGCGCCGCCGCCCCGATGGATATTCTAATTAATCCGTGTAACGAAAGCAAACCAATATGTGTGGCGACCTTTAATTAAGCGGCGTACCACTAGTGCGCCAGCAATTATCAGTGGCTCCCTTGCGATTATTCTTCCGTTTATGGATTTAACGCGGTCGTCCACCGCGCCACATAGCCGACCGTCAGTCGAATCGCTGTGTTTTTTGGCACTTACGTTCTCCCGAAATTATGTGAGAATGACTTTGGCATTGTGCCAACTCGCGCGCTCGCAGAATGTGCGGAGACAACATGTACGGAGCAACGAACTTCGTAGCCGCGCGGCTTCGCACCGGAATCTTTTTCACTCCTTCCTTTCTCCATCATCCTTTTTAATAGCATTGTTCATCCCCTGTTTTACAGAGAAACCCGTCGCCGACTACTTTCCTCAATTCAGGTAAACTAGTGATAACTAAAAATAAACTAAATAACTTTGTACACCGCATTTCTTTGTTACAGATTCCCAAGAGACTAAAGAAATAGTTATAGTTCAGTTCAGCTTAAGGAAAAGTCCATTAAGAAAATAAAGAAAAATCGCTGTACTATTTTATTAAAGAACACTCTAAAGAACGAGAGCATGTTAACTTTTTCTAACGCACAAAGCTTCCTCGGAGAAAAACGATTCACGACATATTGATCTGTATCAGCTTCTCTCTCCGGAGGCCTTTGCGCGCTCCTGCTATTAGCAATTTATTAAAATGCTCGCTCGTTATTAAATCGCCTCGATATATATACATATATATATATACACGCGCGCGGGCGCGCGTCTCCACAATATAACAGAGCAGTCACGTCAGCTCGAAAGCATTGTGGCCGCATTATTCGAGAATTCCGATCAACAGGAACGTCATTTATAAATTGCAATAATCGCACCAGGAAAATCCGATTGTTAAACTCATTCATTAATATTTCCAGCCTCTCATCTTTTACAATGGCAAAAACATACAGGAATACCTTGGACACGCAAGATCCCATGAGGATCCGCCCATGAAGTATGCGTCAACCCTTGCGGTCCATGAGCAATCTCCTATGATATCCTCCTTGATCCTCTACTCGCTTCTAACATCAGCTGATCGAACCACTCGGACCAAACTGTCCTATGTGGTCGAAAAGCCCCTACCGAGTTATACACAGTTATACATATCCTGAGATTGTACACAGATTGCAGTATCGAAGAGGGAATCCTAGTAATCCTTAGAGGGTGTAAGAATGTTCTTGGAGTGCATAAATGCCGACGCAGACTAGAATCACGCTCTTTCTCTCTCGTGCTAACTTGGTCGAAGCTAATTTTCGGTGAATAAGAATAATCCGATGTTCACGCGCGGTTCACTGGCTCGAAGCTTGCTTGGTAGAAGGAAAGAGAGAGGAAGAATGGAGAAAGTGAGAAGAGTATATATATATATATATATATGTGAGAGGGCTGCGGTGGCTACCGGTTGGATGTTAGGGTTGCCAGAGAGAGCGGAGCCATAAAGGTTCGGGGTTAGCTTGGAGCATGGTGGTGGTGCTGGGGAGTGATGGTGGTGGTGGTTGCGATGGTGGTGGAGGAAGAGAGGCGAGGATGTCTGTTGGTAGTGGTAGTGGTAGTGGTGGTGGTGGTGGGAAAGCGGCGGTGGTGAGAAGCAGGAGAGCGCTCTACTGCGCAGATCCGAGAGCCTCGGGAGAGAGAGTGGCGAGAGTATACGTAGAGCCAAACTCCGATCCCGAATCAGTGAGGACCGACTGTTCTCGTTTGCAGTGCAGCTCGAAATCTCGGGGCGAAACACACCGCGGTTTCTCGTCCTCTCTCCTTTCTCTGTCTTTCCTTCTGTCTGTCTGTCTGTCTGTCTGTCTCTCCTTCTCCATACTTCGTCTCTTCCCACTGTGCGTTTCACTGTCCTTCTGTTTTCTTCCGTCCACCCACAGTCTGCCCTCGAAGCAGCCTCACTTTCTCGCGCCACCCTCCACACATACATACGTACTTACACTTATTTCTCTCTCTATCTCTGTCGCTCTTTCTCTTTCTCACTTTTCCTGCACGCTGTTTTCCAGTTTCCTTCCTCCCAACAGGCGAAAAGTGCCGTCCTCAACTTTTCCGGCCGAGCCAACACCTTCCTGTCCTACCGAATTCAACCCTCTCGTACAACACTACTCTTCTCAATGAACTTCCCACTCACTCTTCCTAGGAGAGAAGAGGACCGATTGTGAACGGTTTCGACTTCCCGCGAGCTACTGCACGTAGTTATTATACTCTCTTTCGGGGGTCGGCTTTCAAAATCGTCGTGGAAAATATCCTTGTGTTTCCGCACGATTGTCACGTGGAAAAAGAGAGAGAGAGAGAGGAGAGAAGAATCTCGCGGCAGTGATTGTCTGTTTCAAGCCTGACTCTCGTCGAGGGATGTTGCCTCGGGCGAGTGTGTGACGAGAGGAGATATGTCGTTGGAGTTTGAAGCAACACTTCTCACCAAAGGACTCGCACCGCCAGCCGGTTAATCCTGTCTCTGGCGATCCTTGCCAATTGACAGTTGTGGACCACGTCGATGTGCAGAGTGCCGCTGGAGCACACTGACAAGTCGCCTTCAACGACGTAAGTAGAATGATGTTACTTTTGAAATTGTATTAACTATTCAGGGAATCTGTATAGCCAGTGAAATAATCCTTTTGACGATTATTCTTTGACAATGACTCGTGTATATCTTAGTCAGTTAGCCAGTCAGCTGTACCGCGAGATCCGACGGCTCTCTTTCTGCATGGATCTGCGCTGTGCGACGCGTGATATTCGTGTCAGCTGCGAAAATCAATTCCTCTTTCTATGCCCGAGAACTACTGTGCAACCCTTGCACACCGTTGTAACTTCGCAACCCTCCTCTCCACCCCCCTCCCCCCCGAATGTGTCCGGGGGTGCGTGCGAAGCCTCTGTAAAAAATGCACGCGTCTGAAACACACTGTTCTATCGTAGAACACGAATGAATCGTACATTTTACGATTTCTTCGTTTTATGATTTAGTTATCTATTTTTTACTATGTAATATATTGAATTTGATAAAAAGAGAGGGAAAAAAGGAGCATTCCGATTGAAATTGGATTAGTCCATTGAGAAAAAATCGGGATAGTTACGCCCTAATGAACACCGATCAGATCCTACCCATCTACACACAGACACACACACACACACACATAAATCGAGGACAAATATAATTCCACAAAGCGCGGTCTAGCTATCCTGCGAGCCAAAGCACAGCACGCTTCGGTTGGCCGTCGTCGAATGTCGATGGCAGCCAGTCGAGAAACCGTGATTTCACATGCTGTTAAACAAATTAAATCGCCGCTCGTCCGCCAGGAAAGGGTACATATACTCTGGCATTCCGTCTGTGTGTACGTGTACATTTGCGGATTTCCTTTGCCAGCTCTAGGGCGGTCCAGCCTGGTAATAAATTGGGCGATATCGCCTCCGCTGGAGCTTCTAATCCTGATAATTCTCTGGCTGAAGGAG
Organism: Ectemnius cavifrons; assembly: GCA_964023945.1. Classification (NCBI taxonomy): domain Eukaryota; kingdom Metazoa; phylum Arthropoda; class Insecta; order Hymenoptera; family Crabronidae; genus Ectemnius; species Ectemnius cavifrons. The sequence continues at coordinate 6,492,927 of OZ030384.1, read as the reverse complement.
CGACGGTGTAAGAAAAGGGGAGGGAGAAAAAAACAGAAAAGGGACTTTATAATGAAATGCACCCTTTTACAGGGATGTATGACTATTTTTCCAACCGATGAGAAAGCCTTTTCTATAATATTCTTCGGTGATGTTATTAACATCGGATGGCACGTCGCTTTTCGTACTATTAACGACGCGACGGCATGTAGTTGGGCGGTGGCGCAGTCTCTGCCTGGTGTGAAATTAAATTTTACTTCACGTACTGCGGTAGCATCCACCTCCCCCCGATTCCACCTCTCGAATCGTTCCTCTCATCAGTGCCGTCATTGAAATCGTCGCATTCGTGATATGGATTACAATTTGGGAACCAATACTCTGTCTCTTTTATACTGTAACAAAACTGGAGTTTAACTCCTAGCAATTCTTTTTTATTGGTAAAATCATTGAGGTCGATCGTTCAATTCTATGAGCAAAATAATGAGGCTAATGTTAAGGATATAATTTGGGAACCAATACTCTGTCTCTTTTATATTGTAACAAAATTGTAGTTTAACTCCCATCAATTCTTTTTTATTGGTAAAATCATTGAGGTCGATCGTTCAATTCTATGAGCAAAATAATGAGGCTAATGTTAAGGATATAATTTGGGAACCAATACTCTGTCTCTTTTATATTGTAACAAAATTGTAGTTTAACTCCCATCAATTCTTTTTTATTGGTAAAATCATTGAGGTCGATCATTGAATTCTATGAGCAAAATAATGAGGCTAATATTAAGGATATAATTTGGGAACCAATACTCTGTCTCTTTTATACTGTAACAAAATTGTAGTTTAACTCCCATCAATTCTTTTTTATTGGCAAAATCATTGAGGTCGATCATTCAATTCTATGAGCAAAATAATGAGGCTAATGTTAAGGATATAATCTGGATTATAATATGAGAACCAATACTTTACCTTTTTTTATACTATAACAAATCTGTAATTTAACTCCTAACAATTCTCTTTATCATTAAAATCATTGAGGTCGTTCATTGAATTCTATACCAAAAATAATAAGACTACTATCAACGATCTAACTATACTTGAAACTTTTCTATACTTTATCTCGATTTCTACGCCTGACAAGATCATCGGGGTCGTCTGATTTATCGAACGCTATTAGAAAAGTCGTCGGACATGGGTTAAGGGTGCATTGGTAAATGTCGTAGTCCAGAGACGATAGTTCTCTCTCTCTCTCTCTTGGCCGATGTATCCTGTTGCCAGGCTCCATAAATCATGCGGGAGGATTCTGCTCGCTTGTCGACACTTTCCTGCTCCAATTTGTGGAAAGGGCAGAGAGAGAGAGAGAGAGAGAGAGAGAGAGAGAGAGAGAGGGCGTCGTCCACTGATTAATAATGCTGTGTGTATGGGCGCAGAGCTTGCGCTGCAGATTACTTTAGTTTGAAGTAACGGTGGCGCTTAATAATTCCAACGAATGAAGATCCGCGTTAAAATCTCTCTCTCTCTCTCTCTTCTTGGGCTTTTTCTCTTCAGGCTCATCGGAGTCATCATCCAAGCTTAAAGAAGACTTATCGTGCTTTTCGCTGGCCTGATAAAGAGGGCCAAATAGAAGAGAGAGAAAGAGAGAGGGATGCGCCACTGCCGTCGGCTTATCCGGCAAGACGAATAGCTTCGTCGCTTTGTTGTGCGTTCGATTCTAAGCGTAAGCTTCGAAAGCACCGCAATTCTTCTCCGAGCACTCTACGATGTCGTTGAGAGGGCGTGAGAGAATGCGCAAACATCCCTTTTCAACCGAGGCAATCTTGTCTCGAGCCGAAAAGAATATATATATATATATATACGTATGTAACTGGATGCGCCGACGAAATTAGTTTAATTGCTGCAACATCCACACCAAGCGACGACGACGACGACGGCGGCAACGGCGGCGGCGGCGACGGTGGCGGCGAGCCTGAGGGAATTGGAGCGCGCTGAAAAGTTCTTCCCTCTTCTCGGATAAGAGAGAGAGAGGAGCAAGGGAGAAAGCGTGCGGCCAATTTATCGACGCTCTCCGCCAGTTCTTATTTGCTCCTGCGAAGTTTCCAACGGCATTCGGAGACGACTCCCAGCGATACGTGAGTACTAAGTAGTGCGGCTGAAGTACTCACCGCTCGGCTGCGCTTCGCCGAGAGATCAATCGCCGGAAAGAGGAGGAAGTCGGCCTCGAAATCTCCATGGCGCTCGAATAAGCGAGCGCGTACACATACGCGCCTCTCTGCACTCGACACAGCAAATACGTGCGCGCAAGCTTGAATACCGGAGAGGCTTTGATGTATGCAGGGTGTAAAGCTTCATGTATCATTGATTTTAACCAGCGGCTCTTGAAGCTCCGATAAGCACACGTGTATCAAAGGATTGTGTAATACGCAAGTCCGCTTGGTAGTAATAACGGGCTAAACGCTAAAGGAACATCATCCACCGATTGATTCCTCTTGATGGCCGTTAGTTAGAAATCATTATGGAAGATACATTTCACTAATCTTTCATCTACTAATATCGATGATTAATATTCATCCCTTAAAACATGAATATTAATTAATCTCTCATAACTAATTCCCAGACTAAAAAGGATCATTCAGCATCCTAGCACTGGTTCATCCATTTTATACAAATTCTACAAGACTACCAACTATCTCGAGCAAGAAACGAAGGCATCTTGTCCGAGATGGGGAGAATGCTGTTTTAAATAAACGACACGTGAAGATTGACACGGTGTATACCTGAGCGAATCGATCCTCTCTCCCTGGCAGGCTGGCTAGTTCCCGTGAAAGCAGGGCGAGCGAACGAGCGAGGAGTAGGAGGAAGAGGAGGCCGCAGAAAGTCCCTAACAACAGAAGGCTCTCTGCCGCGTGAAAAAAAGGAGCCGGCTGTGATTAACGCGCCCGTCACATTTACTCTTGGCAGTGAAGCGAGGAGAGGAGAGAGGCCGTTCGCTCCGGAGCGGCCCAGGCCGCCCTCGAATAGAAAAGGGAGCCGTGAGAATTTTTAATAACCAGCTCTCGGAGAGAACACACTGTGTGTGCCCGTCCGAGCGACAGAATGAGCCAACCCCCGGCGCTCTCTCCGGGCTCTCACACTTTCTGGGCCAGGCCAATCGACTTGTCAGCTTACTCTCTCTTTCTCTCTCTCTCTTCGCTCTCTTCGCTCCGTTAAATCATAACGCACCTGGCGCGCACACCCTGTTGCACTCACGCTCGGACGCCCCTTAAAAACGAGGCTGCGACCTGCGATTACTTTCCCCGCCGTTGGAGAACAGCTATTCCACCCGACTAAACTCACTAAACTGGCCGCACGATGCGATCGTGTCCTTCATATCCATACCAGGGTAGGACAGAGTGCGTGCAAAAGGCTCTCTCTACCGTTGAGAAATAGGCCATAAATCCTACTGGCTGGAAGAGAGATCAAGAGATAATGATAAAGAGAGATAAGAACGTAGAGGGATACGCTCGACGGTGTCTCGTAATTGGATGGGAATATTCATAATTCCGTGTGAAAGAAAAGTACGCCGACCTCGCCGTGGGGTCTTCTGCTTGGAGGGTTCTCGCGAAATAAAAGAGGGATCTTTAGCCGCCATAAATGTACCCGTGCGATTATGTCTTGGGTGGACCGATGTACCTTCGAACGGACTATAAAGAATGCAAGAAGCCGACTATCAAAAATGCAACGATCCTCTTGGCGATCCCACCGTTGCCGCCCTTCTAAATGGCTCTTGGGCTACGAGATATAATTAAATTGATGTTTTCCCTTGGGGAGTATTGGACACACCCCCAAGGTTTAAAGGGCCCCTGCCCCTTTTAAAGGGAGGCCAGAGGGATGAGAGTGGATCCGATGAGGGTCCGGTCCAATTTACGAAAAATAACAAGAAACTTCGTGAAAGAGTAACAACTGTCATCCACCTGGCATCATCCCTCTTTCACCGCCCCCTCCCCTTCGCCAGAAGCAGTATCTCGTTGGGACGAGATCCTAAGATCAGGATGCTGGTATCTTCGGTAAGAGGAATCTCGAGACAGTGGTGTGTGGAGGAGCACAGAGAGCGGTCGAATTAAGCGGTCGTAGGGCGCGAAGAAGGATGGAAAAGCATCGGAGGCTATAAATACAACAGGGCTATACGTGCGCCGGGAGAACGAGAGCGAGATGGAGAGAGCTAGGCCGGACAAAAACGGACAAGGAGAGAGAACGAGAGAGAGAGAGAGAGGTGGGACAGTGTGTCCTCCGGTACAATGCGTGCCGCGGCAATCCTATTTTCAGAGATACGCATCGCCCTCCGCTCCGACGTTACCTACCCCCGCAGGCCAACCAGCATCCATGTTACAAAGAAAGAGAGAGAGAGAGAGAGAGAGAGAGAGTGGTGGAGTGAGAAAAGGCAGCTGGGACAGCAAGATAGAGAAACGAGATGAGAAGGAGAGAGGAATGAAGATGAAAGAAGAAACGACGAGCGAGGAGATAGATGGATAGGGGCCTAACCGCTTTATCCCTATACACCATCGAATCGTTTCTTCGAGGTGGCTGCAGCTGTTTCACCGCCTCTCCTTTAAAGTCCATCGGAACCCACGATGGAACAGCAGCCACTGCCGATCCGATCCGATCAACGCTACATTAGAAATGTAAAGCCTCTCGGCGAGGACGCGAAAATTGGTTGACTCAATGCTACCGCTTCTCGACTATAGCCAGAGTCGATGCCGTTAGAGAAGCTAGATCGATCTCTCCGCAGTTTCCGAACCCCTACTCTCATTTATCAGCCAACGAACGACACACACTCGCGCTAGAGAAAAAGTTAGAGCGTCTCGTCGCGCTTTTTTCGGAGCCTCTGTTATGACTGTCGGGAATTAATTGGACTCGCCTAATGAACATAGCAGAACCCGCGCCGCTCTTGTTTCGTCCCCTCCTCTTCCTTTTCGTGTGGAGCGGAAATATCCGGAGCGAGGGATGCTGCTGCTTCCTCATTCCAGAAGATGAGATTTGGGGGAGCAGATGCGGTTAGAAGCAGGTAGACATCGCGTCGGATGATCTCATTAATTGGAGGCATCGAAAAGATAAGATTCCATAATGGAATTGACTCAACCCCTCTTTCGCTTCACCCTCCTCCGCCCCTCTCTCTCTCTCTGCTTTCTCTTACACTTGGCAAACGAATCCTGTAACAGATTTCACTCTGGCCGACCACCCTCGCCCATCTTTCTCGCAATCACTCATGTGTGCGAACACATTTTCTCCTTGTACAGGCTTCTCCATATTTACTGCTCATATTTCCCAACTCATATATAAAAAAATATATGAAATATTCCTAGACTATCCTAATGAAACTTTATCTTTACACCCTCTTGGTGAACATCTGCCAAAGAATTCAAGCTGAACACTACTAATTCCGGTTATAATTCCACCAAAAAGGGCCTGCATTATGAAGCGGCCTGTAGCAGGTCGATAACGGAAGATTTATGAGGGAACTTAGCGGACAAAACGTAAACGCACGCTCGTGGGATGTTCACGGCTGCTACTTGCCAGTTCTCAGGAAGCTCGTAACCGGTGGAATAGTGGCGTTCGCGCGAGCGCGCGCGCGCGCGTGTCTGTCCTCAAGGTTTAAGTTTCGCGCGCAAAAGGAGTTTCGGACGAACTTAGTGCGCCACTCGCACTGGATTCCCATGCAAGCGACGACGACACTTTGAAGGGCGGATATCGTGTTTGCCTTTGTTACCAGCTTTGTTTGCCGTCTACCTTTGTTGGTAGGGGGGCGCTGCTTGGTCCTCACCCTTCCCTGCAGGTCACGGTTCACGAAACCCACTTGAGCAAGATTTCTTTTGTCTCCCTCGACCACCCTCGCTCTCCTTCTTCTCTCTCTCTTGCGGCAACACAATTCCACCGCGCACCCCACCGATCCATTAATTGAGTCGCAAGAACAAACCAATGGAGATTCCATGTATTGCTGGTGGAATAATGCGATTTACTTGCCAAAGCGATCAACGATCGCCAGGCGACACGACAAAGGAATCCCATGGCTATTGAGATATTCGTACGTGTTTGTACATACGTGAAGGAATATAGAGAAGAAAAAAAAGAGAGAGAGAGACCATGAGCATTTTCTCGCCAGCTTTTATATGGCTCACCCTCGATTAATGGGCTCCAGCTGTCCTCTTTTAGTAGGAACACGCGGGGTGGCGCTGAAAAATTATCGCCACTCCGGCACGAAGCAGTATGTCAAGTATTATGGCGAGCCGTAGAATTCATTAGTAGAACGCTGATGACCTGTGAATGTTTTCCCTTCCTCCCCCCCTCGGAAAGAGAGTTCACGCGGTCTGCGTTAATCACTCGCATTATAATATCCTCTGACAGAAATGTCTGACGCGTAATGAAACTCTGTACAAATGAACATGGGGATTTATTTAATCCTGCAAATATGTCCTTGTCCTGTTATCGTTTTTTTGTTCACCCCCCACCCTTCCTGTAAGATAATTTATCGAATAATGTGTGGTATGCGAAGTAGTGGAATTTAATTGAACAACAGAGATTACATTACCGGATCAGTGGTACGAAAAAGTTACGGACCAATGTTGAAGCTATCGCGTGTAGGAGATTATAATTGTTATGAAATGTCGATCGATCCTCACGGAAGGGGTTGGGCCACGCGTGTAATATCCGGTGTACACTGTAACCGCAAGGGCGATCAGCGCAAAATTCAACCTGTAACTGGATCCACCGCATATCCTGTATGACACATCGGAGGGTGGAGGCAGAGGCAGACTGCTGCTGCGGCCATTTCCAAATTTTGGTAAATGATGCCCGAAGGTTGGCGAGCTTGCAAAAGAAAAAAAAAGGTCGACTGGAAGTTTACGCCCTTCTGGCAGGAAGTAGAAGGTGGCGCGAATGAGAGTCTAGTGGTTGCCCTTTCAAAAAAAAAAAAGAAGAAAGATAGGGGGAGGGAACCCTCGAATTCCAGGAGTATTCAATGAGAAGTGTCGTATTTCACAATCAGTGTGCCAAGGGTCCTTTATTACTTTATTGTGAGCATCTCCTCCAATTGACCGCCAATCAACCATCGAAAAATATGTACCAGACCAATTTTTTTGTACACTCTTTAGAAAAACACTGATTTCAAACAGAGTTGGGAACAGAAGAAAAAGAAGAAAAAGAAGAAGCGGGTATAAAAAGAGGGACGATTGGATTTATGCTACGAAATGAATCAAAGCTTGTTTTTGAAATAGGGCCCCCCCCCCCCCCACCGCCCATTAAATCTATTCGCTCACACGCCGCCCGCCGAGTATAAAACCGAATGAACGACCTGTCCACTAAATCTCCCACCATGTAGAATGACAACGGGGTACCGAAAGAGGTGGGAGAAAAGCAGTGAGTGGTGTATGAAAAAAGAATGAAGAAAGAACCTGAGAAAGATGGATACACAGCGATAATAATCAGTGGACATCGTGTGCCGTTAATTAGAATGATTACACATCGATTGGAACATGTGTTGTCTAATCGTTGGGTACTCCAACAAATTAGTTAAAGAGGGGGATTCCACACGTTGGTTCTCTCATCCGATTTATTTACCGTTCTCGTCTTAATACGAAGCAGAAGCCCCTTACAAATAGACAAGCATGTTTCTCTCGGCGAGGCGACATAGAAGCGTCAGAGTTCCCATCGATATTGTCATCCCAATTCCCTTGGGCATCCGAGAAAAGCACGGTGCACCCTCAGACTTGACGACATACATCTCTCTCTCTCTCTCTCTCTTTCTCTCTGGATTCGAAAATAACTCGCTAAACGTTGTAGCTCGTCGTTAAACGCGTCTGCCGCGACGACCAATTGTCTGCCTTCCGCCGGAATCGTCCTGCTCCATCGGGACGTGAGTGACAAGGGCTGGGTAAAAAAAAAAGAAAAAGAAAAAGAAGAAGAAGAAGGTTGGGAGGCGGAGAGAAACGAGAGAAGAGCGAAGGAGACAGGAAGAAGAAAGAGCAGCTGTAGCGTATAGTAAAAACGAGCTGTGTAAAAGTAAGAGAGGAAGAAGAAATCCGTCTCTGGCGGAAGCGGATGGCGAAGCGTAGCATAGCGAGGAGGAGGAGGAGGTGGAGGAGGAGGTTTTAAAGCCCTGGCAAGCCACGGACGTGAACGAACCAACCGGCTATCTTTAATATCTTTAATCCACACCCCTGGCGCGCGGGAACGCGGCAACGCATGTAGAGGTATGCGTTTGGAGGGTGATGGTATGGCTCGTAAGCCAACGGGAGTGCGAGGAAGATGACTACTCGTGTGGAGAGAGTATGTATACATATACATATACAGACTGTGCGTGTTGAAGAAAGATAGGGCGAGCGAGAAGGGTAGTAGAGGGTTGCTCTGTGTGTTTGAGCTACGCAGGCGCGGTTTATCGACTGCCACATATATATATATATATACATATATATATAGGAAAAGCGAGAGAAGCGTTTCGTTTCGTTTCGCAGACTAACCCGAACAATTTCTCTCCTCTCCCAGCCTCTCTCGCTCTTTCCCTCATTTCTCTTTGTTCCCTCGGCGTTCGTTCGTTCATTCGTTCGTTCGTTCGTTCGTTCGCTCGCTCGCTCGCTCGTCTCGGCTCCGGATATTTGTCCGGATTGCAATTGCAGAGGGCTTTTTCCCACTCGCAAACCGTCCTGCCGCGCGCCGCCCCATGCTACTACGCTCTTGCTCCTACAGAGTTCTCTCTTCTCTCCTTCGACGTTCTCTCCTTCGACCCTCCTTTTACCCTCGTATTTACCTTCCGTTCTCCATCCTACTCGCTCTTACTCCTACCATTCTACCATCCTCTCAGTTCGTTGTGCTAGGTCTTTCTCTCCTCTTCTTTCTCACACTCGCAACGACTGCCGCCGCCGCCGCCGTCGCCCCGTTTTGTTCCTCTTTGCCGCGTCGCTCGAGGAGGAGAGCGCAAAGCAATATTTTAGCCGAGCGGTCACGCGGACTTGCCCCTCGCTTGGCTTAGCCAAGTAAACTGAGTAAAGTCGTCTCGAGATCCTCGATGACCGATCGAGTGCCATCCTCGAAACCCCTCGCTTCCAGAAATGCACGTCCACTGTATGTACGTGCAACTATCCTGGGAGAGTGTAAGCTTCTCTTCACTCGCTTCCTACAGTTTCTACCTTCATTTCCCATTTTCGCAGGACTTCCATTTCTGCTATGGCAATCTCGCATCACCGCAGAACCGACAAACGAGTCTCCCGGTTCCCATTTGCATAATTTTCCTCAAGGTTCAGACTGCCCTTGGAGAGATTTCCATGAGGTTAAACTGTCCTTCTTGAGGGCGTCCTTTCGACCATGGGCGGTGGCTGTGTTTCTCTCTCTCTCTCTCGACGCCTGTTGATCGTTTTATGAGAATTCCATGGACGGGCGTCGCCCGATTGACTAAACACACTCGATCATGCAATACATCCCAGCTGGATGCGCTATATACATACCTTGTCGAGCTTCATTATCAATTGGTCACTGCGGTTACCGGCGCGCGCGACAACGTAAGCCGCATGTCCCCGATTACGGTGATATAGCACATCGCTGTGCTTCGATAGATCGAGAATATGCCATCGATCCTTTACCGCGCACAAGAATTCCAAGATCAACCAGTGAAGAGATACCTGGGATTTTGGAACCGGTTTAACATCTGTCAAGGTTTTCTTTTTATTCTAGAATGAGAGATCATCCTTTTTATATTCTAAACTACCCTTATATTCATCTCACAGTTAACTTGCAAGAACTACATTTACATTAATATAAACGACTTCATTAACAATTCTATAATAATTAATAGAATCAATGAAAAACAACAAATTCCCAAGTCGAAATTCCCACTGTGAAAGAGCCCAGTGAAAAACGAGGGCTTGTAATTACTGTAATTACGAAATCAAGAGATAATGCGGTCAGGCTTCAACCAGTGGAAAAGTCCGCCTCCCCGTCAGGCAAACGAGGAATTGTAGGGGGATGGGTGGACCACCGAAAACTGATGGTTGCTCGGTTCGTTAAACGGCGTTAAATTCGAAAACGTCATTTTGGGCGTCGGCGTGGTTAACGAGAGAGGCACGCCCGAGAATTTCTCGGGGTCAGGTGGCCGTCGATGTAAATATATATATATATATGCCCTTTGCTCATTCGGATCTCTCTTTTTCTCATGCTTGGGTATCCGCAGCCAGCAACAGCGGTTTCTCTCCCTTTCGAACAGGTGGCAGACTAGACGCAGCCCAACAGGTAGAAGGACTACTACTCGACTCAAAAAGCTGTTGGTCGAGAATTGCATAAATTAAACAGGCCAGTAGAAACAGGGGGAGCTGGGGTTTGTTGGGTACCCACATATAACAGGGGGTCCAGTAGTCTCTTCTCCCCGTTGCTAACCCGTAATTTATTCCCCGGCAACCGCATCCTCCTACTTTCCTCTTTCCGCGCCCCTCTCTCGGCGAGAACGGGGCCTATTCATTAAGACGAGGCGGCGGCCTTCGAAGCGCAGATTAAAGCAAACTTTTACCTTAACGAATTTTCCGATTTCGTGCATTAATATGCTAATCCAATTAGCCCTGTCGCTACGCTGCACTCAACCGCGCTCCCCCCACCTTTTACTAGCAGTATGTATGTATGTGTGTGTGTGTGCGCGGCGGCGAGTTTTTAACTGGCAGAGGAACTAATTGAATTAGCATTTCAATGTAACGATTCTCGCTTAACTCGTTTAAATCCCCCTCCATTCCTGGAAGCTTGTGCTTTCGTTTCATGATAGCGGTACGCCGACGTGCGTGAAGTGGCTGCTGCTGACTAATGTTTGATCTGTCGGCGACCACCGCCGACGCCACACGCGCCCTTTAATTAGAGAGTAAGTATGTTGGTAATTGAACTGACCGAACCTAACTGGAAATCACAAGATTCCAATATTTGACCGACGCGTTTTGATCGCGTAAGGGATAAAAGCATCAATCCTCTACGATTGAATTTGTAGGTTTGGATGGTATTGGGAATAAAGAATGTGTCGTTGAACATTTTCATTTGTTTCCTTCCATTCTGACTGTGAGAGCGTACGAATTTCGTTGGATGTGAGTTATTCTGTGAGAGGGTGGAATTAGAGTTGGGTATTCCATGTGTGGGTGGGGGTTTGTTCCATATGGAAGTGGAATGAATAAAGGGTGGGACAAGGGTGGCAGAGGGGAGATTCCTCTTGGGCAATTTCGAATTTTGGAAGAAGCACGAAGAACCTCAGTGTAATAAAGTAAATGATGTAATAGGAGTCGTACGACCCAGAGCTCCGCGTCAGCCTTTTGCTCTCGTCCCGGATAGTATTTCAACTCGCACCCTATACGATCCTCGAGCACTCTTCAATCACAACTGTCTCACGCGCGTCAGATACCGTTTATTTTCTGTCGTTCCTCTGACCACGGAATGTCAGTCTGCCTTTAATAGTTCACTTGCTTGTCGGAGAGAATTTTATCGAGCACTGCTCTTAACATCTTAGTCAACATGGAAACATCAACAAGCGCGTGTGACATTTCATTCCATCCTCAATTGGAAAAGCAAGTGTTTCTCGTGGAATATACTAATACATAGAAATATAGAGCGTCTATAAAAAATTCTGTTTTATATTCGCACATTTCATTTCATCTAAAAAGAAAAGTAGAACCATAGAAAAATAGTCGTACGCGTTCCTCACCCTTTCAACTATTGAATCCGGCCATAAAATAAAATCGTAGATACGCCACTTGAAAGTGTGTGTATATATATATATATATATATTGGAATGTGCTTTCCGATGGGAAAGCTTGCAATGCGAGGGAACGCGATTCAGAGGTTGAGTGGGAGTGGCGCTGGACCGATTCAGTGGTTAGCCAAATCTGGCAGGGTTTTGGCTCATCTTGAGTTCTTCGAGCTCTTTCGAGACTACGGCGACGACGGCGCCCCTGGTGATGGCGAGACGCCGCCGGAGCCACTTCGAAAGGGAAGACGGCGTCTTGTAAATTGAATGACTCCTAGTTATACAACATACGTGGATGTATGGCAAGGAACGAACCTCTTCTTTGCTTTATGCTTGGAGGGAATCGGCCCACTGAGAGATTCTATTATAGACAAGAACTCGCGACGACCTGCCGACTTCACTTCCCTTCCACCCCCCATTTCCAATTCTGTATCGCGTATGTTGTGGATGCCAGACAAATTTCGTCATTCCTGCCAACCCCGTGATTTCCTGATTTATTGTACATATCTTATCGAGAGTCACACACGTTTTGAAATTCGTCGTTCTATTTTAAAGAGAATTTTATAGGTTATGTTTGTTGTCAAGGGTTGTAAGTGGAGTCTTTGTTCTCCAAAGTATCCATGATGATATTTCTGTCAACGGAACCTCAAATTATAGCATGACAAACACTCAAACGTCAAATACAAACAGAGTAAGACAGACAAGGAAATAAAATACAATTAAAATACGTGATACAATTTTGTATCACGTGTGTTGTGAATGTTAGACAAATTTCGTCATTCCTGCCAACCCCGTGATTCCCTGATTTATTATTTATTGTACATATCTTATCGAGAGTCACACACGTTTTGAAATTTGTCGTTCTATTTTAAAGAGAATTATCATAGGTTATGTTTGTTGTCAAGGGTTGTAAGTGGAGTCTTTGTTCTCCAAAGTATCCACGATGATATTTCTGTCAGCGGAAGCTCAAATTATTGCATCAAAAGTACTCGAACGTCAAATACAAACAGAGTAAGACAGACAAGCAAATAAAATCAGACGGACAGTTCGGTGAGTTCTATTAATAGTCGAAAGCCCACGTATGCTGCATTACGAAAACTTCGTACGAGGAAGTACACCGGGGTTGACTATAGGAAAGCGATCGATTATATCAGAGAGCAGTACACTCGTTGGATGAATACACCTGTTCGAGCGGCAGCTTAGCCGGCGTTTTGCTCCAACATTTGTTGCTCTCGCGTGTGTGTACCGTATATTTGAGTGCGACACTTCTCAATTACGAATACTTTACCGTGGCGTGCAATTTCCGTACATGTGTGCCTGTGTATGTATGCGAGGAGAGGAGCCCTTCTATTGTGTCTGTGGGAACAAACTAGAAAGCTGTGTATACATTATACATAGGTCGCTTCTGCCGGCGACACTTTGTCGAGTTGGCCATGCGCGCATTCCGGAAAAATGTCGCGTTCATTTTTCCCCAACTGCGCTGCTATTCGTTACCATGCTGGCTTTGGCTGCTCTGGCTCTCCGCGCGCGTTTCGAGGGCTCTCGGAATCATGAATTCCAAGCGAGTCGACACACTCGCGCCAGTTAAGCTCGTAGTTCGGCACGCGCTCTCCCCCACCCTCTGAAATCCAGCAATAATTGCCGGGCTAATTAATACAGCACGTGTTTAGTAGAAATGGCGGTGGTCGCTCCAGTAAATAACGAATGGTTTCGAGCGGTGATAGGACCGAGTTATTAGAAAGCACTGGCGCGTACTAATCGAACAACATTACCCTGTAATTAGTGGGGCGTTGCGATATAAATAGCAATAAGTAAAATCCAACTAGCAATCAAAATTAGAAGCGATAATATATCACTAATTATTTCCGGTTCTATATTGGAACGTAAAAAAAAATCTATATAAAAACATCCGCTTTCTTTCTCGATTCTAAATCAAGCAGTACGTTTGAAGAAGCTTAAAAGTCGATATTCATTCGATGGCAGTGAAATGACAGTGGTGGATCCAGTTTACGAAGGCACGGAGGGGGAGGAAGTCGTCCAAATATTTTCCTTTCGAAGCTAGGAATGGCAAGGGGCGCAGTGTATTCCGGGCTAATATCGGCTCCAGCACCCTTATCGTTCGGCTGCTCGTAGACAAGTGTTGTTTATCAGAGGACTGATGTCACTTACGGCGACGGCTCGAGCCCCCGAATCTCCTGGCAATCATCCCACCCCCTTCCTTCCCTCTCAAGTAACCCACTTTCGCCCTCCTCCAAACTCCTCCTCTTCTCTTCTCTTCGTCATCCCTTACCCGCACCCTTCCTTCAACTAGCCCCTTTTCTTCCCTCGTACGTTTCTTTCTTTCACCAGGACACCCCAAATCTCCGGGATGGCGCTCACCGGCAAAAAAAGATCTCCCAGAGAAAATGGGTAAAAACCCCTCCCTTCGATATTACACTTTCTCTAGATTATTATATATATTCACCGTAATATACAAAGAAAAAAAAGAAACCCCGAGCAATGTTAAAACGCTCCAGAATTTTTCTACCTCTCGTGGTACCCGCACTTCCGCCAGCAATGAAAGAGCAGCGCACTTCTGGCATGCCAGGCGTGCATGGATCGCGCGGAGTATGTACACGCAAGCTTTGTCAGATGGAGCGGTGGGATGCTGTAAATCTGTGCATTATACATGACAGGGCTGAGATCAGCGCCATTTGTTATTCCGGCGGCGAAACACGCGCGGTGAAAAGAGGGGGTGGGGATGAGGAGAGGGAGAGACGGAGGAAGGAAAAAAAAAGAGAGAGAGAGACGGACGTGAAAAATTACTACCGCAAGAGAAGCGGTTGGTGGTGATGGTGGTAGTGGTGGTCGACACTTACCGAAACGAGGCTATCGGTGAAAATATCTGGCTCGACTGGGCGCAGGAAAACCTGGTTACGCTGTGGGAATTATCGGTGATCCTGGTATCCAGCGATCTCCTTCGATGATATCCCCACTTCTACTATCCTCTGCCATCCAGCTATTTCATTCCCTTTTCACTCTCTTTTTTTTTCCTTTTATCCGCTAGGGATCTCTGGTCCTTTTTAGATAAGCTTTTATCCCATCAATTCTTTCGGTGAGAGGCAATAATTAATGATTAATGAACAGAGAATGTAAAATACAAGGGATTGGTATTTCGAATTCTAGTTGTAATAGAACGATGCGGATAAAGCTTGAGAATGTCAGTAATTACTTTGTAGAATAGAGTCGCTCTTTCACTAGATTCTATCTGCATCAGCTTGCAGATAGTACACTAACACCAAAGCTCTGTGTTTCTATTTCGAGCACTACTGGAGCATTTAAATCAGCCGTTTTCCCTGGCATTCGTGGTGCGGTACTCCGGCGCCGGCGTCATCGTCGTCGTCGCCGCCGCTGCCGCCGCCCTGATAATAGTTGAATGCGCGATTCACGTTTTCAAGCCGCTCTGTTATCATTGTGGCAGAGCGCGCGGTTCTCGCGCGCCGTTGCGTTAACATTGTTTATTTCGTGGGTGAAAAAAAAAAAGAGGAGAAATGTTGCCGCGCTAACAGCCGGATATTTCCAGACAACACAGACAGAGAGAAAGAGAAAGAGAGGGTGTGTCACACACTAGCGTGAAATCCGAGTGTGCGTGTGCAGGTGTCCGTAAATAAACTGGCATTCTAGTTGGAGCTCGCGCGCGCGTTGGAAAAAGGGGTGGCACGCGCGTACAAAGCGCTTCTTTTCGCCAGTGTCGCTTGGAAGGATAGCTAGCTTTTATTTCCCCATGAAACCACCGTCGTCGTCGTGCGTGCTGCCTTGGAAGTATCGTTTACATAATTACGCTCGAGAGCAACCCTCTCGGTACTCGTCGCTTTCGAGAAACCGCCGCCACCGTACCATTCTTACACCCCTTTGAAAGAACGTTTCGGCCACCTGTCCAACGCGTCAAGTGAAACTAACACTTTCTGTTATAATATATATATTGTATTTAGTCAGTCTTTTTAAATATCAAACCGACTGAAGAATATCTGACGAGTGTGTATTATTTTTACAATTATAATCATTGGTGTTTGGAAAGATAAAGTAATTAAATTACTTTAAATTCGGTTCGGTGATTAGTTATAAAGACGACAAAATACCTCTAAGAATCTAATTCATGATGAGTGATGAATCGTCTTTAAAAATAATTACCTTCGACTCTTTAAATTTTATAAATTCATCATATTAATAGATTAGTATTGAAAGGACTGTATTAAATCTGATGATTGTTTGTTACAGGACAGTTGAAAGGTCGGAGGAGTTCATATGGAATGGCATCGCGTGGACCCTCGGCGACGACGGTGCCGATCGTGATAGCGATGGCAGCCGTGATGGCCGTAGCAAGTGCACTTTGCCCACCAAGGTGCCGTTGCGACGACGAGAGCCTGCGGGCGTCCTGCGCGTACGCCGGCCTCGACGTCGTGCCGATCCAACTGAATCCGGATATCCGGCACCTGGATCTCTCCAACAACCGAGTGGCAAGCGTACATCTCACCTTCAGTTTCTACGCCAAACTGGAGAACCTCGACCTCAACTCAAATGCCATCCACACACTTGGCTCGGAGAACTTTAGCTTCCAGGAAGGTCTGGTTACTCTCAATGTCAGCAATAACGCCATCAAGACCTTAGCAAAGAGCGCTCTTCATGGTCTCACCAATCTCAAGGAACTCAACTTGGCGAGCAATAACATCTCGAAAATGGACGAACAAGCTTTCAGAGGCACCAGTGAACTTGAAGTATTAAACCTCAGCAATAATTCCATCACCAGTTTACCGGATGACCTTCTTAAGAGTCTCCATAAGATCAGACAGTTGGTACTAAGCAAAAATTCATTACTGGAAATACCAGCGGCTAACTTAGCGCTAGCGCCAAGTTTGGAGAAGCTTGATCTTTCCGATAATTTGATACAAGAATTAACTAGGGATTCTTTGCCTTCTTTGCCATCGCTGGTGTCATTGAACTTAGCGAATAATGTTATTAGAAGCGTCGACGATGATGCATTCGAACGTTTGCCATACTTGCTACACCTTGACCTTTCTGGCAACAATTTGACCACTATGCCGACTCTTGCACTTGCCAGGCTCAATGTATTATCTGGACTTATCCTTAGCAGGAATCCTCTTGGTTCTTTGGAACCGGGTGCCTTCCGGAATCTCTTCGAGTTAAGGAATCTTGAATTGAACGACTGTGCGATCGTCAGTATCCACGGTCGTACTTTCGCAGATAATGTGAACCTCGAACGAATCTCACTTGATGGAAATCGAGGATTGAAGGAGCTACCAGCAAGAGTGTTGTACAGTGCGAGATACTTGAAGTGGGTGTCCTTGAGACGTTGCAGTTTGGAGACCTTACAACCGACGCAGTTCCCAGTGGACAATCTGTCGTCTTTACGAGTTGGTGGAAATCCTCTCGTTTGCAATTGCTCGGTCCACTGGTTGTGGAACGTAATCAGAGCGGAGGAGCGAAGAAACGAGACAAAACTTGAACTTGATACACATGACATTGTTTGTTCGGACGAGGAATCCGCTGGTAAAGCGTTGATCGCTTTATCAGAAGGTTCATTGCGTTGTCGATTGAGTCCATTGTATCTTTCACTATCGGCTGCTGGTTGTTTAATAGCTACAGCTACTATCCTCGCGTTGATAGCGCGTCTTACACGAGCTAAAAGGAAGAAACGCTTGGCATACGCTGCTCCTAATCGTCCAGAGTTTCTCGTCTATGTTGGTAGAAGCAACGATGAACTTGGTAAAAATGCTGAGTCTTACAGCAGACGTTTGCTTGCTCGGAACGAGGAGACGCCTTACGATACTCCTCGCACCAAGCAAACTACTGGCAATGTAGTCGGCCAATGTAGCAGTCCTCAATTGCCACAAGATACAAACATCTACGAAACACCAAGGTACACTCGACCAAATCGACGAGAAGCCGATACATATTCCAGACAACCGGAAGAAGGCGTATACGCAGTGGCAGATGTAACTGATCTCCGAGGCGAACCACCCCCGGAAGTACTCTCGCTCTATCGTATGCAGAACTCTACTCCTAGAGGGAATCTGCCTCGACTCGACTATGGTTACGACTACGAGTATGATTACGATTATGAGCCACCGTTACCCGAGAAACCTCACGTTGTGTTTGTTTGAACCGAGCGCAATGCTCCTCTGCACTCTATTTCCGAGTGCCGTCAGGATGAACATCCACCACCACCCGCTTGAATTCCTCATGCGTCCGTTTCCACCACCCTTGTACGCTGCTCTACGCTTGAAATCAGATGGAACTGATTAGCCGTGCAATTGGTGCGGGCTAAGTTAATTACTGGAGTCCTTGGAATGATAATCCAAATGTACCTTTTTCCAGTGCGGTAGAGAGAGGAGAAGAGTGGAATGCGAAGCGGAAACTACGTCAGGACTTGAAACGCAAGAGGATATTATCAGATATGGGGTTGGAAAGGAGGAGGAGGAGGAAGCATGCTCGTGTTTCGTTGGGTAGAGGGGAATTATGCTCAAAGGAAATTCAATTCGGCCGTAGTGGCGAAGGATACCTGGCGCGAAACCCGTTGTACGAAAGGGGTCAGTTTAATAGGAAGGATCGTCCTTGTATCTGGCGGACTGAGATCGTCCTTGATACGATAATCCTTCCTTCGTCGAAACTATCAATCGCGATGCTCCACCAGTTGGGATTCCATTCTCCGAAGACATGGATTTTAGAATCTCCCGAAGGATCAAGCATAGGAGCAAACGCGAGAGCCAAAAGCTTCGACAATGCAAGAGCGCCAAGAGTAGCTGTGAGAAACGAGCGAAAATGAAATGTCTTCCGAGATAGTCTCGCGCGCTCTGCATCGCCTCCATCAAGGAGATACACGCATCATCAATAGAAACAGTAGGAACATCATTAAAGGTGCATTCCCACAGAAAGGAACGCAATCTGACACAGAATGGAACTAACGGCAGTGCACACATAGAAACGCGCGCGCGCGCGCGTGCGCCTTCGTTCCTGTAAGCGTATTTATTTTCACATTGCTTACCCTCGAGGATTCCCTTCAGGATTCCCTCGATGATGGGACGAAAGGTGCGCGCGCGTCGCACCGTCTTCTCTTCCTTGGTCGGAGTCGTTCATTTCGCGTTTAGAGCGCACACAGTGACAAATCAAATCAAAGCTAGGTAGACGGCGTCGTCTCGTTAGTCGGTTTAAACCACCCCCGGACTACCAAGATTGCTCCTTCGCCTGTCTCCCATTCTCTACTTCGCATTCTCTCTCTAATTCATCGTACATGTACACTCATCCACATTCGTCTCTCTCTCTCTCTTCCTCTCTCTATTCATCTATTTCTCTATCTCTCTACTTCTCTCTTCTGCATCTGTCGGGTAAGTCGTTTTAGAGCGGCGAAACCCGACGGTTATTCGAAATGTAATGCATTATACACACTGGCACTACCTCAAGCGAGAGTGAAGGAGGAAAGAAGGGTTTGCGCGCCCTGAAACAGCCTGCCTAAGTGCAACGGACACCGGAAACGGAGGAAAAGCGTTGCTGCTCGTGGTTGAAGGTGTGGTGCAGCAAAAGAGCCACAGGAGCGCCTTTCAGTTTCCAGATTCGGTGTTCCTTTCGTCGCTCTGCGAGTGGACTGAGAATGAGGGTGGCAGTCGCACGCGATTCGCCCTGTGAACCACTTGTAAATTGAAGCAATAATAGTTATGACCTTTTATCACTAGGCACACAGACACAGAGACACAGACACAGAGACACACAGTGACACAGGTAACACATGCATAAGCAACCATGACACGATACACCGACACTCGGATATATTTAGAGAGGAGTTACACATTTATAGGAGCGTATAAGCGCACATATACATATATTATACATATATACATAGTATATATATTTATTTATTAATTTATGATGTTAAGTTTGAGAAAGATGTTACGTTTTGACTACAAGAGGAGAAAAAAATATACTTGATGCCATTGCGCAAGAAAATGATAAGTGAAAGCTGAGAGCAATGAAGGCATACGACGTAATCGTTTTTCCCGTATGGAAATCAAGGGTGGAAGCAACGTCCTCGTGTCAGTGTCAAGAAGAAAGCCGTCCAAAGTATCAAGTGGAGTGATCATTTAATCGAAATCTTCCATCTTTTTGATCGACTTAATATTCCTGTCAGGATTTGATCAGGCTTGGTTTAAACAATACTTCTTTTTGTAATAATATCAAGTACGAAACTGAAGGATTGAAAGGAGAAGGTACAATTCTACAGAATATCGAATGCAATAATAAGCGGAAAGAAGGGTTGTTTAAACGTGACAATTATGCGATGAGAAATTGCATAAGTGACGCGAGTACGATGTTATACTCAACTGTGTGTATGTTTTGCTGGCGAAAGCATGTCCCCGAAACGCAAAGCGCATTTGCTAGAAATGCAACGGAACGTGGAAAGTCAGCCCTTAATTAGCTGTCCTCGGGCGGTACGACCTCTCAATTTCGAGAACCCGGCAGAACCCCGCTCGCCCTCCTCTTCTCCTTCGATTTGCATGGTTATCGCTCGAAGAATCAAGTGCCGAGTGCCTCCGAGCCTTGACCGATTTCCAGCCGCAATCGTGTTCCGCTTGTTAGTGGTAGATCCACAGTTGATAAGGGTGCGCAAGAATGATTCGTATTTTTTTTTCTCACATTCTTCAAACAAAATATTCTCGGCGCTATATATCTTGAAATCTTGTGCCAATTTCTAAAGATTGTTGTAAGAATCACTTGGAAAGAAGTTTTTCTTCTTTGACGTTTAAAACAAAAAAGTACAAGACACTGCTTTTCTTTCTGTCAATAATGTGTTAAAGTGTCGGACGAGAAATGCTTCGGATTCTTGGAAGAGCGTTGAAAGTTGCAATTCCGAAAGGAGCTTTGTTTCGCTTGACAAAGGGGAAGCTCCATGATGATTTAAAGTTGCACTCAGAACCATTTCGCCTATTATCACGATCGTTTATCGATATATCGGTCCTCTCTTTAGTACGACTTTATTGGCTATCTCACATGCGTTTTCGTATACCATCGTCGACATATTCGTCTCTCTCTTTCTCACTCTTCTGTCTCTGGGACCACGTGCGTCCCATATATTCGTAATGCTTGGCGATCCTTTAAAAATACACGGGAACCACCACTGCTCCCTCTGAATGCTAAGAGCTCCCTTGGTGCGAGTTCTCTCCCTCCGCCAGTGCACTTTCCGTTATTGTGCAGTTTTAACAAGAGCCACCCGACATAGAGAATCAAAGGAGCGAAACGCCGCCAGAGAGCGTCGGAAACTGCAACAAAAAGTAGTGAACGAAAAAAAGAAAGAAAGAGAAATGTAGCAAGAGAAGACTCGCAATGCAAAAACGTTGGTTTGCACGAGTCGAGGCCACCAGTGGGAAGGATGATGCTTCGTCGTGTTTTCTCTCTGCCATCCAGCAGTGGGATTTTGCACGCGCAAATGGTCGAGCGTCCCGACGCCGAAACTACTCTTGACCCCATTGAGAGTGGTCTTGAAAAATTAATTCCTCCAGCGGTACAAACGATCTCCGGGTCCGCAATCAAGAGGGGGGGTGAGAAATCCCCGCCACAACTGCTACCACCAACCACCCCTTCGACCCTGCTCGGAGAGATCGTGCTCCACTGACCCAGAAGCTGGGGACGCCGCAGCACTTGCTGACTTTTCTCGTCCTGCTGAATCGCTGGTCCGTTCGTCAAGCGAACTTGCGAACTTTCGACCACTTTTCCAACGGCACACCACTTGTCACTCGAACTTATCGCACTTCTCGATCACTCTTGATACGACCAACCTGCCACACGGATTTTCTATACCTCTCTTTCTCCCTCTTTCGCATCCACCCTTGCATTGGCAGGGTCTCTTATCAAGTAGACTTGCTTTTTCGATCTGGCGTCCTAAGTTTCGATCGGTCGGTGTTTAATAGTCGTTCGAGGAGAGAGCCAAGCATATTTGTTCGATAAAAGAGCTAGCTGAAAGTTCCGGGTGTTGAGATGTATCGGATTTCCTCGCTGGCTCGGCTAATTACGGGTTTCGCTCGGCTTGGAAGTAATAATAGTTGGCTGGTGTACCTCGTGTGGTCGATTCACTGGCAAAGGTGTGCTGTTTCTTTCAAGTTCATTACTAACTTTCCTGCGAGTAGAAAAAAGAGGGTACGGTAAGTTCTGAGTGGTGAGAAGGGATCGAAATAGTGGAAGGGAAAGTATCAGGGAATTTGAGGGGTTTCAGCCGGATAGAGGGAGCGAAGATTCTTCGGTGGCACTTCGCCCGACTCGTTAGTCATGGTAGTTAGTCATGCTGGGTTTGCCTCGAGAGACACCAAGAGCAGAGAGGAAGAAGGTGGTGGTCCAAGAAAAAGAAGGCGAGAAAGGGCTGGGAATGATGCACTGGGAATGCGAGAGGCCGATCGTGCGCGAGAGATAGAAACGAGTTAAGGAAGACAGTAAAAAAGAAGAGGAAGTACCTTCTGAAATAGAGGGCGAGCACCCTTCAACCGTTTCCTGTCACCCTCCTCGTCGCTCTCTTCTGCCAGATTATTCCACCACGATTTTTCATTGCAACTTGCATCCGATTGCGTTTCGGGGCCGTGCCGATGCAGTGGCTATTTTTGTATGTACATAGAAGCCCATTGTCGAGTACACGTCGAGAGAGTTGCACACATCTCACGTTCCTCACGTGCGTGAACGTCCGTGTGAGTGTCCGTCGCCTCATGTTCGTTTACCCCGAATGCCTGTCTCTCCGCTTCTGTAAGATTGTACATTGTCATCCGCCGGTTTCATAAGAACGATGCGACAATACAGCTACGAACACGGCGCGAGCCGATCTTAATAGACGACTGACAGTGTTATCTGTCATTAATCGTACAACCAACGTATGTTAATGAGTCTTGGAGAGCTATAATATTAATATGACATCTAATCGCTTTTAATCCAAACTAGACCCCTTTTATTTCATCCATTTGGATAATTATGACGATGTGGTATTACCCTGGGGCTTTTATATTTCAATGACACTCCTCAGTGAATAATAAATGCATTCGTCCCAGTCTGGCTGTCTCAATGGGCTCGCATTAACTCTGTCGAGTTTATTCACAATTGGCAAAAAAACGTGTAAATTCCCATTGAAATCTAGACGTACACAGTGTAATAGCGTTGGTTGAGGTTAGGCGCTCTTGCATCGAGAAATATACTTGTCGAGTATAGGAGAAACCGAGCCAGAAATTCTATGGGTGGTGCGCGCGCGATATGATAGGAAATATAGTTGATTCTAGAGAAACATGCTCTCCTTGACTCGTTTCCTTAGGCCAAGCCGAAGTAATCATATTACTGCTCGGTCTGTACTTTCCAAGAGAGGTATGAGGAATCGGCTGAGGGCCGGCTAGGCGATTCCTCTGTTTAACAGAGATTCCCAGGGCACTCGAGGGCCGCTCGTGCCCTCCAGCCATTCGAGTACATCTGCATCGGGAATGTTCTCCGCATAATTAGCCTTCTTAATTTAATTCCGGCCCGAGAGAGCCGAAAGAGCGAGATCAGACTCGCTCCTGCCTCTATTCTTCACGGGTGCTCGAACGCCCTGATAAAAACCTTGCAACTGCACCTTCAAGTAGCCACACAAATACGCTCGCATTGCGATCATTGTCCGTGTGTATTTGGATGAATGACAGAGTCGATCGATGAAGGCACTCAAAGGGAAATTCACAGCGATATTATTTGTGCGAGCGTCTGAAGTGGCTACTTCGCCCGGAATCAATGCAGAGCGGCGCATAATGCTCCGGTAATTAGTCCGGCTATCGACGGCCGAATATTTTCTGGGCTGGCTTCGCCTTCCCCCGACTGGCTGACCGGTATTCAGATAGATTTAACATTGGAAATGTATCGATTAGGTTAATTAGACGGCTAGACTTTAAGACAATATGAATGAAAGCGTCCCTTTGTGTCCCACGGGACGAGACCGGCCAGAGTGAACTTCGTTGTTAGAGACCTGTGTAACTTACGTATGCGCGTTCATGAAACCGGCATTCACGTCATGCGTACTTGCACGGAAGAAGTGCGTCCAATTTTGTCTCTATGTGTGTGTACCGTTCGACCTTCGTTTAGTCCTCGTCTAATGTTCTGTGTTCTCTCTCCCTCTCTTTGTCTATCGTCGACTCTGTGTATCTTTACATGTGTGTCCTTTCAGTACGGCCGAGACCAAGCCGCTCTCGTTTTACTCTCTTTCTCTCATCTCCACGCCAATCTGCGAGTGAGTGTAATACACGTGCGTGTACGTCAATTTTCCCTGTACATAGTTTCGTATGTTTATAGAGGCATTCTGTACAAATTCGATTTAAGTTCCGGAACAAAGTGGGACCGTCTCGATACCGAGACGTTTAGTCAGATTTCAGATCAACGGGTGTGAATGCTATATAGATTTTGTTTGAAGTCGGGATTAAACTTTCGAGCTGAAAGGGAACCGGAAATTGAGAACAATAAGAATTGAAAGAAAATTCAGAACCTAGGGCTAAAAAGATACTCAATTTCAAAATCCGAACTCTTTCTAATGGAACTGCGATTCTAACGAGCTCAACTCTCGGGTTCTGCTACAATTTCTGTAAAATATTAACGATAGTTTTCTTTCGATCTCAAGGGAACTCGCGGCTATCTGAGACCAGACTTATTTTACGCGTTTTTGTCGTGTTCTGCTCGTAACAGCTTGCATTGAGCATCGAGCGGACTTTCGACTTTATACTTAACGATAGTAATAAATACCGCACTATAACGACAAGTAATATACATATACACGTATACCGATGGGTACATATGTATGTATGATCTAATTGCATACTAATTGAAATATTTTACGTAACCGTATAGAAATTTCATACATTGCTAATAAAACTGTTTAAGACGTCTAATAAAATTATATTGTATATTCAATACAAATATATGTCTGCACACTCTCCGTCTGTAACGCGCGGTCATCCAATCGTGCCATGCTCGAAGACGTAGGTATTCCTTTTGCTTTTTTTGAGATCGCTGTTGTGTGTTCCCATTGTTTGCAATCCCTGTGTTTCGTGTTTCCCATCTTTGTTGTAGCGTAAACTCCCTCCCTTGTGTAATTGTTCCTAAATCCAGTTTGTCGTTACTTGTTACATAGAAAAAGTAAGTGTTTACCACAGATTAAACCAAACAGGAAGAAAAGGTAAGTTTGCCTTAAGATAATTGTTAAATGAAAAGGGTACTTTCTTTGGACCCAGTACGAATAAAACCACTTTAGAGACAAAATCTTGTCTGAAAATACTACAACCCCCCAAGGCCCATAAATTAGATCACTCCCAGCTGAAATGTGACGCATAGAAAGTCATCGCAATGCTCATAGTTTATTTTTCTAAAGTCATATATGTTAAGTTATTTCTTTCTAAGTGTGTAAAGGAAGAATACATAGAGAAGATTAATATTTTCCAGTGGCATAGTTTATTTGAGAGAAATGCATCGCACAATAGTCACGATGGACGGGATATTAAAGAAGGCATTTCATTTTCATGCATCTTGAATAGAATGATATCTGGTATATTATACATTATCTACCTAAGTTTTGGATTATTTGCCACGATTATTTATTAAGAAGCAGAGGTAAATTGATGTATCGGAGGTTCCAGGACTATATGCTATGTAAAAATGTCACAGATACAATTCGAAGTCGACTCTGGCTGCGCTATAAAACTGATTCAGCTGGCCCACTCTCCTCACCCATGCACCATTCTTAAAGTAACCCTCCTTTGCCCAATTTTGCATTTGCTGGGTGGTATGTGGGCCATGAATCTCTGCATTTTCATTTTGGGACCATTTAAATTCCCATGTGACTTCTTCGATATCGCTTTGTTCTTCTTGTTCGTCTTCCTCTTTACCTGCTAAACATATATATTTTAGTTTATTGAAGAGATACCTTCTCTTCGCCTTTGTACTGTTGAAACGACTCTCACTTTCATTAACACCTATTTTTGCTTTCTCCTTCTCATCGAAATCATCGGCATACATGTCAAGTTCAGCCTCTTGTTTGGAAGGATGCGCGTGTTTCTCACCCGATTCGACCTGATCCAAAGTAATTTGTAAATAAAACTTCGTAAAATTATTAACTTAGTATAACTATACCTTCTTCTTAATGTATTCATAACTCTCCTGATAGATATCCATATTTCCAGTTCGGGTTAAGAGTTCATTTGCCAATTCTGTTAGTTTGATAATATCCATCGAATTTTGGTCTTCCGGTATGTCCTGCGCTTCCTTTTTCCTTTTCCATCTTTCTGCTGTAGTTAATCTCTTTTTTCCTTTGCCTGAAGGCATTAAGTAGCAGGACTATCTTTTGTACATGCGAGATACGGTAGTAGCAATAAGAAAGAAACATTAATCTTTATGTACCAAGCCTGCATAGGGCTTTGGAAACTGTTTCTCCGGGCTGAAGATACTGTAGTATCTGTTTATACAATTGGGTGGGATTAAACATGATATCTGCGGAGTCTTCGTCGCTATCGCTATCTGCCAATCCTTGCTTTTCGCTGTCTTTAGAATCCTTTGTATTTTGCGTTGTACCAGGCTTGATCTATCGAAAGGAGACTTCAGTATCTTTCTAACAGTTGCTTATAAATATCATTTGGTGATACTTTGATACTCTTCCGGCGTACATAAGACTGATAGAAAGTGCACATATGTAATACACAAACCTGCACCCAATCAATGTTATCTAACCAGTTGTCTCTGACTTCTTTCTCTTTATTCCAGAGGTAATGACCATCACGGTCGAAATGACCCTCTTCCAATTCTTCTTTCATATTGAACGCGGTAAATCCTACATTTGTTTCAGGTGCTGTCGGCCCCTCCTCCGTACCTAAAAGAGAATGTTAAATCTCTCGTCTCGATATGCACATCTACTGGATGCTTCGATATAGGCTGCCATACCCTCGAATTCATCCTCGTTCATAATATTATAAGTGTCTTCCTTGATTTCATCGTCTTCCTCGTCCGAATCCAATGAATTCTTCGTCGGAGCTTTGTTCGTGTTCGGAGTGCTCTCCATCTCGTCGTACTTGCGCTTCAGCATCTCAACGCTTTCCTCTTCAATCGACGAGCGTACAGTAGTCGTTGTTTTTCACCTTTCGAAAGTAGAACTTTTCTTGCGAACTCCCTGCCTTTTAAATACCACTTGCTCAACAGTGAGAGCGAATAAACATTCCGTTCACAGTGAACAGTCTGAGAGCACAACTGATAAGCACTTTTCCCGATTGCCAAGTAATCACTTCGGACAGCTTGACTCGATCAAGTACTTACACAACTCAGTACTTCTGAATACCGTGTTTACGAGTAAAGCATATACCGAACGACATAATGTTTTGATGGATAATTGCTTCGTTCGTTTAGTCTTGTGTCTTGTTCGATCAACTTTGACCAGGTTAGACGTTAAACCACGTTAAACTAGACGGAGACGATGCGCGGATCTGCCGAAATTTACGAGTGCAAGATGTGCCATAATTGTCTAAGACGCGAATAGGTCGCGCTAGTGTTGTCTTCCAAATCTTGGAAATCTTTTCAGATCGGTAATGTAGATGTGTAGGTAAACGATTCAAATAATTGACGAGAATTGTAACTATAATATCTGGGGTGCGATTCTGGTTTTGACGCTATTGATATTGCAAATAGTACATTGTACCTCTCGCTTTTATACTCGCAGTAGTATAATAAATTCACTCTGGGTGATGCATATAACAAAATAATTACGCAATTATCGGCATTACCGATAATTCGACGATAAAAAGCTGATTCCAACTGTCGGGGTACCGACGCTCGGTCACCGGTGTCCAGTGTCTATAGTCCGTGGTTACGAGGATAGTGTCAATATCGAAATGCTAGGAACCCACCCTGTATATTACGATTTGTGGCTCTCCTGAACTGTCATCGAATTTCGTGATCGAAAATCTGAATGTCAAGTTCAAGTTTCTGTGGGAGCACTTTATCCTGATTTAACGGAGAGCAAGAATACATTGGGAAGCATTTACCACGTATTCTTTCTACTTTCATTGATAAAGAATATTTCGATGCGTTCGAAAAATGACGGACATAGAATGGTACGAGCAAGTGGTTCACGAGTATTAAATTACTAGTTGTGTTTTGTTTTATTAGTAGTAGCAGATCATATTTTTTACTGACCTCATTCTGTAAGAGTACTTTGACTCGTCTATGTAAATGAATTCTAATAAAGGGGTCATTTTTTATCAAACATCCAGTTGGTTTGCTATCCCTCATATGCAAATTCAATGCAAATACCGCCCCAACATTTTACTTTTAATTGAGTCTCACTCAGCTCCGAATAGAAGGTTTCTACAATGTAATTAATTCCTTTATGATAACTGCAGGATATCAAAGCCAATGAAATATGGGAACATAAAGTCTGCTTGCCTGGAAGAGGCGACGGATCATCCTTTAAAACCAGTCACTGTGACGGTAAATGACGCTTGCTTATGTTAATTTGTAGTTGAGCTTTAGTTGCATGATGTTCCATTGCTAATACAAATCTATGTTAATTCCAGGTGATTGATGGTAGGAGTGGTATCAGGAGAAATGTGTTAAGAAGCACCAGTGCCGGTTCTTCGACGGGGACTCCTACACCGACACATACACCCGGCACTGGAAATCCATTAGGTGATCCTCTAATCGGGCATTCCTCTTTGGATGGATCCGATCCTCTCACTCAATTTGCTAAAGAGGAACTGGATCCCTTATCAAAAATGGCAGCGGATGAAGTATGAGAGATTATAGTACTTTCAGATTTTTATTTTCTCTGAGTGATTTCTAATATCTAGGATTCTTATATTATAGTGGGACTATTCTTGCAATATAACAGTACCCGGTAAGAAATCTAAAGATACGGCTGAAGAGTTGGTTGAACCATGGTCTACAAGGAGATCCGCTATATTGACCAAGTATACAACATCAGAAAAGTTATCTATTGTTACCAGCTTCCTGCCTGGAGGAGAGAAAGGTAGATATGATGTTCATGTTCAGTCATACTAACAGGGACTAATGGTATGTTGATTTTAGTTGTAGTCAAAGTTCAGCCAACTGGTGGAGTAGTCGACAAAGTGAGAACAAGACTGGAGCAATTGGACGACTTTGAAGAAGGTTCCGTTCGACAAATGTTGGACCTTTCGCAACAGCAATATACTGCCAGAATCGAACAATTAAATAATGAACTTGTGCAAGCATGGCATTCTGATCAAAGAGTGAAAGCTCTTAAAATCGCTATTCAGTGTGCCAAACTGTTGGTGGATACATCTGTAATGGCCTTTTATCCAAGCAAGTTTGTCCTTATCACAGATATTTTAGACATATTTGGCAAACTTGTGTATGAAAGACTGAAGGTCAAGGCTGAATATTACAAGTTAGTATAATTGTAACTTTTATGTGAATTATCACTAATATACGAGGATTGTTAGTTAATGTACTTCACTATTTTTAGGCCTGGCAGTAAAGTGCCGACAAGTTTGCCCGATAATTTTACACCGGATATGGTTCCTGAAAATGCGAAAGAAACATGTCGTAACTGGTTTTACAAGATAGCGTCGATAAGGGAATTGGTTCCTCGTCTTTACGTGGAAATGGCAATAATAAAATCATACAGCTACTTGACAACTAGGTATTGAGATTTAAGTTTAATCAAAATGACTTTGCAGTAACTCATTAATTTGTTTCAGTGAATTTAATACAGCACTATTGAGGATAACGCGAATGATACGGGGAATTGGGAATCCCCTTATAGCAGTGTATGCTAGGTGTTACTTGTGCCGCGTGGGATTAGCTTTAAATAAAACTTCTGAATTTGAATTCGTGAAGGAAAATTTGCACGATTTTCTCTCGACTTATCAGCAGTTATTCGGCCAATTTGTAAAAACCGAATTGGCCAAACAGAATATGACATTATATTCGTATTTGAATCTCTACTCTCCCGCGGTCGATTGGATTTTGCAAGTGTTGGTCGCAACAGTATCAGAAAATTTGTTGGAAGAAGTATTATCTCGATGCCAAAAACAATCAAACAAGTAATTACAACGAATTAATTGAAGCCTGTTTTTAAAGTGGCTCGTTTATCAATGTGATATTTCTATTTCAGCTCATTATTATTAAATAGTATTTTAACGGCGTACAAAGCACCTTACATTGCATCACGTGCAATGGATTTTGTCAACTTGGTAGTGGCTAGTGAAGATGATGGTATATACTTTCATTCTCATTTTCAATAATAAAACGATTATTGAATTCCTTTTTTTTCCACAGGTTATCCGCAATATCTTTTATACCGAAGCTTGGGGGAATGTCTGGTACAAGAAGCCCCACCAAAAGAAGATTGTCAACCAATCTTGAATATGGTCTGGAAATATATAACCGACCTAATGGACCCAATGAAATTTATGCACTGTGTGGAAATTTGGATTCAATTTACTGTTATACACTTTTCCGTAAGCCTTACCTATTACTTCATAAAATCGATGATTTCATGCATTGAAGAAATACTTCTTGTAGGTAAACGAATTAAACTTGTTCTTTGGTAAAATCATTGATCGACTTAATCCTAACAAAACGTTCGAGCAATATTACTCCCAGTTACAAAATATTGTTGAAAAAGTGGTGGCTCACACGCAGGATTTTGAGTCCCTATTGGCAATGGTAATTCGCATGGCAATGATCATATGTAATTTGTTAAAACAGCCTTAAGGAGTGTGGAAATACCTATTTTAGGATAATTTTTTACCCCTCATTGACTTATTCCACAAAGAGAGTATAAAAGTAGAAGTTTGTAAGACTGTCGTTGAAGGGATGAGCACGCAAAACGGTCCTATCACCGATCCGATTATTATAAATGCTTTAATGTTCCTCGCAAGAATAATGCACGACTCAGTCAGGTATGACAGCTACGTTTTCTCCCGCTTTTATTCTTTCGCATGTTATTTAAAATAATGTTGCAGTGCTTTAACCGTCGAAGATGAAAAGCGACAAATTGGCCACTTAATTTGTGGGCTTGTGCAGCGCGTGGATTATGGGCGTGATTTCGAAAAACAACTTAATTTTTATGCCGAATCCAGAGCGGTATTTCCTAATCTTGATAATGTACATATACAACTTGTACAGGTATGATTTCTATTCAGGATACGCATCTTAAATATTATGGGTAATCATTTTTAATCCAATATATTTCCGATTAGTGTGTAAATAGATTGTCGGTTGACACGCGAAAGATTGTTCGCGGGCATCATACAAGAAGAACTTCCGCATTTGTACGTGCCTGTGCAGCCTTCTGTTTTATTACTATTCCGTCATTGACGTTAGTACATACTCGATTACAATTGTATCTACTCTCAGGGCAAGTTGCATTACTAAACCAGTGCTTGGGTCAAGGTAAGATGTGACTTATACTATATTAACTTATAATTAAAAGAACTAACAAAGCGTAATCTTTTTGTTAGCTGATGCATGTTTCAAAGCTGCACTAAGTCTCGTTCCGGAGATGCCAAAAAACATAGATATAGACGGCCGGCAAAAAAGCTCGCAACCTTATTTACTCTCGTATTTATCGAATTTCCTGTCGACGCTTCTGGTGGTACCGGTATGTATTAATTAAATAAGCAATGCCTATCTGTACCAGTTTTTAAATCTTGGTTTATACAATAGGATAGTCCGGAACATGGGGTTTTATACTTAATGAGAGGCCTACTCAATGCTGTCGAGCGTTGTTTTGAGGAAAACACATCGACAAAGGCGTATTTGTATTTACGCGTACTCGATCTTTTGTCGGTTGTTACTCAGGAAAATTATCCCTACCATATAGATAAGGTATGTAAAGCAGCAAGTGTGTGTGTGTGTGTTGCGAGGGTAATAAAAGAGTAATAAATGTTATAATTCTAGGTCGATTCGAATGACAAATTATATGGGTCAGATCAAAAGTTTATAGGTGAAGTGAACAAAATCTGCTCGAAAGCTGTGGATGAGATCTTGTGCCACTTGAAGTATCTCGGATCAACAGACCAACTCGAGAAACAAGCAGCACTTGCTCTTGAATTGTTTAATTGTTTTGTTATTAGGGCTGATTTGCGTGATCCAGCTCTGGCTCATATGGCTGTGAACTTGTGGAACTTGTCTCAGCGATATGGCTTTATAGATTCGAAAGTAATGGTAAGGAAATAAGACACATATGTAACTGGATTTGTATGATTTAATGTTTTTTGTTTGCTTTGCAGATGAAAACCATTGCGTATCTGACGCAGAAAAGTCATCGCAAGGAGTACGAGCACTTTGGAGAGATATTAAAGAAAATGTTGAAATAAATACTGAATCACAACTGATCGATGAAATAAACTTTTATACCGATGCTGCATCGTCACGTACTCTGGATGACGAGAATCGATCTTCCCGTATTTGTTCGCAACGATTTTTGCGGTGAAGAGTATCGTACAATGGGGATTCCAGTTGAACAACTTTTTTTGTAATCTTTTCTAGAAGACAATTTACGATTGTACATTGAATTTTGTCCTCGACAGTTCTGTACATTTACACGAAAGAATACACCAAGGAACAAATAGTAATTAATATGTAAAAATATTTCGATAGCCGAGAATTCGGCATGTGAAGTCCGATGATGCCACGTCTCTGCTGTTAAGTTCGGATAATAATACTATTACAAATATCGGTACACTTTTTACAGCAATTAAAGGTACGATTAGACGTGTGCGTGTATTAAAATTAATGAGATATAAATAAAATCTTGTACTTTAGCCTCTCTGTGGTGTTAGCTTCTGCCGCGCACCGTTAAAACTGCGATACAAAAATAATGTACTGACTATTTATAGACTCTTCAGACGTTCGGTAGTAGAATCTCGGAAATTATAGACTCTTTATGGAAGACATTTGATTTGGAAGACACGGCGTACGTATTCCGATCGCTTCTTTACTTTTTCAAAACAGATCGCAACGCGTCTAAAAATATATCAGCGTGGGCCTCTGTGAATGTCAAGGCGGGCCTCAGCCGTACTGCTGCTGCGCCACAGCCACCTGTCTGAACACCTGTTGACATACAACCAAATCACACTTTTACCTACCACATCGGACAAGTACTCGATTGTTTCCAATATACTGTTATTAATATGCGTGTATATACATTCATAATTTTTACCTTTGGCTAAAAGATCCTTGATTACTTTGTCCCGAAGCGTCGACGAGGCACAGTCGAAAGCAATGAAAGTACCACGTCCACGAACTGAGTTAATGGAACTCGAAAATTCTTGTTCGATTTCTTTAAGATTCTTCATCGTGTATTCGCCTACACGCGTAACTCTGCTTAGAAGATCGTTCTGCTTTATTACCTTCAGAATAGCTTCCAAGAGGATGAGTTTACTTGGATCACCCATCCATGTATTGAACACACGGTACGATTGGTTGGGTCTGTTAATTAAATGAAAGAAGAATTAGTTAAAATGAAAGGATCTTCCTTTCATATTGTTCGGTAGTTGTTAATATCGTACTTTAATGCTTCTTGATGATAATATCCTCCTAGTTGCATCTTTTTGCTGAAAGTCACTACCTCAGGGGGTGATTTCAAATTGAAGTGCTCGTGACACCACATTTTCCCGGTTGGTCCACCGCCTGTTTGCACTTCGTCGATGAGCAAAGCTGCTCCATTCTGAAAAATCGTATAAAATGTGAGGACATTATAGCGTGATGTTTGTCACATTAATCAATTGATTTACATTCATACCTTCTTCGTAATACGTTGTAGACCTTGGAAGAATTCAGGGGATCCATGATTGTCACCACCCTCCGCCTGAATTGGTTCTATTATCACTCCGGCAACCGGGATTTTCTTGTCGGTTCTATATTTCTCGAATAATTCTTCGATCTAAAAAAGTATTCTGTTATACAAGATGTTAAATTGTATGTGATGGAATTTTTAGAACACTCATTTCAAATTACTTGAGCCAGACAACGTTTGTCTTCCGCTTGATTCTCTCGGACGTTCTCCGCTAATGGATATTTATACTGCGGGAATGGAGCAATTGGCCAGTCGAATGCGGGTACATCCATCTTATGGATATATTTGCTGTGGGTGGTAGAAAGAGAACCAAGAGTTCTTCCATGGAATGCCCCTGTATTGTATGCATCATTAGAAAAGACTGACACCGAACATAGAACTCGATAGGTCTTAGATCATTAATTATACCTGTGAACGACATTATAGAGTACTTGGGCGAACCAGGAGTCTGGTTTATCATACAGGATTCCATTTCCTCTTTCGTAAACGGTGCCCCTTTTCTTTGCTTCTCTGCGTACCACATGAAAATGTTTTTAAAAGCATTCTCATTTGAGCATGAGCCACACATCATTGTCGTAATATGTGTCAAGCCAGGAGGTGCTACCTATCGATCATATTGATACATATCTTAATTACTGTACTCTCAAACGATTCAAACAGATTCCAACTACCCACCCATTGTTGGAGCAAGATTGTCCTCAACCTATTGGGCCAATCTTTCCCCGGAAATACACCCAATGCCGGCCTATTTGCTATGATTCTCTAGAAACAGATTATAATATTTTTCCAATGATCGATCGATCGATCGGAAGATCATTCGATAGTGTTTCACCTGATTATGTGGATCGGCGAGAGCCTCCAACATTGCTGGATGATTATATCCTAACGGCATCGACGAGATTTGCATGTAAACGTCCAACAGGGCGTTCCCATCTACGTCCATAATGTAGTTGCCTGCCGATTTTTCGTAGTCTGCGAAGAATTGTACGGAAGAGGCTTGCTGAAGTCATAGATTTCAACATATGATCCAGATTTGCCTTTGGCTTACATATTTGTTAAGGAAACACTCATCCAGTTTTATTCTTGTTGGAGATATTTTGGTCAGAGGATTACGAAAGTTTATGTAAAGTAGAGCATGCATTGTGTCATCAACGATTAATTATGCGTATAATGTTTTCAATACGCCGACTACGTGCGTAGAATGAATTGTGTCCGAATTTCTGCGCATGAATTTATGACACATTCGTAATAATCTATAATTAAACACAAATGCTCCTGCAGTTTATTAATAAACCACAGGAAGGCATTAACATTCCAGTTTAACCGCAGGAGAAAGAACTGATTGCTATTGTTATAGTATCAAAATATATAGAAAAATCAATCAATTTCTATGGATCAATCCTTTTCTCGAATGTCGCTGCAATAAAATACTGTGTCTAATTTATTTTGTAATTGTTATCGCTGAAAAGACTGATCGATCCTGTAAAACTTTTTAAATGGTTGCTGTCACGTGTCTGGTTATGCTTATACTACTTGGCACGAGATTCTACCGCGTCCTTTGAAGTACGCAATAGGGATTGCGAAGAATATTTTCAGACGCACTTGCATCGCATTGAGTTCCTGAAGCAAATTACGTGATAGGGGCCCTGGTATCTCCGTCGTTACAACCGGTCCTTTGGGTTCGCCCAGGACTGGTCCAGTCAGGCATCTCTTCCACGTTGCTTGTCCTACGGAAAACCAAACCAGCTCTCAATCTTTGACCTACATTCCCCTTCGAATGCTCTGTAAAACTTGAACCAAAGGTTTCTAAATTAGGAACAGAGAATTCATCATTCATCGGAACTAAGTTCTCGAACTTTAAAAGTTCCATCTGGCATTCGAAATTATCTCGAAATGAAAGAAACATATTATTATTTCGATCTTCTTGTTCTTGAAAAGGACTAGTTATCTTTATTCGATCTCTTTGTCAATTGTTTTAATAAGAATCACTGATTTAAGATCGAATACCGATTGTATTAGTGATCGCACTGTTGTCGATTTCATCGTCCGCTTAAATCACGTTTAAACCGGTGGCAGTCTCGTTTACGGTCCTCTATTAAGTGCACGTTTAGTTCTATTGGCGGCAGTTAAGGGCAATTGCTTAGTACGTAGCAGCAGACTTTGAATATATGAGTTACACATACATCTTTAGATGAGGGAACAGCTCTTTTACGCCCTGCATTCCCAAGCATGCATTTCCGGTATATTTTAATGAGCCCTTAAAAATTTTACTCAACGAAGATCTCGCACGAATGTAAAAATATCGTATTAAAAAAATAAAGCTAACAAATAATAAAGTCAACTTTAATGTAATTTCCATGGAAATGCATTGATAGTACATTGCTTGTTCTAGGAGAATATCGCGATACATTCGTTATCAACAGAACAATGAGCATCTCCTACAAGAGGCACGTTTACAGACATATTTAAATATCTCGGCCTATTCATAGAACGCCAAGGCCAATCAGTGGGATTATATGGGTGTCACTGATACACACAAGTACCAGTCGATTCATTTGAATGAGAGCTGTTCCAAAATTCGATAAGATAAGCGGTAACGATTGATAGGAGTGCGAAGCAAGTCCGACAAGAATGACAGTTAATCTCTTTGGACAGTATTTGTAATTACTTTCGGAGAGTCTATCTTTAATCTTGAGTTTATCAGACTTTCATCTCTGAGTGAAATGCGAAGATAAACAGTCGGCGAAAATGATTAAATTTAGCTATGAGAAAGAGTTCGACCATTGTTCAGTCAAGTTGACAATCAATTTTGTATAAATTTAATCCTCTTTTCCCCTTTTTTCATAGATATCCAAACCTTTTCTTGGAACTATGCCGATTTTTTTTCAAGATATACGAGATTGTATTAATACATAAAATTTCGTAGGAAGAAAGATTTCAAAGAAACGGAAGAGGAGCTCTGTAGCGTATCGATTTCGCAGGCGCATTGTATGCGCACTCATCTACTCTCGGAATCCTCTCTCACACCCTCTCGAAGGACGAGAGGACGAGTCGACCGTGCATCAAGCTGTCCTTCATTTACACACAAAAGTAAACTCTCAAATGATTATTCACTGAAAATAAACCATCCGAATGAATTAACAGTCAAGAATACTTGAAGAACACTTCAATTGTTGTCGAACGTAGTACTGCAAAGTTCTAAATAAAATCAGCAAGAATTTTATTTAACGAAATATCTATTAAATGAATGGAACAATGATTAATTACCATTTAAAAAGTGTCGCGACAATTTGCGAGCTGCCAGAGCGGGCTGACACTTGTTGGCGAGCATCTTGATGATTTCTCGTTCGTATAAACTCGGTCCAGATGATCCCTGAGCTTGCAGTACAGGCGAACTGCTCGGTGGTTGTTGCCACGACGATATGGAACGTTCCCCGTGAAGGGATGGATCCGCACTGCCCCCTGATAGGCCGATCCTCCAGCTAGGAAGCTTTCGAACTACTACGAAATTTCACGAGCTCTCACGACCGTTTGAATCCAATGGCGCGGCAATGTCAGTCAGTCATTATTTTTCTTATCTGTCACGGGTGCCTTGATATTATCAGTGTCAAGGCGAAAGATAGACATTCGGAGGTGACACTCACTGCTCTGTTTACCTACGAGATATCAGCAATATTGTATCGCGTAGGTAGGAATCGTTCGCTTCTATAGAAATTTAATTCTTTCAATGGAAACGAATTCTTTAATTTATTTTAATTAATATAATTTTACGTAATCTTATATGTAATTATAAGTAGCGTTTGAATATATTTTTCTTGTATAATTCACAGCTAATTCTGTTAATATAATTAACTCATTTTCAATTAGCTATTTGTCAGGTATTATAGTTAATGATGGTATTATAAATGCAAAGTTAATTTGCAGGATTTCGTATTCCCAGTGCTAACACATTTCAACGTTTTAATGAAGAATTAAACTTGTATGGAAAATCCGTTGGGATCACCCTGGGGTTTCAGTTTCACTCTACCATACAGAGTTTACCGCAATTGTTACCTCACAAGCGACCGAGCCAATCATCCAAAATCCGATTAATCCAATTAGCATAGTTGAATAAACAGTTGATTTCCCCGTATAATACGCTCGCACGAGACCACCGAACTGTATGAATTTCCGGTTTTCCAGAGCTACGTAAATCACTGCATTAGATTATGTCGATTTCAACTCATTCAGAACGAAGTCATTATTATTCGATGATAGTCATGTTTGACTCCACCTTGAACAGGGTGGAGCGCGTCGAAAGGTGTTACACATGTATCTGGAAAGAAATCAGCAGCTTCTTACATAATTGGTAGGTCGCCGATTCTAAACTATCATTGTTCTTCGTGTCACGCAGACTGCTGCAGCCGGGATTGCTGTCCGCGCTGGCGCGTGTTGCGATGAGCAACCGAAAGTGAAAGTACGATTTCGGTGTTTTCCTGAACGTGGCAAGCTATTGAAGAAATGCTCGCATGTAATATAATCGTTGCCGAAAGAGTTGGCCAGGATGCAGTCAATCTCATTAACTGACATACAAGCAGAGGACAAGGCCAATATTTGCTTCGATCTTGACCTCCTTACAACCGTCGGACACCTGACCCCTCACTGAATGTACCCTTTGCTCGAATTTTTACGATTTTTCACACGACAATTTTTGCCAATCTCTCGCAATGTCGAGGAATCATTAAATTTATATTGCTGAACAGATTAATCCATTTTGTCTAATTTAATCGAAGATATTATAGATCGCGCTAGTCGTATCCGGTATCGCGGAGATCTTTTTGTTTTCTTTTTAACTGTATTGTACAGGGTGATTCACTTGCCTTTGAATCGCCAATGATTGATATAGGCCGTTGAAAATGGTATAATTATACGGTGTTGAGTAATTTTAATATAAAGAAGTATTTACCCAGTCATCAACACGCACTGACATTTATTTCTAATATCAAATTCTACCAATAATGGAAATAATTGGAACTCGAGTGTGAAGGGGATGATTAAAAGGCAAGTGACTCACCCTGTACATACAGTACTTCCGGGTTAGCTTTAAAAGAGGTTTTATTATTTAAAACATATTTCAAATTCTACCAATTTTGAAATACAAATTAGTTTACAGTAATTATAATCCTTTTCGTAAAGGGTTGGTTCAGAATGACTAGAAGAAGAGTTTATATTTGATTGATGAATTATTGACGCAGATACGTGAAGATCAGTTGTGATTCCACAAGGATTACAGGATGTTAATGACCCAACCGAGCAGCGTCCCTGGAAACCACACCTTAGTCCTTCCCGACTCGTCCTAAGTCCGTAGCCGGTTTTCATCGACACCGTTCACACTCTCCGCAAACTCTTCAAAGGAATCCGCACTTTACGATGCGTGCAACTACACCGAGCACTGTGCAGATTGGATGCCTGGAGACGTAAAGTTACGAGCTTGGATGTCTTTGCACCCGCCCCATGCATTTTCCAGTTTCGCCCGAGGGAGAATTGCGCTTGGCTGCTCTCTTCCGACCGATTCCACTTAGTATCCTGTCTCGATTGCGATCAACCGCGCCCTGCAATGTATTTCTCGCCCTTATTTTCTTTTCTAATTTGCGCCTCACTGAATACATTAGAAATGCAGAATTAGCTCTGTAAAATATCTTTACATAAATTATGATTCCTTAATCTTCCAAGAGTCAACTTATTACCGTGAGTTATTCAAATGATTAATATTAATATAATATACAAAAATTACTGACAACTGAACTCTTTGATTTACAGAAACTCTTGTATAAATTACAATTCCTTTGTAAATACCCAAGCAAATCTTTTATCGAGGAATCCTTATAAACAATTCCCTGATTACCAAAGTATCCTTGCTGAAATTCTTGATTAACATTACAAGCAAACACTTTGCTTTCCAAGAACGCAAAAATCTCGTGAACCACGATATTGCGGACTAACAGGATTCCTGTCGATCGAGTTGCCGCGATAATGAGGAAGGCATTAGCATCCGCATGATCCTCTGTGCACCCAAGGAGAGGGCATCGAAGTAGATGCCAGTATAGCCGAAAACCACGCCTTACTACTTTGCTCTTGAGAGAGCGAGTGGTGGTAGGCCAAGTTTTTCGGCGGTCCCGATCCTCGCCACTCTGCGCGAAGCGCGTATTATTCGTTCACGCGAACGCATTCGAGTCGGTTCACTGGATTGCGCGACATCGGGGACACCTCAGTTTTACTGTCCACACTGGCCAGGTGACATCTTCGCTGGCCTACTTCCATCAGGAATCAGTCAGTTACGAAAGATCCCTTCGAACGGTCCTGTCAATTCATCTGGAAGACACTGCAGAACTTATATCACTCGCAAGATTCATTCTACTGACAGAGAATTCTTGCGACACCATCATTCCTGCAGGAACTCCTAGTGAACTCGAACGAAGGTCACGTACAATCCGGTGAAAACCTACTTAATCGCTGTGCCAACCATTGGGAAGCCGATCACGCGCACATCGGTGAGTACCAGCTGGTCTTATGGTTCTGATATGCTTTTACTCTGTTACCATTCATATCACCCGCTCATTCAATTCGTGCGCGGAGAGAAGTTCCGCCAAGTTGCGGAACTTCGAAAGGCGCGAGGTATGTTCGAGGGAAGTAGAGCTTGATCTTTTATGATTGGGAATTTTTGGAGTATGTTGAAGGAAGGTTTTAAGAATTCATAGAATATGATTGTGTGAATGAATATTTGAAAGTTAAGATGCGATTGTGAGGATTGTTGGTGGGTCGATGATAGTCGTGATTGTTCTTAGGGTGAGAATTAAAGAGAGTTTGTTATTGGTAATACTTTTTTTCTTGCATAAACTATTTAATATTATCGCTTTATTAGTACTAAATTTCGTTGCACTTGTATTTTAAATATTCCTTTGTAATATAAAAGGATTAGCATAAATCATTCCACTAGTTCATGAATAAGTAGATTCGGACGCGTCGAAGTGAAGGACTTCCGGAACTACTGCAGATTTCTTTCAACCCACGAAAGATTAACGATCGAGAAAGTAATACTATGACATAGAAACACGATTTCGCGTATAATTCGAAATTTGCCACTCCTGAATCAACGTTTCCATATTCCCGGCGTTTCCTGGTAGTGGAATCTCAGATACGTGAAGAGCTTAATGCACGCGAAACGACTCGTCACCGGGCGACTCTCGAATCGAGTATTTTCGAATTCCTCATGGAATGTACTGGCGATTCATCCATTGTGTACCCCCGAATTTTTGCCACATCGCTTATTGTCATTTCGACCAACGGTCCACTTCAGTTACGCACGATGCATACTAATTACTGTTTTTTGCGAGTGCTCTGTAAGTTCGCACTTAGGAAATTCTAGGAGGAAATCATTGCTATACGAGAATTATTTGACACACAGATTATTCTGATATATTTACATCTTGATTTAGAGATTTTTATTTTTCATTCATTGAATCGAACCCTTCTGTAACGGGCTTCATTAATATACAATCGGTGGTATCCGATAATATCGTTGATACCAGGAAACAATGAATGACCTGTCAGCGATGGATGTAATAAATTACGAAGGGACCAGTTATAATCTTTTTGCTTTGGAATAGAAGTATTGCTCTACGAGAGACTGTGAAAGGCAGGTCGTCGTAAGAATGACATTGTCGGATAAGATCGAGAATTTATTAAGGTACGCATCCTGATTTCGTTCGCCGTGAGCCTTCGAAGCGGCGGCGATCGTACGAAAGTGTGGAGGCAATGTCCCGCCAGCGATCCTTTTAGCTCCTTTTAGCTGTTATCTCGTATGGACGAAGCCTACGTGATCGGCAAACTCGCCAAGTTGCATTTGAAATATCGCCCGATGCCGCTCGGACGATCTTTCTGCTTCCTGTGAGAGTTGATCGAGCTATTCTAATCAAATTTATTTACCATCGATACGTAAAATAGACAGAATCATATTTGCTGTTATGTACATCTTCTTATCTGTCATTATTATTTCTCTCATTCTTTCCCATTTCGATAATCGTAATTCTTGATTACACTTTGAATACTTTTTTTTCTATTACTTTCATCAAAATTATTTAACATCAATATTCACAGTACACAGAATTATGTTTACTATTATATAAAACTACTCTTCTCGTTTTATTCCCAATTTGGTAATCGTAACTCTTGATTACACATCCGATGTTCTTTTGGCTTCTTTTACAAATCGATCGAACTGCTCCAGTAACTTTAATTAGCGATCAATGTTTACAGATAAGCATAAAGAACCGCCCGCTGTTATGCACGTCGGAATATCTTAGTAATTACTACTTCAACCGATCTTATGCATTTCGGCAATCGTAACTCACGCAAACCGCTCCCGAAAGCCTTGTTACGTTCCTTTTGCGAGCGGTAACAAGATCAGTCTCAAAAGTGCTTTGGCTCGAAGACTATAATTTTGTCCGGGTGTTCAGCCTTAAGAATTTCGTGAAGTCTTTTCTGTGCCTTCCTTTTTCCCTTTTTCCTTCACAGATATAAATATTTATATACACAAGTATATAAAGTCATAAAGAATAATTAGAGACTAAATTCGCGTGTAATTAACTGTGTTAAACAATTTATAAGTATTCTACCAAACAGTACTAATCAAAGGCAAGTGAATCGCTCTTTCATTAATAGAGAGCCAGTAAGGCATAGTACATATGTGTTCCAGAACAGCCAGATAATTCGATTACACGTCTCCAGTACGGAACGCGTGCTGGACGGTTGGCTAAAGTGCTCGAATGTATCGAACGTCCGATGCCGAATATAGCATGTTGCCGATAGTGCTCAATTAAGATAATTTCCTCGGTGAAAATGTGATTTCGATATGCGTTAACATAGCAAGATTAATCCTGGCGCACCAAGGTGTACATTTAATGTTGGATGCTGCATGGAAATGCATCAGGTTCGAGCATCTAGATTAATCTTACGATCACTGCCCACTCATCGAAAGGACGATCCGCCTCTTGGAAATGAATAATAATAGAGTTGCGGTTCATCCTTGGTGCATAAACTTTAGTTCTCACTGAAATAACAAGTTATTGTTGTTTTTGTATATCTTAAATATGATCTTTTCCTCATCGAACCTTTCCTACCGCTCCATAATATTTCTGTTGATCAATAAAACGTGTCGATACAGATAATACGAAAAACATTGGGTAGAGGAAAGAGGAAGAAAAAGGTAGATAGCGTCGCGTTTAACCAAAGATACGATTGGAAGGTCCTGAAAGGTGGAAGGTGCAAATTATTAGCAGGAATGCGAAGTGCAAACCTGCGACTCCACTCTTTCGGTACAAAGTTATGGGTGTCCTGTTTCAAATCCTGTGTGAGCGGCTCTTTAATTGCCGCTACGATACACTGTTCATCGGTTAAGTACCAGTTTTCAGAGGACTTTTGCAGACAAGTTTTTCTCCGCGCGGCGACAAAGGATAGCGAACGGAATTATAAGTCGAGTACGAGACTGGTTATCAAAAGGAGTTCACAGGTTCTTGGCGACGTGCAACGCGCATTAATAACTTTGAGAATTATAACTCGCGCGCTCTCGTGAATGTATAACGCGAGAGAAGCCCTTCGCTGTTCGCTCACCATGAACTTAGTTGAGAATTATAGTTTCTCAGCCATACCAAGGAAGTTCTAAAGGGTAATTTAGTTAGTTTTGACTCTGAATTATCTTACATTTTTATCAGATTTATATATATTTGCATTATACATACACTGTAATATTATATTTAATATACAGGATATACAAAATATGCAAGATTTGTGTATAATTAAGTTTACTATATAATCCACTGTTTACATTGTTATAAATGTGTAGCACAATTATAAATAATTTAGTCATTTTACTTTTAATCATTTTAATCCTATATGTTATATACAATATTATATTATATGTACAATGTTGATGTGATAATTCAAAGACAAGTGAATCAAGTATAGTAAATTCTAACAAGTTTTAGGTAAATATCGGCGAATTTTTTCCCATTCTAATACTGAATACTGGCGAAAAAAATGAAATTTTCAAGCTGGTTGCCTGCCATTCAGCAGCAACCAGGAATAGAATTTGAAAAGACGCGAATACACACGTCAGCGGTCGCGACTGTGTTAACAGAGCCGGAACAACTGCGATGTGCAATTGGGATATCACGCTTGATACGTGGGTTGTGAGGAAAAGGTGAAACTCACCTGTCCTTGTCCGTATGTCTTCATTAGTCATCCGAGGGCGATCCAAGGTCACTGGAATCAATTGTGCTGGCTCCTCTGACTATCTGCTT
Source organism: Ectemnius cavifrons (assembly GCA_964023945.1). Taxonomy (NCBI): domain Eukaryota; kingdom Metazoa; phylum Arthropoda; class Insecta; order Hymenoptera; family Crabronidae; genus Ectemnius; species Ectemnius cavifrons. The sequence continues at coordinate 6,449,025 of OZ030384.1, read as the reverse complement.
TCCGACCAGCTAAATCTCTCCTCTTATTTTTGCCAGCCCCCCTTTGCCCTCACTTTTTACTCTCTTCTGTCATCCTTCGTCTTATGTTTTTGTTCTAACATGATTTCATCGAGAAAACAATCGTGATCTGTTTTCACGCGACTTCGTTGGGGAATTGTAAACTTATTTACGTCTGGTGTGAAAATAACACTTTTCGAGCATCAATCTTTTTTGAAGTAGACAATTTAGTAGACAATTGGATATGTGAAGAAAGAAATTCGGGCAGAGTTGAATTGTTATCGTTTTAATATGAGTTTTAATATCTAGGAAGAAACTATCGGCTTTCATAATAATCGGCGATGATAATGATACCACGATAAAGCCGAGTTATGTTTACTAATAATTGAAAACTGATATTGCCACCGTTATTGAATGGATTAGTCAATTTGCCCGCTGGAAAATCGATACGTCTAATATCATTCTCATGACTGGATAATAGGTCGTATCGAGTTTGCTTAGATCGGATATGATGCACCTGTATTATCTGCACGCGTTCTCATGCGTTTGCTCAATGTTTGAACAATCGAAACGAATGAATCAGCCGTTATCTATTTTAAATCATCGAGGTGAGTGTTCGTTGGTTGACAAGTTATATAAGTCGAAGTTAGAAAGCGGTGTTTTGTGGGCGTTGAAAAATGAAGATGACTCGGAATTAAGGAAGGAAGGAAGCGCGTGTTCAAGGATGTCTTTCATTTGTCATGTCCTTTCTGCCAACATAGCTCGATCAGGGTTTATGGTATCCTAGTTTTTTTCTGAAGGGGGAACTTTATGAGACACTTTGAGAACTTTTTAATATTTATTTTTGAATTGGGTTCCTGTTTATGAACTTTCTTCGTGTTCCTCTATTCCCGAAAGACATCGAAAGAAAAAGAACTATAATTAATCCAATTCGACATTCCACTTTGAGGTGATTATGGTCTAAATGAAAAGAAAATCGGTGTGCCTGGAATTTCTACGATCGGTCGTTCAAGAATTCTTATTGGGCTCTTTATCACTCTATTTCGGTAGCTCGAGATAAGTTTAGCGCGAACCTTTCTTTCCTTTGAGACAAGGTAAACTGGTGTTTTTTCCTTTCACTCGGTGACACTCTTTTATTGAGCCAGCAATATATTTAACGCCTTTCGAAGACACTGCAATTCTCACCTTTTGTGCAAACTAGCGAATCGACTTTGGAATAGATCTGGTCCCTCTCTGGTTGGTCCTATTCTTTCTTTCACCTTTGAGAAAGAGTCGCTGACACATTTACGACTGGCAAAGAATCCCTCGATTAGAAGGGATCCCCAAACCCAAACCAGTGGAAGTTTTATTTAATGACAGTGCCTTTACCTTTGTAATTAGATAAACTGACCTGCCATGGTTTGTGATAGCCAATGTTTTTGTTAAATGAAATTATCTAATTAAACTATTATATACATTACACCTAAAACCTAGTTAACTAAAAAAGGATGTTAATTAATTCAATAACATTGAAACAAATACGAGTCGAGTGTCACTTAACCACTTAATCAACATTAAGTCAACACGTACTATCCCGGAAAAATGAAGTGGCAGATCTCTAATTAGTCGACGAGTCTCATAATCTTTTTAACCCGCTTCCAAATGAACTTCCCCGATCATTAATTCAAGAGATGTTGCATCCTACAGGAAATGATACATTGCCAGTGTCGAAAGGCGATAACGATGGCCACCTGCATTATTTGGCGCATCGCATCATGGAGGTCCTGCGGTTATTTGTCTCCACAGCTTAATTAAAACCTTTGACGCTCTCTCCTTCATATTTCACCTGGCGGGCGTTTATTAAAAACTCAACTTCTCACGACGGAAACCCGATACTTCCTCGGGCGTGATTAACGGATTTCTACAACCAACTCGTTTCGACCTGCTCGAATTATCGTGGTCCTTGGAATAACCACAAGTTCGTGTTTCTTAAATTATGCAAGTGAAAGGACGATGTTGGTCCTTTCCATTGAGTTGGTCATTGGAATACTTTGGAAGAGTGACAAATGATGCCACCTTATCGAATATATGTTTGATCATTAAAGGCTATTTATACAAATTGTAATTTCTTTCCTTCTTGTATCATACGTATTTCAGTGTTTGGTAATGTATTCATCAGAGTACTTCGAATTAGTAGTTTAGCAGAGGCAACGACACTGACAAGGTTGCCTGCCTATTCGATTGAAATCCTGTTTCGAACTCTGATGTTAATGTCACTAATGTTCTTTCGAGATAGACTTTCTATCTTTTAAGTGAGTTTAAATGGACCAGCAGATTCCATTGCCTTGACACGCTTCGTCAATCAATTCGAATAGAATACTAATAGCATTGCTTGTGGAACATCGTTACAGTGTTATGATATGCCAGATTTGAGAGATAAATAACATAAATATCTATTAATAATAAAAATGCGACGTTAAAATAAATCAAGAAAAAAGAAATCAAAAAATATATATTATATATTAATAAAATGTTAATACAAAAATCTGTAGGGAATATAAAGAATGCACTGTTAGATAATAAAGTGTGCAGAAAGATTTCAATGCCAGTGAACGCCCTGGGATGGCATTCGAGGTAGCTGCTTCAAATTCACTTTTATTGCTGTAACGATCCGATTGGCACGATACATACGCACAGAGTTACTTTCTGACGCAAGATTCGAATCGGTAGCACAGCTGATTCAAGGCCGATCGGACGTAATTTATTCACGATGGTCCTTAATCCATTCGACGAGTAGAATAAATGTTCAGGAAAGTTTAGCGCAATTAGATTCGTGACTGTCGCACGACGAATCTTTCGAGTCACGTGACTAAATTGCTGTTCAACATCATTGCATATTAATTATTTTTACCCACTTCCAAAAGAAGGTACTCAATTCTACCGCTATATTTTTTTTCGTCCTATGAGGTCCATTAAATCGACAGGATCATTGCATATTAATTATTTTTACCGATTTCCAAAAGGAGGTACTTAATTCTACCGCTATATTTTTTTCGCCCTATGAGTTCCATTAGATCGACAGGATCATTGACACGGAATATTTAATGATGATCCTAATGGATTTTTTTATCTTCGCTCTATAAGAAATAAAAGAGACTTTTGATTGCGCAAAAACTATCATCGACAGTCATGGTAATTCTTAGAACAAAGTAGCTTCGTGATGGATCCACATATTCACTGCCGAGAATCGTAATTGCACCTACGGTGACACTTATCTTCTGAATTTCATTAGGCTCCCAATTCAATCCTCGGCCTTTCTTAACACTGCCTCGAATCATCTCGTGTTGCCAGGCCTTCCACATTTGCATGTTGGAAGTGCTGTCTTTGTATTATCATAGTGGAACGTGCTCGTAATAACTATTAACGGGGATCTCGTTTCAGGTAGCCATGAACAGTCGGCATCGAAGCTTCAACTTGCTCTTGGTAGCGTTGGTCTTCCTTTTAGAGGTATGTATTTTTGTAGTCGTAAAATTTCAAATTGAAATTGATTTGATTTAGAATTGAAAGTTTATAGAAATCTTTAGCTCTTATATAAACTGCCAATCATTTCTCTGTTATTCTTATTCGATTTTTAAGTACCTTGATTACTTAATATTACTAATTACTCTTTGCTTGTCAGTTCAGTCGATTTTTAGTGTTTCTTTAGGACAAATTGTAAAAAAGAATCAATTATACTTTCACTCTGATATAACAGAGATGTAATTTAACTCATCCAAGTGTATTCTCGATCGACATGAGTTATTCGTATAAGTATCACTGTCTGGCGAGGCAATAACTTATTCATAAAACTTGAGCGAGGCAAAGTTCAGTTTCCACGAGCCAGCTAATATCTCGTAGCCCTTCTGGCTCATAAATCTTAGTTCATACGATTTTGCGAGGTGTATTTGCCCTCTTTCATAAATCTTCTTCTCTCTTTCTATCATTCTGGCTCGCAGGTGAGTGCACCATTATTTCATAAATCTTGTTCGAAAGGTGCCGGATCGTATTCACGTGAGCGGTCATGGACGACTGATGGATCCGCCTGCTCGGAACAGCATGTGGCGTTACGGGTTCCCGAATCCCGTGAATTACAACGATAACGAGCTTTTCTGCGGCGGGTATGCAGGTTCGTCGTTTAATAATGACTCACCTTTCACGATAATAGCAGGACCGGCCGCTGAGAGCAGTCAGAAAGAGAGCAACAAGTTAAAAAAAAAAACGAGCAGACGACAAACAGGAACTGGCCAAAGTCAGAATGGAGAGTAAAAAGAAAAGAAAGAATGTGTTACTCACAGGGCTCTTTAATTGAAGGGCGATAACAATCTTCGACTTGATTTATCTCACGATTGTAACCCTCTTCGCCACCCTTTATCGCTGACAGGGTCGGAGTGAGATAGCGTCGGACTGTTAAATGAAATTCTTCCCGGTTGCTCTCGGATAACCGAGCCTTGTACATTCTTTGCATATAATCCAGACTTTACGAGCGCATAAAAACGACCCTTTGTTTACGGCTCTACACAGCATCGGAGTTTTTACACTTTTTGGCTGGCATATTTACCACGTAGAATTGGACTATGCTTTTTTTTTTGTTCGACCAATCTCTGGAATGAATCGATGATCATCTGTTCTGTTTACTACCGTCTGATGCGATTTAATATTTATTAGTCAAGGCAACCGAGTGTTTTGTATTGTCTAGTTTTTAATTCAATTATTATTCAGTCCAATGGGATCAGAATAATGGTCGGTGTGGTGTTTGCGGGGATGCTTATCATCTTAAAACACCAAGACCCCATGAAGCCGGTGGTCAATTTGCCAAGGGTACCATCGTCAGGCGTTACACTGTTGGCCAGGTAATACAACCCCTTAGCTTCTCACTTGGGCTGTAATTAAAATCACGCTCGAGCTACTCCGTTAATTGAACGAGGATGACTTCCTGCTGACGAGAATCACAGAGACCTTACTTCGATCCGTAGGAAATTGATGTCGAGGTCCAGCTTACGGCTAATCATCAAGGGAGATTCGAAATGTACCTTTGCCCGAATAATAACCCCAACCACGAAGCCACCCAGGAGTGCCTCGATAGGTTTGTTTCTATTGATTTTATTAACCAGTTTAAATCTTTTTCCTTTGTTTATGATGATTTTTATTTTCTATGGGAATAGATATCCTTTGTATGTCGCTGGCACTCAAGATGTTCGCTTCATGTTACCACATGACTCGGGGAAAGAAGATATCTTTCGTTACAAAGTGAAATTGCCACCTTACGTTACTTGTACTCAGTGTGTTGTACAATGGAATTATTACACTGGTAAGTCTGAGAAGTGTATTTGAATTTTGTACTACTAACTACTAACTGTTATTTTTACCAAACATTCCTGATAAATTGACTGCTTTAAGAAAAAGAGTTTTGTCAAGTTTTTATGAGAATGAATAATTATCGGCAATACTAAATGTTTGTGGCAAATATGTTTAAGTTCAGACATAAAAGGCTGAAGTAGATTAGTATCGTCGCTGGTCAGACAATCGTTATTAGTATTAATTTCTTGGTGTTCGACGAAATCCAGAAGGACAGGCCAAAATTATGCTGAAGAACACTTGCAGTATCTAATCCTCAAAATATCCCCAAAAAACAATGCAACAATGTTTGCCCAATTTTCATTCCACGAGTTTGACTAATGATAATCATGTTTGGTAGAAAAAATTTGCAGAATAACTTCTAATGTAGAACTCTCAATGTTTCTCTCATTTTTAGGAAATATGTGGGGCCTCTGCGAGAACGGCACAGAAGGAACGGGTTGCGGACAGCCGGAAACATTTCGAAATTGCGCCGATGTGAGCATCGGCACAAGCACTTCTGGAACACCGCCCTTTTTTGTTCAACAGGAAAGCAATCCGTTCAACTTGTACTACAATCAGTACCATTCGATGAACAATCAATACCATTCGAATGACAATCAGTACCATTCGAGGGACAATGATTTCATGCTGGTTGTAAGGTAGGCAATTCCTAAGAGAAACAAAGTAAAATTCAATGATATCGAATCTTTTCGATACCAATACAAGAGAGTTCTTTAAAGAAACTCTCGATTACTGGACAGCGACGTGCATCGGAAAGGAGAGGATCCATTTGTTTGAGGGCGAAATCTCTTCATTTGACAATATCGAATTTCAGGTCTCAGATGTGCCAACCAACACGCATTTATCGCGACGTACCAGGAATGGGTGACTGGTGTCAGGCGAATTGCTTGCGTTACCCGCCACACTGTCCGAGAAGTGTTTGCGAGTGTCCGTAAGTGCAACTCTGGTATACAATAAGCTCTATCGGGGAAAAAAGAGTTAAATGGTTTGTCCTCGAATTTCTGGCTTTGAAATCAGAAATTCTGCATTATAAATATTCGAATTCCAAGTACGACTTGCACCGAAGCTTTTCGCACTTTCATTGTCGAATATTAGACGCTTCCTTTCTCGCTTTTTCTCTCCTGAGTATATCAAAGTTGCATGAGCAGAAATCCGTAATTGGAGCGCACTGCGAATTAGAAATCAAATCCTTGTCTATTCTTTGCCTTTATGTTCTTTTATTTGCTTTCCAGGCACGAGTGCTATGCGATCGGAGATATAGCCGGACGATATGGTGCCGAGGCTTACTGCCAGGATAAATGTTTGGTTTACCCTGCTAATTGTCCGTCTTCACGATGCCGCTGCTTTTAAAGATGGCCAACCAGAGACGTTCGAACGGGAAAAAATCTATGGGAATTAACATTGAAATTGATCCGAATAATTTTTGATCGTTACGACGAGCTTTAACTACAACTGCCTCACAATCGGAGGACTCCTAAACGCCACTGACAGTGAGCGCGTAAGAAAACAATGACTGAGAACAAGAAAACCTCACAACGAAACAGGAACTTTGCTAAATTTCGTCAAAGACAGATCCACAATTTAGTTTCAATGTTGAGTGACTTGCATAAAATATATTTTATAATAATCATGATATTTTGTTTCTTTAATCGAGAAATAATCGAACATCGGTCATTCCTCCCTGAATATCTTTCGCATATCCGAAAAGCAATGACTGAAAGAAATGCCGCAATGAAAGATAAAAATCCGCAATTTAATTTCAATATTCACTGACTCGCACGAAATAAATTCTATAAGAAATTTTTTCTCTCTTTAATCGAGAAGAAATCGAATGAACATCAATAATTCCCACCAGAATATTTTTCACGCGGCATATTGCTCGTTCGCAATAAAGCGGCTTATCTTATACTAGCGTGGACTATCCAGGCAAGCGTATGTAAATAAAAATCAAACGAAAACCCATTGGAAAATGCGTTCGCTTCACTTATCGTTGAAGATGCATCCGGTGTCTCGGTTCCTCCAACTGGAAGTTGTTCGGGGTTGCGTAAAACGGAGAGAGGCTTTTCTATTGGAGGGATGATTTACTCTCGACAGGGTTCTTTCGCAAGAAGGATGGTTGGGAGACGAAGAGAGAGAGAGAGAGAGAGGGGGGTGTCAGAGATGCGCGTTTAATGGCACTATAATATTTAATAGGTAGGACATTCTATTGACAGCTTAAAATACTTTTACGCATGTATCACATTATTATAAGTGTGTATGTATACGTGTAACGAATAACGCTCTTTGCGCCTGTTGGGTAACGCATATGATACATATTATTATATGCAGCTATGGCTCTCAACGAAAACGATTCCCTTACTTCTTCTCTTTAAGTTAACGCCACGTTTTCTCTCTCCGATCGAACTCCAACCGGTGACATCGATCATTCAAATTGGATCGTATCGATCGTAATTCCGGAGGAATCATCGTTAAGTTTCGCGGTGAAATGATCCCACGATTTCACCGATATACGTCCGCGGGAAACTGAGGGTTTTATTATATCTTCTCGTCGGCTCTGGACCAGCTTTGGATGCTGAGCCACGCCGTCTACAATAGATTCGCTTTCGATCCTTCAGAGTGTTAACACTTTACAAAACTATATACACTAAAGCCTTTGACGCTCTATAACGTGTTTCCCCGATTCTAACTAGTAACATTGTTCTTCTTGGATTTTTACTTCTGATTTACTTCGTTACGTATGTGTTTGCTGTTGTATATGTGTGTCTGTCTGTCTGTGTCTGTGTATGTGTTTATGGATAAATCGTTATTCCGTGGATCCTCGTACGCGCGAGTCACACGTCGCTATTTTATAATGACGGAAATCTTCTTCTTCCATTATCCATTTCTGCTCGCAATCCTTCTCTTCCGCTTTGATGGTAAGGCTGGAAAGAAATCAGTGCCAGGCGCACTTGCTTGTCTTCCCAATTAAATTCGACTTCTTCGTAAGAAGACCTTTGTATGCTTCAATGTATCCGATGATATAATCTCGAACGTTTCCCTGTCGTCTTTCCCTTGGCGCTCTCGCGCGCGCAACTAATTGCTAAGCAACTACTTAACGCTGATAGCTTGATTTATGATACCGCGCGTACGGTTTACCTTAATTCTTTGCGTCCTCTCTCTCTCCCGTTTAAACTTCCCTATCATCCCTTTGGAAGCCCCTTTGCACTTCTCAGACCACGTACGTGTCTGTCTTTGAATTTCTGAGAACCAATTCTACTTAAGTTTGTTGTGAAATATTGAAAAAAAAAATATATACGAATTTAGAATTGATTAATAGTTCGTTTAATGTTTTGAGAAGTTTGGAAATTTCATTTTAATAATGACTGTCAATGAACAGTATGGTTGCGAGTAATTATTCGAGCTTCCTGATGATTGAGAGAATCATAAGGAGAAAGAGGCGCTTTCAAATGATAAGAAATTCTTATGTTTCTTCGTTACACCCTCGGGATAGGTTCGTAGGAACGAAAGCACCAGGCGACGATGCGCTCTCATTCGCCACGGTAGCATTGGCGGCGATAAATTGCATGCGCTTGGAGCCGATCATCCAGTGGGAAGAGGCGCCTTTTCCGGGATAAGATCCTAGAACTGCCAGGAAGCGTCGTGTTGCTTCCCGAATACAAAAAACGCAGATCCAAAAGTGCCAGACGCGAGAAAAGTGTCGTTCTCGAATCCCAATGATCCACCGAGTGATCTTAACTGTGGTTGTTTCTGCTAAAAAGATGACTTTCTGTTTTGCAAGCTCGCAATGTTTTTTTCTCCTGTTAGCTGAGACCACACCGAGCGAGCGTCACACTTCGGAGGCCTTTGTGAGTGCGAATTGTTCTCAGGTACTTTTTCAGTCTTCCGGCAGTAAACGTGGCTCATTCATTCGACTAATTGGTAGAGGTAAATGTGCTAATGAATCCTGCTAACAAATCCAGCCACTAGCTTCATCTCCCTTGAAGGAAGAAGGACTTGAATAATACTCGAACTGGATTCTTCAAAATCAACACTTCCCTCTTCTTCCACTCAGAAGTAATAATCATCGATTAAACATATCTACAAAGAGCCACGTTTACTCGTCGTATACATTTAAAATACATTTGTACTGTGAAATCGATGTCGAAGTCAAAAACAGCTAAAAACAGTAGGGGAGAGGGGGGAACTATGGATCGTACGAAAACGTACCGTAAAGATTGTTTAAAAATAGTTCATCGATAGTGATTAATCGAACCGAAGGGGATAAACTTATGCGCCTTTCGATTGCGAGAGACTAATTCATAATACTAACGCATAAAATCGATAAAAAGTCATCAGTTGTCAGGCCTGCTCGCTCCAAATTCTTTCGTATAATTATTTCAAAGCCATTTTTCTTCGAATGTACCTGCATCCTTTCATGCTCCGTTAAGATCAACATACGATGGACCAGAGATTCGAGATCGGCTATGCTCCCCAGCACAGTTGTACTGTTACAAGATCTTTGGCCGACGATGAGTACAAGATACAATTTTTTTTTCTTTTGTTTCTTTCTTTCTCCCTGCAACGATCTTCGCGAGTAAACTCGTGTTAAACAGTAATAACGCAAGTGATTCTCGAGGTGGTTGTCGTGTATATACAGAGAATGGCTTCCCTTAAGTAAGATATTCTTTTGATTCGTCTCGAGATTCACCTATTCGTAGTATCTACTACTTTTTTGAGTCGCGGCGTATCATTTAGAATCGCCGCGGTAATCATTCTAAGCTTTTATGATCGACTCATTATCGATCATTTGCGCGAGTGATTGTAGCTCGATAAAACGGTATACAATAATATGAGTCACCTCGCACGATGGAACTATAATTCTCTATCCAAATGCCACGATTAACTGACTGGTATACCTTAATTTCGCCCTTCCGTCTTGCTTTTTTTTTTTTCACGGTGGACTTTCTTCGAACAAGTTTTTAGACTGGTAAGTATATTTATATTCATCTCTTATTTGTCTAGGGAATATCGGTTATTCTCAGTTTCCTTAGTACTCGACTATCTATACCGTAAGTTTTACAAGAATTAAGTTGAGCTCCTGAATTAACAGTACCTTCCTCACGAATACTTTTTAGACTTCTTAGAACTATCCCTCGAGTGCCCGAACTGTTGCGCTCTCGACCTGTGCTCCGGGAAAAAAATCCCTTCCGATGAATACTGATCGATATTAGGAGTGATGTGTGATAAATAAAAGAGTGTGAATATTAATGTGGATATTCAAGGATGCTGCATCAATGTTTCAATTAAAATTCTTCACTTTCCATCAAATCTGTCATCTGTTTCATTTGCTCGTTAACTTTCTTTCTCAATTCCATTTAGAATTATTATTCGTTCTTAAGAAACTTTGAGTTTGTCGAAACGTGCGTATTTTCTTTTGCAATCCATCCGTTTTATCGTTAGAAAGTATAATGACTTTTAGGTAAGTTGTACTTTAACATTAATCGGACTTATCGTTACGTTTTATACTCTGAGACACCGATGTTACGATTAAGAGACACCTTGGAAAACGAGCCTGACGGCTCGTTAGGCGACGAAAAATAGACGACGAAACCTTTAGTTGTACTTTTACATTTTCCCTTTACTGTTAATTAAGGGCTCCGGGCACTGGGGCAGTGTCAGTGCCAGGAATCCTTTGTCAGACACTTCGAATAAGTGTTTTAAGTACTTAGGAGCAAGAATAATAAAGAAATGCAAGTGACGACTGAAGAATTCTTACCAATCGATCGCGTTCGTTCTTGGATCACCAATGAGACGTACGCGATGACAATTGTTTAATGACCAATTAAGTCGGAAGCGGGGCGGTCCGACTTTCAGACGTACTTGCATTGACTAACGCACGAGTGATTATCGCTGGAATTAGTGCTATTTATTATGAATAATTAGACACTTAGAAGTATCAGGTAGCACAAGACTATCTTTTTAAATTTAATGACGGCTAAGACACAGCACGACAACACCGAACTGGCCTCAATTGCGAGTCACAGAACCTTAAACATCGAGGACACATTTTACATCTAATTTCTATTGGTAGGAAGAGCGACACTCTGCTTGAGGCAGACTTTAATAAAAAAAATGTTCATCTTTTATAATAAAAGAAACAGGTCGATCTTGATTTTAAACAAAAAAATGAACCAAGTTTTTAATGTTTCTATAAAATTGTTCGATATAATTTGGCAAGGAGAACAGAGGAGTATTTAATCGAATTAGTATTAAAGAAATTTGCGATCAGCGGGAGCGGTCGATGGGCTCATATTCGACTGGCACCCGAAGAGCGCAGCTTTGCATTTAATACACTTGTCATTGGAAAGAACGAAAAGCAAATAGAAAAGCTCGAAACAGGTGTGCTTTCAACGCTGCCATTAGCTACACTTTGTGTTTTTTTTTTTTTTCTTTTCTTACGTCGAGACAAATTGTAAGATAACAATGTTACTTTCGACACGAAGACACACGAATTCTACTTGACACTCTCTGTTGTTACTTTTTTTTTTGGCTTCTTTTCTATTGCCACTTCGACTAGAACTTTGACACGCTAGTAGACATCGAAACTACACTCAACTAGTACATTTACGTACGAAGAGAAAGAGATCAGATGCTGTTAACGGAGGTCCGTCGATTTTCTCTGTCGACTTTGACCTCCGATCGAAGAGAGAAATGAAACATATTTTTTTTTTTCCAGTATTACTATCCTGCTTTAATTCATCTCGTTTTCCAGGCAAAAGAAAAGCACGCATGTTCTCGTAAACACGAAAGTTCCTTCTTTTCGATTTGTCTCTGAGAAAAAGAGATCTTGAAGAAATTCTTCCTGACGAATGAATCAAATAAATCTGACCAAAACTTGACCATCCAATCTAAACGATTACGATCTCGCAAAGGTCGACTTTGTGTGTGTGTCTGTGTCTCTGTGTGTGTATTGGAAAAGATCAGGTGAAAAGAGTGTTAGTTGGTTGCGAATGGTTGTAGATTTGAAAAGGGTGATCGACGAGCAAGTCGGCTTCGTCAACAGTTCGGGCACTCGAGGCTCAGCAAAGTGGAGTAAAGTGGGAATCGAATTTGCGAATGTTTAAGTGCAAAATGCAAGATTAGTATCAACGCCAAAAGTTACAGGTAACCTAAAGTCGCATAGGTCTTTACATAGGGTTTTTCCACTCTACAGTTCTCCCTGAAACAGAGACGGGGAGGTTTCACCGTTTCGTGCGTTTGAAGAAGCTCGTAGCACTCGGGACGCGCGCCGCCAGCTCAAAACTGCGCGTGTTTTCTGCCCAAGCGAGAGCGAGCCATGCGTGTTTTTTCTCTATGAAAACAAAAAGCAATGCACAGCTCCGTGCTATTGTCACTGTGAGTGTGTTGTCTCAAGCGAAATTGCTGCGTACAAAACTGTCGGCCAAAATGAACAACTCTCTTCTTCTACGCTTCGTCTCGTTGCGTGCACTAAGTTCTGTTTTTTGTTGTTGGTTTTTTTTTTTTTAAAGTTGTAAGTAATCAAGGCGCCTTACGCGCGTACTGCCAACTTCTTTTCTCGATCGACTTGTCTAGCCAGTGTTGGAGTAACTCCAATGATTTCGATTTAAATTGCATTTTTCATATTGAACATTTCAAAACTGGATGGATATTAAAAGTGTGCCATCGGACGGAAAGTCTGCAGTATGCGCTTTGCCAAACGCTCGGCGACCACTCGTCGCGTAACTTACTGAGGTACGAGCGTTGGGCGCGGCAGGCGCTCAAACGGGCAGCAGGGACTTGAAGTGCGAAAATGCGCGAAAAATGCTAAGGAGAACTCAAGCGTTATTAACTAAAGGATAATAAAGAAATCTGTCCAACTTGAAGCGAGCAATAAAATGCGTTAATCGCCTAAAATCAATGATTTGAAACCCCGAGTGTTAAAACGCCAGCCCTGATAAGAATATCATTCGACTTTCTCGATTGCCACCCTTATTCCACGTGCTCTCGTACTACAATCATAATCATCAATTATAATGCTTTTCCCAGTCAGTGCGTTGAAACTCCGCCGGAAGTTAATACGCATAGGTCGACGCAATCGATCGAGAAATCGCAGCGCAGCCAGGCAATGTCCATCGCGGTGAAGCAAATTTGTTGCCGGTGATGTGTATGCATTTGCGTGCATCAACGTGTCCCTGCACCCTGCTCGCCAATGCGCTCACTGATCGATTTACCGATTACACGAGAGTATCGATCGATATCGGTAGGCAACTACGGTTAATTCGAGAGCGGTTTCTAACTAAAACACACCCGGATACTACTACGCATTACAACTTGGATATAACACTGGGCCTTTTTTTTTTGTTTTATCGCAATTTTAACCATCATACAAGCCAAAACTTTACGATTACAATGTCAAAAGTTCGAAACAAAAAAAAGTCTCATGCCTCGCTTGTCATTACTAAATTACCAAAAAGGATTCTAGAACCACCCCCGTATTAACGTGCCGATATATAACGTATCCTTGAACAAACAATCTGCCTAAACTATCTCAGGAGGAGGTAATTAATATCCTCCCCCCTCCACCGTGTACTTTTTCTTTATCTCAGCTTAAACATCGACATCCACAAAACTGCTCTAAAAGTTAACGTCTTAAATATTGTCAAATCCTAGCGAACAGCTACGCAAATATGGCTACGAAAGCAGCGTGTGTGTCACGCGTGTCACAGATCTAACTTGCAAACGCGCGAGCGGGCGGACAGGCGCGCGCGCGCGCGCGCCGGCAAGCGGGATGTGAAGAATAAACGATCTGTTGTCAGTGTGATAGAGTAAGTACTGGCAACTAAGGGGTTAAACAGCATCGAGCAGCGAAGGACTACAGAGATTTAGGGTGAAGTGATATATGTATATATAGAAAGAGAGAAGAAGAAGAGAGAGATAGAGAGAGACAGAAGTGCAAGTGATACGCAGGCAGAGGAGTAGCCAGGATGTACTTACTCGTCTTCCCACGGGCACACTTCATTAACATTATTGTCACGCTTCTCCTGAGGCGCCGCCTGATTGGAGGATGCGCTTTGGCTGTCCTGCTGGGCGTCCGGCTCCCAGACAGGCACCACTTGAGCTTCTTCCGGCGGCTCCTCGCTCTCAACTTCCGCACGATCCTGACTCTCCTCGGCCTCCTTCTCCTCGGAAGCTTCGGCGTCCGTGCTGCTACTATCCTGCACCTGCTGCTGCACCTGCTGCTGCATTTGCGCCTCGGGTTTCTTCTCAACGCTCTCTCCTCGTTCACTAAACTTAGTGGCGCGAAGCTCGAGGCTCGTCGTCGAGGACGATGCTTCCTCCTCGAGCGTCGCATTGTCACTTGGTAGATCGCCAACGATAGCACTGATGCTTATCAATGGCGCTCTCGCTGTACTCCTTGAAGTTTGTTCTCTCTCGAACGACGGCGCCCTTACTCTTGCAATTGCCACCACCACCCCTTCCGGCTCCTCGGTTACCACGACTCTTGCTACTGATGATGTCAAGCTCGATGACTCCGCTGCCACGTGGGAATACTCGAATGAGTGTTGTGGAGACGGATAACTGATCGAGGCTGATGGACGACCAATCTCGGCGAGTTTTGCTCGGCTGCTTGTTGAACCCATCGAGAAGTTACGCGTTATCGTACTTGGCCCGCCACCGCTTCGTTCGGTCATTGCTGCTGCACCACCTGGACATATTTAGTTAATTAAGATTTTCTTTGTTCATTCTTTGGATATTATTGATCTGGGATAATTAATGCCTGACTTAAGGGGGTGCATGCTGGAATAAGTGTGTGCGTGTGTGAGAGGGTAGATTGGCAGTGGTAATAGTGTGTGAATTAATATGAAACATGTGAGAAAAAAACTGGATTTGGTTAATTAATATTAGTATCAACCCTTTGGTTACTATTGGTAATCTAAAAATGCATTAAGATTGCATTTATCATAGTTAAAATCACAGATTTCGCCGTAGTTATTAAATTAAGAAGACGTTAAAAAGAAATAGGAATAAAATCTAAATTAGAACTTGAATCGCGCGAATTACAAACTAAATACCTTCAACCAACTACTCGCAAGGATCAAAGTATTAAGAAAGCTTTGTGTAATATAACTGTACTATATTGATATAGCAAAGTTAATAATAATACTGACTTGTACTACCACTATGCTGCAAGCTGCAGGACTTCCGGAGGCGTTCGGATACCTCGGCGATAGCGAGGCTGACATCCGACGAGGAGCTGCAGGAGTCGAGCTGCGTTGAGTTCTTGCGCGACGGCCGCGCTATGTCGATGGAGTGCGTGACCGAGATGCTGGCGGCTCCGCTCTCCGGATGGTGCGGCTCAGCTGACGACGTCGTTCCAGAGGACGCCTGTCCGGCTGGCGACGTACTTGCCACCGCCACCGCCGCGGGGGCTGGTTCGCTGCTGGGCCCCGGCGCCGTCTCCCATGGGCACACGTCGTCCATAGGGCGAGCCGTCCCCTCCGACGTTCCAGCATCCCTGGCAACACGAACTTTATTATATGATTTAGTTTTCACCTTTTGCCTTCGCCAAAGTACCAATTCTACGCTGTACAACAGTGTTGTCTTTTCTGTTCCTGGTGTGCTTGTTGTTGTTGTGGTTGTTGTTGTTGTTGTTGGTGGTAGTGCTGTTGTTTAAGCTTGTTCAACCCTTTGTTTGTATGTCTGTTTATCGGCGGAGCGGAGGGTGCGAGAGAACCACCCTTGAGAGTGACTCGAATATATACAAATTGACCTCCGGAGCGCACGAATCAACAAGTTCTAATTCCAAGTCGCTTGGATGCTATTTATAATAAAGCGTTTTCGCGAGAGCGGATAAATTGGCGAGGAGGAATTGGATGTCTGATGGGAATCGTGCGCCCCAGTGGGGAAAGCGGACCACCCGCTGGATAGTCCAGAGCAGAAAGTGTCAGGAGCACTTGGTCCTGGAAACTTTTCTTTCTTTTCATTGGATCGCGGATGAGAGTCTCGTGTGAAGGACAACACGACTATAGAATATAGAAACACCACCCAGTGAGAGAGACAATATAATACGTGAAAAGTGCAGTAACACCGATTAGAAAAAACACGCCTTGAGATATGGTAGACGGTGAGAGAAACGAGGTGCTGACCAATAGGAATAAGGCTTCTAATGCAGAGAAAGAAAATTTGACACGGTAACGTTAACGGTGAAGCATTAGACTTGCAATCAACTTTTTACGTATAATGTCATATGAGTTGTGTGTCACTTAAGCGTTACACGGAGTGAATTACTAATACTAAATTATTTTTTTACTCCGTGTAATACTCTGCGACACACACCACAGATGATATTATACGGCTAACAAGAATTAAAAATCGGTATTACCAATAATTCGATAGTATAAAGCTGATTTTAAGTTTACCGCATCGCCTTTTATAGAAATAACTGGCTTCACAATATTGATATACAAAAATATATAAATATAGAAGTCAGAAAGACGCACGACTCACAGTACGAGGAAGGAGAGGTAAGCTTGGTATGCAATATCGAGAATATTGAGAACAGAGAGAAGTAGAGGTGAAGTGGAGCACTCGTAAGAGGCGCAAGACAAGTCTTTCAAAAAGAGAACACGTATCCAAGATAGTGACTTCTTCAGCACACTTAGATAAATCATCCATAATCAAAGAGTGTCAATCCTGAGATACTTTACACACCCCCACAAACACACACACACACACACACAAGGTACGTAGCAATTCGTCAGTTACGAGTGGTGCGAGAACACTTTGCAAGAAAACACACCGATCAGACAGGAATGATCAGAATTAAAAAATAGAAATATATATATATACAATAATATATCAAGATATAATTTGGACTTGCAAATGAGGAACTTGAGATTGTCAGGGACTTACTGAACACTATGTGGACTAGGCCTCGTAGGTATCTTTACGAGTCGCGCCAGATCACCCCTGAAAATACCGCACTGATAAAGACTGACACGCGCATACTCGATGACTTTCATCAACATTCGATAGCGCACTCTTTAGGACCCTTTAAGATAGTGAATGACTCTCTACTCGATGATTAATTCGAGGCCCAATCGTCTCCTGCCCTTCTTCCGAGTGATACGTGGCTACCATGTGAGTGTTTCTCGAGTTTCAACGCGTTCGCGAACATCGAACGCTTTGAAGTGACGATACCATGACTCCTTCGCCGATGTAATATCGATAAATGAGCCATGGAATCGATGTTATATAATGACACGTGTGACACAGTGCTACTCACTTAAACTTCATGCATTGAACCCGTTAAACTAAGACCTTTTGAGAATGATTTGAGTCTAGTTTAGAGTATGAATATTATAGAATATACAATGCATATCATGAACTTGATAATATTTATAATATAAACTAGGTTTAAGAGGACCTCAATGTCTCTCAATGACAATGTGAATCGATGATAGGAAGAACTATTGTTTTCCTAGTAATGAAAAAGAGCGAAGTTGATGAGTCGGTCTACAGTGAGTACCACTGACGCATGGTTTGGTGGAAGGTATTCTGCGTACCTGTATGGAATGTCGGTGAGGTTGGACTGGCTGTGAGAGTGCGGGACCTTGGGCGTCGAGGTGACCTCTCGCACACCGCAGACAGCAAGCTCGTGCGCCGATCCGGAGAGGCTCCGGTCGCTTCCTCTTCGACGGCCTCCGCTTCCGCTGCTGCCGATTGCGTGTTGCTGTTGCAAGGTGCTCGGCGTAGCAGCCGTCGTCGAGGAAACCTTCTTTTTTGCCTGGCCTCCGAACGGAAAGAATCTGCCAACAGGAGAATCACATGTTAAATGGATCTTCTCATTTTAGTTCCTTCGTTAAATGAGATATCTCATCATGATAATAATTATGTGGTACCTCTTTTTTTGCAGGGGTTGCACGCCGGCAGCCAACAGGCTACGATACTGGTCGGAACGAATGAATCTAGGATAGCAGTCCTTCTTCAGTAGTAGTGTATATACATGCTCCGCCGCGGAATCGAATGTAAATCGGCTGGGAGTCCTCATTTCCTGATGGACTTTCTCCATCGTTTTCCCGTCGATGTTGATCTCACACGGGGCACCTGGTGCCAGGAATTCTCTGGGAAGAACAACCAGTAATCCAAGTGTTATTAAATTAGTTCAATCATTCACTTTATTCGTGATAACACTGGGTTATTCAATCATAGAACATACTTAAAAATTTCGTTGACTTTATCAGTGATTTGCGCTTGATGACTGCGCCTCAGGTCCTTCACCGCCAGCCAAAACCGGATGTTCTCGTGGCTGTATTCCTTCCTCAAATAGTTCGTGAATTCTAACAGACCTGTGATAAATTATCAAAGCAATTCTCATAAATATATACGATCGATTAGAATTCTTCAATAATTGATAGGTATCGATAATCACCTGTAGGATCAGACATCAGTTCTTCCATCGAGAGTGCCCATCGCTTGACGCGCTTCTCCGTAGGAACTTCCACCCTGGTCACCCGCAAACATCCCGGCAGATAGAGAGAGATAGAGATAGAAAGAGCATAGAGGTTTGAATTAAGTTAAGTTCCGAAGGATAACAACGGCTGCGAGACTAGTTTAACGCGCTGCCGTCCTTTAGGCGACAGCTATATCGCTCTGAGATAGTTAATGATATTTGCAGTACTAACAGAGGACTGTTTAGCTGCCAAAATGTTTGATCGTCGGTGATCCATTGGTTCGAAGGCTGTGGCTGTACAAACATCGGGTCGTATTCCACATAGGTCTCGAAGTATGACCGGAGATTTTCAATCGCAGTCGAAACCTTGATCCTCGTGCGCGTTAGACTGTTCCTTAACAGGGCCACCTGGCAAGTTCATGTATTGTTTAGTAGGATATCCTATACTAATACTAGGAAACTTCGAGCAACGCTCTCCATATAACTCTTGGCTTAGGACTTCTCTAATATCAACAACAAGATGGGTCATTAAGCAATTGAACTATTTAACTTTGTCCAATGACTAAACACAAACTCGCAAGTACAAACAACTTAAGACAATAATAGTAACATTTGACAGTATTATTGAATCCCAAACGATTGTTTACACGAATGGATGCTCGAAGTATGAAGTAAAGTTGAAATGGAATAAGAATCATCGTTCACCTCACGTTGCAGATCAGCGAGAGTGCGTTTGCGTGATGGAGGACACGAGTGTCCGGGGCGAAAACGAGTGGGTACTGGCGCTACTTCGAGGCTACTGAGGCATCCAGGTGGTGGCCGATAAACTCTCCAAAAGGCTCGCTCTTGCGAATCGATCACTATCTTGTCCCCCTTCTTCCGCTCTTTGGCCAAGCGTACCTGAGCCCACAGAATTAGCACCATTTCAAGGAGTCGCATCCTCGCACATGCCTCTCTCATAGCCACCGGCGACATTTGATTAACACCGAGTTCTCGTCGACCACCCTCGCACATTCTACCCTTTTGCGTCAAGGATCTTCTACCCTTGCTATTCATGAGTCTCCAATTCACCCTGCATAGATTCACCCTATTCGATTAAACCTGCCATTTAGTGCAACGATCAACTCGCCGATACTCGAGCATGATAGAGAGATGTTTGTTGGGAAACATTCACCGCCAGTTGATCCTCCGAGTTGCTTTACCACTGGTGATAATCAAATGTCAGATAAGCTAAAGGGGGATGACGAGATTCTAAAGTCGTACACTCGCTATTTCTTCGTGGTAGATTTACTTGATTTCGTAAGAAGAAAATAAAATTAAAAAATTCTTGATTGTAAGATAATTGATAACGATTTGATGTGTATGATGAATTAGTTACCTGTTTCTCTGCTTGTAGTTGAATATCTTCCCACTTGTTGGCGAGGTTCTTGCGCAGACTTGCCAGAGCTTCCTAGAGGGACACGTATTGCTTGAGTAACGATCTGATCCCATAGGGGAAGATGGCCATAGTGGCACGGGGCTAATACTGATGCGTGTTACGTACGACTTCATATTCCTCGAGAGGCCGTGATTTGTTCCTTAATGTTCGCTTGGACAGATATGTGGCGTACGCCACATTGTCGGGGGTTCTATCCTGCCACGGCCAGTAATGCGGTGTCTACGCAATATAATAAAAAAAATCGATGATTAATAAGCAGCCAAGTTCAATCGGATGACAGATTCTGTTATTAAAAATCTGTTACACATTATTGCGAGATTCCATCAAAGTTAGAACGAGGAACACCACACTATTTCTATCAAAGTTACTCTCAACTATTTATCCAGGATCGAGGATTCGACCTGCCAAGTCATTTCCAATGTCAAACAATCGAAAAGGATCAAAGTTTCAGCCGGCAGTCTCTGATGAAAATCCGTACCAGGATGTGGCAAACTTTTATCGAATATCCGAACAAAACTAACGCGCAGCACCTGGCACGAAATTCCTGATTCCTTGCATTCCGAACTCTATCTTGTAAGTTTGGAAAGTGTGACAAAATGTCGATTTCACTGTGCCATCATACGAACAGTAATTTTATTCATTTTGTTTATCAGTGACACGCAGGGAATGATGAAAAACATTATCTTACCATTAATCAGGTAAATATAATTAGCGATAAAGATTTAAGGAAAGTATACAAGGAATTATAGATGCACTTAGTGTTGATTTTGAATGAGGAATCTATGAAATTTGATTATCGAAATCTCATTAGTAAGAAAAGGAATTAATGAGGCAAAGGAGTTTACCTGAAATCTATAGAGAGAGCTATCGTCCTTAACGGCGAGCGTCTTGGAGTCGTTCACCGGGAAGAAGTAGCCGTACTGGCATAGCTGATTAGCAATGTGGACTGCTTCTACTGTCAACAAAGTATGGTCTCTTTCATATCGCACGGTCATCCCGCATTGCTGCGTAAAGCACTAACGGCAAGTGGTTCGTTCTAGAATCGTGCAGGTCATCCAGACAGCCATTGCCACATCGCTTGTGTGTCTGTCGTGTGTTGAGTCTTGTAATTACAGGGTTAATGAATACATGTCAATTAACTGTATCAATATCCTCAAAAAATCTCTGTTTTTAATATTTCTTTTGCGATGAAATCTTTTTTATGTTATAGTAACATAACTTTTCATTAATTATGTGGAACTGAAAAATGTATTAATGAGGATAATATCGATACAATTATCTCACATATATCCACTCACACCATAAATTGTAATTGTATTTGCATACGTACACAGCTCGCCTACGTGTTTACAGAATGCATGTGGCTAGTGCGCACAATTTCCTCATGGTAAGCCCTTCGCGAAGGGTTTGGCCTAAGGCTTCCAGAAGCGTTGCGCAAAAACGCAAACTCAAAAATAGCGATCGCGCAACTTAATGGAGCTTTCCCTTCAATCTCCATTCACCGGCTTCTCGCTTCTGCGAGCACAGTTCCACACTAACTTTTCCCCTGTGTTTTCCAATGCCGTGAAAGAACCGAGAGCGAGGAAATGATCGGTCCGGCGACCAGTTAAAAGTGCGGAGTCAGTAATGGGTGCAAGCATGCAGCCAAGCACGAAGGGGCGGCGAGCAGAGTGCGGGCAGAAGTACCGGGAGAAAAAAAGTTCGGTGCTGCTGCTGCTGCTCTCTCAGGCAACATCGACCTAGCGCAACTATCGGAGAATGATTTCAAGCTTTTTCCTACAATGAACCGACGCCATAATTAAAAATCTAGCTATACAGTAATATGCTTCGAAATTCGCTTGGCGAAGTTATTGGAAATTCGGCGGAAATCATTGAGAGTCTGTGCTAGACTTTTACGGTCAACGCACTCGAGAATTGGAACAATATAGATGATAGTTGTCTACCATTCGAGCGGATCCAACTCGTAAAACATTCGAGGGAAATTCGAGCGACTCTGATTGCGCAGGATTCTAATTAAACAGTTGGCACACCGGAAACAATGGGTGGCGGTATTGCGAGGGCATTAACCGTCGGCGAAATAGGGGGCGTTGTCTCGTCGGCTATTTATTACAAGCATCCAGCGAGCATTTGGGAAAATGACAGGGCAATGTTAAGGGATGCTCGTCCCGAATACAAGAGGCAAGATAAATCGCAACCGCTTGGTGAAATCTCTCTAACGTATCTCTCTCTCTCTCTCTCTCTATCTCTTTCTCTTTCTCTCGTCAAACAGGATTTCCCATTTGCGAGATTCACCCGGTAGACCAGACAATCGTCGAAACAAAAAGGGGATCAGTGGATAACGCGAATTCCTTTACGTAACACATTGTAACACATCCAAAGGCGCCTCTGCGCAATATCATCTACAAAGTGATGCTTTCAAGAAAAATGTCCGGCCTCGCCTCCTATTTGTCTGTACTGTTTGCGTAGCGTCTCCTGCCAGGACGAGCTGTGCACTCCGACTAAAGGCCGAGGGGAGAATCTCGAGTTCCATACAAAGTTTAAAGTGGGCGGTGCTTGGCGTCACTAAAAATAGGGGGGTGTGGTTGGCAAAGGGGGTGGTAGTGGTGGTGGTGGTGGATTGCATTCTCGCTCAGCAAAAGCGGGGGGTTGGTGTGTGGAGAGTCTCTGCGGCTGAAAAGTGTACGCTCGAAAGGGTTTAGGAAGCATTTTGTGGGTCAGCAGCGTTCAGTTAAAGAGGGGTTTGGCCCTCCGTACCTGGTTCCTCGACAGAAAGCCGCTCCATCAGCCACCCGATGAGGTCGTAACCTGCAACACGCAGGCAGCCTACTGTAGTGTCCTGGCCGTGAGGGCCGGTTACGCTTACTCCACAACGCAGGTACCGATGGCACTCACCCATGAAAGCTGAAGGGATTGAGGTGAAAATTTTTTTCGGGCTGCGCACGGGTACCCCGTTCGTAGGGTCTTGCATCTCCCGCACCAGCCCCTCCATCTGTAATAAAGAGAACCGATCGATTAAGCCTCCACTTAACGCTCGCACGAAGAGAACTCCTCCTCCGAGCCCTTCACTTTTCCTCGATTGTTCAATTATTGCTTCTTCGATCGAGCTGGCTATAAACGTCCCTTTCTACCGCATCATCATCCGAACACGCAGGATGAAGTTATCATTGAGAAAGGGAAGCCCGGACTTTATTCGAATCAATTGTTGACGGAGAATTTTTATGAAATAAATATCGGCAAGAAAATTGTCACTATAATAACGCGAGTAGAATTGTAGTTGTATGTGTGATATTTATTAAATTCAAAATAGTACTTTTCAATTATATTATACTAAAATAATTACGCGTAGCCAGCAATTTTTCGTTTCATTACAAAAGTCTTTCAGAAGGAATTATATGGTCCATGAAATAACCGAGTAGATTAACCCTTTAACTGCGCAATTAGTCTGATATTTCGCTACCCCCACGCACAAAACTTTTGGATTCAATTTTTTTTTTCTTAATCATTGGAAACATTGAAAAACATTGTAATGTGAAAGAAAATGTTTGTTATTATTATAAAATATACGGCTTTAAAATAATAATCAAAAATATTAAAATATTATAATTAGATATTTATTGTAGTACGTCTAATAATTTCTTACAAACTATTATACTGACTATTATGTATAAATATCTGTAGTATTGCTGAGCAAGAGGTCACTGGCTTAATTTCGCGGTTTGTTACAAACGTAAAAGACCATTTATAAAGTTACAAGCAGCTGCAGTTACCAGAAAAATATTTATGGGGCCAATCGCCAATAGACGATGGGAGCAGTTAAAGGGTTAAGGGGTATAAAACCGTAGTAGTCAGACAAAGAGAAATGATAGAAAAGGGATGTAATAAGTAAGGAAGTTACCTTGTCGAAGGCACAAGGCCTGTGAACGCGCGGCTCCTTCTCTTCCTGTTGTTGATTGCTAGAGGCCTCCATCGCGATCGAGGGGGCCCTCTGCGTCGCTGGCAGGAGCTGTGGCGATATCGATGGCGGAGGGGGCTGGGGAGCTGGGCCGGAGACGGGTCTACCCGAACTCCATGGGGCTCTGGCCCCATCCCATCACTCCAGTCACCCCCGCACGCCCACTGCAATCAGAAAGAAAAGAACCCTTTCTCAAACACTTCCATCAACTTCTTCTGTAAACATCTATTGGATAGTTGGAGTGAAAGATAAACAAGTGTACCCAACGATTTCGTATTATTCATTATGTTGTACAGGGTGAGTCACTTGCCTTTTAATCATCCTCTTCACACTCGAGTTCTAATTATTTCTATTATTCGTACAATTTGATATTATAAATAAATGTAAATGTAAATACTCCTTTATATTAAAATTTCTCAGCACCGTATAATTATACCATTCTCAACGGCCTATATCCATCATTGGCGATTCAAAGACAAGTGAATCACCCTGTACACAGAAATGATTCGATGATATCATTATTTCATTTTATTTCACTATGATAGTTCTTGAATCATAAACTCTGAACTTTGTATACAAAGATTTGTAGATATAATAAATGTTGGTCGTTTAAAAAATCATATTCCTCGACACAGGCATCCATAAACTATATTCTTCAAGTCGTAATACTCGAGTAATAAAATCCCGTTGACATTTGACTTCGTGGAAATTGTGATCGCAAAGTCGAGGACTGTTCTTTCCCAGGTAGAGCGTACATTTCACGGTCGAGTTGGCGCATCAACAGTTTCGCGGTACGTCCTTCTGGAATTCGGTGTCGAAGCGGCCACGTAGTGACCCAATTTTTCACTACAATGACCACTAAGGGATTAAATGTTTAAACCATGTCGGTTTACGAGTGCGAGAACGGTGCAAAATGAATGCGTTTACGTTCCGTCGGCAATTTATTCAAACCATTCGTGTACCCGCGCGGCGTACCAAATATGCTTTGCGCTAACTGCGCTAATAGTACTTGGTCGCCTTTTATTCACCAGAGGTTTCCTACATCGAAAATTAATGGGTTAACCCGGCGTCGCCACTTAGGCGGGAAATCCCATGAGGATCCAGTAGAACCTGGCGGAAGTGGTATTCCGTCGGGTGCGGGATCGACTTAAAGATTCATTGGTTCAAATGAGCCGCGATGTGCGCAGCGTGAAATCGTCGTTCACTAATAATGGTACTTCAACCCTCTAACAAATGGTCATGGAAGTTACGATAGTGGCTGCTGTGAGAATTAACGCCACCGCGTGCTGCGTGCTTTCCTTCCAAATATTGCAGTGTGTTTGTTATACGTATGTATGTGTATATCGTACTGTTTATTCCCTCCGTCTTTCCCGTGCTAGAACACGGCCAGTAGTAAATTGTGCACCGGATTATTTAGGGGCTTGTTTTCATCCGGCGTTCCCTCCTCGCCCTTCGCTTCCCCTTGCCACCCCCTTTCTGTACCACTTGGCTAAACGGGGGTGGAATAAAATCGAGAGAATTGCTTTGTGAAAATTTGCCATTCGTTCTCCTTGGTTATTGTCTCCGGTACCGTTTTCTCTTCCTTCTTGATTACTGCTTCTTCCTTCAACGGTGGTTGTAAAATGTATGCCTGGTATATCTATTTAACTGTGTACTCCAGTCCGGAATTCGGTTACGAGCTGGGAACATCCGTTCGAATTTTATGAGCCATGCTACTGAAAACAAGAGTGACTTCTTTGAACGTTATTCTCGCTTTCTGTCTTTCCTGTTTAGTGCTTTAATTATTCTCGTAATATTCCATGCCCAGTCTTGATGAGTCACGTTGTTCTCATGATGAGCACTGATGTAACTCAATTGGCACAGTTTTGATGCGCCACTCTCTTCAGCAATTAAGAACATTCATTATACAAATGTAATATTTTAGTTCATTAAATCTTTCCGTAATTTCACATTTACCGAATTATTTTCTCTCGTTAAGGACGAAGTAATTTACTCGATTCTTAAATTAAATATATATATAAATCAGATAATCATCAAATAATTCTCGTAGCAATCACTCGTCGAATTTCGATGATTGCAAAAAATCATTGATTCCATCGTAAATCGATAAATCGATTTATCGATTTATCAGTGCGTGTCTGCCACTGATTCGAGCAATGCGAGTTAATGCAAATCCACAGCACGCTGCGTCAGCTTCCGGGTGGAGATTCCCGGAAGGGATTCGTCGAGGCCAATTTTTCCGTGCGCATCCGAGCACCGGACGTCCTGCACTTCACGTTGCGCGGCGAACTGCAACAACTGCATCACGAACAGCCGGTTGTCTCCGCTCGCACTGGCCACTCTCGCTCCCCACGCTTGTCGCGACAAAACGATCTGCGACAATAAACACTTCCTTTCGGCAACTTCCTACGATGCATTTTCTCTCCTCCGATGTTGACCAGCATTCTATTTAGCATGATTTTATATTTGGATCGTTGAAAGTGGTTGTCTTGAAATGTTTCATGAAGTTGTAGTTGGAAGTAGTAATTTATTATTGGCAAATATAATTCGTACTTGGAATGATTAATTGTAATTCATTGTGTAATGTTATGAATTATAGTTAAATTTGTTAAGAAATAATTCTGGCATTGTCACCTATTGTTACTAACTAATCGAGATAATTCAGAAAATCGACCATAACTTTAGAGTAAACGAGCAGTATTTCATGAATACAATATATCGAAAGGCAATGTTAAAGATTTAGGTGAAAAGTTCTTTGAAAGCGCCAAAGAATAAATTCTATTATAGTCAATTGATCCCCTTCGAAAGGATATGCTCAGCAGAATTCGAAAAGCTAGTCTTTGGACAGTAACGATCGCTTTAAAACGTCTTTTCCTACTCTCCAGTAACATCTTCTTCTTTTCAACTAAATCTTTCTATTTTAACTGAACGAAGATACCAAGATCGTTCTCTGGAATTCAGCACACTAGGCAACTGTACAGTTCCAAGAATACCGAAGCTTTTATTCCCCAACACTTCTTTCTCTCCATTTTCCAGAGAAAGCCACTCGGCGAGGTTTCAGTATTCGGACTCGTTGTTCGCACGGCGATCAGAGAAACGTGCGTCGCCGGTAAACAGGAGCTACGGCTTTCCATAAAGCCTGAGGAAACGACAGATCTACAGAATAGCTTGGCTATCTTCCAAGTCATATTCCTGCGAATCGCTCGGATCATAGCCGAACTTCTTTATGCTCAACACTTTCCACTTTACCAGCTAGAAGACTTACACTCGGCGGGCAGTGAATCGTATGGGAGGAAAGTTTTCACATTTTCGTGCTTGCAAGCTTCAAATGGTACTATCAAAGACTGAAAAGGGTGAGAGTGTTGGCTTCCTTCCTTCCTCTTTGAGGTGTCAGAGAGCCTATAGAATTTCGTTGCATTTCAATAGCAAGTGCTTTTCACTTTACTAGCATCTCGTTCGATCTATTTATCTGTCTTTCTCTCGATCTCTCTGTGCTTCCTCTTATAATTAGCTTTGCTATATTATTACACATTACTGTGGCTCTTCTCTCTTTCTCTCTCCTCGAGATTGCACTGTGAACCTCGGCCATTTAGTTGCGACTGTAATAGCCCTCTTTCCATCGCTTCAAAATGCAAGGACTACGCCGCTATCAATTCTGCTCTACATGCTGCTTTAATTGAGGCGAACTGAGTGTCGTAATTCGTTAAGAGAGTGCCCGGAACACGCTACCGGTTTCTTCGTCGGACCGATGCTAATCATGAACTCTTCGTACCAGATTGCAGAAGTTTCCTTGGGAAATTGCCATTCCTACCACAGCCGGTTTTCAAACTCTTGGCTTCCCTTAGTATTAATGATCGAGTCGATGTAAAAAGGTATCATTGATAACAGCAGTGGCATTCAGGTTAAACGCAATGCTTGGTTACGGATGTGAATTGATTCCTGAAATTCAGGCTCGACTACTGCTTTCTTCGGTATTTATTTTCTAATGCTGGTTCACAGGAAGTTTGAGAATTCGATAATTTATGTACTGAATTCTTAGTTTTATAATATTGTAATTATTTGGAATGAATTTTCTTATTATTGTTGGTATTATAAAAAAAACATAGCAGGAGTTAATTGAAATGTTCTGGACTAGAAAGTTCAGCGTATTGGTCGACACTGCGTTATATGAACACAGAGGGATGGCAACGGAAGTGGACACCGGCGCAAGGCTGAAGCTTTTTTCAGCAGTCGCTACTGCGCGCTAATTACGTTCTATTCACCGAGACAAGAGGAATAGTTTAATTTCGTGGCGCCACGTGGCGCGGCACACACATTCAGCACTTGTTTTAAAATGGCTAGCACATGGAACGGTGTCATTCTCACTGAGCGTTAATTAAACTGGTAGGGGAGAAAACATTATTTTTGTTGGTATACTCTTCGCGTCTAATACATTTAACTCGGCCGAATTTGACCATAGAAAAAGAAACATTTTATTCTGTGTTCATATTTGTCAGTAATAACAAAACAGTAATTCGCTTTAATGAGATTTGCATCTTTCAAATTCGCATTTATGAGAGGCACAAGCAAAATTACCTTCTGTCGCGTGTCTCGTTTTATATTAGAAAGAAAATGTCAGGTGAACGAGAACAAATTAAACTATACAACAAATATGAATAAATCGTAACATTTAATTCAGAATTTTCAACGCGGATAAAACGATAATATTAAATGCCTTAAAACCTTCATCAAGAATTACCGCAGATCAATCACTTCTCCAAATTATACACTAACAAAGCCAAGCCAAATCAATTTTATACATACAAAAAATAAAGATGAAACATATGGTAGTCACAAGTCATTGAAAATTCCAGTATCGACAAGAAGAGCAATGAAATTATATGTTCAAGCATCGGCTATTTCCATGTCAGCCAGGAGCAGTATCGAGCAATTAAAATAATTAAGGCGTACATGCGCCCCTCTTGGGACACGCAAGCTTCCCCGAAAGGGGTGATCGCGACGAAAACCGCTGGTCCAGCAGCAGCTTCCTGGAAAGCCAAAACCCCAGTGGGCGTATGCCACTTCCGAGCAGCTAATTACACGGAAAAGGGAGCGACAACTTTCCTGGAAACAACTAGCTCGACATCAAGCGAGTTGCCATGCGAGCTGCTCCCGGCGAATACTAATTGCAGCATCCCTCCACCATAGCGGTAGATACACAATCTCGACGGTATATCTGTATGTTCACATTGCAGGTTGTTCCTAAGGCATTGTGGTGGAAAGGCTACTGGGAGTGCCGAGGACGATGAATATAGAGCACATTTCTCGTCCGTCGTCCTAGCCGGAAACGCTTGGCTTTCGAGATATGAAGTGTCAGAGGCTTGACGTTTCTGCGCCCGGCACATTAAATGCGCCAAGCCTGCCAGCTGTACTCGAGATCCAGAACCTAATGAAATCTCCGCTCTCCTTGCGAGTAGTGTTGGTTGAAAGTATTTAGTTTAGAATTCGCGTGGTTGAAGTTCTAGTTTAGATTTTATTTCTATTTCTTTGTTATATTCTTGGTAAATCTACGCTTTCCTTGTGAGTAGTGTTGGTTGAAGGTATTTAGTTTAGAATTCGCGTGGTTGAAGTTCTGGTTTAGATTTTATTTCTATTTCTTTGTTATATTCTTGGTAAATCTACGCTTTCCTTGTGAGTAATGTTGGTTGAAGATATTTAGTTTAGAATTCGCGTGGTTCAAGTTCTAGTTTAGATTTTATTCTTATTTCTTTGTAATATACTTGGTATTGACTCTCATTGTCTGATCAAATGTAAAACTTAATGAAATCACTGTTTTCCTTAACCCTTTGATTACGACGAAATTTAATGTAGAACACTAATTTCAATCGACGAGATTATAACTTTGATAAATGCAATCTAATACATTTTTAAAGCGCGAATAACAACCTAAGGCTTAATAATAATATTAATTACAAAAATTCAACTTCGACTTCAAGTTTTACTCCTCTTCCTTTCCACCGTATTTTCATACCCAATAGAATATCTAATCCTATTACCACATCCAATCTACTTTCTCAAACACACGCACACACTTATTCCAACTTCGGATCCACGCAAGTCAGGCATTAGTTATCCCGAACACGAGAATAATACAACAGACTCGGTGCCACATTGATTCAGTAGAAGCTGCCACTACGAAAAACCGCTAATTTCGTATTCCAAGCTAAAATTTGCTAGTATCTGTGTATTCCCTGGTATACTGGCAGCCCTTCGAGCTTGTTGTTCCTTCGAAATAAGGGTCGCCTCGTTAATTACCGGTGACAGCTTTCCGAGGAGATGGTGGCTGCCAGGAAAAATGGTTGCCCGTTATTCCTGATAATCCAGAAGATCACTCGCTCCCTTGGGATGAAAAGATACGCGCCAGGGGAGCGTTCGAGCGAGAAAGGGCTGGAAGCTGTGGTGGAATGATTTCGGAAGAGAACCGTGGAGGTCTTCCATGGAGATGTTCGATGAAAAAAGCAAGGTCAATCCTGATTACTGGTAAGGACGATGCATCGATGAGAAAGTAGGTGCCGGTTGCCTGTAAATGGAGATTGCTTCATGCATCTGTGATCAGGCGTAGCTTCTCGTTGGATAAGCCTAGTGGACACTTGGGATTTCAGCTGAAGACACTATGATTGAACTCTGGGTTGACGAACCTTAGCTATATTTCAAGGTACAATTGAGAAGGGCTCGTGAGTGATATTTGGTAATAGTTAACGTGCTTGGAAAATTGTTGTATGAACTTTCAGGGGCATATTAATATATAAAAGTTTGGTATGAAGAATTTGATAAAAAGAATTTGGTATGAGTATTTCTCAATGCCTTAGAAAAAATAGTATGAAAGTTTCCATCCGTCCAACTACCTGTAAATATCATATTTTAGAATTATTCTACTGGTTTTTATTCTCGAACACAAAGCTTTGGTTCAATTAATTATTAAAATTGGCTAGTTTTGAGATACGATGCTTTTTGATGATGATGATCTTCGATGAAAAGGCAGGTTGCCTTTTCTAAGTGACAAAAGCCGAAGGCCGGCGTCTCGCGTGGGCGAAAACAAGTTCGGCCTGAATTCGTCTGCTAATCTAAAATCGATGTGTTTTTCGGACACGCCTCTTTGCCGAGCCTACTCTGATCGTCACTTCCGTTTTTGCGAGTCACTCGCTACTCTCTTCAATCAAGCTTTACAGTCGAGCGACGGCCGCGTGACATCGAGAATAATCAAGCGGCTGCGAGTCCTCGACAGCTCGAAAAATGAAGGAGCTATCCGTCTCGAAGTAATGCGCAAGATTTATCGCAATCTAAATTATAGAGCAACTTCATTCACACTCCTTTGAATACGAAGAACATCCTTCGAGACTGTTTACATTGAACTACGATGAAAATTTATATCCTCCATATTGTGATGTGAGAAAACATGAAAGTTAGCAGCAGGAATTTTAAGTGGTACTTGAAGGATATAAGTCGACTCATGAAACCAGCTTTCCTCTAACAAGGACTACTATGAACTTCAAACAATCCCTGAATCTGTCTGTGTTTGCAACCTTCGCCTTGAATAATAGTCACGTGTGCATATACACCGTTTGCTCCAATTAAGGAACACTTAGGCGAGAGGGAAGGATTTCGGCAAATGCAAATAGAAAATCGTAGACTGAAAGATGATTGTTGAAGGTATATTTGAAAACCTGTTCATTCCGAAGGTTTTGGAGGTCTACAGATTGGTCGGCGAAGGAAAAAGGTTCGAGGGTTGCTTGCTAAGCCCATAGACATCTTCCCTGGCAATTAGGTGGTGGCACTTTCAACGGTGCCGTCGCTTTCAAAGATTTACGTGCCATTACTTTTTCTCAAAAAGGGGTGTATAACCGTCCGCGCCCGCGCTCAGCAGCCGGTGAGCTTACGAGCGCAGCAGCCTCCGGCGGCGAGCAAAGAACGCCAGTATCTTTCTGCTTTCCCTTTTTTATCAATATTTCACCGCAGACATTCTGCGTTGGGGTGGATATTTTTTGTACCGTCACCGTCTGTTTTCCTAGCAAGGAAACCTTTCTAAAAGTCTGTCTCCACCCACAAACATGAAACTGAGAAAGTCAAAATTTACCAAAATCATCCTGTATAAATTTAATAACAATTACATGGGTAAGCTTAATTTTTCCATGTCAGGAAACGAACGTGGAACAACTGTCATTATTTCAAAGTTGGCAAAACGTGCTCGGTTAGACATTAGAAAAAGGGTAGTTTCCAATCGGAACAAACGACGAACGTTCAGCTGACTGGTGTGCATCTACTGTCTCTCTTTCTGGCGTTGGATCTCGGTCACAGGGCAGTAAATAAAACGGGTGAAATTGGAATCGATTTGAAAGAGCTTAATGCCCCGTTCCGCCAGGGTAATACCGACGATGGACTGAAATTTAATTGGAGCTGCGAGACTCCCGTCCATGGAAAAGCGGATCTCGTCCTACCGAGTGCGATACACATTTCCCTCAAGGTTTCGTAATACTGGAAATTGTTAGGCGAATGTGACATTTGTCCGATGCTCGTCATAGTGAAATTTTAGAGGGTTGCTCTTTATTCGCATCTACCATTTTTCCTCGTTCAGAAGCACGCGTCATTTAAAGATAAGAAAAAATTCGAAGAATTCGTCGCCGTCGGTGAAATAGTCCAACAAACTGCTAATGAAAGAATACAAAGAAGAACTTAAGACTTTCAAGTAGATCTTAAATAAAGTTGTAGTTCCTTAAGAAAGAATTCTATACAAGAAACATAAAGAATTCAAACTTCCTATACAGTAAACACTGCATTATTAGCGCGTGAACAGAATTCCGGGTTGCACGCTGCGTAAACAGACAACGTGACCCCGATCCGACGACCTGCACTATGTGCGGGTCTCCGGGGCAATGACGATTAAAGTTGGACTCGAGGGGACGCGTAGGGAAAATAGCAGCAATGTGACCTCTGAAATCAGTCATATACCATCACACACTGCTAATCACACTTGGTGTAATTAAAACTAGCTAAAGTAACTAAGTTGCACAAGTAGCATGATAAGAATAATACAATAAACTAATGGAAACTGAATAAAACAAAATTTAGAGATTCATTGTTCCTACTTTGACCTTTTCATTCATGTAGTGAATTCGATTTCTGAACGAAAGAGGGAATCCCATTAGTCGAGCCGAAAATGCTAGTGAATTGAATCGAGGACTTAATTCGAGCGGTAGTTAAAGGGTTGCCTGAGCAGTGAACGGTCACTACTACTGGCACTATCTAGCAGGTTTGATGTCAGTGGCTCTAGCAGTGTCCTCGACTCTACTCTAGTTGGACACCATGCGCCTCTACACAAAATGTGGCTTTACTCTCTCCCGTAGCTGACCAAGCGGTCAAAGTGGAACGACACGTCGATTCCTCCTCCTCTGGAGGATCCTCAAGAATTCATGACACACGTTACACCACACATTCATACCTTCCAACGACACACACAAACACAGAGAGAAATATAAAGGGTGATCGACTATGTATAAAAGAGTCAGTTCGATAACACGGAAGTGCATTCGCATCGTTCGACTTTCATTGAATCGGTGTTACTATAGCAATGCCGATGCCAAATAGAGCAGAGGCTGCTATCAAGAATTCCGATAGAGCCTTTTCCCTGGTGGCTCTCGGCACCCTTCGGATTACCTAAGGCTTTGGTATGTGTGCGTGACCGGCGACGGCGGCGGCACGCATCTCTCAGAGAACAGGTGGATGAAGAGAGCGGTGCACGCGCGACTTATCGCACACCTTAATCGCACTCACTCATGAAAACACACGCACATATATATATACACACACATATATATATATACATACAGAATGATTTGAGTGAAGGGTAGGATCGTGTCGCGTGTCGAAGATGAATTACAACTACTGTGTACAATACCAATC
Organism: Ectemnius cavifrons; assembly: GCA_964023945.1. Lineage (NCBI taxonomy): Eukaryota > Metazoa > Arthropoda > Insecta > Hymenoptera > Crabronidae > Ectemnius > Ectemnius cavifrons. The sequence continues at coordinate 6,414,894 of OZ030384.1, read as the reverse complement.
TCGATCAGCAGTCTTCGTCCCCCTGACATTCCTTCGCAGGCTCACTGATCCCGAATGTATGCGCTAACCATTCTCACAATTGGTGCACAGGGATACTCGCGCGCGCACTGGCCACTACGAACTTCACGAGGGACGTGCGCGTATCCTTCGACACTGTCAGTAGGAGTTGTCCTCGAGTAGAGGCGAAGGATGCGGCTGGCATGCCGATCATTACTCTCCTGGCGCCCCTGCGGCTGAGAGACAACCAACCCTTCGATTTGCTCTTCTTTCGCACGATCGCGCAACGTGCCTCTCTCACACTGTGTCCAAAAAGCACAGAGCCCGGACTCTCGTGTCCTGGTGGACGAGGCTCTGTGCCACTGCCTCGAGGATTCGTCTCTCTTCCTTCCGCCGCTCCCACCCGGCGCTCGCTCGCTCGCTCGCTCGCTCACTCTTCAAGAAACTCTTCCTCGGGGAAGGATCGACCCGCGCCGATCATTCACGCTCCCCCGACAGGCTCCCCCGAAAGGAGGACAGGAGAAAGAGGTGGAGGAAGAGGAGGAGAAGGAGGTGGAGGAGGAGGAGGAGGGGGAGTTAGGAAGAGGAGAAGCGGGGAGGTTTCGTGCAAGAGAGGATTAAAGGTACGGCTATTGTCCGGCGAGATGACGGGGCGAGAGATGACCCCGGCCGGAGAAGAATGCACGACGCTGCTGCTGCTGCTAAGGGCTGAGTTTCATCCGGGGGAGGTCGCGAGCCGCCCAAGAAAACTCCCCTTGACACAGAACACGCGTAGATATTCCAGGAATTCACCGGGAGATAAACAGAGACGGACACACAGAGAGATAGGGAATAAGAGAAAGAAAGAGTAAGAGAGAGAGAGAGAGTGCGAGGGAGCGAAAGTAAGAGTTAGTAGTAATGTGTACGAGGACGTCGGCGGAAACCGGGCAAGGGCGAGCCAGCACGGGAGGAGACACACGAGCGAGAGCCACACGGATATCTGCGGAGCGCGCGAGTGGAATGAGAGCACTGTGCACAGACAGACAGACAGGCAGAGGCAGAGAGCAGGCAGGCAGAGACGAAGGCCGAACTGGTTTGCGCGCAAGGGTCTCCGAGCACAGCCGAGAGAGGATGAACCTCGCTCTCTCGTCCCCGTTTCCACGGCTCTCTCTTCCCTCTCTCAAAGAGAAAGAAAGAGAGATAGAAAGAGAGAGAGAGAGAGAGAGAGAGAAAGATCTTTCTATCGCTTCAGGAGTACAGCACACGCGGACGGAGGATCGACGATGTGTTTTCGTCCTCCTAGTAGTTGTCGTCGTGGTGGTCGTCTAGTGTTAAAGGGTCTGGGTCTGCTACTACTCACTCGACGAGTCAGGGCAGTGGAGCTTCATGTACGCGTCTCGTGGTGTGTATCAGGCCATCGGAGCACGGCCGAGCTCGCGGCCCTCCTTCCGCAGCTTCGAGTCTAAAGCGACCGTCCGCACCGTCCGCCGTCGAGGCAGCACCGCCGCCGCCGCCACCACCACCACCTCCAATCTCCCGCTTCCACCACCGACGACGACGTCGCCGCCGCCACCACCACCACCACCGCTGCCACCATCGGCGGCAACAACGACGGCGCTGGTAGTGTGGATGAGAGGGATGGAGAACCTTCATTGAACAAGGATAGTTCCGATCTTGGACGCCCTGATGCGAGAGGAGGGGAATGGAAGATCCGTGGAGGAGGAAAGGGACGGCAAAGGATATCAGTGTGTAGTATGTGTGTATTGTGCACCACACCCCTCCACGCTTCTTCGTTTCGAATTGTATGTGTGTATGTGTGTGTGTGTGTGTGTGTGTCGATGGTTGAGTGTGCGCACCCTTACACCACCGAATCAGCTATCCAGCGAGCGCGCATGTACCGTTATCGCACGGCTACCAGCTGTACCTTCTCTCCCTGCCCGCCCTTCTCTCACCACCACCACCACCACTCTCCCGCCCTTCCCTACCTCCAATCGGACAAGCGTCGCACCACTCGAGATGGACCCGTGCCTGATTCGAGGTTTTCCAAGAAATGCAAATTGGAATTGAGAAAAGTCGAAAGCGGCTGCGAGCTAAAGGAAGCAGGGAGAGTGTTGGAGAATTGGTTGAACGCGTGTTTGCTATACCAGCAGCGTGAAGAGAAGACCAGCTGGCGGCGGGAAGCTAGTGGAATAGGTAGCGCGCTGGTCGGACAAGGCAGCGATTAGACAGGATAGAAGGAGAGGGGAAGAGTAAATAGAAGCTCTCGTTTCGTTCCACTGACAATCGACGACTCCAACGTGTCACGTCGAGTGGCAGAGCGTCAGTGCTTGACATCGAACTCGGCCATGCGATCATTCCAGTTGACTATCTATAGTTCCGACAGTGTGCTGATCTCACGTTTCAGCGTTGCCTCGACAGACATGTCGTCGTCGTCGTCGTCGTCGTCGTCGTCGTCGTTGCAATTCTCCTCTCTCGCGAACAGCTTTCCCGGCTTCGGCTTCCCTCGTACACCCTCGCTGTACCGTCGCCGCGCAACCCTCACGCCCGTGACCCGCTTCGCCTCGCCGCGCCAACCCCCTCGCCAACAGGCCCACCCTGTGAACAGGCAACCCCTTGCCGAGAGGGTGGCTGGGTGGATCGAGCTGCCCCGAAATTCACCGAGGACGAGCGAACCTTGTTAAGAGAGGGGATTCAGAGAGAGAGAAGAGGAGAAATAGGGGTGGAACGTTTCAAGCAGGAACTCAACGAGGAACCTCCGACGAATCCTCTGAACACTTGCGATTACTTTCGAGGAATTTAAACAATTTTTTAAGATCTTTCTTGAGGTTTTTAGTTATTTAAAATCGATGATAAAGAAGATGTTATAAAAGAGATTTAATTGATGATGGTCGATTGAATTGGAGATTAATTGATTATCCTTGAAACGTGGAGATGTTTGAAAGAGATCAGAAAACAGTTTTAATAGGTGGAAATGGTCGATTTTAAAGACGTACAATGATCGTCGACATTGATGCTCAAATGCTCGTGCTTCGCAGTAGAATGCGAAGGGCGTTGGACGCCTGACCAATTGATCGCATGGAATACAGTGTGCACGGGGGAGGGGAGGAGCACGTTCGATCTTCACTGGAGTATTCCAGCGAGAGCGTGACTTCGATTGCCAACAGGTTTAACATTCCTCGCAGGTACAACAGCCCAGTCTTTCAAGCTACTCCTGGGAAAGCAAAAGACTGTTGGCCAACAACGAAATTACCGGATTAGTATCGCAGGCTTCCTAGAATGAAAGAAGGCCCCGCGCACCACCGCTCACACACCGAGGGTCGTTTTATTTTTAGCCAGTACGCGATGCGAACGATTTTAATTTCCTCCCTGAACGAAGAGAGCGACTGGTGGTGTGTCAGGATCGTAAATAGTCCTGGAACGTTAAAGGCAGCTAAGGTCATGGAATGGCCAAAGCTACCACCGTGACTATAAAATTCCATTTGCCGATATATGTGGAGGAAAGAAGAGGCTGGGAAAGGATGGATCGAAGCGCGGGAATGGCTTTCCCTGCTAGAGCCACCCGGTGTTCGTTGGGTGGATTGGGTTGGGTTGGGTTGGGTTGGAAGATCGCTCTAGAACGAGACGGGTATTCGAAGTTTCGGAGGCGAGAGAATACTCGAGAATCCCTTGGCTGAATGTACGTGGAAAGAGCTGGATGAAATATGGATCTAGTCGCGGATGCAACCTTCCGTTCCTCTAAGAGGAAGAAGGATAGGCTGACGGATTCCAAGAAATACTAGCCATCCCCACATACAGAGTGCATATATTTCTCGGTGCGAATTTACCGCAAGACTTATGTCCGTGAAATTCGTGGTATGTAGAATATTTTTCGATCCTTCGTCCTTCTAGGAAAATCGAACTTCTTCACCACAGTCCTCTTATAATTCTCTATGTCGTAAAACGTGTGGAAACTACTAACGCACCTGTTCGAGGAACGCTCTAGTATAATATCGATCTCGAAAACGACTCGAAAGTACAAACGGTGTATTTTCCTTCCACGGAATATATTAAAGTATTGAAAATCAAGAGAGAAAGAATACCAAAGAGTCGAAGAACGATGAAAAAAATTATGATAGATCGTAGAACTAAAAAGATGGACAGTTGCTGTAAAACAGAGTGGTTTGTAATTGAAAGCTCCTCGCGTCTTGGGTGGCAAACCAAAAGAGAACTCTGTGGGAAACATTTACAGAAAGAACGACTGTCGAGTGGCTGGGTCCAGGGGATGCTGTTGCGTGGTGCCGTCGGGCTGGCTGCGGAAAATGGAAGGTTGACATAACAACAAGAGGGTGCTCACCGAGAGGGACAAACACTGTAGAACTGAGGCGGCGGCACATACAGGAGAAACCAAGAGAACCTGCCACTCCTTTCATCCTATACCGCTGAGTCCAAACGGTCGCAGTAGAAATATGTGCCGTTGTTTCTTAGCGTTGCTCTTGGAGCAATGATAAATTATACATCCAAGCAACGGCTCCAAGCCGTGGCTTTATATTCCAAAAGAAAGTGGCCAAACGGGCGAAGCGAACCCACTTGCACCAAGCACACATAGAAAATCTCGTTCACTTCGGAGTGGACGAATTCAAGTGACGGCCGATTCATTCTCATTTCACGTTGGATTTACACTCCATTCGTAAGCCAACAGAGTCTATAGACGTTTAAGTTACTACAAGTCGGTCTACTTCTTCATTTCCCCTACAACAGATTATACAGTCGACCACAGAAGTTACCAGTTACCTTTCCAATTGTAATATCAAATCATTTACAATATTATTTCTTAAATTTCTTTTCTATCATCATTAAATATACTGCTCATTAATAACGAAAGATCCATCATGGCAGAAGATAAATCATCATAAATAAACAAGAAGGACCAAAGATTGATGCGAAATAAAACTATCAAAAACAACATAGACATTTCAATTTCCCAGGAAGCTGGATACTTTTGTATCCAACTGTATACGTGAAAATACATCGAGCATATTCGATTATAATCGAGACACGCGCTGCGGCTTGTATACAAAGCTGGCGCGCGCGTGATCGGTTTGGTCCATAAATTGAATTTCTTGGCGTGTTCGAAGTACAGGCTACTATTGGCTATCTCTAAAAAGAAGCGGATGGAAAGCCGCGTACATAATTATGACGAGTGGCCGGAGCTCGTAAATCGTGGTGGATTGTTAAGCAGTCATTAAAGTCGAAAGTTCGAGCTAATGCATTAGAACGCTCTGGCTGAGCGAGGCGACCACAATCTACTTATCGCTTGTGAGCGAAACGGCGCGGTGGCGCCGAGCCGAGCCGAGCTTTTTCTTTCCTCCGGACAGCCTCGGATCTAAGCGTAGAAAGCCTTGGGAATAAGGTGGCCGGGTGCAACGAGTGCCAGGCTTAATACGGCACTGCTCTCCGGAGTTATTGATCAGCGATCAGTATATAACACAGAGAGCGAGCGGTAAAGTTCCGCGCGCCTCCTCGTATCTCAGAACATGACAGCAGAGTTGCTCTTGGTAGTTCGACGCGTTGACGTTCTGCGTGTCACTCTTGACAGAATCCAGTCTCTTCTACCAGAATGATTTGAAGCTTAATCAACGAATCCGGTAGTCATCGCTTCCATCATATTCATCGATTCATTGATTTCAAATAATTCCTATTAATTCAGTTTCTCCCCTTGAACGATCCTTGATGGAGTTAATTGATTATCAATGAACCCTTTTGCACCTTAATAATTTAATCCTCTTAGAACTTTCAAATAAATATAATATCATTAATTTCGACATTGATAAACCGCAAAAGCTTTTGTTTCGTTCCAGAGCAGCTTGTTAGTAATATTATGTTTAATATCATAGGAAGGAAAAGCGAAGGTTGTAATTCGAAGCTGTCAGAGGGATGCTCGCGTTGTAAGTCACACTAATTAACGTTAACCGCAACGGGTTAAAGCTGTACAGTGGCGAGGTTCTATCCAACCATAACGCATATTCCATGTCCGGTGATAACCAGCCATCTACCACTGTCACTAGCACCCTGACTGCGTATTCCCGACAGGACAGCGGCATCGTTTCAAGTTCCAGCGGTGAGCTCGAATGAAGTCATCGATAACGTGCTTAGGCAACGATAGTACCTTTATTAGAGCGTTACGCTAGCGATCACCGCCACCAAGGAATGATAGGTTCCATTTAACCCCAGTGCGAAAGGTTGATCCCCGCTGCTCATTTAATTCACCCTGCTACTTGTGCCAATTGAGCGAACGATACGTCTCGAGCCTATCATCAGTTTCCCTATCTTGATTTACAGCTACCGTTCGAGTCAATAAACGGCTGACTTTCGTCGGTTTAACTTTCTTCCCTTTTCTCGCAATCGACACGCGATCACTGCCACGTATGTATGTATGTGTATGTGTATCTGTGTCTGTGTGTGTTCGAAATACTACGCGTTGGTATGCGCGAGAGTTGATTATTGTTCAAATAATTGAACAGTGGAATTGGACTCTGCATGTCAGACTTCTCTCATCGATCAGTTTGTACAGTTGGTGACGCAAATCACGCAGATTTCAAGGGAATGAGATGAATTGAAGTGGACATTATAGAAGTAGATATATGAACTATTTGAAGTTGATAAATGCGTTTTGATTATTTGTTTGTTTCATCGTTAAATGCATCGATCAATATGTTCTTAGTGTCAGGCATCGATTACAATGGAAAGGGGGTGGGGGTTAAAGAGCGTCATATACGAGTCCCATCAGTCGCCATTATCTCCCATCAATCGAACTCTTCATCTCCTTGGCTCTTCATCCTGTCTCGAAAGCCTAGGTAGCCTCGGTGAGCCGTATAAAAGCGCCAGGGCGTCGATGGCGCGGAGGGTTGTGCGGGACGAATTTTCATGAGCTTCCTTCTCGTCGCCCGATTGAAAAGCAACGGGAGAGCTCTCTGCTCTCCCTCGAATCACCTCCTTGTCATTGATGAGAGAGAGATCGATCGAGACGAATGGATCGATGAGAAAAGGACGAAGGAATAAAAAAGAAAAAGAAGCCGTAAGCACAAGCTAGGAGACAGCCAATGGTGCTAGAATAATATTAGAGCGAGAACTTCTCTTGCCCGAAGGCGATCGCCATTGGTGTTGCTACTCTTCCCGGAAGTCTCAAGTTCTTGGAAAAGCTTTTCAAGAATAAACAGTAACGAATGACACGATTGCTGTATTCTAGATTTATTTTCCTATATCAGACATTTCCTATAAAGTTAGTATGAAATTGTGTTTTGTATATTCTTTCCAATACACTTTGCCATTATTATGGAGAGTTCAGATCTGTGTATTAGCGTTTATACTTAGACACAATGGGAAAGGTTTAAGGGTAAGTGGATGATAATAAAATCGTTGTTTCTAAATGCCAGTCTTCATTCATATTCCCTGACACTCTGGGTGTTAAGATTCCAGGAAAAGCACTGGAAAGTTTTGACAAGACAAAAGCACACAATAGGTATTTATACAGTCGTGAAAACTTAGTAGAGAATTGTTAGTTTTTCACTAACCTCATTTATCTGCTTTATACGAATATACGCCTTAGAAAATGTCATAAAATTCTCAATTGAAATTCAATACAATTTTCTGTATTAAAGTGAAAGTCTTTTTTTTCGTGTCTGGCGGTAGTGTTTTCACGGAAGGCAGAATTCCGGAATCCTAGGTGGCAAAAGGTAGAGGGCACCTACATCGCGAGAGCAACTAAGCGTGCGACAGGCTGGAAATCAGTAGGTAACGGCTCTTTAAGCAGAAATTACGGCGCGAGGCTGGATTTTCTTGCGCTTGACCCATTTTTCCGACAGCGGACGGCCTTCCGGGAATACACGGGCCAATGCTGGGTATTATTACTCCTTCGGAATTTAATTAATTTCTGTGCCTCGTCAGGTTTCCAGGGCCCCCCGTGAGAACGCGTTCAATGTCGATCGCGTCTCTCGATCGTTGTCTTAATGAAATGCTCGAATTGCAGATATCCAAGTAGAGGGCGCATCTTTCCGTTCATCTTACACTTCGACTCTCTTGGAATCTCAATTTCTTATCAACCAATCCCAATTAAGAGACGAAACTTTCGACTTAAGTATACCGCGTGTGCCGTTTGCTATTATTTCAGTGGAAGAAACTTCGACGTTTCCAGCAAGAATTGCGTCGACGAAGCCATAAAAGCCGCAAACTCCATCATCGAATTCAGAACGGTAGCTTTCTATTTGGAATTCAAAGCCGGCGGGAAATTTCCCAGCAATTACTCTGCCATCGCGCTTTTAATTATACGCTTTAATTATACTGTATTTCACGGCACAATTAATTATCCCACTCGACGCGAGCGTGTCGAGAGAGGCGTGCTCGGAGAGGCCGCTCGAAGTCGGCCACGAGATTTAATGCACTTTCTTACGACTTATCATCCGCCTACCGTCCTTTCCAAGGCTCGGCGCCTTCGCAGTAAACATCCAGTGTGTAAATAAAGCTAGAGCTAACTCTTGTATACTTCCTCTCTCTCTCTCTTCCTAATCACCTATAACTAGAACGAATCAAACGATTTATGGAATGTCTGTGAAATTAACGGCACGCTTCGATTTCATTTCTAACAGCCGATTTGTCAGAACTAGTCTTTTAGTATTTAACCGTTCAATAAATCTTAGTGCTCTATAAATGTAAGGCGAGTATCTAAGAAGGCTCTTGTTTAATTTGTAAGGTTGTTAAAGAGATTAGTGGCGGAAATGAAAATAATGAGATCGACCTGAAATTTACACAGAGTATTTATCTGTATAGTTTTTGAGTAATTAATGTCCAAAGTATCATAAGCTTTATTGCAAATTGAAATTTCCTCGTCAAAAATTAATTTTATTCTAATTTAAAAAGACCTGTGAATTCTGTGTCAGAGCTCACATATTTCCCTCTCACCCAAGCATCCAATGACAGCACGAACCTTCTTAAAAACGACGCGCCTAAATTTCATAGGCTCAGCAGTTCGACTTTCCTCCGGAGCAGCGCGTCGCACGGAATTAATTAAGAATAGCAACGGCGTGCTTTTAAGTGGCGTAATAAAACTTAATAAAAGGTAAGCTCGACGGTAAGCTTTTTGCGCGAGCAAGGCCAGTCGTAGCAAGACGAGCTCAGAGTATTGTTTTACAGGAGCGTGCTTCGCCGGAGGATCAAAAGCAGTAGTGCGCGCGCCTAGCGAATATTCATAAGGCGAGCGAGCGTTCATGTTAGCTCAATAATTCACAGTGTTTTTCGCGCCCACCTTGCCAACTTGGCTTTTCTCGTTTCAATTGACCGGATGCCGAGTGTTTACCATGGCGGTGGCAGCCAGCTTCCGCTGCTGCCTGAAAAGGCCATTGTTGCGACTTCCGATCATCGACTGCGTGGACACCGATTGCCAACTCGCACCGACCGACCGTTCTATGGAACAATCGTATCACGGCTTTCGAGAATTGGACCGGAACTAATATCATCGCCCTGTCATTATTCGAGAACACAATACCGCTATAACTGTCGTAAATTTTTTAAAACACTGCAAAAGTAACAATGGTTGATATTAATTTTGATTAATTGTTACACGATACCAGTGAAATCAGATTTCTTTCAATTTGTAGGAGTACGTTGGCTTTCATTGCTTTCAAATGGTTGGTTTTGTTAAGTAAAGTGATACAATATTGTGCGATCGAAATAAACAATGCTATTGATTCTTTTATTTTTATAACAGATACAATCTACTTGCAAGTAATTAAAAACTCTAACAGGAAAGCATTGATTGTTTATTAATGACATGATATTTACCAACTGTCATTAATGACATACGACTGTTAAGATTCAAGGATGGATGGCGGATTGTAAGATGTTTTGACATTCGACTTTTCTCTCACGCTACGTTATCGGGTTACGTTGGAAACAAAGGTGCTTCTCCCAGTTAAATGACAGAGTCGGGTAGAAAATAGTTTCGCCTAGCTGCCGGCCAAACTTTCTCAAGCAATTTACCTTGGCTACGTGCCTGGCGCAAGTACGCATGGAGCAAACAGCCCTTCTCCACCATGAGAAGTCTCGCTGACTTTATCGAGAGAAGTTCTTGCGCCCGATCGGCCCACCCTGAACCACCGTAAACGAGCCTGACGTTCTGTTTCTCTCTTAAAACCTTACCTACTTCCACTTCCCCTTGGGAAAGAGTTCCTTTCAGAAGGAAATGCATCCAGACATTCCTGGATCCCGTTTCCCCTCATTTCCAAGGAAAGCCTTGGATTTCTACTGGACTTGTTCGAACTGTTTGAAGTTGAAGATACGACGAAGTGCGACACCTTGCTTCTCAGTAAAAGTATTCGATATTCTTGAGGAGTATGAATTTTTTGGAATTATCGTTGTACATTATTGTTTGATAGTTGTTTTGAAAATTCATAAGAATAATTTTCTGCAGTATATATAAAACAGGCATAGCAAAGGGATGATTGGATTAAGAGAAACGCGTGTAGTAGCCAGGTGCAAATTAGAGACACGCAAGGATTGGAGTACGCGAGCTCATTATCATTAACGGTTTCATTAGCCTGCGGGCGATTTAACATCGATGCGAAATGACTAGTTTTCGAGATTGCACGAGGCAAGAAATGCCAAGGGAGAAAGAGACAGAGACACCATAGGAATGAAGTGGAGCGAGCCGAGCGTGTTTTTACTCATGACAAGGAGTAATTTTACGTTCCTAGCACGACGGCATGTCACAACATACCTGCAAATAGATCGTAACAACATTTTCCTGCCGTCTTTCTTACTCCCATTGGCTAGTTTCATGGCTTCTCCTTCGCTCGGCAGTTCGTGCAACTTGCAAGACACACGCAAGGAATTCTCTGGCCCGGTGGGTCGTGACGCTCAAAATTTACTGTTTAGTGTTTCGCGAGAGCTGCCACCGTCGGCGTATACGGCAACTAGACTTACATCCGTGCAAGGCGTCCCGACGCACGCCTCCTATTGTCTTGGTTATTGGGGCGTTTCGTCACGAGCGCACGACTTATTCATTAGCAAATGATTCGATCATGTAATGCTTGCTCACAGTTGCAATATCGGAATTTAGTATTACAGGATTGCTTTCAATACTCTTTTGATATTCGCATTGTTGAAATATCAAATGTATTCTTGATAAAAATCCATTTGTTAATCAACTTATTTTATTATTAGAGAAAGGAAAATTTAATAGATCGGATATGAAACAATTCGTACTAAGTTAATATTGATATAACTTCACTCACATATGTATACAAACCGTCACAGTTTATGGGGCACCATGCTGTGCCCTGTTTAATCATGTTCGAATGACCGAGTAATTATGCAACTATGAAAGACAAATACGCTTCAAGTGGCCAAGCGAACCGAATACCGAGCCTTTGCAATATTTATGTTTCCATTTCGAGGGAATGCGGTCTCGCTCACGTTCATACAAGCAAGCGAATGTATGCACGCGTGCACACACGCCAGTGTATGCAAAATGCAAACTCGTCGGGGTGCATGGTGTGCGAGACGTGTACCAATTGCAGTGTACTATGCGTCTATGTTTGTACAGGCTGATTCATTTGCCTTTCAATCATTACTGTCAGGTATACGCTGCTCTATAATAAGACAATTTCAACTGAACTCGTATTTCAATTATGCACGAGTACGTTCAAACTCTTTTTACTATTCTATCTATTATATAATATTACATCATAGATGCAATTCATACGAAGTAATCTGTATTAATCTATTCAAGGTGGAAGCGTGAAAAAATTCCTTCATACATTCAGCTTTATCTCCAATTACCAACTTGATCGAGTAGAATAAAGAAAACAACAGATTACCTTCATTAAAAATCAACATACATTGTCCAAATATTTACACGATTCTATCATAGTAGTAGTCGAACACACTCCAATTGAAATTCAAGTGCATCAGCTAGTACACAAGCATACTTAAGGCGAAATAGCTAGCTGCGATAAATCAATCCATCCAAAAACATTTTCCCACAAAATTGGAACATTAATAAATAATTCGAAATTTTATTACCTTTACTATGAAGCATTAATTCATACATTCAGCTTTATCTCCAATTACCAACTTGATCAATAAACAAAAAAAAAAACAGATTACCTTCCTTAAAAATCATCGGATACATGAAACATACATTGTCCAAATATTTACACGATTCTATCATAGTAGTAATCGAACACACTCCAATTGAAATTCAAGTGCATCAGCTAGTACACAAGCATACTTAACGCGAAAAATGGAGGCTGCGCGGTATACGCGATTCATAGCTTGGTCCCGCGATAAATCAATAGCATCATTATCGTCGGGTATCGCGCGCGTATCATTAAGGCTTCTATTGATGTAAGCGCGTGCCACCGGCGCGGCGCTGCCCGAGCGAGCGTAAATAGCTCACGGTGAAAAAGGTGCGCCTGCACGTATTACACATGGATGCGTGTTCACACACTGGCATACTGTTTAACGGGGCTGCCTCAACCCTATGTGCGGAAGCATAACACGTGTGTGTGTGTGGAAGCGGCGGTTGAAACTGCCAGGGACAGATAGTCAGGCCGATAGCGAGCTATCGGTGCAAATTAGAAAGCGACGCGGGACAGTTCATTCTAATGCCACGCTTATTTGCTCCATTTATCGTGGCAAGCTCTACCGCACCAGAGAAAGAGGCTCTGCCAGACGAGGGCTCGAGCCGCGAGGGAGAAAGAGATAGACGCCGGGCAGCAATAAAACGATCCCATTCCGAACGCCATTGTCGGCCTGCGACGAGAAAAATGAATCCGCAGAGCCACGCGCGAGTAATGCCGAGCGTAAATTTGTTCATATATTTCCTAGGTTCTGCGAAAAGTGGGCTAGTAATGTTTGGTAAGCTTGGTTTTTTTTAAAAGGATTATCCGTTTGTGGGTATTCTCGGTTGATTAATAATATATATGGAATTGGAATATTTATTGTATAAGAGAAACTTTAGGGATTTTTATCTCTGTAAATACATGAATTATTGAGAAAGACGGGGAAATATCAACAAAGCGTGAATGATATTTGTTACAGCAATTTGTTTGACAAGACTCCTACTTTACATAGGCGCCAATCATGAGTTCCATATTTCAGTCGTGTCAAACATCGAGTTTATCACACGAATTTGCATGTTACTATGTGGGACGGTAGCGACAGCATCTAATTTTTCGCGTGTCTGTCGAGCCTGGCGATTCATCCTGCTGGCAAAATTCCCCGATAATTTCAGCCAATTCCAATCACCATCGCACCCTTTTAATAACTGCCGGTAATTACCAGTGCATCGGTCATATCCGACTTATGCGAATTGCGGGAGCGTTGATGATTCTCACTTTCCAACGTGTTCCGCGTTCCGCGGCAATTGGAATTACTGATTTTTTAGCGTGTTCTATAAAGGAAGTGGAGTATAAGTGTAGTTGGTAGTAGAAAGTGACTGTCATGCTCGGACACGCTCAATTAACAGGCTGTACCTTAGCTCCTTGGCTGACGACTTCATTTGGTCGCCTTGCTATTATTGCGGATTCTTTATTAGTCGACAATGAATCGACAATAAATTTCGTTAATGATTTACGGTAACTCTGATATTCGACTACTAAAGTAATATCGACAAATATCGACTTAAAGAGTAAAAAAAAGTCTTCTTTTTAGACAGCGTGAAGATTAAATAATCGATAATGAATCAACAATGAATCGACAATAAAAGTAATTAATGATTTACGTGATTTCTTACATGCATCCTAATCACAACAAATCTACAATAGAAGATTAAAGAATGTCTTTACACATTGCAGAATTAAATATGATCAGGATATCATCCACGCAAGAAAAAGTAGAATAATAAGGTCCACCCAAAGCCTCTCAATCCTTAACCCCTGGGAGGCCTAATGAATATTCATCGGCGCCTCAATAAATCGGTTCCAGGTGTGCCAGTCTGCAACGGACACATCGCAAGGAGAGCATATTGCGTATGCATTTTGGTTCATTATCAGATTGCTCTCGATCTGAATCTCTCCCACTTTGCAATGTCAGGACATACTTAGCGGGAAGAATTTAGGAGAGCAGAGAGTGTATGCTGCGAGAGCAAAGCGGACGAATGAGAAAGAGTAGGTTGATCAGTACGGCGCGTTAACGGCCGTTAAGGCGAACGAGCGGACGTGAAATCGAAACGGGGTCAATTAGTTCCGCGCACGTACACGCAAACGTATATAGATGTTGATAACAAGGTTAACGGAAAAGCGTTGTTACCCGGAAATCTAGGCAGCCGACACTAGTTCTCGCTCTTCTTGGTCACCGCTACGATTTATGGAATAGTTTGCGTAATCGATATATACGCGATGCAAACTTTTTCCCTCCCTCGTTTTATTAATCAGTGCCGCTCGTAAATCAATCGATTATAATCTAAATTGTATTATATGTTTTACTAACTTCGAAATAGTATTTTCCTGTTCGTAGAGTATATTTTTATCTTGATTTCATAGGCTATTTCAATCTTTTCATTAATCTTTATTATACACTCTTTATCTCTTTGATTATTATTAACTTTCTAATATAGAATTATCGTTGCGAGTATTAGTCGTCGATTTACAGTTAAGTGCTGCGAAGTTGACTTATCGAATTTCTTCGACATACTTCGATAACACGCATATTTCCATGCGTGTTTACGTACGCGTAAAACCAGTGTCACTAAGTAAAGTATCGAGGATGAAGAAAAAAAAAGACTCGAGTGCATAGATTCGCCTATCAATAAAGATTCGTGAGCGACGACAGCCGGACTGGCGGCAGAACGCAACGTTAACCTAGATATATCGACTTAATCTCGTCTTTCTCGTAGCAAGTTATAGCAAAGTTTAAGCCACCGCGATGAGGCGCATTCGCAGAATGGCGGAAGGAGCGAAATCCCAGTATTTGTTATGCAAAACCTTCTCCTCTGCATACGTGATTGCCCGAATATCATGACTTCTTCCCAGGCATTGCTCATAAGCGAGCTCCGAATATTTCACGTTCGTGGAATCACATCGTGTTTCCACCCCTTTGCTCTTTCACCACCGTTGAAACCAGATATATATATATATATATATATATTTCAGTTCAGCCAGACAGTATTTCGTTCCTATCCCGCGTAGAAGAACGCAATGGAGTTGGTTGAAATATGCATAGGAAATTCTCGAACCGATTAAAAAAGTCATTATCCTGAAGAGCGAGGTCATTCCCAAGTTAATCTTGAAGCGATCGACCTTTTCGCTTTAGAGAATATCTATGAAAGGAATTAGCAGGTATGGAACTTCGAGGGAAATTGTTTGACTTTCCCGATTATTCCTTGAGGAAAGTTTCGAAGCGTCGCGACGCGCGGTCTCTCGAAATGGAAACTGTGCGGCCGTCGGGTAGCAGTCATCCAGCTGACTCCGAATTCAATTTCGTCCGATGGTTATTAACATTAATATAACGCGTTCGGGAAAAGGGGGACGAAGAAGAGTGGAGGGGTCGCGGAAGGAGAGGACGTTGGCTGTAGATGGCGCAAGCACTGGTAACGAAGATAATTAGCGTGGAGTGGCGGGTTAAGTGGCCACGAACCTAATAAGCTTGGTCGGACCAACAAAACTAGGAGGCCTCCGCAATTTCGACGAATTACTCTTGCTCGCTCCGAGCCACTTCCGAGCCAATCGTCATAAGCAACAACCACCCACGTTGCGGTCGTTATTACGTCATGCGTGTTGCACGCACCACTAACTTTTAAGGTACCATATTAAAAATAACATCTTAAAAATTGATTTGTAATGTCGTATTTTCTTTCTTACACATCAATTTTTTTTCTCTAAAATGTATTATATACATATTTAAGTAGACATTGCAAGGTATATATCTTGTAAATTTTATTACGATATTTGCAGTTGTTAGCGCGCCGCAGCAACTTTCGTGATGTCATAGTCAGTGAAACATGCTTTGCGGTGATTTTGAATGTAAGGTATGTTTCACTAATTATGACATCACGAAATTTGCTGTGGCGCTCTAATTACTGCTAATATCGTAAAGAAATTTACAGGATACGTACCTTGCAATCTGTACTTACAATTAAATATGTATATAATAAATGGTTAAGAAAAAAAAGAATACGATATTTCGGACGATTTTTCAACATTTTACTTGCGAATGTTAAAACTGCTTTTCCTCAAAGTATAGTTTTGTTATGTTTTGCAGGTAGTGTTGGATTAATCCTTGGACAAAGTTCGATTAGTT
This sequence comes from Ectemnius cavifrons, assembly GCA_964023945.1. Lineage (NCBI taxonomy): Eukaryota > Metazoa > Arthropoda > Insecta > Hymenoptera > Crabronidae > Ectemnius > Ectemnius cavifrons. Next base: position 6,398,646 of record OZ030384.1, on the reverse strand, counting down.
GACTCATTCGATATGTCCGTCAGGCCTAGAGCCGTCGAGGTATTATGAGAACATAATAGTGAAGTCTTAGGTTGGACGTGTGTTGGCGCGTTCATCATGCTTTGGGATTAAAGTCTCAGGGGATCGAGGCATTATATGACGGGCTTTAATTCCCCAAGTCTGTCGGAGTAAGTTCCTGATGGGACACGTGACCCTGCTCTTACCTTTCTCGAAGGAAGTTTCATGGGCTTTCAGCGGGCTCTTCATTTGCAAGTTCCGAGCGGTTGCTTCGGCAGTGTAGCGTTGTAAGGTGAGGAAGGCTTTCCTTGCTATTACTTCTGTCCTCTCAACCATACTACTATACTCTCTATGTATGTATGAAGCAGCTATGCCAAGTTTAAAACAGCCCGCGAGTCCTCTCTAGTTGTCTCCCCGACACTGGAACTCCTGGCATTTTCTCCAATAAGCTTCCTCCCATTCCGGAAGAAAGCTCCTTGAAAGCCCTCTTCTATTCTAATTGTCATCGTTCAAGAAGTCATAGGATTATTGCGATGTTTCATCGATCTTTTACTTTATATATTTTATTATGGATAATATATTTTATTATGGTATAATAAATTATTCCATCCCAATTAGAATATGAATGAAGGTTACTGCAGTCTTCATTAACGGACGACTTTTTCTGAAAACTGGTTTACAGTAAGCGCCGAGGAGATAACGAAGGCAGCAAGCGCACCGCACCGGGGCGCTTTATGCGTTTGACCCATGAATTCCTACGCGCGATGTACTTAACTCGAATTTCCGGCTCGATTCTCAGCTTGACTAGTACCTGAAATTCTCGTCGACCCTGACGGCTTTTGAGGTCTCGTCTAGTGTAATCTTGCGCGATTCACGATTACGTACTTTCCAGAGTTACCAGTCCTAGCCACAGACGTTCCGGCATATTTACACGCTCCACGCTCGGGAAAGCCTGGTACACTTATCGCTCTCGTGTCCGGGCAGAATCGCCTTGCTACGCATACCCTGCTAGTATAAATTTCGTTTGCGTGCTACTGTTTTTGAACCTGGTTACGAACGTGAGCTGCTTGCAAGAATACTACGACCTGCATTACATCCACACTGATATTATAAGCTATGTCTCTACTTTGTTCCAAAGATCGTTTTCTTATAGCAGGTAAAAGAATTTTTCTCATTTTTGTAACCACGAATATTGAACGGACAAGTTAAATGAAACTACATTGCGCAACACCAAATCCAATTATATCCTAACAATTTCGACCAACCACGGAATAATACAGGATCCATAAACTCGAGCGTATTTCGTGCAAATATTGGCAGAGGCCAAATGAAACAGTTTATTTTTCGAATCGATGGTTCTACAATAAATGGAGCACTGCTGAATTTTGCAAGAAGATAAAATATGATAGTGAATTATTTCAGTAAATATAACTCGGTAAAATCATATATTATTCGTCATAAAACTGGTCGAATTTGTGTTTTACTAGAACGTAATACTTCTTTTTTTTCTCCCCTGTGTTAATATCAAGCAGAGGCGAGAAGTGTGCGTGTCGCTGGCAGACTGTGGCATGAAAATTGCGAAAAAGAAGTTCGCGGAAGAATTCGCGCGGACCTTTATGGTCCCATTACTCGGTCGCTTTCTTCTTCCCTCGTTTCTTTAATCTAGAAAGACCCCGGTCATTTCGTATGAAAGATGGGCTTCTGACCGAGACTTTTATGCACAGCAACGAACGCCTGGTAGAAAATGCTGGGTGGGTGGAACCGTCGGATCTCTCTCCTCGTCACTATCTCTACACTCGAATCTAAAGGAGACTCCGGAGCTTGCATTGATGAGCTTGAAATATTCATAAGAAGGTGAATTTAGTCGGAAGAGTTTTGTTGACGCGAAGAATTTCAACTCGCTACGAGGAGTTTCTGTCTGTCGTAGCAGGATAATCAGATCGGCAAATCTCCGATGAAAGCATGGAAGAAGAAATATTGGGGAAAGAATTTGAAAATACTGCACTAAAATATTCCTATCATTAATTTCAATCGAATAAAATGACAGAGAAAACAGTGTTTATATTACCGTTCAATCTTTCACTAACAAACTTTTTTCTAATCGTACAGATTCCTCTTATTTAGTATTACAAATGATTATACCATTCGCAGAGATTGCGTACTCATAAAATCCATCATAAAATCGACAATAGTTACATAATATCGAAAAGTAAGTATTTCGATCATCGAGCGTTCACATCGAAGGGAATAGGAATCGCAGGAGAATTGGAAGTTCCGACGGCAATGGCTGCGGATGTAAGAGCGATTGGGTGCAAATGAGCGTAGAAGAGAATGCAATTCTCAGTGCAATTCGACGAGCGTCAGGCAAATTCTCTCTCTCTCTTTCTCTTCGAAAATACAGGAGGCACTCGGCGAAACGAGCTCTACTTATTCGGCGGCTCTTCCGAGCAGGCAACAATCAGGCATAATAATGGTAGGACCGATTTACCGACGTGAAAATTCCTCCCACGATAAGCCCGGATAATTATTAGACGAAAAAGTGGTGGAAAGAAAAGCGGAGAGAACGGTGCGGCGAGGGAAAAAAAAGAAGGTAGGAGAAATCACTTGGAGAATAAAAGCGGCAAGCGTATGTGTCTCGATTGTATGTGCATACTTTCCCGGAATCGGCGAGATAGCCGTCTAATCGTGCATTCTGATATATACATGCCTACGTGGCCGGGAAATTGGAGCACGTATAGAAGATTCTATCGATCCTCGTAGGCCGATTGTAAAGCCACGGCCTCGAGGAATAACAACCGGCGAACAATACGCCTCCAATAACATTAACGGAGTTCTGATTAAAAAGTGATTATCTGGAATTTAATAAAGCCGATGACAATGGGATAGAAATGTCGGGGTTATTGAACTTGAATTTATTGTACTAATACGATGTCCTTTGACTAATGAAGTTTTTTTCAAGATAACAATCTAGCAATTTAGAAAAAGGAGCTAGTTTTCAAATTCCACCTGTCAGAGATTGCGAATTCGAGTAAAGGGCTGAATCTCTCGTTGGCTTTCCGGACGAATATTAAAGTTAACGAGGGTTCTCATTAAAACGAGAGGCCTTCGTTACGGTATTACAGAATCTACGAATTTCGAGGGGTAGAACAGCATGCAAGCTGGGTCAGATGCAATTGGTTGTTCATTAATTGAACCTCGCATTATTGAATACTCTAGTCAGAATACGTGCTGGAGATAGAATTCATCGACAATTTATTCCAAAAGCACTGGAAAGTTGCACGATCCAACAAGCATAGCCAATGATAAAAACGTTCTATTGGATATGTCAAAAAATTTGCAATCTAAATCAGGCGACACCTGTTCCATAGAAAACTAGGAAGTTCTCCAATAGAAATCTCTTATTTCTCATCGACGATAAATAAAGTCGAACCAACTGTGTTATCACCATTGATTTATATTCGACGGAAGAAAGATAATGTTAGAGCAACATATATCTTTACAATGGAAGATTCTCATTGGTTCTCTTCCAATCAGGATTGAAAATAGTAGTTGGAAAATGTCAGAGTACTTGAGAAAAGACATATTTCTTAGAGTCGATAACAAGGATCGTAGAGGTTTGCTTGGACAGAAGAGGTTCTCGCGTAGGAGGAATTAGAGCGACTTTGCTCTAGGTTTGCCCTGCTATCGATCGACGCCACCTCTCGGAAGGTCTTTCTCGCTTGATTTACTGCGGCGATCCACGATCCCAGCTGCATTCGAGAGTGGATCGACGAAGGCCACGACACCTTATACGTCCAAGGTAAAAGGGCACGGCTCGGCCCGATATGCTCCTGATTTCGAAGGATCTCCGACACTTCTGTGCCCGAAAGCAGCATAAGCCGAGGTCAAAACCTCGCCATTGCGCACAGATACTTTTACGTGAATGTAAAAGTGAATAAGAAGGTCGACTGTCTATTCTGCCTGTACACGACTGCCGCATTCTATGCTTCGAATCATTATCCTTTCCCCTTCCCTTTTTTCTTTCAAGCGTATGCATGTTTTCAAGCCGGGACGAGCATTCAATGGGCTTCTTACAATCCTGTAACGAGCTCCTGGGCATTGCTGTTGCTGGAAATTATTATCTTTGTTAGGAAAATTGGGACCTTGACATCTGATATACATGATCTTTCTCTCTCGTTATACATTGTACTCTTGTGCTTGATAAACTCTGGTCACGGTAATGATCAAGGTAAAGAATGACCCTTTACAACCGTTAGTCTGATTTTATGTCACTATCGTTAAAGGATCTATCCTGTAGATTTGATATATTAATTTTTCCTCCATCAAAATAAAATCTGCTGATCATTGATTCTTTGGTAATAATCAATTTCGATATATAAAAATAAAGTGAATATTTATCGGAGCATGATAAAATATTATAAATGGGGAGGAAATATAAAACTAGCAAGAATGCTTTGTTAGCAGAATTTTTCCAGATCACCAGATACTTTTACGATAAATTGTGTCTCGCGAGCTAGAGAATCTGATTTCGTTGAAGAAATAATGGGATTCATAAATGAGGATAGCTGTTCTTCTGATACATTGTTAACAGGAAATTACTCTTCATGCATTATATTAATATTGGTTCTTGTACGTGCGAGCAGAAATCCGTGTCGTTAAGATTCTTAGCCTCATTAAAGCGACTTCAACCCCTCAATTCTTTTTCCACTTCTCTTCAGTCTCAGCTTTAAAGCCGCGAAAGCCGTAGTTACAATCGTTGTAACGTGGTTGAAAGTAGCTTTTGTTCCGCGCTGATTGTACCCGAAGTGCTCTTCGCAGAGGCACAAAAGCAAAGTTGGATATAACAATTTGGAAATTCGCTAAAGTACTTATGAGCCGGAAAGCCTTGTGAATCCGAAGTGAGAGCTTTAACTGTGAACGTGCACATATGTGTGTGTGTGTGTGTGTCGAGTGATGGAAATTGGTCGACTGAGAAGTACGTTGAGACGCAATATTTGCGAACGCTGGCTGTTACGTGACACGTGAAAGGCAATAAGTAACGAGTAATGCAGCGAATCCACGTAATAAGATAAGCCGTGAAATATGAGTACGCAGACGCCTGTATTGCATCCGGGACAGCATACGCACCTCATCAGGGAATCTTAACTTCCTAGATTGAAGTGAAGGAAGCAAGAAGATGCAATAGCTTTTAAAGGACATTGCACAACTAAAACATATGCTCGCATAAAAGATTGCCTATTTTTATAATACATACAATTATTTTACTATACCTGATTAATATTAATCCTTTCATATCCTTAAAAGTTTACCATTTTTATGTCGCAGTTTCCCTTATTAAGATCTCTCGCATCTCAAAGAGAAACTTCCACCTATCTGACACGCCTTCTCAAACCCGTTAGGAAATCCCGATACAAATTAACCGTTGCTAATGTCCTGTGCATCCGCCGCTTACATACAAGTGTGCATAATGATCAAGGTGCATGCTTAGATACATACGTACTCACTCGGATAAGTGCGTATTGCGCAGCAGCATCATTGGAGATTTTTCCCCCCTGTGAAAGTCGCCTTCCACGAGGCCTCGAGCCATTTAATAGCCATGGAATATCACGCGATCGAAGCATCCTTAACGAGACATCTCACGAACGTCGTTTGCACAGTGCCAATTGCCCACACAGCGAATAGAGGCCGTCGATGATCTTGTATTACACGTGATTCCTTGTCGAAATATTGGATAGTAATCCAATGTTCTGATCCATGTAAACAAAAGAAAGAATTGTTTTAATTTTTATACTTACAACAATACAGAATTGCGTACTATGTAGCTAATATTCATATATTCAAAATTGAGGTGGGTGGAATATTAAAATAGTATGAAATGAGATTTAACTCTTTGACTCTGAAATACGCATATACATATGCTCTTATACATTTATTATTACATAAAATTTGTCTAAAACGCATAGTAACTTTTCCTTGCGACTTTAAAAAGTGTGTCATGAAAGGGTTAAAGAGTCCTAGCCTCTAAAGTATCATGAATCAACGCAGTAACTAAACATACATTTAGAACGCATCAAGCTCTAGCAACATACTCAGTGTACTCTCACCTCCTACTTACGTGTTTCCATGCACGAAGGAATAAATAAAATCGGGCAGTTGCTGGAGAGCCGGAGAGAGGTATTGCGATCAAGAACGAAGAAAGAAGGAAAGCGCGCGGAATTGATGAGCGGGGCAAGCAGGGGGCAGCTGGCTACGAAGGATGAAACGAGAAGGTCGACTACGATTGGAGGAGGGCGGCGAGGGGAGCGAGCGGGATTGGTAGAGAGAGCGCAGGGAGTAGCAGGCGCGTAAAGCCGAGCACGCCGCGCGTGGCGTCTCAGTCGCAGGATCGCACGCGCACCGTGAACGCCGAGGCAGCTGAGAAAGCCGGCACGAACGTGTTCTCTTCTCTTGTGTCTCTCAACCAGTAAACCTGCTGCACACTTTCGCTCCGAGCCAAAGTGAGTAGTTGCGTGAGTGAATCCGATCCAAGCTGAGACCGCGCGCGCGCACCGATTGCCGTTACGAAGTTGGTGCAGACACGGGAATACAGCGTGTAGAGGTTAGGGACGCCAGTGCGGCAAGGAACGCCGCGCGCACACCCACTCGAGAGATAGACAGACAGACAGACGCACGCAGCCAGGCACAGGTGGTGGCTTTTTCCTACCTGACGATCCTCGCGTGTAACTTCCTCTGTGACTGACAGTTATGATCGCAAGAGTGGAAGCTAGCTGGACAGCAGGCGCCTAGTGCTCGAAGAGGTGACCAATAATCTCGGGGAAATCCTCACCGATCCGACCTTACTTCGGCTTGCTTACACCGGGAGGAAGAGGTCATGCCAGTGACGTAAGGTAACGGATCTCTTTGCGGATGTGCATTATTAAACACGTTGACTCCCATAAGAATACTTTGTCCAGTTTTATAGCTCTTGTTTGGGATATTTTGTTAACAAGTACGATTTGATTAAGTGCTTTAATATCCAAGTATACAATGCGATCTTTGTTGTATGCTTTATGATTGATATTAGGGGTTTTACCAATGATATAAATGATTCTGCATGCTCACTAACTGCCATGGCAGTTAACGTATTTTATATTTAAGCTTCTACATGAAATGCTCACAATCAATGTATTACTTGTAACGAGTGACACTCGCAATTGTTCTAACAGTGTTTTTATACCAGTATAATTTATTCTTGACGATTGGGGCGCCGATGTACTTGGTGCTCGGCACTGCCATCTTTTTTCCCATGCGCACGCAGACTGTTTTCCTTGATAGCAAGGGTTAGCTTCGGGTGCGAGGATATCGCGTGCAATGCTAGTGTTCTTTGTGTAGTTGGTGGTTAGTCGATCGACTGACGATGTCAGTGCTACCTGTTAGACTTAGTGATGGCTCCGAGCTAAGTGTTAAAACACATTTTCTTGAGGATACCTGCGATTTTGAATGTTTTCCTGGAGATCCTTTGTTCCCCTGGCCTTTGCTTTTCGCGCGCGTCGTCTTGGTAACCGTGCGACAACGCCTGTCCACGCAGCTTTCCAGTAGATACGTGTCTAGACCTGTTTTCCTATTGCAGATTGAAGTATCAATACTGTTACTGAAATATTTCATATTAATGCGTCTTTTAGTTTACGATGAACAACTAAAGTATAATCCATTTTTATTGGATTCGTTTAGCTTAATTATCACATCTGTTCATAATATATGACTACGAATTACGAATGAGTAAAATCGAATTGACAGATTAATTAATATTGCAATCATTCAATTGAAATTTCCAATAACTTTGAAAACTAATTTCCTCTATTATACGAATGCACCAATTAGCATACATTGTATCCAATTTCGAATCGGAATACATTTAATTTCAATCTCCCTGCAATACAAAGTGGCTAATGCATTCATTTAAGTGATCAAACCAGTCTTTAAAAACGGGTTTCGATTATATATCCGAAATACGATTGGAAATAATCGGAAAGGCGAACTCGCGCCGTCCGGTTTTCTGCGTATCGAGCGATTATCTATTCGCAAGGTCAAACAGCTGTTCCTCTCAGCTGTGGCTTAGGAGAAAAAGGTGGAGAGGTTCGAGCCAGTTTCTCGTCGAGCTCCTCTATTGGGCAGCGCGCGAGGGTATTGGTCCCATCACTAGTAACTCCACTTGCTTTCCCACGGTGTTCCCGCTCGGCCTCTGTAGAGATAGGTGCCGGAGATCGCGCGCGCGCTCGTGTGTATGTGTGTATATCCTCGAATACATACAAACGAGATAGAAGTATGAGAGTGTGCGTGGTCGGAGGGGAACGCTGCCGAATTATTGTTCCTTTTCGTGGGGGCTCCACGCTCGTACCTGCTGGAAACTCACGGCAGAGTTCTCCGCAGAGAGAGCAGTTCTCTTTGTATGCGTGAGAGAGCACAGCTTCACCTCTTCTCTCGTGCTGGGAGTTCTCTGCCGCACGCTCAAATAGGATTTCCCATAGAAAATAGTCAATGGCTCGCGGTAATGTTTGCAGGGCTTTTCAGTTGCTCGAACGACCGAGCCCCGGAAGTACCTCGTGCGCGCTGGGATCTTTCCCTCTCTGCGGTTGTGCATATTCAGTCGCTCGTAATCGTGGTTGGAAACTAACTTTTCGAAGAGTCTTAACTTTATTTTAATATCGATTTATTTCTTCTGTTTAGTTGTTTTAATGTTGACAGTATAATATCCGCGTTAGTCAATAATAAAATATTATAAAATATTATAATATAAGTTAAACAGTGTTTGCAGATATTACTGATGTTGATTTATTTAATAGATCACAGAAGAACATTTGAAATTTATATAACGAAAAAGAAATAATTCGGATCACGAAAAACAGACGTACATCATTTAATCTTGGACGCTCATAAAGTTCGCAGGTGAATTGAAAAGGGTTTCTATGCGGTGGACAGGGCTTAGAAAAAAAGGGCGGTTGCAAAGACATTATAATGAGCAGAACGTTCCCAACCATTTTACGTTTCCTTTATCTGGAGGCCCTCGAAACGACCCTCGTATCCTTCCGATGGCCTCACTTTGTGCTTGAGACTTTTGGTAAATTGCCCCTGGCGCACAATACATCCTCACCACTCGTTTTCTCTCTCTCTCTCTTTCCTCTTTGCCATGAAGAGAAAGAGGTTACGGAGACGACGTGGCCTTTTACCGGAATATTTTTTCCATGGTTGACCTCGGCCGAACGATAATGCGTCATTGACCCTGCGATTACAGGAGCGTTGAGTTAGTTACTAGTTAACCTTTATCTCACACGCTATACCGAAGCGCTGCACCGCGCGCTCGAGCGTGTGGGCTTTGGCCACGTATATTTACGTACTTAGTGAGTAACAGCTCAGCTGGCTTCCTGGACGATTTAAATGCCAGTTTAGCCGCCCTCAGAGCTACACTTCTCTAAGTTCTATAATTGGAATTACAATTGTTTCTCTAATCGTATTATATTCTTGACACGCTATGTTGTAATTTAATATAAAATTCGTAAATACTTTCGGGAAATTTTGAGACCTTTTTTTTAAATCAATTAATCATGATCGATGATAAATTAACCACTCGAACGGATACTTCTCCGATAAAACATCGATGATCGCATGTCAGTGTACTAGGAAATGAGTCACGACAGACTGATATACACACGAATAAGCAACCACTCGACATTCCCCAAAAATCGTACACAATTTTAATCAACAATCCACGCTTCAATAAATATTTACACACCGAATATTAAAACAGATCCTTGAAAGCATTGATGCTCGTTTCAACGAGACAACAAAAAAAAGAGAGGCGTACCCACTTTGAATTTTCGTTAATCCCGTTACCGTTAATCATTGGCTACTCTTGAAGCAATGAGGAGAGATCCCCATTGTCTGAGCTCTTGGGAGAGGCGGTGATGGAGCCCTGTCATTTGCCGGGCTTTCATTACATTGACATTAGTAAGATTGGCTCGGCGCCGAAACGCAACAACGCGTATATACCGTCGAAATGAGGTCGGAACGTAATATTCGTGGCAAGAGCCTGATGCATTACGCAATTCGCTCATGTTCATGCATGATCGGGAGAATATCATTACCGGGGGAGAGAGAAAGACCAACGGATAGGAGTGCGCTGGCATTGGAATAACACCATCATCGAGCAAAGCAAAAAGAGACAGAGTATGTGTGTGTGTGTGTGTATGTCGCATTGTGCTTGGCAGCGCGTCATTCGTATCGTATAGTTGGCCGAGCTGACTCGACAGAGAAAGAGAGAGAGAGAGAGAGAGAGGGAAAGGGAGAGAGGGTAAAGCATGGAAGGAGGAAGTCGGATTGCATGTTTCTCTGCGGCTTGCCGGCTATCGGGTGGCGCTGGTCAACGATACCCTTACGCAATCGATCAATTTTCGGCCGAACGCGTTAGCCACTTCGACCAGATCGTTACGTGAACGCAAACAGTAACCCCTCACATACATACACATAGAGAGAGACATACACACCGTCGATATACAAATCGAGAACAGGCGCGCAGACATTTCTGCAGCTGAAATCGCAAGAATATCTTGGCCCAAGTACGCGACGCCCGAGCGCAACGAATTCCCGTGTGTTTTTCAACCGGCTTACGAACGAACTTTCCTATGGCCTGGGCATTCACATGCAAAGAAGAAATGCTTGCTCCTTTCTTATCGAATAAGTCGAAGAAGAAGAGAAGAACGCCTGGCTTTGAGACGATATTCTAATGCCATGTAACTTCCCATCGAAACACCGCTGACTTAAATAGGCTTGTTGTTTCCCCATCGTATGAGTTATAATACTACTTCCGGGATGGCATAGTACGCGCACGGGTAATCAGACTGTGGAAACCTTGTTTCCCCGAGTTTCGCTGTCTAGTTTCCGGTGCGAACTCCCAGCAGAAACTTTCGCCGGCCATAAATGGGATGGGATCGAAGCGCAGAGAGTTTTTCGGTTGGCGTTGTGTCGAGCTCTCTCGAGTTTTGTAAAGGTCATGGTGAATCTTGTTGGTCATAGGATTTGTCGAGGTTCCTATCGGAACGAAACTATTAACCCATTTGCGTCATACGTGTACACTCGATTCGAGTGGTCACTGCTGGAACAAGTTCGTACGTGACAGTGGTTATGAAAGTTGTTCGAGTTACAATTGAAAGAATTGTAGTTATATTTTGTAGTTTTTTTATTTTTGATCTTTATTATTAACTAAAATTGTATTATATATATTCTCATTTTATTATGAGTATGTTGATTTATATTATAAAAATGCTTAAGTAGTGTAAGTGTGAAAAATTGCTCGACTCTTGGAAATGTTAAATTTGTACTTGAATTCAAGGAAATCAATCTTAAAGATCTAGCTGACTTTTTCCTCAATTCAGAAGCGTTCAAGTCATTGGAATCTAAATTCCTCTGTATTTCTCATTCTCGGCGCCAGAAAGTGAGTCAGATATCGATGAGGAAGCTCGTTCATGCTAGTAAAACGAAAAATAGGAGAAGGCGAGTTGGAAGGAAAAAGAGAGATAAAAGTTGCTCCCCCAGTTCCGTGCAGATTATGTTCGTCAGTGGACAAGCCTGTAGACGGAGATTGAGAGACATATATATCTGCATGGGAGGCGTGTGAGTCAACCTACTCTAAAAGCAACCTCTACCAGATAAACAGACTTACCGTTGACAACAGGATTCGGTTCTCCGCTTGTTACTTTTAAGTGCTTCCTTACTACTACTCAATAGATTTCCATTTCCTCTGACTTATCTTCGAAGCCTTCACTATTCTTTCCAATACATTCAACTACAAGCTTGTAAAAATCAGTTTTTTAATCTATTTAACAATATAATTGTTTTAGTATCAAGTTAACGTATCTCGCATATTTATGATAATTGTTACAGCTGATAAGATTGACATAAATAATTACTCTATTCAATACAGAATTTATTATAAGAAGGAATTAGAGAAACTACAAGATGAGTGTTCAAATAAAAGCGATAGTAGTTGGTATGTCGATGGTACGTGCGATAAGACCGCTGTGATTCATGCGGGCTTTAATTACTCTAGTCGAGTTGATTACCTCTTCCTCGACATTGCGATATTTCTGTGTGAGAGCGAGCCAAATGATTCTGTGTTATGTTTCTTCAGCACATAAATGCTTCAGACCAGAACACCAGATTACGCTGTAACTGAAATTGCAAAGATCGCTGATAAGTTAAATCAGGAAAATTGGGATATTAAGTTGCATTCAACAGCGTGGAAAGTGGAACACGCTAAGATTGCTTAGGATTCTAAACCACACACTCTGCCAATTGAGTTTTCTTCCTTTCGCTTTCTTGACACATGCTCGTAGACCACTTTTCCCACCGTGGTCGATTAAGAGGAGAGGAACGCTCTAGTATTTCGACCGTAGGTTTCATCCATCTCCCTGTTAGAGAGTTGGAGAGAAAAATCGTTGGCGATCGATCACCTGCTGAGATAAATGGCTCTCGATCGTTGCGCCGCATTCCCGGTCGGAGTGCTCCTTCTATCGAAGATCATTTTGTTGCGCTCGCGCTACCTCGTAGAGCGCGTTAACGCTTCATCCTAGTGTCTTTTGTGTCTCGGAGAGAGTGCTCTAAATGCTTTCCATCTCACCGAGTCCTTCTTCGCTATTACTCTAAATTCTAAATTGAATTCTTCGTTTTGTAATTATTTTATACTGCTTTTTTTTATAATTCACGTGTGATAATATCGCACGCTTCTATCACGCAATGCAGGAATTCTTGATAAATCGTTAACGAACCGAAGACATTGAGTTTCAAATGAGATAAATAAACATTATCATGGAAATTTAATACGATTCGAGTAAGATTCCAGGGAAATAAATGTTTCAACTAGACATTTTATAGTCGAATCGTTATACCTGACGACCAATGTCATTGAGCTTTGCAATCCCAGAAAGAGAGAGAGAGAGAGGGTTCAAGTGACCGACTATAAAATCTCTCATTCCGTGGCAACAAATCGTCTCTCGAAGGGGTCGTCGCTCTTGAGGCGAATGCAAATTACGAAGCACTACTTTTTCGCCGCTTGCGACGACGAGGGGAGAAGCCGCTTAGGAAGGAAACGGTGCGTGGTAATCGGCTTATTTAAATTTCAAAGTAATCCGTCTGCTTAATGAGCTTGCCGATGCTCAAGGAATCCCAGGACATTTCGCTTTTGGTCCTCTTCGCCGACATTGTCGCGCGACGACCACACCGGATTCTTATATTAATCTTGAAGCGCCTACGCCTTGGACAAAAGGCGCGCGCGCACTGTCTGACAGTTCATTTCCGGTGAAGAGTGGCCGTTTAGAGAGCCCCCACGAATATCACCGTTGACAAGCGGACGCGCATGAAATTGGCCTGGCTTTCCTAAACCCTTGAATCCTCAAAACCGCAACGACAGCAACGAATCCTGACGGGAACAGGTGCAAGATAAACGATGCCCTTCGCTAAAGGGAGATTATCGCAAGCATTCATCGATCAGATATTTTACTGTTACACGGACTAATACTAAGAGCAACGCAACAGCAGGCGACACTAACGGTAACAATAATGGTCCCAACGAGTGGCACACGTCGACTTTCTCGTACTATTTGCCCATCACCTTTGACAAACTGCCGAGTCTAATCCTGCCAGAATCACTTACCCTTAAATATATATATATATATATATATATATACGTCGAACCGTCTGTATTTACCGTAGCCGAAGCTCTCCCAGGATAACTGTTGGTGTACTAATTGCAATCCGGCAGTGAAAGTTCTCGTGACTCCGGCTTAACCCCTGACCTTATAACCAATGGAACTCTCAATGAAGTTGGTTTTTAAAGCGAGAAATAATTGATACGATTCACAAATAGAAAGTATACAAGACTTCTCTTTTAACTCTAATAACCAATCTATCGAATTTCTACCATCCGCGAATACAAAATAAATCAAGCTCTTTATAACCTGATAAAAATTTCGAATACAAAATCAGTAAATATACCAAAATTAATTCACTTGGCTTTGATTCGGTGATGATTCAACGTCAAGTGAACCACCAAAGAGCTTGTACATGTGTACACACTTCATCTCCATGCTCATTTCTGCTGGCGAGCCAAGATGAAGAAGGGCGGGGACGAGGTTATAGATGATACAGGTTGGATGAGCGCGGTACTCTTTGATATGGAAGGTTCTAATGGTCCTCCCGGAGGGGGCATTTTTATCGGGATGGGTGCACGTACGATCAAGGGATAGAACCTCCGAGAGTTCGGACAGGTAGTCTTTAAGTCCGCTCGTGCTCCAGAGATTCGGGCGATCGGTTTGCTTTGAGCTTAGCTACCCTATCCGCCAGGTTCGCTTCTTCCTTGTCCCCTCTCCTCTTTTACTCCTTCTCCTACTTGCACCAGGATCGCGTGACCACCTACCTGCTAACTTCAAATTACTTTCTCGGAAGGAGAGCTCCACTCCCAGCGATCGCCCTCCACGGTAATTTCGGCCCCTGGGACCGGGACTCTTCTCCTTTTCCCGCGCCCTCTTCCTCCCTTCTCTTCACTTCCCTCTCCGCCCTTCGAACAAAACTTGGCATCCATTGAACTCTCTCTACTCATCCAGATCATTCAGGATTTTCCATTGGAAAATTCCAGTTTTACATTTGAATCCTTTCGTTGGTAGTTGGAAAATGGCCTGCACTTTATATTTGATCGCTTTTTTTACTCGGTCAACTCCGCTGATGTATTATTCTGTCTACATGAATATTATGTGTGTCAGAGTTGTGTTATGGGAGTTGTTTTTGTTTTTACATTATCGCAGTTGGAGTTGGATGGAGTTTATTCTCGGGAAATGTTTAATAAGTTTTAGTCAGTGACGCGTGTCACGGCTGATTTTTTTTTTTTTTTTTTTTGTGAACAGTCGTACTCGCTGAGTGCTTTTTATCACAGTTATGTGTTAGTCCGACAAGTATGACAGGTGTCTAGTTTACAGGATGTTTCGAGAAGAACATTAACGTTAATGTATGTCAAAGATACAAAATTCTTTGAAAAGAAAAAATCTAAAACTGAACGAAACAAACAAGATGAAGTTAAATTCATTCTAATACAAAATTCGACAAATTCTCTTGAAAGTATACTTCCTCTTTCCATCATCTTCTTTAATGCATTCTTGGTTCCTCTCCAGGTGGTCCGCATAATCTTCCGTGGCAGGCATTGTTTGCGCACACACATGTACAAATTCTCGTAGCGTTAAATACCTCCTTGGAACAGCCTGTATACACACACACACCGTCGGAAGCAGAGGGCCTTTCGTCAGTCGAGTGATTTGCGTAGCGAGTCGATGTCGGAGTTAACGGTGCCGTAGAGACGCGCGCCAGTGGTCATAACGGGCGCGTATGAAGATTTATATGAATTGCCGGGAAGCTCCCATCAGCTATCCTTCGATATATGTTTGTATACACACAGACACACAGACACATGCACTCTCTCCACATGTATGAAATCAGTAATTGTAATGTATAGCCTCGGAATTCTGCATTTCCGTGCACTTGCCGAGATAACTCGAACGAGTTATCGCAACCACGAGACTGTTCTTACTAAGTTTTCTATTAGACAGAGTTTGCCAGTATGTGTATGTGTATGTGTGTGTGTGTGTGAATGTGTGTCGAGCGCAATTGGAATTCTCTGTAAATTTCAGCATCGACAGTCCGCTTCGAGTCCCAGATGTGTAATCCTTGTTCCATGTAACTTGGGTTCCATGCATTCTACTTCTTCCAATCCCTTCTTTCTCGCTCGCACGTGTTCGCCCTATCAAACTCTGCCGAATAGAAGACCATAAATATCGAAGTCGACGTCATAAATCCAGGACTCTCCAATCAGAGTTGCTCTCGAGACCCGTAACTTCGAACGTTCCAAACAGGCGTGTTACTTTCATTGGGCATCATCGAGTAGTAAATCACAGGCAGCGTGTGCGATTTCAATCGTCCAAAGGGAAAGATAGCGGTGAAGATCCTAAGGTCTACCGTTCGAAGTTGGAAGTAAGAACGAAAGCTCTATCGGATTTACAGTTGTCCCTTGATTTTTCTCTGTCATTTGTTTACCACGATCTTTGCAATATATATTTACCGTTACTAATTTTTGGAATTACCAAAAGATATCCTCTCAGCAGGTGTTCGCCTTTTATGATCTTTCATTCTTGGAAAGGTCGTTATTTTTTTTATTGCCCTCGTTTTAAAATAGATTGCTTCGGGTCAAGTTGCAGTAACTTTTGTGTGATTTATTCTCTTTCGTGTACGAATGTAATTTAAAGTGACACGTTTATCTCGGCTCGGTTTTAGAATTGCTGTTACTTTGCAAGTTTTTAGTTCGCGAGAGAGAGAGAGAGTTGCATGGACTAAACTAGTTGATTAAATAACAATTGGCGCCAGCTGTGAATGCAAGAAAGGAAGTCTCCCGTTGGTGAAAACGGGTCCTCGAGATGCGAGTGGAGAAAAAGAGGTGCGGGCGAACACAGCGGCAAATCGGATTCGTTGCGCAATCCGTTTCGGCCGGTGTGCGAAAGCATTCTGTTACGCGTTACCGATTCGACAGGAAGTAGCCGGTTGGAAAAATGACAGGGGAGAAGCAGAGCAGCCTTTGTATGTTACGCTTTCTTCCAGACGAGTTCTGGACCTTCTTATCTCCGGCAACTTTAACTTTTACCTTGGAAAAATCAGCCGAGACAAGATTTACTCTGCTCTAGTTGACTGTTGGGATTTCGACTTCTATTCTCGAACAATAACTATGCTTTTCCTTGATGGAAAACAGTCGTCCACTTGTCAGTAAAGAGAAAGCTTCATTGTTATTGAATGTGGTAATTGTGAATAATATTTGGCTATTTGGTGTAACAAAAATTGCACTATTCTAACATTTATAAATAGAAAAATAGGATTTAGAAACCTGTGCAATTTTTACTTGTATCATCAAGTTGTATCAATCACTGACTTTGTAATTGCCAATACTATTTGTGTGGTGTACAAAAAATTGCACTATTCTAACATTTATAAACAGAAAAATCCGATTTAGAAATCTATGCAATTTCAGCAATCTTCCCCTATCTTTTACAACCACAGGACCGGCTTTGCCTTCCTAATACCCCATAACTTTCAAAGTCATATTAGTCACTGGAGGGAAAACATTGAGGTATCACTGAACAGATTAAGCAAATTGCCAGCCATAAAGAAGGGGCACACAAGCCGCGAGGGTTCTGCCAGTCATAGAATACATAGTACTGTGTCGTCGAACTTCACAGCGAAGCGCGTTCTCATCCGCCGCTAAAAGTGTCGTCGGTAGCTGTAAACGGAGAGTTTTAGGACTGCGAGCTTTCCCGTGCGGACAAAGGGCAGAGGGCCCGGACGAGAGTCCCTCGCTATTTTGTAGCCCCATCGTTAGAACGTAACGATCGACGTTACTCACCTTTATGGACACTTAAGCGTACTAGTTCTGCAGCTCTCCCCACTCTTCCCCGTACTAACACTGCAGTTGCAGGACACTCGCTCGTTAAGGGCGCCGAACCTTTCCCTATTTTCCACTCGGTGGTTCGCCGGTGATCGGATGCTCTATCCTCTCTCACCGCTCTAGAGCGGATTAGCCTCTAAATTGCTGGAGAAAAGCGATCGCAAGAACACCAAGACGAAGCTAGAGCCGCCCATTACCATTAACGTTTGTCGGGCATCAACTATGTAAGTTGAGTAGTATGCTATACTCGCTTAGCTATACATGGATTGTAGGTTATGTTCGTCTATAGTATACATACTACATTTATGCTGACTCTTCTTCCACCGGAAGACAGGCATCACCGAGCGGTTCGTCCGTTCGCCTCTTAATTTTCTTGTCCGTCTGAAAGACTTCACTCTTTCTCCTCTCCTTTTTCTCTCTCTCTCTCTTTCTCTTTCTTTCTCTTTCTCTCTCTATGAACACGGAGCCAAGATTGAACGGGAATAATTGCGCCACCGTCATTAGGGATAATGTTAGAGTGCCTGACTAGAGCAGACTTCAATAGGAAATCTAATCTAAACTAAGACCACGGGAAGAAACGATGGTTTTAAAAAGTCTTGCTACTTTCAAAGTACTTTGCAGTTCCTGACCTGCAGATAGTAACAGCCGAAGATAGAGAAGTTCTTGCGGTTTATCTGGAAAGTACAGTTGTACGTATAAGAAACATGATTTAGAGAATAATTCAACCAAAACAATTGGAACGTTTTTTTTTTTACTTTACTTATAATAGTTTTTAAAATAATCGTCGTAACTTTTCGATTAACCCTAATCGTACCACGTGTTTTTATAACGAATCATGGGTATAATTAAAATGTTATTGTTTTTGTTTATAGTTCAAATTCATTTACGTATCCAAACAAGTTATATAATGTTGGAAATGCAATATGAAATAATAAACAAATTTAAATTCATGGTACAATTAATGCAGGTCGAGTCAAAATGTAGGGGCACGCGTGTCACGCACTTATGGGGCAGTAACACTGTAGAGGAGAGAAAAAGCAGAGGGAGAGAGTGAGTAAGTGTGTGAGGAGAGTAATGCACGAGAGCCGAGTGTTTAAAGAGCAATAGAACGAGAAAGCGTGAAGGCAACACTCCGTAACAAAGTGGCGAGAACACGCGCGCGCTCCAGCTCGCCAGGAAGCTATTAAATGAGATCTCTCAAGATGTCCCGCAGCACTCGTTACCTTCTTGCGCTACTTTATTTCTTGGACTTTTGCCGCACTCCATCTTTCATCATAGCACTTCGTCGGGAAATGAACATCGCCCGATCGATGTCGCCATTTATCGAATTCGGTAAATGAAACATATTGCAGGATGAATCGAGCGCATTCCCCCTTGTACACGCGTGATCCAGCTTTTTCTAGAGCGCGTGCTCGTTAAAGTGCAATCGCTAATTGCTGGAAATGGCCTCGCACGATCCCGTTCCCGTACGTGCTTCGTCGTCATGGTTATATGCCAGTGTTTCCCAAGCTTCTCTTGCACTGATACTTGGTAATATGATATTTTGTTAATAATAGTTTCATTAAGATAAATTGCAATTTTAAATTAGATTTATATTGAAGCAGTCATTTTTATGAGGAAAAATGTGTTTGTTTTATTGAGATTTCTGATGCTTTTAAGAGAAGCTTTTTAAAAATATCAGAGTATTGTTTGAAAGTAAAAAGATCTCTTCAAAATTAATTCTCTGGTAATACAGATAATAGTAATTATTAATGGGTGGATTTAATGATTCGCGAGACCTGCTTTGGGAATCACTGTTGGTATTTGTTTCTTCTCGTTACGTAAGTGCATGCCTTCCACGTGGAGCACGTTTTCGGTATTGCCGATTGCAATAGGATATTCGGTCATCTACATCCGATAATTAGTACTGCGCTCTGTATTACCTGTTATTTCGATTCTTACACAATCAACGCTTTCACGAGTGTCCGCGTTAGATATAACCAATTGCACTTTGTCAGTAAATGACAGAGTTGTCACTGTCGTCCATTAAATTAATCAACTTCGTACTTCATATTATCTTGCAATTCAAAAATCATTTCATCGAATCTTTGTAATATTAAATTCATCCAATTAGAATAACAATTACAAAATTCAAAAAACAAATCTTCGAATCTATTTACTTTCCCTTGTAATACAAAAATATTTCAATAAATCCCTCTCTTTAAATCCTCCAATTATACAAATGACTCATCATCATCCATCCTATCGCGGCAAGTTTTCACAGGATCAAAGTAACTCGAATCTAAACTCGTCCAATTAGCATAATGATTAGCGAATTTCGCGTGGCGGGAAACAGTGGATTCTGCCAGGGGCAGTCACGAGCAGTGAATAATCATGTTGTCAGTGAGGAGCTCTTGTTTCTCGGGGATGCTCGGCACAGGTGCATTACTCCGTTCTATTTGCGCCTTGCGTGTGTAGCTCCGGCGTACGTGTACATGTGCTCTCTTCACCGCTAGAGAGTATCGCCGAGGGAGAGATTTTCCAGCGTCGTTAGCCTCTACTTACGTCGAATGGAGGATCCTCCTAGCAGAGAAACCTACACAGAAATTCATTCTTCTGCCCTTAATGGAAAAGAACGAGCGGACTGCCGGATATCCGGTTCGCTTCTTCAGACACGTGACTTTAAAGTACAGGATCCAATAAAATAGTTGTCACAATCTGGAATTTTGGTAGCATGTACACCCGGTATGCAAGACTTTTTTTAGGGGGTTTTTAAAAATGTATACCGGGTGTATATGCTAGTAAATTTCATTTTGTGTGGCTAAACTTTTGTCAACGCCTGTCCCCAACACACACGTTATTTTTTTCTGTGATTCCAGATAAAATTAATAACGCGAGTGACCGATGAATTTTCCTTATGCTTACTCTGTTAAAAATATCAATTTAACAGTCGATTAGTCAACTAAAATTTTGTTAGTAGTTGTAAGACCTTATAAAGGATGTTCTATGAAAGTTGAAATAAAATCTTACGAAAATGACTTTACAAGATTTATCAACAAGCTGATAAGGCAATTCATGAAATCGTATTAGTCACTATGAATTAGGGGAAGTACCGATTGCACGCACTGACAAGCTTTAATTAGTCATTTTCTTTGATTCACACGTATCTCGGACAGACATTTATATCTTCGACGAGTCACCCGGGGATACTTATCTTTCCAAGAGGTCATGCGCTTGTATTACTAACGTTGACCTCTCCGCTGGGAAACTGTCTCCTAGGTCAGGTCGGATAAACCTCAGATAACTCTGCCTCCCGGAAACACTTCCGTTTCGATGCTCGTACCACTCGGAATTCCAAGTGACACTCTTGAATATACCTGCACGCTGTTGCCGTGATTTAACGAACGTACGATACATTTCTCATACAATTCACTCGTAAAAAGAAACAAAATGTTAACCCACCAAACGACAGTATCACAGCATCGAATATACATTATTTCACAAGTCCATACCACACATATTCACTCGATTACACGTATTCGATTGTTAATTAAATACCAGTTATATTCATTAGGCGTCAAAATACGTCAATTAAGCGCGTCAAATGGTGGTAGCAATTAGAACTGGCCTTTGTCTCACGTGGCACTTTCCGAGGGTAATTTCCACCCTCCACGCTTGGTGTTCTCCCTTTGTGCTGGACCTCGTGCTGTTTTAGCATGTGTCAGTGTGTCTGTGTGTACACGCGAGCCGTTGCACGAATGTATGGAACGTGTAGGAAAGCGCGCAATAATCAGAAAGGGATTGGAGCTTTAATGTCAGCGGAGCATTAGCGCGCCGAGCAATAACGAAACGTCCACTTTGCCCAGGATGGGATGCAATAGCAGCGCGCTCGACGAGTGGCGAACTTAAATGGCAACGCTATGCGTTACCAGCGATCGCGATATCAAATGAATTACAGTGCGCCCGCACCGAGTTTACCCTTTTTTTCCTTGACTCGCGCGGCTCATAGTCACGGAAAAGGTCGCCGATGAATTTAATGGCCCTCGCCCAGGGAAAATTGTGGCTCGCGCGCCCATTAGAGCTGCCAAGCTGGGATTGATATTTGCTATGTCGCATTTACACTTGATGTTTCAGGTCGATGATGGTTCATTAGGAGATAATCGTATTTCATACGAAAGTCTGTCAGTAACTTCTTTGTTTGAAATTACCAAGAATTCGGATATTCTAATCGATTAGTAATATTAATATCAAAGTTTCAAACACGAAATTCTAATGCATTTATATTAATCATTTTAGTAATAAAGAACTTGTACAATAATTCTTCAAATCGATTATATTTTTCATGATCGACTAAAGATTTAGTTTCGTAAAGTGCAAATTTTGATATGTAATCAGTGTTAAAATAAATCAGCGTACGGTGGGTTGTATTTCCCTTGGGGTTTCAAGTGGCGCGTCTCTCGAAACTAGATGTCAATGCGGATAGGGGGCTAGATCGATCACTCGGATTGATAGATGAAACATGGCCGCGCCCTGAAGTACCTTGATAGGAAGGATGGACATGACCTATTTTATGAGATCTAATGCGAGATGAAAGGGAGGCCGTCGGTGCTCTGAGGTTCGGCTACATGAAAGTGTTAAAGTAACCTGGTTGACCGATTGCACTCATCGATAATGACGCCGATCCTTTAAACCTTACGTAACTTTCCCATTTTCAAATATGTCCTTCATAAACTTTACTCTCTTTGTAATCCTTTCAAATGCACGAAGAAAAAAAATCCGCTTACTACTACCAAATATTATATTCCACCGGACTGTATTCCTGTAAAATTTTATCTCCAGCTGTAAGAACTTCTTTCCCACTATCTTATACTCTTTTCCTTCAGTTTCAATTGCTTTTCTTTCCCACGGCTTCCATAAAGGCGTACTTTTGAACGAAGAAACTTCTAAACGCGCGGAACTTGGTAGGAATAAAAAGGTAGCTACGTTTAATTTTGTAAAACGAGGAACGTTAGTGTGTTTTTCACATTAAAGGACAGTTACTGAACATTTCCCATTACTCATGCAATAGTGTCGCGTATGAAACGTTGAGAAGGTTAATCGAGTTGTGTGGTGCGGTGCGGTCGCTTTCGAAATTCCGCATTACCATCAATGACAGAAGAGAGGTGCGGTCGGTTGGTCGGTCGCGCATCTCTCAACTGGTTAGTTCCAAGTGCAAACGACGACCGAGTTCTCTTTTTCTCGAACCCGTTAGCCTACTGACTTCATTGGTAGTCGATTGTCAATCGTTACACGTAGGGTAAAAGCAGTCATCGCTACCGCTCGGAAGTGACACGACGCCCTCTTGTCTGTCGCGTCTTCTTGCAACGTGAACCAGCTGGATAGAGATTCCAGGACGAAAGCGCGCGCGAGCGTCTCTCTGTTAACTGTAAAAATATCGGGGACGTCCTAATCCGCCATGAAATCCGGCGCGTGCTCGCTTGTCCTTGGAGCACAGGTGCACGCCAGTTACGGTATACTGACAAACACGAATGGCAAAAGCCGCCTTGGAATCAAGAAAGAACCGTAGTAGATTTTGTGGGCCAACGGGACGCTCCTTGGTGGCGAAAGTCCTGAAACAGGACAGTCATTGAATAGTACAAAGATTGATTTCAATGGACGAAGTGTCCGTCTGTTTTTTTTTTCATTAATCACATGAAA
The DNA here is from genome assembly GCA_964023945.1 of Ectemnius cavifrons. NCBI lineage: Eukaryota > Metazoa > Arthropoda > Insecta > Hymenoptera > Crabronidae > Ectemnius > Ectemnius cavifrons. Next base: position 6,375,467 of record OZ030384.1, on the reverse strand, counting down.
ACATCGAATGAATTTAAGATAAATATTATGGGTTTCTTCTGACGCGTGGTTAAAAATATTGAAGGACACGTGTGCAGATTGATTTCAGTGAACGAATTGTCTGTCAATTATTTCAGAGTCGTATAAGAAATATCTTCTTTTTTCACCTTCGATTCCAATCAATTTCATTGATCATATGAAAACATATGTGGAAAATGAATTTAAATTTAATATTATGGAGTTTTTTCTAACGCGCGATTAAAAATATTCAACGACAAGCATGGAGAATAAAGAAACAAGCATATTTTATTTCAGTCAAGTGGCGAAAGTCTTTACCGTGAAGATTGATTTCAATGCACGCGGTGTGTTCGCCAGTTATTTAAGAGACGCCTTGCAAGAAAGTAGACTTTACACGTTTACACCCTCGTTTAGTTGGCCGCTTGGCGGTGTGAAGTCCGCTAATTCGACCATTATCACCAAGAACACGTGCGCCATATCGCTCGGCATACGTTTAAAAGGCTCGTACTTTTTCATGCCACCAACAGCAGCAACCATTTCCTTCCTTTGCCCTCCTCGACGTAACGCGATACCGGCGTGTGCGCTCGCGTAAACCTTATTAGCCGGTCTTCAAGTCCCACAGGTGCATATTCGAGCGTACTATTTACGGCTCGTCGCAGGACTTCCTACTAACAAGTTCCATTTTTACCCTCCAGCTACAACCACCCTTTTCTTTGAAACATTAGTCGATCCTAAAAAAAGAAACTCGACTGGAAGTTATTTAAACTTTTTATCATACTGTCAAAGTTACTTTATATTTTTTTAAATATTTTCTACGTTCTTTTTTACTTTAGACAGTTTTTATCTCGGTGACGACAAGTGCGAGGATATTTTACATAAAGAAGAAACAAGAAACGAAAGACAAGGTTCGTTAAAAGGTACTGTTTTATCAGTGGAATTCATGAAGAGCGAAAGAAAATATCGGGAAAAAATAGAGTAGAGAATCATCTGGAAAAGTGGAATTGGTGAATCAAGGGAGGCTGGACAGTTTCAGTGGATCAAGTTCTCGCTCGAATAGAATTCGTTTAGTGAAGTCTGGTGCGCCTGTTTCGTTCTGGATGGTGTGCGACGCCGAAATAGCCGCTCTGGTCCTTTGTGAGCCTGCGAAAGAAACACAAAGGCCAATGTAGACCATCTATACATGTCTGTGTATGTGTGTGTGTGTGTAGTAGCGGTCGGCAACGATCTACCTTTGTGCCTTTCTTTGCCGGATACGTATCTCGTCCCTTTCGCCCAGGATCGACTTTTTCTCTCTGCTCTCATTATTAGAGTCGACTCGCTTCGAGAACAGCTTTCTTGGCTTCCTCCTTGTTCGCGTCTTTCTCCCGGAGGCGGCGCCTATCGACGCCTATCGATCCATGATAATTTATTTGCCTATCATAACTCCCGTCGGCAATTTCGATCGACCTTCCAGCTATTCTCGTCTGTTTGCTCTTTTCTATGAAGAGAATTTCCTGTCTTTTCTCGCTACCCCTTCGTTTCAATTTCTCGTTGACAGGATAGCGATATCTCTATCGAGTAGTGTGCGTGCGAGATTGCTGATGTAACGTCTGATGGCAGATATCCTGAACTGATTTCTACCTCGACTACTACAATTCATTTATTTTCCTTCTCTACCCCTTTTTTTCCCCCTTTCTATTTCCCCTTTTCCCTTGAACTGAGAGAATGTTTCTGATTGTTATACTTGTGGGATATATTATTTGTGAAAACTCAACCGGAAGGGGCGAACTCCTAATTGCCAGTGGCAGAGTGTTTGTCTTAATCGTTGTCGAGTTTCGTTGGTGATTGGTGATTTTAATCGATTTAATTACGAATTCAGCTACAACGTAGCGATATGGAAAACGAGAGCGAGGTGAATATGGATTATGGAGATTGAAGGAATCGTTTCATTTCCATTGTGAAAAATATTCCATCCCTGTTACTATTATACAATATTGTATAAAATCGCTTTATTCTCGATTCGAGGGAGCTTTTCTAGTCGATTTCTATTAAATTGTGTTCACCAAGGGAAATTCTATTAAATTTACTACTGAAACTCACTGAGAATTAGTTGTAAAGCATTGGCCCACTTTCGCGAGGGTTTCGCCGTAGCATCATCGTGGTGTGCGATGCGCCAATCGATTACAGGGTATCTAAGTGTGTGGGTAACCTAATATTAGTGAGTTACATGGTAATAACAAGCGAACGTCGAAGCGAGGTTCGTTCGCTGCTGAGATTTAACGACGTGTGACCCTGCACGTAAAACTAATCGACCTGAGTCTCCTGTGATCAAATGACTTCGCCCATGGAGAAGTATACGTGATTCTCAGTAAACGGTACCTTCAAAATGATCCTCTTTGATTAGCGACAGTTAATGCTTGTAATACCAAGCATTTCATAAATTCTCTTATTACTAAGAATTTGAGTTCTTTCGTGGAAAGTAAGAAATTCTGAATTCTAATTAATAATGATTTTAAAAACTAATATGTAATCAATGAAATATTATGTAACTCTGTAATTATAGTTTGCAATTTACACACATTTCTAATTAATTGTAAAAAACGAATGTTCGTACCAAGAAATATTTTGATAGAACAATTATTTTTAACGAATAACAATTTAAGATTTACACTGCTAGGATATGCTGGTTGGCAAATCTCGAGGCATTCTACAGTCACGGCAGTTTACTCTGTGTTTCAGGCCTATATCGTAAATATGTGGCATTGTTCGCGCTGGCTCGGCCACTTGGAGCCGGTTTTTCCGGGGAACTAATTAAACCAGGACAGTTGCCATTATTTTCGCTAGCTGAAATTCCGCCGCTTAATGGTCGAGCGGGTTTTCGAGCGGCGGACATTCGTCGGTAAAGGGTGATAAATCCTGGGATAGATAAGAAAAGGCAGTACTTGGCCAGCAGTGCCAATTCCGTAATGCAATTTGCTAGCCCGGTGGCTGCCACTGTCAAACATAAGTCTTGGCAGACTGTCAGATTTTGATTCGAAGCGACGAGGCCAACCAAACGAATCTCCTCTTTTCTAAGTAAATAAACGAGAGCTTTGGAAAATTACTCTTTAGCGTTGTCCAAACAGGATGCTCGCTAGAGAACTCGAGAATCGCGGCTTGCTATCAGTTCTATTTACTTTAGGAAAAAGCAGCAGCGTTGTCGGGCTCGGCACTCGGTAAACTTCACTTTACTCTTCAAGATTCCTCTTCCTTGGCTTCTTAGCAGCAGTGAAAATAGAGAGTGCTTCGAGCCTCGAGAGGATCCTAATCTAAAAAGTTAATCCTCACGGAGGACTCCCTTTTTCCTGCCCCCAATTTCCTCTCGCTTGACAATTTCATCCAATTGAGCCACTCTACTTTTCACGGATGTAAACGAGCATGTTTTTCTTTTAAAAGTTAAGCCAACCACTCGTTAAATATATCTCCGCAGTCAATTAACAACCATCTAATACGAATTCCAATAAATTACCAAATCTCACCTAGTCAAAATAATTAAAACCATTACTACTAATAACAACAGACATCTACTTTTCCATAGAAGCTTTTTCATGCTTTTCGCGAACATGCACCTTCCAAAGATAACGAGGCAGGCAAAAAGACCTAAAAGGTATCATTCGTTACTGGACAAAAGTGAGAACAAGCCAGAGCGAGGCGTAAGTGACGCTGCAGTCACTCCGAGTAATGACTGACGCGGGAAAGGCGATGTGCTCTTCCTTTTTTGCAGCGAGTGAGAAAGGAAACGAGAGAGAGAGAGAGATGCGGGTCATCTCGCTCAGTGGAAATTAGAAGGGAACTCTAATGGAGTGAACGACCACGATCCGAGTGCTGCTGCTGCTGCTGTTGTTGCGATCGAATCCACCAGCAGGAAGTCAATTTTTATCGTCGTCCTTCCACGCCTTATTTTTCCCATCGCTATTTTCTTTACGCACTAATTGTTCGCAGCGCGACAATCTACCAACATACATATATTTCATCGCACGCGTGTATATGTGTTGTCGCACATATGTTGAGGTGGCTTTCCTTTTTATTTCCAACGGGCGACACACTTGCCGCTCGCCGCGCGCTTTCACTGTACCAAGGAATTGTGCCTTTTACAGGCGCGTGTGTGTGTGTGTGTGTGTCACGTGTGCGTGCACCGGTAAAATACTAGCGGGATATTTGCCTTCCGTGTATCCGCGGACCAAGAGAGTCATCAGGATATGATGCTGCTGTTGGGTGTTCATCTCTCGCGTGGTAGTGCACTCAGAGATATTAAAAAATCGAGGGAAGAATGTGTTACCAGAGACAAGCTGGTTAAAGGTACTAAGCGAAAATAGCACGTATTCCTCTTGTTTATTAATGAAGGTCCTTTGAGATAGCGCGTACCTCATTCGTGTAAGCTTGAAAAATCCAGGATGTACGGGAGAGAAAGAAAAAAATAACTAAACTCGCGTAATGCATAATTTACGCACATATTTCCCCTTTGGAAAAAGTCATGTATTTTTCATGGGATTTTTAACTCGGCTATGTAATATTTCTTTATGCATCAAATGTCAGGATTTCCATGTTTAATGAATCAGAATCAGAATTTCATAGATTAATAGAAGTGTATAAATGAGTGGCAATCAAATGGTTATAAATTTTAATCTCTCGTTTATCGATAATCGCTACTACTCCTTTCTCTCGTCGCTTTTTCCCTAGGCGTTTCGTTGCATCGCCTCCAGCAGTGTCTAATGATTTTTGAGACTTTCACTCCAATTGTTTCCGGCAATTCTCACCTTATTTCCCTAGAATGCCAGCTGAATAATACCCAGGCTCGAAACCAAGCGAACGTTTTCACCTGGTAATGATCTTATCGTTCGGCGTTCCGCTCGGGCCGTGTAATATCGGCACGTTGTTCCGCTCTCGGCTTCGTGCATAACAAAAGCACACACACACACACATACACACATACATGAATCGAGGGACAAAAATCATCGTCTTTCCTTTCGCCCGATCAGAGTTCTCACGAACGCTATTATTTCGTTCTGGTCTCGTCCAAGAATTCTCCGAGAGTTCCAAGTCTCTCCGAAAGAGTACTTTATTCATTCACGCCTCTCTAAGAGCAGTATTTCTCGTTTATAAATTTACGAACCCCCAGCGAGTACCTCTTATTATTTATCCGGGCGCATAAATCAACGGGCAATAAATCGCGGCGCACTTTCGCAAGTGAGTATCGCGGTGCACGCCGGGAATGCTGACGGCGTTTATTTCGCAATTTAGTTAACACGTTCCCAAGCGACGACGACGACTACGACGTCTCTCCGGTTCTGTGTCCCGTTTACGGGAGTGGAAGGCTTGGCATTAGAGCGGTTCGCTAGAGTTCTCTCATATATGTTTGTATCTGTCTGTGTGTGTGTGTGTGTCGTTGTTAGTTCTCTCTATCGATCAGTTAATGTTCTTTGGTGGTGTTCTCTCTTAGTGTCCTTTCGCAAGGATCCGCTTGTGCTCTACCAGCATCCGATAGCTCTCACTCGCTCGTAGCACATCACCTGCTCTAAGGGCGGCTCGCTCGACCTCACCATTCTCGCCAACAGCGAACAAGGCCGACCACTTTGCACCGCGTGCGTGCAACTTTTACTCATTTTCTGCGCACCTACGTTTCACTCGACAGTAACAGCAGAGTGTCCTGTTTTGTTGTTGTGTGCCTTGCTCTTTCCTGCCACACTAACACGAGAAGCGAGAAGCATTAATCACCAGACACACCATTGAGATAGATAGACACAGTTTCAAAGACACTCGGACCCAACAACCGATAAGTGATTTTCTTTCCTTGGCAGGCTTGGACACCTTTTCATGCAGATCGACGTACATGTGCTTGTATAACTTTATTGCCACTGGTCGGGAAAAGTACGAGTTGATAGTAAAGTAAAGGGCAGTTGGCTCTGTGAAAGTTGCTGTTCTGATTCTCGTACTTTGTAGTTACAAAATCAACATATTGTCTGTTGAAATTCTTTATCTTTGATAAGAAATATTCTCTCAGAAATTATAAATTGCACAAATAAATAAATATCAGTTCTACAATTTCCTTGGTATAATAATAAGGAAATTTAATAATAATCGTGTTAAGATAAGTCTATTAGTTCGATCACAATACAAAGTGTTCCTTATTCGCGATCATCTTTCCAAAAGAAATTCCTTAGATAATATTCAGGGTTTTTCAATGAAACAATCAATAAACAAATATACCAAACTGATGTCAAGAGAGTAAGAGACAATGGCCGCTTATATTTCAAGGGGTGCATTAGATGGGAGAAGTGGTGGGTTGGAAGTAAGTTAACAGTTTGAGTGACGCGAACTTGGCTGCCAGATGATTTCAGCATTGTTCCGGGGGTGGGCGCGCTTTGGGTGGTTGGATGCTCGTGCTCGATAGTGCCGATCCATCATCCTCCATTCCGGCAATAATTGGCCCCCTTTCCCCGGCCTGATGGATGCACCGATCGATTAAGTATTTCAGTCGAAATGTCACGTAGCTCGGCAGCGTTAATGAAATTCGTCTGCTCCTCTTGCCGCCGCAATTCGAGCACTCTTCCTCTCTCTCTCTCTGGTACATTCATATACATACTAACACAGAGACACACACATACTTGATTTCTCTCTGTCTTAGAATACATCGATGAAGAAGGGTGTTGAAAGCAGGCTTCTCTCGAAGCCTCTTTGCTACGTTGGGTTGTGGTTACCCTGGCATTTCTCTCCACTCTTAATTAATTATTGTCGCTTCTCTAGCAAGCAATTTCTCTAAGAGGCATCCACCCTCGTTTTATTCCTTTTCCTTCCACAAACCTAGTTCGATCAGCTGTGGTGATACCTTCTCGCTGATACTTTTTTCGGCCCCGCCAACTTTTTCGCCCCCTCCTTTTACTTTTGGCACTTGAAAAGCACACAGAAAAGAGCCACCCCTCGCTTATTGAAGTGGTCCTTCGGCAGGAAAGTTTCTCGGCCGAGTTTTGAGCCTGTTGTCTTGAAACTTGATGGCGCACTCGCTCGAGAAGAGGCTCCCAGGTGTTACTTGAGATTTTCCTTTCTTTTTCGAAGTTTAGATCTTCTCGTACGGACGATTCCTCGAGATTGAAATGGTCGAGTGGAAATCTTGGTGGACTGTAAGTTCTTAGTATTGTCGAAGTATGAATTAATGTTCGTGAAGTTTCTAGTTGTTTAAGTTGTCGACAATATTCTTTTCTAGTTTTTAAGGAAGATTACTTTATTTTTAATGGGTTAAACATTTATTTTCGTTTCACAAATAACATAACACTATGTTGAAATATTATTAAGTTGAAGAAATACAATTTTATTCAATTTGACAGGTTTGAAAAATCGAATCCTTGATACACAAAGTTCTCAATGAAGAACTGAATAATTCATGAACAATTGCATGACATTGACGGCTTATCGCTTCAACTTCCCTTGATTAATTAACCCTTTATTATTCATGCCGAGTGAATGGAATTGGTGGCGGGAAAGATTGACGCGTTTTTCTCAGCGTGAGAAGCGCGCTGTTACGCAATTCTCGTTGTCCGGGCATCTTCCACTGTCTCTGCGTCAATGGATGGTCTTCAATAAGGGAGAGCACAATAGCTCCAACCGCAGTCGAATAATTGCCGGCGAATTACGTTGAGTGCACTTTAGCGATACTCACTCGTGCGTGTATAACACAATTCGGATTTACGTAGAAGCGCACAAGTGTCTCTTGCTGAGCATATGTTTCTCGAGCTTCTGCTGACGACTGCAATTTCCGTCCTCCAACTTCCCGTAAACGCTTGTTTCAGACAACTTGCCCTAGTAATTTCAGTATTTGATTTACCCATTGACTGGAAACGTCAGGGTCTCCTAACAGTTTTAATTGTCTTTGTTAGTCAATTTTGATTCCACTAATAATTAAACGAAATAATATATTAACTCTTAATGATTAATTACTGCAATTCAATAAACCAGTACTTTTGATTTTAATTTCAGTTATTTATTCAATAATCTAATTGATTGTATTTTGATACGCGTACAATGGAACACAGATTTCATAAGAGTACTCCTCACTGATGCAATCAAGCTCGATCGATTAGCGATCGTTCTATTCTACTTGCTTTCTCTCGATCAGCCATAAATCAACTTCGCATGATGCATCTCTCGCAATCGACGTTCCATTGCAAAACTCACCGGCGAGCGATAAAAATCGAATAATTGAAATACCACGCGGTAGTATCACTGTTTCATCGGCAAGTCACGTCGAAGTATCAATACGAGTTCCATGTGAGTACCAATTGGTAGTCGAAAGCACGCGTCGACATTCGATCCCCAAATAGCATCCAGTTGCGTGATAATATTAGCACTTTATTCGGAAGTTCCTGCAACACATACACACGCATACATTTGTCTTATTTGTCCAAAGCAATGTTTAACAAGATACGAAGTTGCTAAATATTCCTAATACTATGTCAATGTTTTATTTAAATTAATATTGAGACATTGATGAGTATTTCAGGATTAACCGAATGAATTTTGTATCAAATCTTTAATGATTAAAACCACGACGAATAAAGTGTTCAAATACTCGATTTATCGCACTTCTTTCATCTCGTTCGCCATGCAAATCTTTGACCCGTTACGTTCCTACTGGTGTGTCTCGAAGATAAATTAAGAATTGCGTAAGAAGAGACACCAAGTGTGTCTATGTTTGTGTGGTGTGCTGACATGATGAAAAGGATAATAAATCGCTAGAATTAATTAGCATTCGCAGTGAGTTGGACACAAAGGTAAAGGAGATCGCGGAGACAAGGAACGAGTTATATTTTACTCGAAGGATAACTCGAATCGTTTAAACCGCATTTCTTTTTCTAAGTTCCTCCAGTGAAAAAAGTATACTTGGCTACTATTTTTCTCCCGTTGATTGGGAGTCTCGGTGTGTCTTTCTTCTGTGTTTATTCCGGGAGTCTGCTTTGGCAGAACACTTGGCAACGGCACATCGCTCCACTGAAAGAGAAAGTATGAGCAGACGCGAGTCGAGTGCATCATCGGGCCTTTGAAACACGAAGAGAGAAGGGAGAGAGCATTTCACACGAAGTAGATTTCTCGATGGTACTCCGGAGCCACGGATAATTAGGTGTTTCTGGTGACGAGTATCCAATTTGCTGGTAAGCTTCACTTTCGGCTCTCCCGGTTTATTCTGCGACACTTTCCTCTGCTAATCGTGCAATTGTCACTGTGTGAAAGTGGTCGAGTTTTAACTGGCTGAAAAATCTAATAGGACGCAATTCATCACTTTCCATCGTGTCAATTCGCATCGGAGATCAACACAAATATCTCCAAACGAAAATCATCATCTTTAAAATTATCTCTTTAACCAACATTTTCTATACAAATCTCCAAATTATTTCCAACTTATAAAAAGCTAACTTCACACGCAATCGACTATCACCAAACATAATCGTCGAAGATTTAACCTTAAAGAGTCAAGCTTGAAATATAAGAGTTGGAAAGCCGAAATAAATCCAGATTCAATTGTACCTGCCGATGGAATCGCGCCAGTTGAAACCAGCGGACTAACTCAGCGAGCGACAGGTGATACAAATGAAGTGGCGTATCGATCGGAGCATCCGATCGCCGCGTGGCGTAAACCGAGCTGCAGATAAGCAGCGGGACTATCCGATGTCAGATACGGGCCAGCAATTCGGACTAACCTACCGCAAGCAGTAGCTTCCAGATTGATTTCGTTGTACACAGATATTTATTTCCATTGTACACACGCATACACACACATCAGCATAGATTTATTATCGCATCGCTTACGCAACAAGTTGAACAAGTATACTGATAAGTATGTTGATTGGCAGACACTTGAATAATTTAAAAAATTCAACAGTTGTGGGATTCTGAAAGTAAGTTAATACTGATGAGTATGTTGATTAGCAGACACTTGAATAGTTTTAAAAACTCAACAGTTGTTGGATTCTGAAAGTAGAATATACTGATGAGTATGTTGATTAGCAGACACTTGAATAATTTAAAAAATTCAACAGTTGTGGGATTCTGAAAGTAGAATATACTGATGAGTATGTTGATTAGCAGACACTTGAATAATTGTAAAGACTCAATAATTGTGGGATTCTGAAAGTAAGTTAATACAGCTTCGTTTAAGATACACAATTATTTCTCTCATGAATTTGATGTATTGCAAAACTGACAGATTCTATCATTTTTTTTCCTTTATAATTGGATCTTTCTCAGTTACTGACAGATTTTATTTTACCCTAAAATGGCAGGTTTACTGTCATTTAAAGGGGAATATTGGCTTCTCGACTTGACGGACGTAATTGCGATTGGTGCTTTCGACTGACAGGGGAACTTACTTGGCATGATAGACTCAGTTATTATAAGAATGCTATAATAGCTTTCGCATTTCTGTCTTTCGTTCCAAGGTAATTCGATATTTCTCTCCTTCAATTCGTCTCAGAGAACGATTGGCATAACATTTCTCCAATTCTATCTCACCACTGCCATAATTACCGATTTTTCATATTACAAATCATACGGTTCACTATCTACGAAGAACAGGCAGAACTTTCAGCTTGAATGAACGGATACGTGTCGTGCAAACGTAATTGCGATTGGTCCTTTTGACTGGGATAGATGGATTTGCCTGGGCTTTGTCAGTACCTGCTCAATAAAAGCGGATATATAGCAGTGGATAATAATTTGACGATGACATCGCTTTTCTCGTTCGATGAAATAACCGTTTGTGGGACGCGCGGTGGTGGTAAGCATTGTCCGCGGTCGAACAGTAGTTAGTCTCGACTCGATCGGCAAACACAAATACGCGTGTACAATGCAGACATGGAACGAACGACGATATTCGGTGGTACAAAGGCTTGCTGAATCGAAGTTAAAACAGTAAACCGGTGGCTATCGGACATCAGAGTCAGAGAAATTGGAATGACTAGCTCGGTTCAGTCTGCTATCTACCTTCGGGATTAATTGCTACCATGCAAAATGAGCACTGGCATTCTCCCTTGTTGTAATAACGTGTTTTTACCAGCCACTCCGCTCTACCTTTGCTTGACCCCGTTTAATTAACGTTGTTGGAAATTCTCTTGTATTCCCTGTTTCCACGCTCTTGTTAACACTTTTTTTTTAACATTCCTTCTACTATTGTTAATGTACAAAAGTCATTTCTCCTTTTCTTTACTAGAAAACTATATCAGAATCATAATTTATTATACAAGAAATTCCTTCGACATCCCAAACACATTTTTCTCGCACTCTGATTTACATGAACATCGAATATATTTCCACGCTCTTGTTAACACTTTTTTTTTTAACATTCCTTCTACTATTGTTAATGTACAAAAGTCATTTCTCCTTTTCTTTACTAGAAAACTATATCAGAATCATAATTTATTATACAAGAAATTCCTTCGACATCCCAAACACATTTTTCTCGCACTCTGATTTACATGAGTATCGAATATGCATTGGTTTTGGCACATATCGACGAATCGACAAGCATTCGATTTCCGGGCCAACGAACCAAGGAGAGAGAGAGAAAGAGAGAGATTCGCAGCGAAGAGGGGAAACGAACAGCAGGAAATATCCGGGAATATTTGCCGGCTGATTAAGCAATACAGAGAGATGTGGAAAGCGATTTGCAACGCGCCATGAAACTGTTTTCCATCCACACCTGATTAAATGCTAACACAGAAAGAATTGGAGAAAAACCTTTTGTTCTGCGCATACACATATATATTTCATAACACAGACACATATGTGTGTAGACGAATAGTATTGTAAGTGGAAAAACAGGGCAGGGCAACAAGAGCGAAAGAGGTCGAGTACTGGCGTAAACAAGAAAATGCACATGAGAGTGAAAAGCAATGGCTAAGGGAAAACGGGGCCAGTGAAAACAGGATGAAAAGGGGCGCCAGGACTTCCCACGAGTGAAAGGAAAAGTTGGAGCACACAGGACACACCTATTGTCTAACCTTTGTCTATACTGTTTTCACGGTGAGCTTGTTAACAAACACCAAGTTCCCCAAGCTTTCCTATATTCCCTTCGCAACTCTCAATGTAATACATAAACGTATGTGTGTGTGTGTGTAAGTGTTCAAAAGCTTCGAAACGTTCGCTTTGTTTTCATCGGGTGGGTGTCACAGCGGGAATCCTGGCGCTTCTCCAAAAATTCCCAGGACCGCTTTCCAAACAGTGATTCACTCTGTGAGAGAGACATAAAAAAAAATGAATTCCCCAACGGCACTCGACGGTGCGATTCAAACGAGCCGGCGGAAATTCCGGCGTCGGTGACCCGGCATGGAAAAAGTGTTCGCCCGCTGACCTCGACGCAGTCAGCTGGTATAATACGATTCTTCAAATAAATGTCAGCCCTCTAATTAAACCTTACCCGCGGCTCTTTCAAATTTCCCGAGAGCATGTACAATTTCTTGCCGACATATTTTCAACTCTCGTCGAAAGGCCATTGCTTGGCTTCGGCATAGCACTGCTTTCAATTAGAACGAAGAGTTTCCACGAGAACTTTAATTACCTCAGCGGCGTACATTGTCGAGGAAGCCGGCGGCGTTCTAGAAATTTCTAAAACTTAATAATAATAAAAAAAATATATATATATATATATATATATATATAAACTCCAAGCTAGCTTACTTTCGCGAATCACAAGTAGTATATTAACAGAAGTATTCACAAGAAGGTCAACGACAGTAAAGAATTCTCCCGAATTCGCTCGGCTTCAAGGTCTTCCCGTTCCAATTACATTTCAGATGGAGAAAGCTTTTTGTGAGACTTGTATTCAAACATCTCTTTATTATTATTTTTTCTTTTTGCTTTACAGAAGCATTGTGCCAACGGAACGAGAGTGCGGCGCTGCTATCAAAGTGAGAGCGAGGGAATAAGCGAGCACAGGAAAAGGGGTAGTGCTGCTGCTGCTGCTGTTGCTGGCCATTCTGCTGATTGGCCGGAGGGTGGAAAGGAGAAGGGCACATCCCTCTTGTTGGTTGAGGAAGTAACAGGAACCTACTCGGAAATGGGTGAGAGACGAGGGCCGAAAGCTTTGGAGCTCTGGTGCAGGAGAATCACCGAAGGCTATCCTGGTGTTAACGTGCAGAACATGACCACCTCCTGGCGCGATGGTCTTGCTTTCTGCGCGATGATTCATCATTTCCGGCCTGACCTTATGTGAGTATCCAATAAGTATGTAATAAGGGCGCACAGTTAGCTACCACCAACTGAGAAACAACCCGGTTGGCTTTACTAGCCTTGAGATTTATCTCTCTCTTTCTCTGCTATTCAAGAGTATCAAGGATCCAGGCAATCCGCACCATTCTCCCAATTTATCGTAGAGTTTTAGGTGAAAGCATTCCTCGCTTCTTGTCGGCTTCAAGATGGCAATGCCCTCCGGGCGCGGATGCATTCTACTTGATCCGGGAAAGTAACGAGAAACTTAGGGCGAATTCTCCTCGACGATCCTTTCGTTCTTATCTATCCGGTAACCTCGAGGGTTACTTCCACGCTCGATTTCCATTTGTGGTATCTCACCAACTTTTCTCTTTACGTTCCTTTCGATGATATGTTGAATATTAAGAGTCTTTTTTATTGATTCGGTGGAGATAATTTCAGTCATGATTTTTTAGATATTGTAAATTAATGATTTAATAGATTTGTTTTAATTATCCAATTTTAATTGGTTTAATAGTAGAATCTCAAGCGTGCCTTTGTACGCTCGATTTCCACTTGCAGTATAATCGAGAGTCTTCTTTATTGATGATCAGTGATTACTAATTTCAATCATATTTTCCCAAATATAATGTAATGATTTAATAATTTTCTCTTAATTGTCCAACTTTGATTTAATATCAAAACCATCGCAATAATACTTTCCTCTCGACTTTTATCATCTCAGCAACCACAAGCGTACCTTTGCACGCTCGATTTCCAGTCGCAGCATCCGCAACACTATTCTCCTTGGGGTTCTTTCGAAGTCGAAGATCGAGTGTCGTCCTTATTGATGATCAGTGGCGCATGTCTCTCGGGTAGTGCACCTTTCTTGACGCGCGGCCGCCGATGCTCTCTTTTTCTCTCTCTCTCTCTCTTTGCCCTTCCCGAGAAAAGATCTCTTATCTGTTGACTGGCTGCATCCGCAGCGACTGCTCGCTCGATCTTTCTCGCTCTCGGTCTTGATTGAATTTGTATCGGTGGCAGGCTTTAACGGCAACCCAGCTCGATTATCGGCCGTAACGGAGCTTATTTATAGATCGCTTTCCTACCATCGAACCCCTTCTCCAGATGGAATTCAGCTTGCGAGTGCGTCCGAGCGAGTGCAAGCAATTACATGCTGACACGTCGATTACTCGGTCCTCTTAGTTCGTACTTTCCACTCCAACCTTCATCTTCAGATATTTGTTTTTAATTTTCTTCAGATATTTTCCTTTATTCGCCTTGGAATTCTCACGCTAAGTTATTGTTCTTTTAAGAATCTTGATTATCGATAACAATGTATCGGAGAGATTAATTAAGAAGTTAATCGAAGTTTTCGGAAATAGAGAATTGGACGATTAAGGCGATTCATTAATGCTTCTTGATACGAATGAATTGTATTGCTGAGTGGGAACTGAATTGGTGGTCCATTGGGGATGCTGTGGAGATCTTTTGTAGGCCTCTGTGTGTGGTATCCGGATTGGGACGGCCCGCAGCATGATGATTCATCACTTTCGACTCGATCTCATGTGCCTGTGCAGCAACGACCCTGACTACTGACTCCTCCCAAGGAGTCAGTAGAAGAAGTCGACTTGTTGGCAGCCGACATTCGTACAGTTCATGTGCTTTGTTTCTATTAAGATTTTATTCTTAGAATACCAAACTTTGGATCGTCAATTCTTTGTTATTATCGATTGAAATTTATACAGAATGGTAATTGATATTCAGTGCGCCTTTCTTCCAAATTTCAACTTGTTTGTTTGTATAGTTTTCGAGTAATCAATGTCCAAAGATTCTTATGCATTAAAAATGCAATAATAAAGTTTATGGCTTAAAAATATATGATACAATAATGACACGTGAAGAAAACACGTTTCATACGATAACTATAACATTTACTAACAATCAGGCTGAATTTCAAAAGCTTCGTCTGACCGAAGTTTCCTATTCAAAAATTGGTTTAATTTTAGTTATATAATTAACTATTCTACTTATTATAATACAGGAATCACAATTCTATCTAAACTTAGAAAGATCTCCCACCTTTCATACCATTATATTGCTAACCATTTCTAGTAGTCGTTTCATTTATACGATCAAATGACGCGTGAAATTGCTACGAGCAATGTTTCCTCCTTGCTTAGATGCCCACAGCGAACATCTTGCCTTTTTTCCCCCCCACTGAATGTACAAGCAAGCGAATACAATCGATAGTAGTAGCTAAGATAATGATTCGGGAAATGGTAGTGGTGGTTCAATGTCTCCCTCGTCGGCTATTACCATTGTGCGAGGGTAATTTCAATTTTTCCTCGACTAGCATTGAGCACAGCTACCGCGCTCTGTACTTTCTTGGTAAGCGGCAGTGATTTCCCTTGGAGTGCCGCCAGCCCGGTCATTAGAATCGAATTACAGGAGGAATCAGCGCGAATCCACGCTGACCGAAACTCTCCGTTGATCGGCCGAGCCAAGCAATACCACAAATGATTGTATCAGGTTTTTCCCTTGTATCGGAAATGTACCGGTGCATTCGATACTCTTTGGTATATTCCCTGCTTTCTTGGAATCGATGAATTAACGGATATGATCGTGGAAAGTCGAACGACGCGAACATTAAGTATGTCGAGAATTATTTATTATTTGTTAAAATTAATCGATGAAACAATTGTTCATTGTAATTCAAGTTTTAATTGAGATAGAATGATTTGATATATGATAAATTGTGTAAGAAAAAGTCTATTTATAAATCAATGAGAATATACTTGATCAATTTGATCGCCCGGGCGATTTAAGGAAATCCGACGTGGTACATCTGCCTTTTTTTGGCAACGGTGCGATCTCTCGAGCTCCTCTCGGCTGTGTGTCAGTGGTCGGTCAGTGACATTCGGCGTAAACGTAGCCGACCCTAGTGTCATTAGAACGATTGTTTTCTCTGTGCTTTCTCTCTTTCTCGCATTGGCAGAGCTCCGATTTAGTCTCCGTCGTTCAGTGGCCCTTGGCATCGTCTCAAATTCTCTTCGTTACAAAGCCACACTCCTGCGAGTTAAGTAACAGAATGGCATTCGGGGCGAATGACTTTAACAGCTGCGTCTCTCCAATCAAGACTGAACTTTCTTCGCCTTAATTGTCAATCAAACTGTCTGCCAGGGTTTCTTTACAATCGAGGAATTACTATTCAATTGTTATTAAATTAAATTTATTACTTAAAATTCATATATGCCAGGGTTTCTTTTAGAATCGATCGACAGCTTCAAGTCGAATATGAATTACTGTTCGATTATTATTAAATTACATTATATTACTCAAAATTCATATATGCCAGGATTTTTTACGGCTTAAAATCGAAGACAAATTATTATAAAATTAATCAAATATCTCTCCCGAAACAGAGTGATATAATTCCTTCAAATTAGTACGTGTCAGCCAGCTTTTTCTTACGCTCGATTAATTATTAAAATCGATATCGAATGACTAAGGTCACCCTTCCGCCGCTAAGTATCGACGTTGACAAATAGCTGGCGGCCGTAATCGTCAAGTTACTTATGACTTACTTATTACGAGTTAACAACGAGCGAGCGCAAGCTCGTTCAGGTGACAAGCGAAGAGAGTTTTACGTGTAGAATCGCCGGAGCGCTACGGAGGCCGAGCGATGCAAAGTGAAGAGTAATGTCTGTTGATCGGGAGATTTATTTCCGCTCAATTATTCATGAAGAGCGTCCGATGCCGGCCTGCGTCGCCGTCGTCTTCCCTTGGCAGCCAGCCAAACTCCTTCGTAGTTCTTCTCAGCACCGGGAAAGTATTCATAATTGCCGCTGAGAAGTAATTGCTCGACATGCGGCTACGAAAGGTGAACACGTTTCGATGTGTTTAGAAATTAGAGAAAGAAGAAAAGTTTAGAATTTTATTCTTGACTGGAAAGATATTGATCGATGCTTAAATTGATTTTCCAACGCTGAGAAATTCGTTTTATGATGAATCGGAATAAAAGAATCATTGTTATAATTGAAAAATATATTATTACAGTATGGAATTTTTCATTGTGGAATTACACATTGTGCTTAGGTCCTCTTATTTATTTACTTATACATATACTTACTATATACTTATAATAGACTTAGATCTAAGTACTTCGATACTTAGGTACTAGCTCTTCAATATTTACAATACAAACTGTTTAATATCTATCAAAGTGTATCAAAATTAATTCAAGCTTCCCAATAACTTTCCAATTACAAACCCAATAAAACCACTAAGCTACCACAAATACTTTCATTTATCTCTCAGACAATAAACAAAAGGAATAATCAAGAATAAACACTTCTCGATTCTCCAGTTCTCTCTCGAAGATGCGAGGTGACCGTCGACCAAGTCAGGGCGTGGCCTTTCCTTACGGCGGTGCTCTGATTTAGCAGTGGTGGCACAGTTGGTTTAAATAGCTGCGCGCCTCGTAATTAATCTCTAGGAGGCAAGTAATCCCAGCGAGGTTCGCCTCGCCTCAGATAGATCCAGGATAAGAGGCTTTTCCTGCGCGTCAACTCATCCCGGCGACAGTTTCGCCGCTGTAGTTCGTGCGAGCGGTGAGAAACTGGTTTGCAAACCTTACCCTTTCCCTTCGCGCGCTCTCTCTCTTGAGAGAGCGAGAGAGAAGCTCCTTGCAAAAAGAAGCAGTGGGTGATGAAAAAATAGCGAGTGCAAAGGAAAGAAAAGGACGTAAATGCCCTGCGAACATACAGGCTGATCCACTTTTCATTGATTCGATAATTCATGATATTGATTATTGAAATTGATTTCAGACGGATGATATTTTGTGTATTAATAATCATTTTATAGTTTAATCTTTCATTATTTTAGAAAATAAATATTGCGTTAGCTCTAAAAATCTAGGCTGTATATTATTAGGGGAACGTAAAAGTAATGTCGTTTCTGTTATTTGAATTTAATGCTAGAAAACGACATTACTTTCCAGGCCCCTTAATATATTTAAAACAAGCAGGAGAAACAGACAAATCGTCTTTATTTTATATATATTATTATACATGTAATATAATGGAAAAAAATCTAACAAATAAGTCAGATGAGACAATACCAATTCAAAGTCAAGCGAATCAGACTGTAGACTTGGTAGAGGAAGGAAATAAGTATGGTGCGAGTATGGTTGCTGTAATTCGCAGGTCGAGGACCGCATATGTGTGTGCCGGTGACTCTCGGCTCGTTAGTCATTCGAGATCTATGTCGGATCTAACGCCAGTACATACCGACGGCGTTAGTTAGCTTGCTCCGCCGGTGGATTTATGTTACAGATCGCTATCGTCGCCCCGGCGTCCCTGCTAAACTCGAGCGCGGACAATTATTAATTTAGACGGCCGTCCACTTCGCCGAGGCGCACCAGACGCCCGAGCCGTTCTCCATTTGTCCCCCGCTTGATTATCGTGCGCACCCCGGCCATATTGGATTACACTTTTTGTTGGCTCAGTGCGCGCAACACACTGGTTCTCTGCTTCGTTACTAATTTCCAGATTCGATCTTGAACGCTTGTGCTTGTCTCGATTGACATCGAAGGATGTTTTTTTGTTGTTGTTTTTTTTCGTAGGTCTGGTTGGGGAAATATAAAAGTGAGGAAACAGTTGGAATAGATAAGACTAGACTATTATGATTTATTGGGTTTGGTAAATGATCGATTAAAGTTTTAAAGTTGAAGATCTTAGATAGGATTTATTCTATATGGAGTATTTTATTTGTGAATTTTATTCGAATAATACTTGTGATTTATTGAGATTTGACGAATGATAAATCAAGATTTTATAGTCGAGAACCTCGGTTGAGATTTGTTCTCTGTTGACCCTCTGATTCACAAATCATCGGAATAGTAGACTTTTCGACTTAACCCCTAGTAAAGGTGTGTGAGGTTTTCCAGCAGTAAAAGAGAAGCTTTCAAAAGCAGAGTTTCGGGTAGAATGAGTTGGGCATGACTCGAACGTAAGGTTTCCCAGGGACTTTTTTCCACCGACCCTTCACAACTTACCCCAAGCTTTGAAATATACTAGCAATGCGGTTCGACTAGGAAGGCACGTAGAAATTCACCAATTCTCTCACTGGCAGTTTTCTTCGATTTCTTGCCAGGCTTGATTAATGGTTGTCTAGGCACTTGCAAAAACTCGTAATGGCTCTATTGTTCGTGCCAGTCATTCTTCCGAGCCTCTCGCAAACTCGAAGTTCGAGTCCCTGACGAGCCTCTGTCACCGCTCTCTGACTTTCTTTCGTCGACGTCGCTGCTGATAAGTCAGCGAGAGAATTTTTTCTCTACACTTCGTCCCCATGGAATCTCTGCTAGTCTTTCTTTCTGTCTCGACAGAGCGACGATTATCCAGACAGATCTCTGACACAGTTCTTTTGGACAGTTAAATCAAAAGTAAATTTGTAGATTTAGCTGTGAAATTCTTTGAATGTAATACAACATTGTAATAAATAATTCAGTTCTTGTATAAATTAGTATCGCAGAAGAAAGTATACAGCATTTATTACAATGTATACAATTACTTTCTGACTTCTCGCAATACCAAAAAGAAAGAAACAAACAAACCAAATAAATCTGTGACACAGTTCTTTTGAACAGTTAACAAAAGGAAAATTTGTTGATCTTCCCATGAAACTCTTCGAACGTAATACGGCTATTGTACAAATTGTATAAATTACTAACAGCTTTAAAACAAGAAACAAACAAACCAGACAGATTTGCGACTCTGTCAGGTCACATCTGGCTCGGTGAAACTGGCCGCGGTCACTTAGAGATTAAACCGCAATTAGATATCAGCTTTTTGCCGATGGCCAAGTATTCCATGGTGTTGTACCAGTCTTTACTGATTGTAGAGCAGTCGCCCTGATTAGAGATTCAGGGCGAGCGTGCTCTAAAAGTTCCTACTCAGCAGGTCGAATGCATTTTCACTAGCACCGGTGCTTTCTCGGACTTAACTCGTCTCGTTACGTATTTACTCGAGTGCGAATCCATTCAGCTTGCTTTTTATGGACTGAAGTGCTCGTTCGATCGAGTCAAGTCTATGTATAGTGCGCCGGATAGAGCAAAGCAGTTCATACTGTTATCCTGTAAAAGGAATCTTTGAAAAATCCTTGGAATAACGTTTCGAGTACTTCTTATTCGCGTCATTTAAATTTAACCTTTTAATTACCTTCCCGGGTGTGTAAAGTGAAACATGAGAATAATTAGGGAATCGTTTGAATTTTGGCTCATTCGTAAAGCGTTGATTAAATATTGTCTAACTTCGCAAAAGGATGAGTATTTATATATTTACCTGTTTACAGTTAAAGAGGAGAGAATGCAAATAGAAATAAATCCAACAAATAACAGCTCTCTCGATACTATTTCGTACTAAGTTTCACCGTGGCAAAAGGTCTTATGCGATTCGGGTGAGATGTTCACTTCGATTGGCCATCCCCTCTTGGAACACCTGTCTACCGGTTTCACTTTCACCCGGGTGCTTCTCCGATGATCGTCAAGATATATTCTCACGTCTTCGCGTGAGCTCTTTTCTCTCCTGGCTTCCGGGACTCGTTTTCCATCCTCGGCAGAAAGTAGACCTTTAAATTTCAACTGGCTTCCTACATTTCCATAAACTTGTCTCTAACATCCAACACAGACTTTGAAGCACCAACAGAGTAGAGCCTTTTTCGTATGTCGGATGGTAAAAGCACGTATGCACTCTTGCCGTTTGGATCTACTTAGCCGCGCGTGCAACAAGTTGATCTAGAAAAGTGGCAACAGTCCGGCGAAGCACAAGTTGAAGGAGGAAGAGAGTCGTCCCGAGGCAAGTCTATTCGCTTGCTCGGCACTCGTACAATGGGGCGAAATTGAAGCGTGTCAGAATTGGCTTTCGAACTGGGTCGCCTCGTACTTCTCCTACTAACCCTTCTACAACGTGGCTGCGCGCCGTTCTCCCTCGAAAAGTGGGCGTAGCGAAACTTCAAGTTGAAGGAGACGAACTGCAGGAGAAAGAGTGGTGTGCTACTGGAAAGAGAAAGAGAGAGAAAGTTGGCCGACACGAAAAGCGAGCGCATACAGAAATGTATGATGGAAAGATATGTTGAAAAGTAGATTTACTTTAAATGAGTTTTCGAACGGGAGATTTTTGTTTAGAAATATTGATAAATAGAAATTTTCGATTAAATAGAGTTCGATTACGTTTAATTATTAATAGAAACGAAATGTGATGCTCGAAACGTGTTATGGATAATTGCACATGTATGAGTTGCGCATGACCCATTGTCGAGGACGCGAATTTTGCGCATTAACACCGCAGTCTGCTAATAAATTCAATTGTTTAATCTCAAGTAATGTACAAGTTAAACTTGAAAACGACTGCATCGATTTTAATGCCATTTGTTCCGTTCTATACAGTTGTGATGCTGTACACAATAAAATATTGCAATATTTTCCCCTTATACAGAGTATTCTAAAACTAATTACAAAATACGCATTTTATAATACAGCTCATCTAACGCAACGGTCATTGTAACAATACAAAAATTCCAGATTTACATTTCTATTTTTAACAAGACCGAAAGAAACAATTGTTTGATACATTTAATATTAAAAATCGTTATAATACAAATGAAACTAAATCTATTCATTAAATTAACCTAAAAAATTAATATCGTAAGAGGAAGTAAAGTGAAGAGACAAAAGAAAGAAAGGAAGGGAAGAGCTTGCTGCAGACGAAAGAGAATGGAGAGAGGTGTGCGAGGTGGGTGTGGTCCAGTGTGACGCCTGACTCACCACGACGCTGTTCTATACAAGCGCAGCTGACTTTCGTCGCAGACAAGCGGTCGCTCTTTTACGACGCCAACTCAGAGAGCCGGTTGCGCGTCGTATCTGTCTGTCAGGAATTACCCGTTCGACATATTCCTTGACTTGCTGCTGCGCGTCGACAGCGCGGCGACACCGCAGAAACTCAATATCACGGAAGGCACGAGCGCGCACACCACCCGGCAATACTGAAATGCCAGCTGCCGCTGTTCCATTTCCTCCTTGTTGTCATTTGCACCGGCCAAAACCGCTCGTGGTTTTTAACCCTACCTTCGGAGAGAGAAAAAAAAGGGCCTCGCTAATTTTCCTGGCGAAAGTCAGATGATAAATAAAGTGGGACACACACACACTTTCCCGTCGATCGATGAAAATAGAGCGAGAGAGACAGAAATCGTTGAGGTTCTACAATTTCGACTTTCCTTTCACCGCTTTTTATTTCATTCGACACTCTTCCAATAGGAAAATAAGATGTTTAACATCCTGGAGATAGTATTTAACTGGTATGTCATTGCTGATCGTTGTCAATGATTTCACCTGTTCTTGCTAGTTACTGACTGTCACGGATCTGAACGGATTCGTACTGTCGATGTTAATGGAATACTAGGATACAGCATTGTTGTACTGTTCTTAAAGATTTTATATAGAAACTTTCTTATTATTCGATTTACATGATTGAATTCAAGTTTTTAAGATTTGTGGTTACGAAAGGGAGGTCGAAATGTTTAGAGAATAATTTTCTTTCGAGTCTAGAAGTGATTTCACTCGTCTAAATTATTTATTCTACATATTACAAAACAGAAGATTGAAAAGTTCAATCTTAAAAGTAAAGGGTTGTTTTTATTATGATAGTTTTCAAAGAGATAACAAGAGTAATACGAATTTGAAAGAGTGCTTCCATGGCAAAAGAGTTAAACAGCCATCGACAGGAAGTTGACAACAAAGGTGATCTTACGCGTTGCTGCATTCCTTCGCCGTTCGTTCTCCCTGAACTTTAAAGGAGATAGACTTTATTGGAGATTAGTTACGGGCCGAGATGAAACGAGGAGGCTCGCGCATCGCCGCGTTAACGGCCAATCTTCGTGACACGGTTTTACAGCTGGCAAGATGAGGTGTCGAGCGAAACTCGATATTGTTTCGCTCCTCAGTCTTTTTTACCATCGGCGAGCTAAACGTTTCCACGGTGGAAAAAGAGTCGACGTGACTATCGTTCGAGAATAGAAATAAGTGCTATAATGGCACACCGTCTTTATATCGTCATTACAACACTTTTCTCTTAATTAATTTCAGACCTGCGTTATCAATCATTAAAGAAACTTTAGTATTATTGAACTTTGTTTCGAAGTTCGAAAACGCGTTTAATTATTCCCATATAAAAGCTATAATAGAACATCGGCACTGTTTCGTCATTACGACACTTTCCTCTTAACTAATTTCAACCTTGTATTACCAATAATCATTAAACTTTGGTATCATTGAACCTTGTTTCGAAGTTCAAAAACACGTTTAATTATTCCCACACAATATAGAGTTCCATTCCAATTGATGAATTGTGAGCTTTCTCCATTCTCTCGGACAGATGTTTGCACGATACAATGAAAGTTCGATCAAAGTGACAGGCGAAGCGCGCCATGTTAAAACAAGCATAGAAATCCTCGAGAGAGGCTTATAACAACGACTCATCAATGAGGGATTCTCGATCAAAAACGTATCAGTGGTCATTAAAACGCTCGATGGAGCGCGAAATCCTAATGGAAATAATCGGCCGTGACAAACGGCTGGGTTTAGCAGGATCCAATTAGAATTCTGTTTGGATTGTGATTCGCTAAAGAATCTCATTAATCTTTTGCCATCGGCGAAATCAAAATGATCACTCTCGTTCGTGTTTAGTACGACCCAAAATTCACGGAACACTTACGCGCTTTTCGATTGATCCTCTTCCGATATTATTCGCGCGTGTGCGTGCACGAAACACGATGTGAAATCGGCGATGGAAACCGTGCGAGAATCTCGAGTGCGTGCTAGATTTATTGGGAGAATTTTATCGGCAAATATCCGCCCAGTATTTCGACCTAGAATCTGTCGAGTGCGCGACGGAAGAGTAATAAGCGGGCGGCGGCACAGCGCGCGCGTTTCTGCATATCGATTTACGGAAAAGTGGAGCGCACTCCGCTTGCGGATTGGAAGGGGCCAAGCCAGGACGAGAGGACCCAGTTCGACAGTGTAACATCTCTCGAATCATTCATGCGCTAGAAATTAATGAAGGTGGTGGTTCGTCTTAAAATTCGCATCTTGACTTACCAAATATTACATTCGTCTTCGAAATATCAGTGCAGTACGACTTTTCCATGCTAGGATTAACAGGTGATTCACTGTAATTCTTAATTAGTCGCCTTAATTTCTAATTAAGTGGTTCGTCTTAAAATTCGCATCTTGACTTATCAAATATTACATTCGTCTTCGAAATATCAGTGCAGTACGACTTTTCCATGCTAGGATTAACAGATTATTCACTGTAATTCTTAATTAGTCGCCTTAATTTCTAATTAAGTGGTTCGTCTTAAAATTCGCATCTTGACTTATCAAATATTACATTCATCTTCCAAATATCAGTGCAGTACGACTTTTCCATGCTGGGATTAACAAGTTATTCACTGTAATTCTTAATTAGTCGCCTTAATTCTTAATTAAGTCCTTAATTGTTCCAAGGTTCGCATTTATCTTCCAAATACCCATGTAATCCGGTGTTTCGACGTTAGTATCGACGAAACGAACAGAAAAGTACTTGGCTGGTTGTTCACTGCAATTCTTAATTAGTCGCTTTAATCCTTAATTAAATCCTTCTTAATTCACTCTTAAGATTCGCACTCAGATCACGTGAAACTCTTCTTCCAAATGCCAATGCAATCCGCCCGAAATGGTCTAATGTTTCGCAGCTAGCATCAATGAAAGGAGCGGAATAGTACTTGCCAAGTTACTCAGCGCAATTCTTAATTAGCCGCTTTAATTCTTAATTAGGCAATGCCAAGTTGGCTGTGACGCAAGTTCCTGCTTATCCGCAGGAAACCGGTAAGGTCCTGCACGGAGAGCCAAAGATAGGCGTGACCGAAGGCTTCAGCTCGTAGCCAAACATGGGTAGCATTTAGTGTCTTGCTCATAAGTGGACTCAGGATATACGCGCACGAATAATGTATATTTCAAAGAACAATGGAAAATATTCATCATACACATCAGGCCAATTTAGCAATCATAAAACTATCAACTAATCAATATTTAATATTTAATTTCTTCTTTAAATTACAAATTTTAACACATATCTTGATGAATATATATGTAAAGTATATTCATATATGTAACATTCACAAGTAATCGATTTTATTATCGAATAAAGTTATTCGTTCCGTTTGTTCCACAAGTTTTGAGAAATTTATACGCTAAAGATTTCGACTCCAGAAGATTTTCCATATATTTCACATAGAAGACATATTTTAAACTCAAGTTCTCAAGTGAAAATCAATGATAAATCACTGAAAGTTCCCATTTACATAAAGACCGGCGATCAGCTCGGAAGTCTGAATCACTGAGCCGATAACGCAGTGCACATTAACATGTTTTACTGACTACGCGCATAATCCATCGTAGTGCGCGGGGGTAAAAAGGAAGTGTCGTCTCACGCGAGTGGGCACACGTTTTCCCGATCGAGCTATCGATTAGTTGTATTTCCATTGGGAAAAGGCAGAGAATTCGATCGTCTAAAATACTGTAAAAGGATAGTCTTCGATATAAGAGTTAAAAGCAAAGTGTTGGTTACTTGGTTTATACTCGGAGAAGGTGCGAGTACTGATTTGCATGATTCGAAGTTAGCTAGTCAGTGGGACTGCCTACTTGGAGACAGTCGACCTTGAACGCCGCTCGCCGGTTGCTTTTTGTTCCAGTGACTTCAATAGCTTGAACAAGGACGACGTATACGGAAACAACGAGTTGGCTTTCCGTACCGCCGAGCAGCATCTCGGCATCCCTGCGCTCCTCGATGCCGAGGACATGGCCTCCTGCTCGGTGCCCGATCGATTGTCCATTCTCACTTACCTCTCTCAGTTCTATCAAACTTTCGTCGGTAAGTATTCTTTTCATATATTATGTTTTTTGTATTTTTTTTTATTAACCCTTTGATTACTGTGAAATCAAATTATAATGCATTTTTAGAACGCCAATAGTAGCCAAAGGGTTAATCTCTTCTTGTTTATTGTATATATAAAGCAAAGTCGATTTTTTGATTTTCATGCGGTTTATTCTGAAGTGTAATGTAAAATTATAGGCTATTTATTATCACGATAGCAAATGTAGACAAGCTTGCTTGAATCCCTGTCAAAGAACCTAAAAGAAAAATATAATTTTTCATTATTTAAATAACGAAAGTATTATAAACATTATATATTATTGAACAGTCTCGTTGAAACAGCTTCCGTTCATAGTTGCTCGAGCTTCAACCCTCGCCGATCAAAATAATTTCCTCTTCCTCACTGTTCGCCCTTCCAGCACACCCTCTGTGCTTTCGGGTTCCACCGCAATCCCGGATACAAGCCGCGGTTCCCTTTGTTTCATTATTTCTCAAGCGAGGCTGACAAAGGATGCGAGGAGTGAGGACGTAGAGCGACAGAAAGCAGCAAAGCCTGTTTCGTGTCAGAAGGGGGGGGATAAAGAGCCGCTTTACATCCGGGGAATTACATAATCCTGGCAAGTCAGGATCTCGCTTTGACGGGCGAACTCACACTCGCCTGAGCATTTCAATCGCAAACTCATGTTTAATCGTCCTGGAGCACCGGAAAGTGTGAATCAGGTAGCTTTGCGAAAGCAGCTTCTACTATTTGTGGCACGTGTAGCCGCAAGCATGTTGCAAGAATTGTATTAAATTCAAATAGACAAGTCCAGTGGAAATCATATACTATTTTATACTCTTGTACTACTGTTATATATTCAATGCTTATTGTTTATATCTTTAATCTCTTTTTATAAGATATTAATATTCGATGGAATCTCAAACTCACACTCGCTCGAGCATTTCAATCTCAAACTAATGTTTAATCGTCCTAGAACAACGGAAAGTGTGAATCAGGTAGCTTAGCGAAAGCAGCTTCTACTATTTGTGGCACTCGTAGTCCCAAGCATATTGCACGAATTGTATTAAATGCAAATAGACAAGTCCAGTGCAAATCATATACTACTTTATACTCAATGCTTATTTGTTAACGTTTAAACTCTTGCTGTACTTTGACGAGTCAGACATTGTTGCATTATTTTTTGGATATTTTAGGGATTGACTATTGCAACTATTCTTGACTATCACTCTGATCTGTTTTTTTTCCATTTCATCGAACTAAATAGTACAGCAAGGGGTTAATCATCCTAGAGCACCGGAAAGTGTGAATCAAGTAGACTTGCGAAAGCAGCTTCTACGATTCATGGCACTTATAGCCGCAGGCATATTGCAAAAGTGATACTAAGTGCAAATAGACAAGTCCGGTGCAGCAACTCTGTTGTGATTTGATGTCAACTTTTTCTCTCTTCTCGCCTTTCTCTATCTTTCTTGCTAAGGGAGTTACGTCTGGTTGACGCGCTTGCGAAATCTCTTCTACTGAGACATGAGAGCGCTGGCAATTAAAGCGCACCGCAGAATTAAGGAAGCCATTATCGCAGGTTTGGTACGTGGAATTCCATGAGATCTATATATATATATGTGCCTCCCTTTCGCAATGGAGAGCCAATCGAGGCCGAAGGCACAGAATACACTGATTAATTGGTATCGCGAGAGTTTCGAAACCCTGGTCGAATGAAAGTTCCTTCCTTAATTGCGAATTGTAAAAAGTCCATTCTGGGAAGAAGAGAATATTAAAGAGTAGAGCTGGAATGAAAGAAAAAAAAGAAGGGTGCCCCTGAGTGTCGAGTGCATTCTGAGCGCACGTGCTTCTTCCCCTTGTACGAGGTCTGACCTGAATTCGAGCCTTTTTTGGCCGGAGACACGCGCACCCAACCAGAGGCTCAGTTTCCGCTGGAATTCAGGTAGCTTGCTTTTGTTCCTACTGCCTTATATCGATCATTCGTAACCATTCTACCCGAAACCTCCGTCTCATGTTCTATCTGTGTAAAGATCTTCGCAAAGCATCGACTGACCCTTCTCTTGACACTTGACACCAACGTTCCTCTGACAAGACGGCATCAAATAGCTTAGAAATCTTTGGTTCACTTTTCGCATCTGAAACCCTGCTTTTTAATAGCGTTCTGTGACATAAGACGGACTTATCGATAAGTGGAAGTGGACATAGTTCTCTCAGAACTCGAATAGCAGTAGTTGCAATCGCATGGTTCAATGAGATTCTGAATATTTTATAGATTTCGAGCGATACACCGAGAGACTCTAGAGACCTTTTTATTATTCATTTCCGGTGTGCATGCATATGACTGATTTATCCCAGTTTGAATGGTAGTATCTCTTCCTGAACTTGCACATGTTAAGCGTGCGACTCGAAACAAATGAGAAGTAGTAGTAACGTGGGTAGTGCGTTGGAGAGTTCGGAACTAAAGTCGATCGATCTAAGTAATGTTTGAAACGTCTCACCATGAGTTAGTATCTTCTAGTTTCATTGTCTTCTTAATGAATCAAATGGCTTCCTTTTTCTCGATAAGTTCTTTCATTGATTTCTCTTATTCGATGCAATTGATCTTTTTATTTCATTAAAAATTCAATGAACTATCGTTTAAAGAGACTGATTAATTCTTATATAATAATAAACATTTATCATACTAATAAAAAAAAGTTGTCTCGTGGCAGAGTTTTAAAGGATTTGTTTTTCGCCGGTGAACAAGCCGGGCATTTCTTGAACCACAGCCAGCCCTTAACTCGTAGGCTCATTACGACTAAGACTCACCTTTTTGCCCTTTCGACCATTCTTTCTCCAGCTGTGCGCGTATTTGCTAAACAAGTCCCGAGGGAGGCTTTGCCAGGTGGAAGGGGAATAAATTAGCGCGCGCCAAGGAGCTCTTTTTTTTTCACGGCCCTTGGAATATAAAGAATAGCAGCAAACAGGCTAAGATCGTTGGAGGCTGCAAAGATCGTTTGAGCTTCTCTTCGTAGCTCGGTGAACTCGTCTGAATAATAAATCCGACACTCCAAGGAATCTTAATAAGTAGCTTGGTTCTGCCGAGTGTTTTCGGTGCGCCTAATTGCCAAGATTGCCACAGGGTGACTTTTAAAATTTGAGCAGCCACTTGTTGAGGCAGCTTGCCAATCGTTCTCCTTCCATTATAACTTCGCACTATCTCTCTTTCTTGCCGATGGAATTGAAAACATTCTACACTCCGGTGTCTCGAACGACTTATTGCCTTTGGTCACTTGTTGAGCCAAGAGTCCGTTCGAAAGGACTCGCGGCGAAACGGGTTGATTCTCCAGGGAGATTGCAATTGGTCGATGGCGTGATCAATTAGAGCGGCGTGTCTCAAAGGGGGCGATACCATCCCCGAGAGTAAGCTATCCTTTTTCCTTGACAAACAGTTATTCTTATCGACTGTGCAATAAATAATTTCGAGCCTTTATTATCCCTCTTGAAAAAGAAAGAGTAATCTCTTGAGTGATTTTTAAGATAGTAGAATAATTGTTTCTATTATTGATATTTCTTCGTTATTGTATATTGTATATTAAAATTTCATATAAATCGAATTCTAATAATACCTCGTGACAAGTTTACTTTACAAGAGGTCAAGAGAATATTGCTACTCGTAGTATATAATGGAATAAGAAAAGGTTTTAAATCTTAGAGAGAGATTGAATTAGTGCGAACATACCAGCAGTGGCTGCATTTCAAGCCCAGGCTCGGATTAAATGTCCACTTAATCAGACATAAGTCGAGAACACGGCGATTACACGAAGGAAGCTTACACACACATATACCCCTTTGACAATTGCGGAGGCCGGCTAAAAGTTGCACGCACAAGAATTGTACGGGCAAAGTCATGAATCAGTTGGTCCGGTGTGTACAACATTATCGCCGCAGCTTGTGCTGCCCGGCGGGCAAGGAGAAAATAAAATTGGCGAGGTTGCACAGCATGGCTGAAAATCAACCGGCCGAGGTTGCACGTTTCTGGCACTCGCACACATACACACACATACACACACAGAGAGAACACGCGCGAGCACAATGGATGACGCCCGTAAATTTCGCAAGAGGGAAGACGCCGACTTTTCGAGCCACTCCTTTCCGCTCCGAGGGACGATTCTCCCTCGACTTTCGCCAATCCGCCTCCACGCTCTTGCGATAATACGCATTACTCACTGTAATTTCAGTCCAGAAATGATTCTCCTCTTTGAATTTCAATGAGAGAGATTCTGAGAGCGCATTGTTGCGTCAACTTTGCAAGGATTTTTGGTCATCTTAAAATAATGCAAATAGAATGGAATATTTTTAATAGATGATTCGAATTTTTAATTTCATAGTGTAGAAATTCAATCGGTATTATTAAATCTATGATTATATTTAAATTGGAATCAATGAGAGGGATTCTGACAGTGTATTATTGCGTCAACTTTGCAAGCATTTTTGGTAATCTTAATAATGCAAATAGAATGCAATATTCTTAAAAGATAATTCGAATTTTGTATTTCATAATATAGAAATTCAATCAGCATTAAGAAATCATATGATTACATTTCAATTGGCACTTGAATTACAATAAGTTTAAACTTTACATGCATCAGCAATTCTTACAATTGCGGAAGTGTGGCGAGAAAATCCCATTGACGATGATCTTTTCGTATCTCGTTAAATGACTCGAGATGACTCCTCTTCGACGTTTCCCCATTTCTACGTGAAGGTACGCGACTGCACTCTTGGTCGGAGGTTCACTTACGTAAGATGAAAATCACTGTTGGGCAACCAGCAACCTTTACGAACGTTCTGATGCTCCACGCGATGCGCTACGTGTCACGGGTTGCAGTTGCCACCGAAGGCACGCTGTTCTATCTGTGTTCTTTTTTTGCATAAATAATTGAAATCATGGAATTTTTATAAAATCGAATTTATTAATGCAACTAATACGATATTGACAAATGCAGGATTATATGTTACTCAAGAAGTTAAAGATTAACAAATATTGTATTGATACTATAATTGAAATTCCAAGAATAGTAGGATTAATTATACCACTTAAAGTTTAATAAATGCAGCAACTCATCATGCGACAGGACTTTTACGACGTCAAAGTAGAACACAAGGAAAAGGACAAAGGGTCTTCGTCCCTTGTCTTTTTTTCTCTCTCTATATTTTATAGTCTTAAACCTTCTCGAGGCCATAAAGCATAAAACAAGTAACAATAAACCTTCCTTACTTCCTGGCTATCCTTACATAACAAAGAAACTTAGTTACCGGATACAAACTGAACGAATGTTCATCCTTCCTGGTTTCCTGCAAAGTTCGCTTGCTAGCAAGGCAACATGGTTTTATTCGTCAGTATGAAAGTAAAATGTACATACGAGCGCGTTACGTTTGCATCTGGGCCGAGACCCACATTGTGAACTGGCATAGTCTCCTCGCGTGCATGTGAAACTGACGTTTTCTGTGTCCGTGAATACCGATTGCATTCGATTCGTCTTGCTCGGCCTCGAAAACGCTGAAATTGCGCCGGTTCGTTCGCCCGCGTAACACCAATTTCCATAACGCATAACCTGTGATGGTGAACGTAGCGCTTCTTTTTTTTCCTTCTTTCTCTCCTTGCCGTTTCTGCCCCAGCTAGTCTGATGAAAGGAATGATGAAATCGGCACAGTTCGGACAGTAATTTCAACGAAATTGCTCGACCAGAGTCTTCTATATCTACTTCCGCCCCCTTGCTTCTTCCCCACTTCCGTGATTCGGATGCTTTATTAAAACTGGGAAAGAAGGAAAATTTAACATATCACGCTTTAGTCCAATTTTAATTCAAACATATGAAAGTCATTTCAGTCATACATTTTTCTTATTTCATTCAAAATATGTATAAACAGCTTATTTATGATCCTCGATTTTTACTTGAATATTGAATACCAATGAATACCAATTACATAGAATTCCTAATCCGTGAAAAATCGAGGGAGAAAGTTAAGTTAAATTCGATATAGCAACTTTTCCGTAGATTCGTTGAATGAAGCTAAATCTCATATAATTTCTGTGGGGAGGTCATAAAGGCGAGGCTGACTGGCGTGTTCCAAGGGTAGTTAATTCTAAAGGATATGACTGAGAGAGTAAAATCCGTCGGTGATTCGAGGATAATATCCTCCTGCAGGATTAGTGGACCCAAAGGACCAGTAAAATTCGACTTCCAACCTTTGTCTCTGGCATACGTCCCCTACAGCTGGAACTTTCCCTTTTCCCCAAGCTATCCTTAAACTTGATCGTAGACACTTGAGCCTAACACCTCTTTAGCAGTGGATTTTACGGTGCTGGCACTGACTCGGCCGAACGAAACTCCTAACAACGAAGCAATTTATCTACGCCGTTCATTGGCACATTGTAGAGTTCTCTCTCTCTCTCTCTCTCTCTCTCTCTCTCTCTCTCTCTCTCTCTCTCTCTCTCTCTCTCTCTCTTTCTCTTTCGATTCCGAGCTTGCCACTTGTGCAGCGAAGGCCTCCTGGCAAAGTGGAGATTCTATACTTAGCCGATTGCCGTGATCGATGGCCTGTTGTAAAGTGATACGGTAGTTAGCCGTTCGCTCGTCGAAATGAAATCTCCGCCGACTGGATCGTCGACGCGAAGCGCAGCTTGTAAATAATTATTATCTTGAAAGTCTAGAAGCAACCCCCTCGCCTTGACAGAAATAATCACTCGCCGGAGGACTTGGCTCCAGTCGGGCTATTTCGGAGCAAGTGAAACCCTGTAATTGGTTATCAGCCCCTGTTTCCTCTCGCTGTAATCCCCTCTCGTGCGATTTCTCCTTTGATTTAACCCTGACTTTCACATCGGTTTTATTGCAAAGTTCATTGAAAATTATTAATAAAGTGAGTAAAAATCAATTGCAGCATGCTACGTTTAAGATTTAATCATTTAAAGTGCGAACAATTGAAAGGACTATTCAGGAAAAATTGTATATAATATTTATTAGCCTTGAATTGTCATTCAACTTACGCCTATTGTTAATCATTATCTATGATGTCAAATGCGAGCGATTCAATTAAATATGCAAATTAGTTTTTCTCTAAGTGAATGTGAGGGGTGTTCGTAAGCATTGTTGCTCGGAGTTCGTGATAACAGGTGCACTAATCACAGTCCTATTAGCATTAGCCGAGGGCACGGTGGATCGTTAGGCTCTCATTCGTTATTTAAGCGACGTAATGCGATATTAATTGGCCCGCAGAACCCCCGGTGGCCGCGGCAATTTGTTCACCTTCCAACCCCCTCCAACCCTCGGCGTCCTCCTCGAAAGTCACTTAACGTTTCTATTACTTATGCAAATTTTATACGAGCTTCCCACGCGGCAAAATGATCCAGCGATCACGCCAGGATGCTGCAATATTTACAGTTAGATAAACCTTGCGGATCGCCTGGCCTCCTTTTTTCCCCGTAGGTTTTATCTTGCTGTAGACAACAGTAATCTTTTAGCGATTTCATTGGGGTTAATTAAAACGAGCGTTAGTTAAATTTGATTATTTAAATCAGCAAGTTTTAAGTGACTTGTAACAAGTTTCTTGAATTCAGGTTGAATATTATTAGAAAGGTGTAATTAAACCAGTTTCACTTCGACTTCACGATCACTGATAACTTTGTAATCTTTTCTTCACTCATACGATCAACATCTTAATTTTCCGTCCTTCATTTCCGGACATTTCAACATTTTTCATCGGTGAAACTTGAATGCGTGCGATGGAAATCAGCTGATATTTTTGCTTCTTTACTAGCTTCGCCGTTTCAGTAGTCAGCTTATCGCAAGGTGAACCAATTAAACAGGAGAGACTCTCAAGTGGATAACGAGTCAGAGACGAATCCGCATCCTACCTGATTTTCTGTTTTTTTCCCAACAGATCTAGTGACGATTATCGGGCTTTCAGTGAGAGTTGTTAAACGGCGATCGATCGTTAAAATTTTCTAACATTGTAGCATCGCTGACGATCCCATTAACATTGCCATCGTTTTCTGTCTCAATCTGGAACGCGAGCCGATTCCATATCGTGTTTCACTCTGCCGCGTACAAATTAATAACGAGCACTTGCTTTCGCCAAGATGTGCGCGCGTTAAAGTGACCGGGGAAGTACCGGGCATTAATTATCAGCCGTAAATCTTGCCGGTGATTAACGTTTAACCACTACCGCTGTCTTGGTAGTTTTATAATTAAGTGGCGACGATATCCCTATGGAAGAAGAAGTGTGTTTGCAAACGACAAGGAGAAAGTCTCGGATAAAACGTCTGTATGGATTTTCGAAAGTGGTTCGCTTACTTGCTTAATTAAAGACACCGAGTCGTGTTTCCTAATGGCTTAATCCTTGCTCCGCGACTGTAATCGCATTTTCCAATCATGCATACGTTCACAAACATATGTAATAAATCTGTGTATTAACATGAAAGATTAAAAACTCTTTTATATACACTATAATATTTATTCCAAGATTAAAACTTCTGTTATCCGTATTATCTTATCTGTTTTTATGTCTGTCTAATTATAATATCTCATAATTTCTGTATATTATAAGTTATCCAAAATAATTCGTTAATTAGATATAATTATCTTGATTACAGGTTCATCTCCAAGTCGGCTGGCGATGAACAGAACGACTGAGACGGCCGACGACAGGATCGCCCCGGTGCCAGAGTCCCCAAAACCAAAGGTATGTGATAAGATGATGACGCACATGTGTACGTACTTTAATAATCATTCGATCGATCAAGAGCAGAACAAAAAGAGAGTACCGCTTGACACGTCACTTTTCCTTTGCCGGCTCTACCCAATCGCATACATACACAGAGACACACATATTCGAATTGTTTCGCCGCATCTCGTAGATTGTTGTTTCTAAGCCGCGGGCTTGGAAGCTCCCATTCGAAAGCTTTTTCATTTGACGCGAATCCATACATACACACACACATATGCCATATCTGAGATCAGCCAGCCAGCATGAATTATCCCATTTGCATCGCACGTGTCACAGAAAGTGTAGAAAAGCAATCGTAAAAGTTTCTTTCTCCTGTCAGGAATCCAAATGTAAAGATGTATAAAATATTGAAAAACGATTGGATAGAATCATGAAATAGTACGAGCGTTAATATTTCTGATGCAAATGCGTTAATCAATCATTCGTCTTTCGACTCTCGTTATATTTTTATTCACTTTTTTTTTGTTCCTCGTTATTTCGTTGCTCATCACGCACTCTGGCCATTTTTTTTCCTGCCTTTCTCTCTCTCGCTCAACCCTGCCTGTCCCTTTCTATTCTAACCCGGAGCGAAAGAGTGAACGTGGATATCGGCGTGCGCTCGGTGCGTCGTCTCCTGCGAGAGAGAGGGGAAGAGAGAACAGGAGCAGCTTTCCTCTGATATTCGAATGTCCCTTGGATGATTTCAGACCCGAGCTCCGCTACAGCTTGTCCGGTAAGACAGAACAGACAGATTTCCCCTGAAAAGAGAATGAAGGCACAAGATTTCTCCCACCATTCTCGTCGCGTTCGTCTTTCACCTTTTCTTCGCGATTTTTTCTCGCATTTCGTGCTTCTTTTTTTTCCTTCCACCGATCCATTTTATTCGACGCAGTTGCGATAAAAAAAAAAACTGCTGCTCCACCTTGTCCGAGTATCGCAAGCGACGGCGAGAACTCCCGTCGGCGTTTCGAACGAAACGAGAACCTTCTTCCGAGGAAAAACACCCACGTCACTCGTCGACACAGACACTCTCTCATCATACTTGCCCGTGTTTTTTTTTTTCACCCCTCGGAAGTCGGGCGTTCGTTCCCCACCCCCTAAGATATCGGTGTAACAAACACCACCCTTGTTGTTACTTGTTGTTGTGCTGTTTGTAAAAGTTCTTGAATAAATACCGTTCGATATTTATCCGACGAGATTATTTAAGAGAAACGCTCTTTCGTCTATTACATTAAGGAATATTAATTCCCAAACAAATACATATTCAACATCTAATTTACATCGGATCATTAGCGAGTTACAGAATCACTCTAATTAATTCCTGATGTGTTGATAGTCTCCATGGACGTAAACGGTAGCTACTTTTTCCTATCTGGATTGATCTTATCCGTCGGTTGAAGGGAAAGCTCTAGTAGCATTGGGGCAGAGCGATAGGCGTCCGGGGACGATGTTTCGGCCGAGGTAATCTCAACGTCCCAGGGCATAGGCGGCGGCGGCAACGGTTACCACCGTCTCTCAATTCCACTGCCGTGAATTCCTGTTTATACGCGGCCGAGCAAATTGGACGTTACGATGAATAATTCCAAGGAAAGACGATTATTAAGCCTGCGGTAATGCGATATCTGCGGTTTAACCCGGAAGCGCCGTCAGGGGAGCAGAAACCATAGCTCAGCCCTCTTCGATTGCCTCGGCGGCGTCATCCCCGCAGGGACACTTGGAATACGTGCTTTCCTGTTTCGTCCCTCTGCCGGACTACCTCTCCCTTTTTCTATTTCTCTTCTCTTTCCCTCTCTCAGACTATCTTTTATACAGTTCATGCCAGTTCTTCTCGTTCTCCATTCACTCGAGCACTATCTCGATCCCATGGCTCACCACTACCGTCTATTTCTACTAGCTACGTGCTACGCGTATGTACAGGATGATTCATTTTTTGTCTCACTTGTATGTTAAGTTATAGTGTTGTATGTTTGATGTGGGTATAATGGGAATGATGTAAGTGTAGTTTGTTAGAAAGAATATATGGCTGTTATATTAATTATGATATACAGAAAAGAATTGAAAAATATTCGTGTATATTGAAACTATTAGATCATTTTTTATTATAGTTATCAGCTGTTATAATATATTAATTATACATATAATATAATCTAATTATATAATGTATAATATGCAGAAAAGAATTGAAAAATATTCCTGTATACTGAAACTATTAGATCTTTTTTCATTATAATTATCAACAGTCAATGCTCGACAGTATTAAATGAAATACAAGTGAATCACCCTGTACACTCACACATATGTTACGGTTTGACAGCAAATCTATTTTTATTATCGCCGCGCGATCGTCCGGTCCTTTTTTCTCGGAAATCTCTCAACCATTTGAGCAGCTCGCATTTCGCCGCTCGTTCTTCCCGTCTCCTTTATGCTTGGCCAGGCGAATTTTCAGTTCCAACGTGAACGAAACTTGTCGTGTTCCTGGAATTTGAATAATCGGACCGCAATCCTTCCGATTTCCACTGGCAAGGACGACGAACCGCTCTGTGTGTGTATATTTCGCGCGCGTTACAGAGCTGTAACTTTCGGCGATTCATGAGGGAGAAAAAGAGGCGGAGGACCTCGTATAAACGAGGGACGAATTGGACAGTCGTTTTATGTTCTTGAATTCTATTGTTGCCGGACAGCAATTTTTCTAGGAGTTTACTGGCGCTCGTCGCTTGGTTCTTCTGTGTTTCCAGTTTCTGTGTACTGTTTTATACAGTGTAAATAAAAGTTTCTTTAAAAAAGTACATTTTCTTGAAGAAGACAGTTTTCTTTTTTAAGTCTGTTTATTATATAAATTGTGGATAAGTAATACTTGTTTTATTCATTGCATTTTAAGCGGAAGTCTGGTTGATGCTTTGTCGCGGAAGTAATTATACTTGAGTATTTGGAAGGACCGTTGAGAGGACCGAAAATAGTATTTCTATCATTCGGAGTGTCATCGGCTCCCTCGGGTTTCTGTCTCTCTGCTTAAAGTGGACTCGTCACTCGAACTTCAGTCTCACGGAAATTGCCTTTATAAAACACGCCACGCTCTCGCGAGAGCTTCATTTCAGTCCTGCTTACTTTCGGTAAGAATAGTTTTGTTAAATCGGATGTGTCGATACTTTAATCATGGAAAGGTTTTGAGAAGAATCTTTGACCAGCCGACGAAAGCCGTAAATGAAGATAGATTTTATATATTAAAATTCAATTATAATTGAATAGTGATTTGGTCTTCATTTCTAATAATTTCCATGAATTTTTCAGTCCACATGATAAAGACAGTGAAATATAGAATTATTTATACAATTTTCTTAGAATGTCAAAGAAAAGTAAGATTTTTATTAAACCCCAAACACTTTTGCCAAATCGATTCTTCGGTAATTCTCTCATGGAAGAGATATTTTTCCGCTCCTAATTTCATTTCTGTCAGTGACCACTTTTTGGCTGTGCCATAGTTTCCACTACTTTATTACATCTTTGAAAGAGGTTGGCATAGCTTCTCATTCGAAGCGAAACGAGTGGAAAAAGAGGGGAATCATTTCAGTGTCTGTCAGTAAGAGAAACAGAGCATTTCTGCATCCAGTTGCAGACTTCATTGAGTGGAAAAGTCGCCTGATATATCTGGGTCGCTTCGCACCTCTTCCTCCTCTTCGCGTGATTCTCTCAGTGCCAGTCGATCGGCAGTGTTATTCTTCGTCGCGACCATTGAGCGTCCCCTTTGACAGGAAAAAAAACAGAACGTCGCGACGCATTGTTTCATTTCGCGACGTGTTTGTTTCACGTTTCGACTTTCCAATCGTTTCATGTAACTCGAATCTTTGTACCATTGCGATTCTCATTTTACAATCGTCTTTTGTAAGAATCAATCCTCCAATTTATACGATATTATCAAATAATTCCGACCAGATTCAATTTTTTTTAAATTCGTTGAAACAAACAATTTTCTTATTATTGCTAAAAACAATCATATACTCGCTGCTTATTTCTTTACACTATTAATTTCTTTTTATCAGATTTTAATCTTCACCGATATCTACTTTATCGAAATCATTAAAACTATTATTCTTCCAACAAATAAGTCCTTCCGAAAGTGAAAAGGGGAACGTCGCGGTGGATTGTCAGTCTCCCAACACTTCGACGACACTCTATCTGGCTAGTGCGGTTCACCTTGACATCGGAGTGCGGCTTTTCTCGTACATGGCAAATGCTACGAAATGCCATTGGTGCGGTGGCGGCGGCGGCGGCGGGTTTGCATAATCAAGCGGGATTTATCGATAGGCGGCAAAGCTGTAGGTGTCCGCGACGAAAGGGACGCTTCGAGGCATCTCTCGACGTGATTCTTAGCGCTGGTCTAATGACCAATTAGACAAGCGGAGGAGAAGGCAAGCAGAAAAAGGTCGACTGGCATCGTCAATGGATGATCGGCTGCGCTTTGCGGAGCCACCGTGTCATCGGCGTTTCTTCTCACTATGAGAAAACATAATGCCAGAGGCACTCGTTCTCTTTGTCGTCATCGATGCTTTTAGACGCAGAGCGTCCTTTTATTCGAAAGGATTCGATTGAACCTTCGGTCACACCTTCCTCCATTCTTCATTAACGCTTGAATCTAGCGCAATACTGCCACAGTGAGCTTTTCAAGCAACCGGCTTTCCTTTTTTTATGATTTTTTTTTTAATTAAGAGACTGATAACCTTGAGCTCGTCGGTGCTTGTGTTGGATTCGGTAGTTGTATTAATCCAGTTGCCTTTTGTACTTCAAGGTTCTTTATTCTCCTAACGCTTATCAGTGAGTTATTGTGGTGATTCTGTAATCGAACTGTAAAATATCAGGTGCTGATTTTTAGTGGTAATATTGTATGAATGGATTGAATGATTCTTTCAATGAGAAGAAAAAGGAATTATTGAGGAAAAAAACTGGTTTATTATTGGAATTACACTTTTCTTATCGCGAATATTGACAGTGGATTTTAATGATAGAAAGTCTGCCAATAGTTTTTGTTGAATAGCCAG
Organism: Ectemnius cavifrons; assembly: GCA_964023945.1. Taxonomy (NCBI): domain Eukaryota; kingdom Metazoa; phylum Arthropoda; class Insecta; order Hymenoptera; family Crabronidae; genus Ectemnius; species Ectemnius cavifrons. The sequence goes on along the minus strand of OZ030384.1, from coordinate 6,335,532 downwards.
AGAAATTATTAGTTGAAGAGCAATAGTAATGCAACGGTTATTATCAGCTTTTCATGAGTTCTTTTTTGTCAAGTGAGGATGATCCAGGAAAGAGTCGGTGGCATAATAGCTCCGGGGTCATTTCGATACGTTAACAGAAAATAGATGGGCGAAGTTCATTCGGCTCGACTCCGCTTCTGATAGGAGTATATTCTCAATGGTATCGAAACTTAATCAGCTCGCCGTAATAATAGTATCGAAGCATCGATTTCCGATGCACATAATACCCTACGCCCTTCGAAAAGAGCGACTGAAGAGTGTGCGAGGGACTGTGCTTTGGAGAAATATGACGTGAATCCATTATGGAAAATGTAACAATCGTTCGTGTTATAAAAATGTCATTTTCCACAAACCGACTCAAGAAATAAGACCTTCGACCTTTCAACAAATTCCAACAGATTTCCAAAACTCCCAGCTTTATCAACCTTGCCGATCAAAAGTTCACTTAAACGGAAAAATTTATAATATAATATCGATAATCAATCCACTGGAAATTATCTAGTTCCCCATCAATTTTCCGTTCCAAGAGATTTTCAAAATTGTTTGCGTCATCGATTCTCAAGAATTTCTAACACTTCTTTTTTTTTTTTGCCCTTCGAAAGATTTACTCAATTGACTTTGTAACACGTCGAAGGTAGTAAATCAAACATAGTAGTGAATTTCGTCAAGTTTTACTAGAGCTAGCATATGTTTCTCATAGCATAGTAGCATAGTATGTTACATCTTTTATCCGGCAAGTGGCACGGTTTCCAAGGACGCCGTAAGTATCGAGGCCACCATACATGCCCTTTAAATTTCCCGGTAAAGTATATCCATGCCCAGAGTTCTTCGCTTTTACGAGGCGTTCGCCCTTTTTTACGAGTTTTACCGTGGCGCGCGGATCAACCAACTCACCGGCAGAGGCAAGTGCGCATTTACGATTACTTCCCTTCGTGCAAGCCACAGTTGGATTACCAGTGTGTTTATGTGTGTGTGTATGTGTGTGTGTGTGTCGTTACCAAGTCGAGTCAAACCGAACCCTTTGCACTCGCGCGTATTCCCAGTTCGACATCGAACAGTCACCGACAGGCTACGTCGTTCGATAGATTTTCCTTTTAAACCTTTCGTATTTCCTTCCACTTGAATTCAGCTGATACAGTTAATATGTTAAGAAATAAGATTTTTGTAGTGAAATGTATTTGTTAGTGAATAATCAGATGTTTAAATTGATGTTTTTAAAACTTTAGTTAATATCGAGTCAATGTATTAAGAAATAATCTCTTGTTATTTATTAATCAATAAGTAGATTTTAGTTTGTTCGACAAGTTAGTTAATAATAGGAATACAAACTGTTTAGCTTGCTCAAACTTCACTTGTTGTTTTTAATCAAGGCAATACTGGCCAATAAGAAGGCAAGAAATCCTCATTTCGTTTGTTCAATCGACTGCGTTGCGCCAATGCGGAAGTTTTAACGACGGGTGATACTTTTTCTCTCGAAACTGCAGAGCTAACGACGTGCGAATTTTATAAATTCCCGAAGAGTTTCGAAGTTCACTTGTGTACACAACACAGGGACGATCGTCGAGTCCTGGCACGTTCTTGCGATCCCACGGTGCAAAGGGTTCATAAGCGAGGAGCAGCGAGCTTGCAGTGTAACAACTCACGTGTCTCTTCCTAGTACGCCCAGTAACCCGATTTCCAAAAACTAGTGCATCGTCAGCCTGTTTTGTGCTCGCAAGTGCCGAGTGTTTTTTTCGAATATCTCCACTTTAATATTATTTCTACCAAGAGATGTCAAAAGATACTTTTCTAATATCAACTTTAAATTATTCTCTAAGTTTAATAGCTGTTAAATTAATTCAACGATATCATTTTCCTCCTATTTCTACCATGAAGTGTGTTTTGACACCTTAAGGATTTCATAACGAATTCTAAGTATAAATCATTTTACAGTATCATATCAATTATAATCAGATTTTAGAGAATCTCCCAATAGTTTTACCAATTATTTGCATACAAACGCAAATTGGTATACACAAAATCGTGGTAAAAATAGTGTTACAAGAAACAACAAAAGCCTTGCTTAAGAAAGGAGAAACACTATCATGATTCTTTGTTATCGGAATCATAGCATTGCACGATTATCCTATCAGTCAAATGATCAGTCATAGTTTACTGTGTCTTCCATCAGTTTACCTTATCCCGAAACGTTAAAGTGTCATCGGCACATTCTAAGAAATCGACAACAACAAGTCGAACTTTCTCTTCTAGCTGATTGTCATCATCAGTACTTTCAGAAAGGTGTTCTTCATTTAGGAGCGTCGCACGATCCTTCCTACACAAGATCGTGCGAGTTGGCCCTTCGGCGTGGTTGTAAATAATGATAGGCAAGATGACGGCACGATCATTACTCATTGTCTTATTAGTAGTCGTCGGGCATCATCCACCGCTCACGTACATAATAATCCCTTAAAGGATCACCAAGTAGAAAAGGTTGAGAAAGGAGAGAAAAGAAGCTCTATTGGTATTCTTTGCGTCAAGCTTTCCTTGTTTTCCGATCGACGCCAATCACCCGATGACCTCATCGCGTCATCACATAGTCATTCATTCTCAATCATTGTAAACAAGGAAATATCGTATATCTACATCTTATCGAATCTATCAATTTCGTCTAATCACCAACACCAAAGATTTACTGGTAGTTATCGTAGAAACTAAACTGAAATAGTATTGACTAATCGACCTCCTAAATTCAATTCACTCCAATAGTACGACGATTACGATCCTCCTAGTTAGACTTTGCACCAGGATATCCAGGATTCCCATCGCAGAACTTCACGCAAGAAGGAGGAATACTCGCCAGGGGCAACTTGGTTTCATCAGGAGCAGGATAGAGAGTTGAAGAGACTCGAAACGCGTTAGTCGATGTTGCGCGTGTTTCCCGCAGGATTCTATCTGCTTAGCAAGTTGGATTTCCTTCCTGCTAGTCGATGCGCTCAAGTAATATCGGCTCTTAGGATTCATCCTCCACAGAACAGGAGAGAATTCTGCTTCCAGTTCTACGGAGGAACTCGAGAATTACTAGTCTTCTTGGAAGACCTTACTTCGAAGTACACGGAAGTGCTGCACGATATCGTAGCCTTTGCTATTAGCTTCGTCGTTCAGTGAAGCCGATAGTTCTATGACCGACCAACGAGCAGTTCCGTCAGTCATCGAAATCATCCTGATATCCTGGCAGTACTGCTTTTCCTCTGTAAAACTTGTACTATTGCTAGCCCGGGTATCCTGATAGTCCTTAATAAGCAAGTCCGTTTTCTTTCCACTCTTTCGAAGTTCTTAAAGGTGAATTTCAACCTCGTTTACAATGTAAATGTATTCAAGCTACATTTACATTCGATGGTAGGAAGGAATTATTTCTCTCCCTCTTTTTCTTGAGGATACTCTTGCAAGATATCCTGTGGATCCTTTTGATGAGAATGGTGGCTGCTGGAGTATACAAGATACACCTATTCTCTACATAGAAGCAAAGCCGATATCTCTCTCGACTCCCTCGATCGCGTGTAATAGCCATACACGCTTGGCATCTCTCCTCGACTGCAATCAGCGTTAGAGCTAATGCCATTGAGGCTTCGTGCACGCAGGATTATTACATGGTAATCTGTCAAGTAGCCTGGAATATACTCCAGTCATTCCTCTTTCTTGGTATTTGGTAGGTTTTTACTGTGTTGAAGAACAGAATTCTGGAGATTTCGAATCTTTTATTAGTTTTTCATTTGTTTTTACTGTCTTGAAGAAGAGAGTTGTGTAGATTCGAAATTTGAGGGAATCCTTTATTAAGGATTTACTATCTTGAAGAACAGAATTTTGTATATTTGTAATTTGAAGGAATCCTTTATTTATTTTTAATTTGTATACTTTTATTTGTAATTTGAAGGAATTAAGGATTCACTACCTTGAAGAGCAGAATTTTGTATATTCGGAATTTTCGTAAATCCTTTATTAAGGATTTACTAGTCAGTAAAATAATTACTTGGATAATTATCAGGATTAGAGATAATACCATTGAAGCTTCGTGCACGCAGGATTATTACACGGTAATCCATCAAATAGTCTGGAATTCTGTATATTCCGAATTTGGTGAAATCCTTTATTAAAGTAAAGTCCTTTAATTCAACTGATTTATCAACTTAGAAAGCTCCACTTTATAAAAGTGGTTGACGTGATTCCTCATAATTTCATCTAATTATCTCTGTTTGCATTCTATAGAATCATCGAAAGATCTACTTATTAGTATTGACTATCATTCGAGTATTCGTCTAACTGTTGACAAACTCTCGAGGGTTGTTTCCTTTCCTTCCCTGAGTTAGTCACCCCGTTGGCGCCTGCTATGGGACGATCGAATTACTTCTGTCTTCTTAAACCGATCAATTATTTCCCCGGCCCGTCGCTCCTACGTAATTCGACGAGTTCGATCGGCTTTTCGTAAACGAGTCGTTTCGGCAAATTGACCCACAGGCGACAGGAAGTCGCCTTTTGCTTGGCATCTGTGAGATAATTAGAAGAAGGACCACCTTCGCTAACTATGTTTGACTGTTCCCTTCTTTTCTATCTGTCGTTTGTACCAATTACTTTCTTTGCTGTCACAAACTTTAGTTGGTCAAGTTCGTCTCAAGTTTACCATTTATATGTTTGTCCAAAGGTTTTAGTATCTCTTAACGATTCACTGTTACTGATGTTCTGTTATGTATTTCGAGTTAATTAAGATTATCCTTGTATCAGATATTATTTAGGATATGATTGCAATTGTTACCTCCGAAAAAATTACTCGAAATCTTTAAAAACAACAGCACGAATCACGTATTGCTATAATCTGAGACCCAATAAAACATGTTAATAATCCTGGATTAATTATACCGATATTCCAAAGCGCGTTATAGCTCTAATGTTTCCACGGTACGTGGATGCCTTGATCCTCGTGCGATCCTTTTAAAGCTCTCGCTTTAATTGCGCCAGTTACACGGAACCACTCATTTCTCCGAATGCTCTCCATCCAGTCTATACGGATTTATTAGTATTCGACTGTACGCGCACCATTCCGACTTTTACGATCGTTCCGCTTATACGACTGCAATTCTCATTTTATAATCTCCTCCGATATAACTACTCCCATTTTTTTTTACTACCACCAAGTAATTATTATCATAGGAAAAATGATAGTACTATTTTCACTGACAATAAACAATTTCAATCATTCAAACTTAATAGTGATCCAAAAAAGGACTCTTTACTAACTTTCAAATCATCATCATTCTTTTATTACCCACAAATAATTATTACAACCAACAAAAAATGACGATGATTCATTAAAATGAATTAACTTCGTTCATACAAACTCGAGAGTGATTCGAAAAGTAATTAAGAAGACACTCGTACCATTAATATCATTAACACAAAGTGTCAAGGTAGCTTTAGAGAGACGATTACAGCTCGCGTCCATTTGGCAATGCAGAATCGAGCATTAGCTCGAACTAGAGTCATATCGAGTCAGGGAACTCCTCGGCGCTAATGGGTGTTAGTTTCGCAGTCTCTACTTCCGGAAGTGAGAGAGTGCCGCCAATTATCAGCCGGTCTTGAACGCCCTCGGCTTGATAAGAGTTAAAACGTTATCACATCCTACGAGAGAATCGAAGTACTTCCCAACTGAGTTTCATCGTCATGAGAAATGGTGTAACTCTTGGATTTACATAAGAGTGCATTTCCATGCGCATTGCGTGAGTCATGCGCGCAACCCGTTCCTCTTTATCTGTGTCCCCGTCTCTCTCTTCTCTCTTTCTACTATGTGTTAGTATAATTCACTAAAGCGAGTAGAAGCTCACTGACGAGTGGAAACCAATGGGAGTATACATGTATGTGTGTGTGTGTTATCCCTCGTGTGTGGTATGTCGTGTGTGCTGGTCGAATAGTATGTTGCCGTGTGTGTTACGTTCCGTATGCGTCAAACTACGTTCTTCGTCCTCCACATCCGTGCGCGGTGGTATCACGTTGTGGCCACCGTCGGCTGACAATGAGAATTTTCTGCTCCTGTTGTGAATTCCTCTTTCTCCTCTCGTATTAGTCGTCGCCGCGTATTAACTCCTCTCATCCATTTGTTTTTGTTCTCCAGGAGGAAAGCTTGGACTTAATGGGGCAATATAAACCTGAAATATTCTGCTAGAAGGTAATTTTGCTTTGTCGTTTATTGTTTTGCTTGCCTCTTCGGCCTGGTTGACGGGTCTCTCTCTTTCTCTTCACTATTTCTTCTATTTAACAAATTCTCCTCTTTGTGTGTGTTTATCTATGTCTCTCTTTACTTTTCCTTTATCAATTCTATGTCTGTCCTTTGTTCATCTCTCTATATGTTGCTAGAGCTCGCTCCTTACACTCACAACTCACACTATAGTACGTTTCCTTTTATTGTATTACGTGTTTACATATGTACGTCACATCGAAAACTACTATCTTCAGCATGCCAGTGTGTGCTCTCTCACCCGCTTTTATCACCCTCGCACGATTTCACCCTGCGACCTTAAATCATTGTATAATTTATATATAATTTATACAACGACATAAATAATCAATCTTATTCGAAATTAATTTTCTTACACTCACACTTTAGCTAATCACTCGTCCAACGAAATGACTTGGACGGTTTCCGGCCTTTCTATTTCTTTCCGGTTGCGATAATGCGTAATGCGCGGGCGCAACGTTCCATGAAATACGTGTGTTCAGGGCTAAAGTCGTCGCGACGGAAACCAACGGCGACGGCGGCGGTGGCGGTGTCCTCGGTTGAGACTGGAAGTGCTATCATTCGCGTAATGGCATTCATTAGCCGCGCGCTAGTTTTATCGTTACGGCTAGCATGGTGCTCTTAACCCGGCTTGCTGGCAACCAGTAAGCTAGAGCAAGGATAGAGTGGCCTAACAGGATTTTTTCACCAGACTTAATTAGACTCACTGTCGTGTTTCCTCTCAGCGATATGAAAGAGAGAGAGAGAGAAAGAGAGAGAGAAGTGCCATCTATGAGCGCAACTCGATTAGTGTCACGCATAGAAGAGCTTTAGTGTGGTTGCATCGAGAGTGGACACTCGTTTCAAGAGACGATGGACCACTGCAGATATTCATTCCCCTTGATAGCTTATCAAGAAGTTTTCCTACCTATGAAAAACTCTAATATGCCTGCACTCACAGCTCCCCCTCTAACGAGCGCGCCGGGAAATGACGATAAATCCGGATTCGTTTGCTCGAGCAGCATTAATTAAAGAGGTAGTACGAGCGGATGGTATATGATTATCGTACCACCTGTAATCATAGTTCCATCATGAGCCACTGTCCGCTAGAAATGGAACTGTAAGAAGCGAACTCTCGTGGGAGATGATTCTCGATTTCTTAGAGTTATCCGTCAAATATGGAATTCGAATTCTCTAATAATTGTGACACCTACCAATTGAAATCAATTGAAGGAAAGAATAGTATTCAAGAAAGTCAATGCTCTTCTACCATAAAATAGAGCAAGAAGATTAACAGGAAGGATACTTGAATTCAGTTGGGATCACTCTGAAGATAAGGATCATCGAGGCATTGACGAACGACCACTTACATCGGCGCACTAGCTTGAAATAGAAGTGCAAGCCTGCTAAGTTCCAAGTGGAAAGACGTTGATATTGGTTGCGGGTGTGCGGTGATATATCAGGAAGCATCGAGAAAAGAAAAGGAAGAAAAGGGAGAAAAAGATAAGAGAAGCCGAAGAAGAAGCATTGATGTAAAAGATCGATTCCAATGGTTTCGAGTTCAATAGAGAATTCGCGAGAGGCGTAGAATGCTTGGAGAAATTGCAAATGGAATTCCTAATAGATGGTGCACTGATTCTGCATCAGCCAATAGAGACGCCTTGCATTATCAGCCTTTTGATTTAATAGTCGATCATTCGCATTTGCACCCTTGCACGATCCATTGGATTATTGGCCGGGTGGGATTAATGGAAAGCGATTATTGTCGGCGATAATACCGCTACCAGATAGTCCTGTCGCTTCATGCGGACCTCCTAGACCTTCCTCTCACATATCTCCAAGAGTAGAACTACTACCAAGAGCTTAATCCTTCCAACCAACTAAAGCTTTGCGAATCATACGCTCATGTGACAGTCAATCATTGGAGATTCATCTTCTGATAAACAAGCATGTATTTCTTGAAACGATACATTCCAATTGTGTCACATAGACTTTCCAATGCTTGGGAATTTATTAAGGATTTAGGAAACTATTTTGTATTAACTATAATATTATATGTAACAGTATAATATAAAAGTTTTATATTAGTCAGAATGAATGAATTAAAATCCTGTCGTGCATGGTGATTAATTGAAATCAAAGCATACTCAGTTAAATAGCAACGCTAGGTGTTGAATGAAGAATGAACGTCCAAGATACGTGGATCAATACAGCGCAGGGCAAACTGCTGCTTCTTTTTTCTTCTGCCCGACACGTCCGATAAAGGATGATAGGTACATTCGTATTTGCGAGGAAGGAGAAGAGGAGCGGGTTGCGGTGAGCAAAGATTCACGAAGGATTTCGCTTGGCGTTCTCACCGGATGAAAAATGACACCCGGTTAAGAATGATCCACGTAACCACGAGATAAACGGGAGGTCGTCCGTTCGCTGCTTGGATTTATTTCGACCACAACTGAAACTTGAATTTTTCATGCGCCGTGTGCGCGCCTGTACCGGATATGCTGCGCGAACATACCGCTATTCTTTTTCGCATTGGTACGAAAAAGTTCGCCTGGTTTTCGAAAAATCTTGGCTAACGTGAATTATTTCATGACGCGATATAAATTGCGACGACATACTGGAAGAAGCAAGGACATCAATTTATTAAAGCACAGGAAGGAAGATCGTACACGGACGTCCATCGTTCCACGACGACTTGGAAAGAATAAAGATTGCGAGAATCGAGATGTTCCTGTCACGGCAAGGACAACTCACCACTGTTATTCCTAGTCGCCAAGACGAGACAAGGAAGAATGAGGTGCACACTAATTCCAATAACAATTGTTTTTACGACAGAGAGTGTCATTGCGACACACAACGCTCATCGTTCACAATGGATTCGGTATTGTTCTTACGAGCCATCCAGAGATTTCTCCTTTTTTCTGATCTTGATTGCAGAAACTTACTGCTGATGATTACGCAATCCTAACGATTGTTTGCAAGTCGAAGAGAGAAAAAGAGAGGAAAGGTCTCGCTATCGATGTCACTCGTTTGAGAATAAATGGGGTTGCGCTACGGTCACCAACACCGGTGGTCAACTGCCATTGACCCCGTGTCAGAGCGTGCATGTCTCACGTATGCCTTAATGGATAGACCACTAGCAATCGCCTGGAAGTCTTTAAGCTTCTCTCTCTCTTTCTGAGAGAGAGAAATGAAAAGCAACCTTGGATATATCCTGGATTACTCGAGTTACTCGACTCCAAACCACTGGAAACAAGCTTTCCTCCAAAGTGTAGCATTGTTTCAATTTATCTTCAAGTTCTAAAGTCAAGGAAACTTCAGTCAAGTTTATGGATCTCTTGGTTGGAGTTCGAAGAAAGTTAAAAGGATTGCAATTCCCATAGTAGATAAAGCAATGACAGTATTACAAAGAGAAATGTCTTTGGAAAATAGCTCGGAATAGCACAAAGAATAGTCGGACATTGGTGCTCGACCTAAAAGTCGATCTTCCCACTGGAAAGCACAGGAAACAAGGTTTATTTGGAATTGCAGCATTCTTTGATTTATCATCGAATCGTAGAACGAAGGGAAACTTCAGTCATATTTGTAGATCGTTACTTCAATAGAAGCACAAACTTAAAAGGATTACAATTTCTATAACAAATAAACTAACGACAGCATTAAGAAGAGTGCCTTTACAAAATAGTTTAGAATGGCAAGAAAAAAAAAATGGTTCAAGGTACGAAGAGCGGTCAGAATTGGTACTCGACCCAAAAGTCGATCTTTCCTTGACACAGACGGGATCTTGGAAGAAAAGTGTACCTTTAAAGGTCCGTCCTTGATGAATGCAACCCTGCGCATCGATCGTCGAGTTGCGCGGACCGTTAATTAACTTCGTTTTTTCGACGAGATCCTAGGAAACGCTCTTGGCCTGGGCGGTGGTTCACGCCTCCCAGCGACAATGCCGAGAATTTAACGAGATGGGAAGAGCGCCGTGGGGCAGCAGAAGGGCCGCGCGCTGCCTTTTTAATCTGGAACAAGCGCTACGAAAGGTTAAACGGCAACCGAGGAAAAGTGTTGGACCAATGGTTTGCATCCTTAAAATTCTGAATAAGTTCGCCCTGATTCTATCCTTTTACTATTACTCGAATATCTATTTTAAAGGATAAATACCTCTCACAAGACTCAACTCGAAGAATCCACCTCGTGAAAGGTACTCGCATCAAGCGGAAACATATTTACAATGCGGTAACTTATTCCAGCAAAGAGCAAGGAGGTTTTATCCCGTTACTGACTACCAACGCAATTACCTTGCTCGCCTTGCATAATTCCCTATGAAATTTTTAAGAGAACAAGGAACACCGGTTCAGAATTTCTTAAGGGGGCAGAGAACAGGATTCATTCAAAGTTCCCCTATGGGAGATACCATCCTTCGCCGACAAAGGGAGCACCCCGTCGCTGTGGGGAAGATAGTTCGGGCTTAAAACATTTTTCCTCCTGTCAGTGACAAAGGACACCTTGGTTATAATGCTACATAGTAGGGAGCAAAGAATTCGCCCGACGAAAGCCTATGAAAAATGGCCCATCAACCGGCGAATCAGAACGGAGTGCTGGAATAATCGAAGCACAGCATGAATACGAAATTTCTTTTGTAATAATACTCGTACAACTTTCTTGCACGCATTAATTACAACTTAAAGTTGCTACAAAGCTCTGTCAACTATAAGAACATAAAAGGCAACTAATGAAATAAAAAAGAAGTTTCTCGACAACTGAATCAGCATAATCTATTATTACACGTTCTTTGATGACGATGAAAAGTCATGAAAAGAAAGGGGTGACACCTGGCAGCAGTGACTCATCAGAGCCGTCTAATATTCCTTGACAAATGGCCAGAAGCTTCGAAGGCAATGTGTACCCAGGATCCCTTGGAAAGTGCGATGAGAAAAGCATGCAAAGGCTTTGCGGAGGAGAACTCCCAGAGAACTGTCGGAAGGCCGAACAAGAGATACAAGCAAAGTGGTTACAAGTGTGTGGCTAGGAAATAGGGTGGTAATAGGCAAGATTCTCATGCAAGGGGCTTTCGTCCGAACACGCCATTCTATTTATAAGACGTTCGCATCGCGCGTACCTAACGCAGGCGCGTGTCTGATCGGCGAGCGAACGAGAAAGCGGAGAACCACGCAAGCTCCGCACGGTCAGCAGCCTCTCACGATCGTCCAGTGTTTCCTTTCGATTTTCCACGTCTTCTCTCACTGATAAAAGAATGCCGTCCGCGTGAGCGATCCCCTCTGCTTTGTCAGGTCAGTACCATCATCAGTAGTCGACGAGCATACGAGTTCCAGTTGGACCGTTACACTTCTTAGGACCTTGCCTTGCCCATCGACCAATGCTTTTCGTCTGCGAAGCCTAACAGTTCATCAAACTGCCACGCTTCTTCACTCATTGTGCCCGCGCACTGCACACACTTAACCCTTGAGTTAATAATTGGACTATTTGATTACTTGTTAATTGGGTACCATTAATCGAGGATATTAGTCATTTATTAATCAATCATAGAAAAAGAAGAGGAGACGCAAATATAAAAGTTATTTAAATTGAACTCAACGATCATCCAAGTTGATGGTTTAATACTCGAGAGAGAAAGTTAGAGAGTTGCAAGGAGGGAAGGTAAAAGTCGCTAAACCAAAGGTACAAAAAACTCATTAAATTCAAGGAGAGTACTACGTGTTTCTGAAAGGAAAAAATTTACAAGCCTTTCAATCATCAGGAAGAAATCCCGCTCATGTAAATGCAACCGTTACACAATCAAGGTGTACTTACACGCAGTGCGTAAACTCAATCGCAGCGAATGGAGCAAATAGCAATTTAAAAGACAGAGGAAGAGTGGAATGAGCGCTCAGCCGAAAGAGTTAACACACAAGTGCAATCGCACTGAAGAAGAAAGCACGACGGGGGGAGAAGAAATTTCCTGGCATTTCGAGGCAACCGATCGCAACCTCGAAGTTGTGTACATCGGAGCAGTACACGATGCACTTACGAGATTTATGAAGTAATTTATAGCTGTTGTCCGTGGCGGAGAGCGCGCTCGCATGCCCGCCGTGCCCTGCATTCTGCGCTTACGTGAATTAACATTTTCCCCGGACGCAGCCACCGCCGCTCTTGTACGAACAAGCGTTCCACTCGCTCGAGAACAGCCGGATCGTGAAAAGAAAACGAGGAGAGAATTAATGCTTCAGTGTTTATTGCTACGTAGCATTCTACACTGTTCGTCCTTTGCGTGCGAGAGTCCTCTTCTTTCGTAAGAATACCTCACTGCCAGTGAAATGAAAGCTTGCTGACCTCTCCTCCCAATCGAGAAGCCTGAGGAACAAGAAGTTTGGGGATCACTGTAATTTTCTGGGAGCAATTGGACGCTAAGTGACGACGTAACTCCAGTCTTAACGGTGAACTAGTTCGCCTGAAAGGATGTCTTATCCTGACGAAAGCGGCATTTGTACACTTTCATCCAACAAATTGACCGCTATGAAACTTTCAATGAGAGAAAGAATTAGTTTAGCAGGCGAGAGGGAATTCATAAGAGGGACGAGAGCGAGGAAAGTTTTGGTAGCGTGTTAGTTGGCGTGTAAATAAAAGAAGGACCGCCAATCAATAGGATTGCCTTCTTAATTCTGATGTCGGACTTTTGTATTTAATTTGAAACCCTCCAATCGAACACGAAACCTTCGCAGCCTTTTCTTTTGTTAATGCCTGTCAAGAGAAAAGGAAATTATCTTGCGCAACTAATTCTTGATAATCCTATTATGAAATTTATCTAAAGAAAAGGTTTTTCGGTTGAGGTCAAACTTTTTCGTAAAAGCCCTGTTTACTCCAGCGAGACGAATCCTTAGCAATTGCGCAATCTACACCTGTCTGCGGCTAACTACGCTCGAATTAATCAAAGCTAATTTAAAATATACTTTATTTAGTCGACGATGCAATTTCCCACTCCCTCGTAATCCCCTATTTCACGCACCGGTGCCCGCACTCGCCGAAGTTCCAATTAATTCGGGATCAGCCCGCAACGAGTTATATCGAGTGGGACATTAATAAATTGAATCCAACCCGCTAGTTCGAGGGTGTAATCCGCAAAAGGGAAGTGGGTAGGTAAATGTCCTGTAACGGATCAAGCACCAAGTGGTAACAAGCAATGAATGAACAGCAAATCAAAACTTACATTAACAAAACAAAAACTATCCTCACAAACGAAAGTCAACATACAGCTTATCTCTCGCATGCTTTTACAAATAACTATCACCTGCATGCTTCTGTAACTCCTAAAGCTTACTCTCCAGTGATCTTTAAAACTGATAATGCACAACTTGGCATTGTACATGCAAGTAACTGCACATCGACAGAGATACAAAATGGACCACAACTAAAGTGTAGACTTCCTCGAAGGGTATCAATTATTACACTAAAAGCCCTGAGGGTAAAGAAGTAAGAATTTGATCTGAAATAGAAAGTAGTTTCAAGTGCGCTCGAAGTGAGAGAGCGTGTTCCATTGGTATCACTGGCGTATGTGCATCAGTAAGGAATACCTCTTCCACGATCCATTATCGTGAAAGGGGCTTTCAAGTGATAAGAGAGAATTGAAGGAGACCTAATTATGGTTGGATGGTGCAGGTGGGGTCGCGTCTGGCTATGCGGAGGGATACGTGCGCCGCATGCGGGCTTCCGGTCTTCCTCGCGGAGAAGCTAGTGATCGCCCGCACGCCTTATCATCGTACCTGCTTCCGATGTGCCCGCTGCAACAATCAACTGACGCCCGGTAACTACTACGAGACGGAGGAAGGCCAATACTGCTGCGAGGCGTGTCCCGATGAGGTCTCTTCGATGCCAACTTCGATGCATCAGAAGTACAACGAAGACATCATGAGTGCAACGAGCAGGGACAGCGTCCAGGGTGCAACCACACTTCCCCATGCCGTGTGTAAGAGGTCCCTTAGTGACGAAGAGAAAAGCAGCAAGGGAACATTGGATTCCAGCAGGAGCGGGCTTTACGAGACCGGGAGAATGTTGGACTCAAGGAGAAGCAGCGATTCCAGCCGAAGGCTTCAGGATTCGACGGTGCCCGACCTGATAGCACAAACCTCGCAAATGCGGCTGAACTTTATGGCCAGCCACTTGCTGTCCGAGAGAGAGGTCGAGGAAACGTCTGCAGTGGACGGTACTCGAATCGAGAGAAGTCCTTCCGAGAGGGACCTCCCACACGCCGAGGATAGGAAGGATGCTGCGGGCAGGATTGTCTCGGCATTACCAGACGACGACGAGATCGAAGACGCGGAGGAGGACGAGGGAGAAGAGTTGGATGAGGAGGAGGCGAGCTCTTCGGCTGATTCCTCGAGGGAATCGATTAATCGAGACAATGATCCGGAGGAACCGGCCGTGGAGGATTCGTCATCCGTAAACGTTGTAAATAACGCGTTAAAGGATAATCTAGATGTTAAGCTGGACGAGGAACAGAGACTAACTGCCATTTCGTTCCATGACGTAGTTAAAGGTAGCTCAGTTAGTTTAAATAGCAGGGAGGACAATACCAAAGAGCTGCTAGGCAAAGCCGACGAGCGCGGGGACTCCGAGGAGGGTCTCTCGCTGGTGCAAAAGAGGCTTCGGATGTTCGAAACTCAAGATAAAAAGAACTACGCTAGCAAGGAGCGCAAACAAACCAAGAGTGCCTTCGGGGTGCGAGAACCTAATGTACAGTCTGCCGATCGATCTGATAATGAGGTGGAGAATCATGACAATTCATGCTCACGCTTGGACGTTCCTATTAGCCGCGATGTAAGCAGTAAAACAGAATCTCAGAAAACAGATGAACCCATAGGTACTAAGGACGAGCCCCCGACAATTTATAGGATCCCTCCATCAAGCGAAGAGGTGCCTCATACTCGTAACGATGATAGTAAAGGAGATAGTGAATCATCGAAAATAGATGATAGCGAGGTTCAAAGGAATAGGTGTGAAAAAAGTTTCAACGGTGCAATCGCGTCCCCCGAAAAAGAAAGGATGCTGTCTCCGCAGAAAAGTACGGAGGCCGTATCTCACGAAATGTCCATAAACGTAGAATCGAGTAGGGATGATGTGTCGGCCGACCCTGCAAACGAGACAAGCCTTACGAAGGCTGAGGGTATTGATCTGAGCGCAGGAGATGACTACCCGGAGGATCTGAATCCTTTCAAGAGTGACGATGAGGAAAATGCCATAGATAACTACCACACAGCGATGGACACTTCGAAGAGGAGCACAAATCCTTTCGACACAGACGAGGATGATGAGGAAAGCGATGAAGGGCAAACAGAAAGGGATATAGTGCCACCGAAACCTGCTACGAGGACCACTATCGGTACCAATAAGCTCCAGCAGCAATCCGTCGTCGATATGCCGACTAAGAGACGCTTGGTCGCCCCACAAATCAACTTGAATCCATTTTGGAGCGACGACGACGAGCACGATAGCGATCTCGAGAGCAAAGATCCGCCGACACCTGCAAGCGCACCTGTTCCGAAACCACGCACCATTAAGTACGTTCAGGTTTCCCTTAGTATTTCTATTGTGCGATCGTTCAGTCGCAAGATGTTGTTTCAGCAATCGAGGGTGCGGAGTCAGGTAGCAAGAGTGTTATTGCTGTTTCAGAAATACACCCGAGTTGGGCGTCGCCCATAGGACCCTCGATTTAAGTCGAGGTGACCTGTATGCGTCGAACACTTCCATCGCGAGCTCTGAATCGGCCACAACACCAGGTGGAACGTACAGGAAGAAGAAGCCGGCACCACCGCCACCAACTGCCAAAGAACTTTTTCCCTCCGAGCAGCGTATATCGCCCATGCCCAAGCCATTCAATGGTTCAACTGGATACCTTGTAAGTTCGATTGATTCTATTAGTTTTGTAAATAACGTTGTCAATTCCCACGTATTCCGCAAGCCGCAAACAGGGCTTCGTGTGGTCAGGGTTGACCCTATTTCTTTATAGAATGTCATTGACAAGAAAGCCACTCGATTGACGCTAGCATCCGGTAATTTCCAGAGCACGTCGCCGCGCACTACGCCCAGGGCTCGCAAAAGCAAGCCAGCACCGCCTCCACCCATGCCTACGAGCACTCCTTATAACGTGACCATGGGTGCTCCATTGAACTTCGCCGAGTCACCCATCACCGAGCCAGGGACTATCAACGACAATGAGAGTTTGCGTGTGTGGGACGATCAGAAGACTAACAAGGACGAGACGAACAGAAACAGGCAGAGCTTGACGAACGTCTCGAGCGAAGAGGGTTTCAACTACAAAGGTTACCTGGACAAGAGTGTTCAAGGCAAGTGGAAAAGGAAAAAGGGTCCTGCGCCTCCACGACCAACACCTCATAGAAGAAAGGTATGGAAATGCATAATAAGGTTTTTAAAAAGTGAAATAACATTGAATTGTATACGTTAATGTTTGTGTATTGCTTCGCAGATCAAAGTAATATCAATGAAGGACGTAAAACTGGAGCTAGATGAGATCGAACTGCAGCAGCAAGGCTTGGAAAAGCAAGGTGTGCGATTGGAGCAATTGATTAGGGACAAGTGTGAGTCCGGGAATAATAAAACTGAGGGTAAGTCGTAGAAAGTATAGACGTGATAAAACTTGTTGCAAGGGAAATCATCATTTCTTTCTGGTATTACAGATTCATCTCTGAGTATGGATGTAGAAGAGCTTGTGCTAGAATTGTTTGCGTTGGTGAATGAGAAGAATGAATTATTCAGAAGACAGGCGGAATTAATGTTATTGAGGAGGCAGCAGAGGCTCGAGGAAGAGCACGCTGAAGTAGAATACCAAATCCGGTGCCTAATGTCGCAGCCCGAAGCTATAAAAACAGATTTCGATAAACAGAGGGAAGAACTACTAATTCAAAGGTTTGTGAAAATATTGATCCTGTCATACTAATCACATAATAGTTTACGTGCATCCATTTTTATTATATACATAATATTCGCAGGCTCGTGGAGATTGTCGAGAGGCGAAATGAAATTGTAGAGTGCTTGGAAATGGATCGTCGGAGAGAGGTGGAAGAAGACCGTAGTATTCACAAACACATGGGTTTGTATGCTGGTAAGTATCCGTCTTATTTTTGACCTCCGTTAAAGATAATCGTGCTCTACTTTCATATCATTTTTACAGCAAGGAATAAAAATGAGATTTCGGGCAACTATAACGATACTAATAACTCCTCGAAAACGAAGAAAGGAAAAACGAAAGAGAAAGTAAAAGAGAAAAAGTCGAAAAAGACATCGAAAAAGGATGCCGATAAGGATGTGGATGAGACTGAAGTAAAACTCAAACGCCACACCAAGCGCAAGTGGTTTTGAGTCGCATTAGGGATACAGTCTAAAAAATATAACGAGATATGTATAAGATAGTATTTAATACTTTTGATAAATATTTTTAACAAAGGATCTGTTATTTATAAATGTAGAAATATAAGATAATATTATTACTGAAACATCAATTTAATACGCTTCTGCTAAACAGTTGCAAGATCGTGGCACATTGAGGTGTGCTATATTTTGTATGTACAATTCTGCATTTATTAAGTTGTTTATAAAATAAAGTTTTCGTCATCCTCTATTGAAAATCCTCAGTATACGAATGGGTGAGTTTGCTAACTGTATACGATTTGTTCGTAATGGTAGTGTGCATTCCTCAAAACTGAGATTGCTGTCTCCTAAAAAAAAACATGAGATTGTCTAAATTTATGAACCACCTTGTAGCAGAGTAGAAGCATTTCTGATATTCGAAATACCTAGCTGACTAAAGAAGTACGAAATGGTATCAGCATTACGAATTGTCGCAGCGATAATAGCATATCTAGCATTAAAGCTTAGTAAAGTCTTTAAGCCTGCAACTAACGCGTCGATAGCCCTATTCTCATACAATACATCAGCTGCGACTATTACGTCAGGTGCGGATCGATATTCTGCTACATAATTATCAATCTCCTCCCATCTCAATTCCAATACTTTCACACGTATCCTTTCATACGTGATATCCAACTTCAATCTATTAGGAGCCCCACAAGAGTAAGGATGGCTTTGTTCAGATGGCAGTAAATTCAGTTTTATATTCTCGCATACCATCCTAAGAACCGCATGATGACAGTCTGAGAAAATATACTCTTTCGGAGTGCAAGTGCTAATAACATTGAGACCAGTCAGTCCAACACCGCAACCCAACTCCAAAATAGATTTTCCAGAAAATTCATTCCTGTTTTCCTCGCACCATTTGCTAAGTGCTACAGCACCCTATTGGTCAGTCATGATAAGTATTAAACTATCATGAATTATTCTTCTTACGATAGCTAAAACTATAACTACCTGCCAACTACAAAGTCCTGTTGTACCCTCTGATATTATATTTGTGCTTTCCTGTAATGTAACAAAGTCTAGTTTGCCCTTTTCCACCGAGAAGTGTCTGTAATGTGTAGATTGGTTTGTACTTTGCGATACTAAATTGCAATAAGCAGTGTAGAGATCATCGTGAATTTCGTCGCCCCCCTCTTCGATCTAAAATATGATGAATAACTATAGTCAATGCTGGTAATGCGGTCCATATCAGTGAATTTATACCTTGGTCATAAGCCATTTTAAGAATGCTTTCTGATAAGATTCTTTAACTGGATATTGCTCGTTCAAACGATTATTCACGGTATTCCGTAGGATTTCTTTTTGTGCGTCAAGATGAGTTACACAATGAATCGATTCTTCATCAATCTAAAACGAGCGGACTCCAATCATGAATCAGGTCAAGCACGTATTTCTTTTTCCAATATTGCATGAGCCAAGAGTCATACCGTTTGATTTATTACATTTATTGGAGTACAGCATAAAAACTGTTCGATTACAATACTTGTGCTAGTCTTCTGGTGTCCCATTTTATCGTTTAGAATGCACGCAAAGTATCACAGCGAGGTAGGTTATAATTATCACTTAGAATGCTACTGTGCGATATTAGAAATATTGTGCGCGTCTAGCATGGATTTTAGCAATTCAGCGATTTCGCGACTCGACTTTGCAAAAAGTCACGTTAACGAATAAAAATCAAAAAATAAATGTTCTCACATTTAATAACCACTCGTGTCACAACATTGTTTACGCACATTCGGAGCTCTGACTGGCTCACCCACCCACCCGAAGCTGCCGGGTTGGTCGGAATATCAGCGAGAAAAGGTGGAACTCTTTCGAGATACAAATATTGTACATACTTCAAGTATATGAGAAGTCTCGCACATATACGCGCATACACTTTTACCCATGTAGCATTTTACTTTCAATAGAAGTTAAAGGGAAGTCTTAAATAAATACAAAATGTAACATTCCCTTTCGAAGCTCGTCGGGCCCAATAAGCGTTGAGCAATACGATCCGACAGAAAGGTATAAAAAGTCTATTAAATCTACAGCAGTCTATAGTACTATATTAGTGATCTAACAGTGAGTTGCAGTACCCTTGAAATTTCCGCCAGAAGACTAGTTTCTCTGTTTTGCACGCGGCAGTGTCTCTCGACACCGAGGAGCAGTGGTGATTTGCTATCTAAATTTCCAATCGTGTGACTAAAGAATTCGACACTGTTGGTTTCGTTGGTTTGACAGCGGAACCATTGACAGGAGTACACCTCCTGCACTTTGTTGCAAGGTATATGACGTAGCATCGAAGTGCAGTCTCGGCGCTTGGATGCTCGTCTCGCATATCAGGAGGGACTGGTGTCAACCGAGTGGATGTCATACGATGCGACTTAGTAATTGAGATAACCGAGACAAGCCATATAAAAGATCCATTGCTAACCGGTACCAGCCATCATGCACTCTCGTTAATTTTTGGATGCTCCGAAGCTTGTAATGTTCTTTCTCTGATCGCCGAGGTACGCGCCGAGTATCGTTTGCTCATTCAACAGTGATGTCAAGTATTATTTAACTGATGAATCCTCTTTACATTAGCAGACTCATCCACCTGACACAATGGCCTCTGCAGCAGAACAACAGCAGCAACAGATCACCCTGGAGTTTTACCAGGCGATGGCTGACTTCAAGAACATGTTCCCACAAATGGATGATGATGTGATCGAGGTATAATAATCCGAATGGTGACTTTGTATTATACGATGTCTACCGCGCTTAATCGAAATGAACTTTTCCAGGCTGTGCTAAGATCGAATCAGGGGGCAGTTGATACAACCATTGATCAGTTACTCAGTATGAGTACCGACAATGAGAACGAGAAGATCAGAAGCGAATTGGAACAGAACGAAGAAGTCCCTGACACTAGCACCAAATCACCGAAATTGGAATCCAGTAGTTTTTTAAAAAGTATACATAAGTGGCAGCCTCCGCTGCTCGGGCCACTACCAGACACATTCCTTAGAATTTCGCCGGACTTGACGGAAGAGAATTTGGAGTCGTCTCAGGACAATTATATGACCGAGTACGAACGAATCGCTATGTTCCTTCAGAATGAAGAATTCATGCAGCACTTGCGCTGGAATGAGGATTTCTTAAATACATTAGAAAGTGGTAAATCATTCAAAGTGAAAGAAATTTTTGATCGATTGTACCAAGCATTTTTATATAATTTCTGACTTTGCTTTCAGATTCAAAAGTACAAGCTGCTATCGATAAGTGCGGGTGTCAAGGCACACACGACGATGAGGATCTGTTTAAGGAAAGGCTGAAAAATATGGGGAAGCGTAAGTATTGTTTTCAACATCGTGATGATGATCGAAACGGACGCGTCGAAACTCATACAATGCCGTGACTTTTTAGTATCGCGGCGCAAATTCGCACAACTTACAAAAGTCTTTACGTGGAGTAAGAAACGCGGCGGTAGACAATTACTACCACCAACAGCATCATGCGACGATCTATTGGATCCCGAGGAGTCCTCCAGGCAACAGTCTTAAAAGCTAGCAGCCATAGGAGCCTCTATTCAGAAATACAAGAAGTGGCATTTAATGCTTACAGTTACCTATGAGTTGGAAATCACAAAGATGCATATCTATCCTAACTTAACCAGAGCAGAGCTATGATTAACGATTCTCTCTTAACAGATGATCTAATAAGCTATAAGTTAATTAGCAGCCTAGGTCTATGTTTCTGGGATTAACTAGGATACGGATGACAGTTCGGTATCTGGATCTAATTGCATCTGCAGTAAAAGCATTCACCATGATGGAGAGACACAAAGTGTTATCGTTGGCTATTTATGGGAATTTCGCAGCTGTAAGGAACTCATATTTTAACTTAATAGATAGGTATTCTATATAGGAATAGAACAATAAATACCGCGTTCATATTTAGGGATAAGGTACCGATCTGTGAAGCTTTGATTAGGAAGGTATTCAGGGCGCAAAACTGTGGTTATTATTTGGACTCACACAAGACATCTATTTACTTGTGATATCGGCAATTTAATGAGGATCTTGCTTTTATAGATTTATTCTCATTTTATATACATTTTTTATGACAGTTGATATTATTTACAATTACAGTCGTTTCATTTTTCATGGCTGTTCTAAGTGTTGTTACTATTATACGGAGGTCGAAAAAGTTTACAGACCTCGGGGATCTAATGATGTTTAACTAAAGTTATAGGAATTGAAGTTAAGAATGATGTCTGGCATCTTTTCGATTTCGATCTGATTTGTTAATGGTTTTAAATGTGTTTTTTTATCATATACAGACCTATGATAAGTGGTTTTGTATTTGTTTATTAGTTTATTAGCGTAGCCTTTTGGTTGCTGCAAAGGCGTATCAAGAAATTCCTTGATATAGAAGTAGGCGGCCAGTTTGGTATGGCACAATAGCAACACTTCATTGTAGATGTGAACATTCGCATTAATACAACAAAGTGTTGGCAATTAGTAGTGATTTCTACAAGATGCAATATTTTGATGCCATTCTTTAAGTGTAATGAATCCTAGTCAGTTTGTCTAGCCACTACTTACTTAATGACGAGTACATTGGATGATGTATTGAGATTGTTGGTGTAGAAAGTATTTATATAAATGAGCGTAGTATAAACATTCACAAACGTGATGACATGTGGTATAAAAAATACGTACGTACGAAAATAAATTTTACGGCGCCGGACCTAAGCTGTATTGATTACGATAACTATTTCTTTTCTCACTACCCTATCTATTTATATAATTAAATCCCGGGTGAATTGCAATTATTCTTAGTACGAAGTAATGATTAAATCCTGCATGATACGATCTAGAAAGGATTGAGTTGAAACGGAGTAGACTCAATAGCATATGAAATACTTTTCAAATTGTTTTATAGAGCATACATACTTTTGCTGTACAATACTGCGTAATTTAAATTATTCTTGTAAAATATGAAATGTGGTTAAACTTAACAACCATGGCTTAAGATTACGACTGACTTAATTTAACAAAAGCTAGATTCATTCGTACAGACGCAATAGCGCCGAATCATTACGCATCGGGCTGTCTGAAGAAGACTCTGGCACCTGCTAAACTATAATATAACAATTGAAATTCAGCACTTCGCTCACCCAGACGTCTCAAAGTTAGTGCCCTTGTTTGTTGTAACTTTTCATCTCCCTGATAGTCTTTGGACTCCGCGATTAATTTCTCTGTGTTTATGTGATGCTCGACCGTTTTAAACCAATGTAAACCATCTAGTTCGGAGCCCTGATCGAGAAGTGCATTAATATACGCGACGCCCATTGCAAAACCATCGTCAGTAAAGGCTGCACCGGTTTGATTCTTTTTGAACATTTTTTCTTTATTCGATATCGAGTTATCTACAAAACTTAACGTTAACGGCGGTACAATGGCATAGAACTGTTGCAAATGGTGCGAGAGATTGGCATCTCGGAAAGCAGACGCAAATACGTCAACCAAAAGTTTAAAATATTGTATGCCCTCGGTAAAGTTGCGTACCAGATTCGCTATATCGTCTTCCAAACGCTTAGCAGCAGCTTGTGTGATTGTACTATAGTTCAAGTTTTTACACATTGCTTCGAATGGCATGGTACAATCAATGCTTGGCAAAAATGATACAGCATTCGAACTTGCATACAAGCCTCCCGATCTAATTAATCGCACGTATCCTAATGCATTACCAATCTGGGTAATCAATTGACGAAATTGATCTAAATAACTTAGGCCGTCGGGTGTCATTCCTAATTTTCTAATATCCTTTTGGAACTTCTCTGCTCTTTCATACGTATACGGCATTGCTCCATTTTCACGCTGCCCTCTAATAAATCTAATATCCCGCATTAATCGAGACTTTATCTGCTCGTCGAATAGAAATTGCGAGAATGTGTGCAATTTCACTCGCAAAAATTGATAAACGAAATTTACTGTCGTACTCATGATTCCAGTACCGTGTGTCCTAATCGAATTCGCTATATGCCTGATCCCGATAGTATTTAAATGTTTATTGTTGCTGGTATGCTCAATGAAAGTTTGCGTGTTCAAGTTATAGAGATACTTTGATACAAAGACGTGAATATTCCTCATTATTTCCAAGGCATCCAAGCCTTGCTCCAATGTTTGTGTAGGTAAATGGTTTTGAACGGTGTTGAGATTCAATTTATAATGAGCCAGAGCATGCATCGTTCTATATGTCTTCCAGTCATGTAGAGCCACTGTCGTGAGATTATAAAACATATCATCGAGATAATGTTCGACAAATCTCTTAGCGTATATCATGTTGTTGACTAAAGGCAGTGGTAGAGATCCAACTATTCTCCCTCCATCCTTAGATCCTACATGAAAGGGGTTGGTAGAGTCCAGCTTTAAATGTGCATGCACATGAAGCCTCAAACTTGTTTCGATCTCATGGCAAGCAGGTTCCAAGACGTGTTTTCTCAGCATATTCTTCAATTGCACTATTCTATTCTCTTTCAAGTCAGATTCTTCTTGCTCGTCCATAGTGCTGTTAAATGCACTAAATAGATGAACAATGTGACTTATATTCAAGTTGCTGTCTGTGACTGAAGAGAAGTATGCGGGTAGTATATTTTGATGGTGCAATAATATGGAATAATCACAGACTTCTTTAATGTTATTGTGTAATTCAGCCAGAGTGTCATAGTTTTCCAGCATAGGTCTTAATTTAACCACTTCCTCGTCTCTGAAAGTATCAGCCAACTGACTGGCGCAAGCTAGGGCACATCTGACTATCAGTCTTCTATCAGCTGTGGCAGGACCATGTAGCAGTCTCATACTCAGCCCTACCAGAGATAACGCATCCAGCCTTTCTCGGCTATATCCTTTATCCTTCTGAACCAAACACTTCCTCGCATTCTCTAGCATCACTAGAATATAGTAACTGAGGTATTGTAAAACCTGACCTTGTGATTGTACCACCACTGGTCCCAATATATAAAACGTTGTCTGCAGAGACTTTTGTACTTCTATAAGCCTACATATCAACTGCACAGTGGTACGATTCATTGGCTTTACAAGAGTAGCGTGCATGTTCATTATAAAAGATATAGTTTCTTTAATCTGTGATAACAGAGTGACTAAATCTATCAGCAAAGCTTGCTTTTGAGCTATGTCTGATACTTGTAGAGTTGTTTTCATTAGAATATTTTGCGTATCCACGCACCAGGTCATAGCTCTTTGGACTAAACCATGAACGGTTATAGAGAGCCTTTGGGTTCTAGACTGGAGTATCTTTTCTCCTACTTGGGGAGCAATGGCGTTTCCAGTCTCTTTCGGTAGAAAGTTTTTTAGAAACTTACTTGGTACCCATATCACATTTCCCACTAATGTTACCGCATAAAATTTCTTATTAGCCTCGAGCACTCTCTTCACCAGTTTCTTATCACATGTACCGAATAACTTTGTTACTATAACAATGCCGAGGTTCACTCTGATCCAGTTCTTATTCAAAGCAGCATTGTCATTCGTTTTAGCCTCTATGTCTGCCATTGTATATTTCAAGTAGGAAGTCATTTGTTCACCCATTGCAGGTCCTTTACTTATGTCCATTATGTGGTCGATAGTTTTAGGGAAGATGGAACTCTTTAACAATTGTTCCTGAAGATCCTTTAATAATTTGTCGAATGTATGCAGCTTAGATTCCACGACTCCAAATTGCGACGGGTTGTGCATAATGGACCTCACATGAATTCTATATCTTTTCCATTGTTCCAACAGCGAAGGCTGGGATTCTATTATCTCGTCCAAGGTAAGAACGATGAGGAATAGATCAAGAAAGTATTCTACTAAGATGGACAAATAAATATTATTGGTGCCACCAGCTAAGCTAGATAACTGTTGAGTCGTGAGATGGGCGACTGTGGATATCCTGTTGACGAAAACAAATAAATCCTGAAGATCGGAGAATAGAGTTGTTATATTCTTCGGATCATTCTGTAGCCCTTTCTCTCCATGGATGAACAATTTCTTGTAGAAGCTGTCCGCTTCTTCTTTGAGAAATCGGATCTCTCTGCACGTGCCAGCTACTGCTGCTAGTAACTTGGACAAATACTTGTTCTCCATTTCAACCAGTGAAAGGATGCTGATATCTTCGGCGGCATTGTACACCAATCGCAGAGGACCCTCGAGGAAGTACTCCAATGTGGAGTCTTTCTGTTGAGTTTTCTCCACGAGATTCTCGAAGAACTGGCCATACTTCCGCAGTTGCATCGAGCCTGCCGCTTTGAATATCGTTTCGCCCTTCCTTCCGTTCCATGCTGATGATTCTATCATCGTTACTAGTTATTCTTATCGAAACTCAGGACGAAAACCGGCTATATCAGGAGCAGACACACTTGCCAAGAGCCGATATATTATTTCGTATCATGATTCGTGGTGCGCGTTCAATCATGAAGAGGCATTCACTATTAAGTAGTTACTAGAAATTACGTGTTGCCTGTGTAGCACACTATTATTAACAAATATATTTACAGTACCACGAAACGTCAAGCGTTAAGCAGTTGACTGGAATTGACAGTCATCGTGGTAGGTGTGCCAGCTAGATAAGACTCCCCATGTGAATTCCTTGTGTTTTTTTCGTAGAAGAAATGCGCATTCGGATTATTAAAAATCGGGCAACAAATGCACTTATAATGCATTGCAACATCATAGGAACGACAGTAATGAAGAATTTTACTTATTATATAGAAATTTGACTAAATTCTAATGCACTGGGGAATAGGGAATATAAGTTCGTTCACCACATTAAGGTGGTAGTACGCAGCGAGTTTCGGAAAACTTCAGTTCGCCACTGATCTATTTACCATATAACACGAACATCAACATTATTATGTCCTGCCAGAAACAACTTTGCAATTACTGTATCACAAAACATATGCGTAATTAAAAATTGGTGATAATGATCAAGTAACTCAGTCGTTAAGTGTAACACGAAATACTACATCGCAATCAACAGATTGCTCCAAAATGGACCCATCGAGTGACTCAAATTTGTATAGGTTGGAGGGTTCGGATAATAATCAAGCAGGTGGTCTGATTATTCGTAAGAAACCCTCTGATCATACTTTTAAGAAGCCACAGACTTCTATGTTCGGTTTGGATAAATTGGCAGAGCGAAAAAGACGAGAAAATTCGTTGGAACCTTCCAAGTCCAAAGCATCACCTAGTTCATCGAAACCGGATGGTAGAGACAGAAAGTATCGTTCGTATGCTGAAGAAACACCAACCCACACTGGTGGCGTTAATACAGAAGCGCAGCGACGATTGGAATCACGATTAAAACATCAGAGACTGAGCGCTCAAGACAAGCGTCACAGGGATGAGTACAGAGACAGAGATCGTGATAGAAGAAAGGACAGGGATCGAGACAGGGACAGGGAAAGAAGTCGCAGCAGAGACAGTACACGTCAGACACCTTTGAGATTCAAGGACGAACCACAGACTCCCAAATTCAAAACAAGAGATCCCACATCTAAAAGTAACTGGGACGATGATGAAGACGAGGAACCAAGGAAGTCCAGTTGGGATCATCCTACACCGAATCTTTACAATAGTCGAGACGTACGTGACAGTGCCAGAAGCGAATTCACTCCGTCCTACAAGTATAATCCATGGAATAGGGATCATAAGCCCAGCGGTGCAACACCGTTGGTTGATGGGGAAGAAAAGGAGCAATGGGAAGAGGAGCAGCAGAGATTGGACAGAGAATGGTACGGCTTAGACGACGGCGAGAATAATGCATTCGGCGATGTATCCGAAGAATACACTCGTAAAAAGGAAATGGAATTGGAAGCTAGAAGACAGAAACGTCTATCGGCGCAACAGCGGCAAATAAATAAGGATAACGAATTGTGGGAGCGTAATCGTATGTTAACTTCGGGCGTCGTAAGTTCTTTGGACCACGACGACGATCCTGACGACGAGGGTGAAGGAAGAGTGCATCTTCTGGTGCACAATGTAGTACCACCTTTCTTGGATGGTAAGTTTGTTATTTGTTATTGAGATTAAAACATTATACTAATATTAAATTTGATCATTTAGGTCGAATCGTCTTTACAAAGCAACCCGAGCCCGTTGTACCTGTACGAGATCCAACATCAGACATGGCTCTCGTAGCTCGCAAAGGATCCGCTCTAGTTAGAGCATATCGAGAGCAGAAGGAAAGACGACGTGCACAGAAGAAACATTGGGAGCTTGCTGGAACTCATATAGGAAATATTATGGGTGTGCGTGACAAGAACAAGGAAGATCGAGAACTGCCGGGACAGGAAACAGACTTCAAAGCAGGACAAAAATATGCTAGACACATAGGTGCTGGTGAAATAACAGGAGAAGCGAGATACAGGACTATACAGCAGCAGAGGAGAAGTCTGCCAGTCTTTGCTGTACGACAAGAACTTTTGAATGTAATCAGAGAAAACAGCGTGGTAGTTATTGTAGGAGAAACTGGTAGCGGTAAAACTACCCAGTTAACGCAATACCTCCATGAAGATGGATATAGTCATCATGGTATGATTGGTTGTACCCAGCCTAGGAGAGTTGCAGCTATGTCAGTTGCAAAAAGAGTCTCGGATGAGATGGCAACTGCATTGGGTGATAAAGTTGGATATGCTATTCGTTTCGAGGATTGTACATCGAAAGATACTGTTATTAAGTACATGACCGATGGTATTCTTTTGAGAGAAAGTTTACGAGAAGGCGATTTGGATCGATATAGTGTTATAATTATGGACGAAGCCCATGAGAGATCCTTATCTACAGATGTGTTGTTCGGTTTACTTCGTGAAGTAGTTGCTCGCCGACATGATCTGAAATTAATTGTAACTTCCGCTACTATGGACTCAAGTAAATTCTCGGCGTTCTTTGGAAATGCAGCCACTTTCCAAATTCCAGGCCGAACATTTCCGGTCGAAGTTTTGCACGCTAAGAATCCTGTGGAAGATTATGTTGATGCTGCTGTTAAGCAAGTTCTTCAAATTCATTTGCAACCGCGGAGCGGTGATGTTTTAGTGTTTATGCCTGGTCAGGAAGATATTGAAGTCACCTGCGAAGCTTTGAAAGAACGCTTAACTGAAATAGAATCAGCACCGCCACTCTCAATTTTGCCTATTTATTCGCAATTACCTTCAGACTTGCAAGCGAAAATCTTTCAACGTTCAGAAGGAGGCTTGCGAAAATGCGTCGTGGCAACGAACATTGCCGAAACTTCATTAACTGTGGATGGCATTGTGTTTGTCGTCGATTCTGGGTATTGTAAATTAAAGGTATATAATCCTCGGATAGGTATGGATGCTTTGCAAGTTTATCCTGTGTCGAGAGCAAACGCTGATCAGCGATCGGGAAGAGCAGGTCGTACCGGTCCCGGTACTTGCTACAGATTATATACGCGCAGACAGTATTTAGACGAACTACTATCAACTGGAGTTCCTGAGATACAACGTACAAATTTGGCAAACACAGTACTTCTGTTAAAGTCTTTGGGAGTTCAGGACCTTCTAGCTTTCCATTTCATGGATCCTCCTCCCCAAGACAATATATTGAATTCTTTGTACCAATTATGGATTTTGGGTGCGCTCGATCATACTGGTAGATTAACACCATTGGGACGTCAAATGGCAGAATTCCCATTGGATCCTCCCCAGTGCCAAATGTTGATTGTTGCATCCCAACTTGGCTGTACAGCTGACATTCTAATCATAGGTAAGTTTTCTAATAACTTTTAATCTCTACCATGTGATTAATAATTCATTTCTTTGCAGTATCTATGTTATCAGTACCTTCCATATTCTACCGCCCGAAGGGTCGAGAGGAAGATTCCGATTCAGCAAGGGAGAAATTCCAGGTACCTGAGTCGGATCATCTGACATATCTAAACGTATATAACCAGTGGAAAGCCAATGGTTATTCTAGTTCCTGGTGTAACGATCACTTCATACACGCGAAAGCAATGCGTAAAGTCCGAGAAGTAAGACAGCAGCTAGAGGAGATTTTAAAACAACAGAAAATGGAGGTAGTGAGTTGTGGTACCGATTGGGATATCGTAAGAAAGTGTATTTGCTCGGCATACTTCCACCAAGCAGCACGTTTAAAAGGCATTGGCGAGTATGTTAATTGTCGTACCGGTATGCCTTGCCACTTGCATCCCACATCGGCTTTGTTCGGCATGGGTTTCACTCCCGATTACGTGGTGTATCACGAATTAGTGATGACTGCAAAAGAGTACATGCAATGTGTGACCGCAGTAGATGGCCATTGGCTTGCGGAGTTGGGTCCAATGTTCTTTAGCGTGAAAGAGACAGGTAGAAGTGGTCGCGCAAAGAGACGCCAGGCAATGCAGCACCTTCATGAGATGGAAGGCCAGATGAAGGAAGCTGAGGAGGAGATGAAAGCTCGAGCGCAAGAACAACTCGAACGGGAACAGGCATCCGTAAGAAAGTGAGTCACGATTCTTAAAACATGCGCTAATAAATATAATCCTATGCCTCAAAGATTTATATTACAATACTTTGTTTGTTTCAGAAAAGAGATTTTGACTCCGGGAATTAGAGAGCCAGGAACACCCGCGCCATATCGGAAAACACCTGGTAGGCTAGGTTTATAATTGGTACAGTCACGATGTATGTAGTCTTCTGTTCGAAGTATAGAAGTCTGCCGATGTGAAGCTTCCGAAGGAGATTGTACATAATAAATGAAACGTTTTATAAGTTTCCATAAACGAATTCTACATTAAATGGGTTTTCTTTATCCGGTGTCTTACCCAATTTCGTTCTTAGGTCAAGGTGGATTAAAAACGAAACTAGTAGGATATTTGGCTGTAAAGATGTTTATTATCAGTACAGTTTTTTCGTCTTTTGTACAAGGAAGATGTAACTTAGTTTATATGATGCCGATCTTGTTGGCAACATCCAGAGCATCGTAGTCACTTGTCAATCGTACGTATGCCTTCTTCTTGCCGTCAGGCCTAATGAGGGTATTGACCTTGGCGACATCAACGTCGTAAAGCTTTTTAATCGAAGCCTTGATGTGGTATTTGTTTGCCCTTGTGTGCACAATGAAGACCAAGGTGTTGTTATCTTCGATCTTCTTCATGGCTGCTTCAGTGGTCAGTGGGAACTTAATAATATTGAAAGCATCCATGCTGTGAAGAGTAACATCATTATTATCAATTATTATATCTTGGCACATAAAGAAATCATGAAAAAGAAAGAGCAACTT
The DNA here is from genome assembly GCA_964023945.1 of Ectemnius cavifrons. Taxonomy (NCBI): domain Eukaryota; kingdom Metazoa; phylum Arthropoda; class Insecta; order Hymenoptera; family Crabronidae; genus Ectemnius; species Ectemnius cavifrons. The sequence goes on along the minus strand of OZ030384.1, from coordinate 6,304,566 downwards.
ACCGATTCCTGTTGGGAACCGATTTACGGGGGTACTTGGGGTTCCTTGGTGGCCTGAATGTCTTCGGCCTATGAAAATGGACGGATGTCCTGACTTTCCTAACTCTGGATCCATGGACACCCTTCAAGATCTGTAAAAACACATATTTGTTACTCCAAACTGCTACTTCAAAGGTTTGCGCTAGTTTAGATTTTTTACATTCATCAGTAGGATTATTAAAGTTGTTTTCATTGAAATTCAAAGAGATTCCCAATCCATAGTCATCATTTGCTTTGTTATAGACAAAATATTAAATTCAGGCTTGAAGATTTATATAATCACCTTCTTTTGGGCCTTAAGAGCCTTTTGGACTGGAGCGGCAGGCCTTCCACCCTTGGGTGTCTTCTTCGCAGCCTGCACATTCTTCTTGGGCTTGGGTACTGCTGGTTTAGCTGCTCCCTTTGGTGCGGCTTTGGCTGCAGGCTTTGCAGCAGGTTTAGCAGCGGGTTTGGCTGCCGCAGGTTTCTTGGCTGCAGCAGGCTTAGCCGCCGGCTTGGTTACCTTTGAAGAAGTACCAGCAGTTGCTGGCTTCTTCTCTGTTTTCTTCTCTGCCTTCTTCTCCGCGGGCTTTCCGCCTGAAAATCCATAGAAAATCACAGAACTGTAGTAAACACTATTTCAACTATTTCATCACAGTTATCAATCCGTACCACGTTACACGTAAATATTTACTAGGCGGCCACAGAAACTGGTAATCACAGTGTAGAGTTTCGTAGGTTAGAACGTTGTAGTAGAAATTTGTACTAATTTACCTTTTCATTGGAATATTATTCATAACGATTCGAGGGAAATATCAAATATAAACTTTATGAATTTACGAAAATCGAACGGCACAATAGACACGCCACTACCGAGAGAGGTGCATGTGTTGGAAAATCGTTCGGCCACATGGCTGCTATTGAATTTTGTCACTTATGGATAAAAGCATATTTTACTACCGTTTTTCTTCTTTCAGATATTTATCGGCTGCCCGGCGCAAACTTCGCGACACGTTGTATAACATTCCCGGACCAATATAGACACGGTAAATAATATTACAACTCTACCTGCTTTCTCCGTGGGCTTCGGTTTCGGAGGCATTTTGCTAAAAAGGACGGCAACTCTAACCGGAAGCCGACGCGTAGACTTCCAGACACACTACGCTAGTCATTCATTGACGATCGTTTATGAGTTCCGCGGTAATAAATTATACTTGCATTCGTGACAGTTGTAATGTATAAATATACAGAATGAAAAATTCATGTCTTTAATTGTTATGCATATTTAAAATAATTATATCGATAACATAAGCTCACACTAAATTTTAATGGTAAGTAGATTGACCCAAGGACTTTATTCAAATTTACAGATTTCCAAAAGATTTATGTATCTTTCTAAAAATAGTATTTTCTACTACTAATCGTTAAACTTATGATATATGAGGGACTAGCAAAGGGTCTGATTATTGTTATTCAAGGGTCTCTTCGATTTTATTGGGATTTGAGTAAGTAAAGTGAAACACCTGTCCCAGCAACCAATGTTTTCCTTCCATACCCGCGTTAGTCATCATTCTGCTATCAACGAGTGAAGCAGCAGCAGGTCCTAAAGCCCTTTAAACACTCGTTATTTAAAACTCGCCTAGAATAAGTTTTGCAAATAGTCCGCAAGACTTAGGATGTTGGAAACGCGCTCAGCTGTGTATAAAATGATGTCTGATGTAGCCCGGGACGAACGTCAGGTATAAGAAAACTAGTAAAACAAGATTATAAACAATATAAAACTTAAAAACTATAGAAGATAAATTAATGAAATATAATGATTCTCAGATTGAGAATTGGCCACCGCCGTTTTCTTCGGACGCAACACCATATACCGACCGAGATTTCAGCAGTCTCGTTCGGCGATCGTGTTTATCCAAAAGTTTGATGGTCAAAATTTCAAAGGCGATTGTCATAGGAGATGTATACGTGGGCAAAACCAGCCTAGTGAACAGGTAAAAAATATTCATCATAGATTTCTTTACATTGAGTTTTTCCCACCCTTTTTCTTCTCACATTTATTATGCATTCCAGATTCTGCCATAAACTCTTTGATAATAATTACAAAGCCACAATCGGCGTGGACTTCGAGGTCGAGCGCTTTGATATTCTAGGTGTGCCGTTCCACCTGCAGATGTAAGTTTCATGATACCAGGAAAGTCATTATGTTGTTTTGCATTATTAATTACATTAAGATAGGCATAAAGAAAACAATCTTATGAATTTTAGATGGGACACAGCCGGTCAGGAAAGATTTAAATGCATTGCAGCCTCTTATTACCGTGGCGCTAATGGTACTAAATAAACAATGAAAGCCATTAATTCCATATCAACGTTTATAATGATTTTGTATTAAACTCGTTTCAGTGATTATGGTTACTTTCGACTTAGGCAATTTGATATCATTGGGCCACTGTCAGCAGTGGCTGACAGAAGCATACAAGAGCAATCCCGGTCCTTGCCACGTCTTCCTCGTCGGCACAAAGCGAGACTTATTGGTAAATAATTTTGATTTCAACAAGTAGCATAAGTCGACCTCGAATTTCACGGTGTTTTCTATTATTCAACTGCAGTCGAATCCAGTTTACAGTGTGATCGAGAAACACGCTATTGAAATTGCTCGCAGAATGAAAGCCGAATATTGGGCAGTGTCCGCCAGGACAGGTGACGGAGTTCCCCAATTATTTAGCCGCGTCGCAACATTGTCTTTCCACGCAACAGCGATCAAGGAATTGCAGAACATGAAGTTGGAGCCAATAAATATTGGGACTGGTTTAATAAGTACGTATTCACCTTTACATTTTCGCTTTAACTTATTAGCTATTATTTACGAATGAATTATTTGTTTTATAGATATAACGCAGTCGAAGGATACAGAAGCGAAGAAGAAAAGAGTACCAAGTTGCTCCAAGTGCCCAACATAGTTTCATCGGTAGATTTTATCAGCATATCGATACATTATTTCTACACCATTCCATAAGATATATATTTTACATATTCTAATCTGCATTAATATAAGTTGTATATACTTTGTCTATGTATTAAAAAGATTCCTATCAGTATTGAAGATATTATGAAAACGCTGTACTAGTCACTTATAATAAAGCATGCATTGCAGCATCCAATAAATATTTTAGTATTTATTTATTTTATTCAGCTTGGCCAGAAAGTTGCACTATCTTTTTGACCAAATTTGTTTAAGACAGTTTCCTCATTGTGTACATCCTTCAATTCCTGACTCCGTCGGATGTAACGTTTTCAATAATGTCTCGGTATTTCTACTATAATTCCCCATATATTATAGTTGAATCTCGACAATTTTTTCAATTTTTGTGACGTCACGCGAAAAATATTCGAAAATTTTCATTATGACGTCACACTGAAAATGCCACAGATTGAGCACCAAGTCTCTATGTTTGGGAATTTTCTGTGTGACGTCATAGTGAAAATTTCCGAATATTTTTCCCGTGACGCCATAACCTGTGACGTCATCAATAACGTCACAGAAATTTCAGGAATTCCTGAGAATTGGGCCTTCAGAACTTAGCATGAAAAGAAGATAAAGCCCTGACGTGGCAATCTTTACTTTGCCCTCCAGCATCAGCTAAAGTAGATCCCTGCGTTGCTGCGGGAAAACCTTCATCAAGATGGAAGTCGCTGATCGGCGCGACGATCGCGCGTCCATCGCGTTACCCACACGCCTGCTCTCTATACCTAAGGTTGATCCTCAGGCATACAGGAATACATAAGTACACGTGTGTCATACGGACTCGCGTTCGCCGTGAGTGAGCAAGCAAGCTCTAGCCAGGCCTACGACGCGGGGCGCCCGGGTAATAGAGACAGTTGCGGAGGCACCAGGAAACCGGCAGTGGGCCGCCAGTGCTCAAGGAAAAAGTGTAGTACGTGGAAATCTCGCGCCGTCACATGGCCGTCGCATAGGCGCCAGCAACACAAAAACGAGACGAGAGAAAGATAGAGAGTTGTGTGCGAGAGCTGCGAGAGGAAGCGAACCACTGGGATCACCGATCGAATTCGCATCTATAGGTAAGCTTCGAACGCTACATTCCAACAGGTGGTGGTAATGCTGTTGTGGATGCTGGTTGGTCCTCGTGGTCCACAGTGGTGGCACCGGAGAAAGCGAAAACCCACTGGTACTATATTTGTATGTTTCTACATACGGATATCGTTGGCTTCTCGAAAAAGTGTATCTACTTCTTTAGGAGGGGTTTGAGGGAAATGAGTATGATATAGTAGTAAATAATATATATTTTTGTTGCTGCGGATGTTGGAAATGACTCGCGCGATCACTCTACTTGATACAGAACGTGTGTGTACGTGCGCTCCGGAGTGGAAGCGTTCGCTGAAGATGACTCTCAATTTTATGGGTATCGCCTGTGGCAACGAGTCGGTGGGGTTTTGCTTCGCGTGCCGTCCAGTGACGCTAAAGCGTCTTTTCCGTGGCGATGAGGAATTTATGCTGACATCGAGTGCGTACATGCGCCGCGGTAGAGCTTGGTGAATTTATTATCGGTCGAATTATCACAGAAAACAAGGACGCGTAGTCGCGCTGAATCATAGAGAGTATGTTGGATTCGCGCGAGAGTCCAGATATCATTTCGAATATCGGATCAACAGATAAAATAACCGATAGGCAAGAGACAATGGATGAGAGACACGGAACGGTAAAGGCGTACTTCATCTCTCGAACGATTGTACAGTTTTATAAGAAGCTTGTTGCATCATCCCGATAATGCATTATCGTTGCCATCGCCGGATATCTTCTATGTCATCCTTTTGTTTCACGCACATATTGAAATGGGAGACGGGTGTATTATAAGAGATAGCCACGCGGCCCACTGTATCGCATTGCACTTAATGATCGCCAGGCTTCCCATTCGGTCGGATTAATTTTTATCGATACGATAACCGTGCCTCCTATCGAGATTGAACTCCGGGTGGAGGGCCAATATCCGTCGTTCGCTCTAGCACTGATAATTTCTTTGCAAAACTAATTTTCTACACAAATCAGCATATTGTACGAATACTCGTATATTTAGAATTCACATTGTCACGGAAATCTATCATTTCAGCTAGATATATTTTAATACACGCTACAATTTACGAGATCCACCACATTCCGATCTTATTTGCCGTATTACTACGACAAACATTTCTTCAAGCGTGCACAATGGCTCGGTTGCCAATAATGTAGACTCAGCCGCTCTGAATAATACATTGAAGATCAAAGATCACGATCGAGGGACCTACCTTTTCGTTTGGCACTGTCCACTCAGACGTCCTGAGATTTATATACGGGTTACTACGGGAAGCTCAAAGAAATGGATTAACATAAGCAGATACACCCGAAAGATTACTGCACTAGCCATCCATTCTCAAGAAAACATCACAACTAAGCGTAACCTCAATTACGGAAAGAAAGAGTGGTGCATTTTTTAAGAATTTATTACGGAATTTTTTACTCCTAAAGTCATTCGATACGCATCGACTATTTATTATCCTTCACCTTTACATCCGAATTCATCAATTGTTTTAGAAATTTTATGATGTACGGCTCTTCCGCGCAAGGTGACGATGTCTTTTCTTCAAGCGATGACCCCGTGGTAGACGTCGATGATGCATTATTATCTTCATTGCAATCCTACGAACAATAAAGTTTGATTTATTAACTTCAATTTATTATTATCACCCGATAGGCAATTCCTCGATTTCATACTCACACTTGATGACGACGTTTTTGGATTGTTCGCTGTTTCTTTGAGGGGTTCAGCTGACATATTGAAGTTCATATACGCGTTTTGCCTATCACAAACCTATACGAATGATATGATATCCTCTCAGGACTTTTGCGTGCCTTTAATAACGTTTTTCTACGAACGGAACAAGTGTTATTGACTACTGGTCTATCAGCAGATCCGTTTTCCTTCGGGTTGTGCGGGCACCGGAATATCTATAATAATGATAGGAAAAAACTTGCGCAATAAAATTGTCTGCGATCTGATCGAACTCGGTCGAACGAACTTTTTCTTTTTATATATAAACTGACTTCTTTTTTATATGCGTCGGATAAAAGAGTATAATATCGTAAAGCCAAATGACGTGATTAGTTCCGATCCCGACGTTCGAATAATATAATTTTTTCTGGATCTCGGTCAATGACGATGCTTACTTTTGGGGACTTGATCGGTAATTATCCGGAAGACAGACATTGCTGATTGGAGGCTGGCAACGCCGAGCATGAACATTTGATTAAAGTCTCCCCAGTCAATAAGAGCCATGTGACATCAGCGAGGACCCTCGTATTATGATGATTTTTGAATTACTCTATGATTTGTGTGTCATGGCTGCCAAGACCCGAATGACACTATGTCTGGCAACCTTCCGGCGAAAGTTGACGACCAGACAAACGAACGGCTACTAACACGAAGTATGCTTAATTTGTATTAGATATATAGCATTCATAATTTCGTCACGTCATCAAGTATTACAATTAAGGATATTTGAAGGCCAATTACTTAACCCATTTGGCCAGATTTGATAATACCTACCTTGAGAAATATTGCGTTTCGTCACTCCACGTGCCGAGTGGTAGCAAGTTTATTTCAAGTACTCGAAAGATCAAAACGTTTAATCGCACTTGAGCGTCTTGACAATGAAGGAAATGATTCACCCGATAGCAGTTTTTCCTCGAAGCCAGTGCTATTCGACTTGCAATAAGATGCTCGCGTGAAAATACGTACTAACTGACGTCCGCTAGAATTTTCATTGCAGTCAATTAGTCCGAGCACCCGGTTATCAGCACATCAAAATTTCCTTTTTCATGTTCTGACTGACGCACTTCGACACCGCATTTCAATGAAAAAAAAGAGTGCCTTCTTACTGATTCGTGCGTGCATCACTACTTTTCTTAATAATCAGCTACGTCAGTGGAACTAATGTATCACAAGTGTCATTTACATCCATCTTTACAGTTTTATAATTACAACAAGGGAAACGATCGGTAATTATAAAAGCGCTTTCACAGACCGCTGTTCGCATATAACAGGCATTCTTAAGTGAAAGTTCGCGGCAGTCCAACAGTTCGGAAGACATGAAAGTAAAATGTAATACTCACCGGGTGTTCCCCCTCACCTTTCTTCGACTGGCGTCGTCGAGTTGAAGTCAGGAACACCAATCACCAAGGCTTTGCCTGAATTCGGTGTTATATTACTTTCGTCAAATAAGTTTCGTGATGTAACGAGCAACGTAAGTTGCTGGTTGGGAAAGTAGGGGATCGCGTCAGTGCGTGTCGCGTGGATTTCCCTTGCTTCCGTGAATTCGATGCAACGATCAACACGTAACTCGAGCTCTGGCGTAGCGTCTCGACGCTTTACACTACTTTCTGTGCAACGTCGTAACCAACCGGACCACCGACTTACTAAACTAACTAATATTCGATGAGCATTGTAATCGTCATTTTAATCAGGTCTCTTCGCTTACCAGCTTGCGTGCTTGGAATAACTATGTCTAATTACCGCACTTGAAATGCCGCACACATCTATTGCTTTTGCGCAGGGATTTCATCGCAAGTGTTCATACACTGTGTATAAATGAATAAACTACTAGGGTTTCAATCGTTGCTCGAATTTGTGTCTCGGCAATTGGCCATCTACATGTCGTAAGACACCATTTGCTCATATTGCCGATTACCGATTGTCGTTGGAGTTTAGTAGTAACGCGAAATTGAGTGCTTTTATACGAGGTTCACTGTGACTCATCTATCTTTTTCTAATGAAAAAGAAAGGTCTACTTACAGTCGTACTAATCTATTGTTTTGTCTTCTCAGTTGGAGCATTTGTTTATTCTTTTTTGTAATCTTAACGAACAACTTTCTTGGTCATTAAGACTAGAATCGCAGTTATTGTTAGCGGCAAGACTGACAACGAAACACTTTAAACTGAATGATATACCGTGTCCCGTTATTTCGCTCCTGTCAAGAGGAGTTTAAAGATCGTTCATGAACTGAGTGCCGGTAACTGATACGCATTATATAATATTGCCAAGGTCGGAAGCGTCACATGATTTATAGTGCGCTACTTGCTGAAAGATAACACGATGAAACATTGCTTTAACTATGCCATACGTTTATTCGCGATGTTCTATTGTTAGATTAAAATTACAAATGTGAAATAGTATTTTTTTAGCCGTATCTTTCTCTCGCTTTTGTATGACCGAGTTTCGTATCTAGTAAATAGTTGCACGAAAGAAATATTACAAGTATGCATGTTCAACTATCTGCATGTACTTTCCTTGTCAGTCTTCGAAGAACATGCTTTGGCACTATGAAGGTTCTTCCTACAACAAATGCCTCACTTTCGAACAAGCCTTCTTATCATTGATGGAATAACTTATACCTTTCCTTCTAGGAATGAGTCTCGAATATTTGAGAGAATCATTGTCATTTGTAGATTTTTCCATGACGATAGCATGATAAGATACACAGTGGACATGAGCTATTTGCACAGCAAATGCATTTTACTTTGCAACTGCAACCGGTACGACCTGTTTTCATTTCATGCGTAATTATTCTCCAGTTGATTTTCATTATTCAACTCTACTATCAAATATCATTTGATGAGACTGATACCAAGGAAATGTTACATTCTCTATTCCTCCTCGTTAAAGAATCAATTCAATAGCTATTTTATTTACAATATCATTGTAAACGCTATTAATATCGATGCGTTGGTATCAACAAACAATGATGAAAGACAAGTTTCGTCAGCCGTTGATTTTTGAGTATTGAATTAGCTGTCACGATCGGTTTCGTATCTCTTCGGAACAGGTTGCAGCTTAGCTTGTATTATACACACGATACGTTGCTTTTCTGTCTGGCTTGTGATGACTTGCTTGTTTTCCTCCTCGGCTCACGCTCCTCCTCACCAGGTCGAGTGCACGCAACAATCACTGGCTTTCGGCGAGAGCGAACTCCCGCCGAGTGCTTGGCAGTATCGCGTTGACTTCGTCGTCGCAGTGTTTGCCAGTGGTGCACAGGACAGCGGAGAGTTCGCGTGCACTTCTTCGGGAACGCGTTGCAATCCGCGTTGGAATACTCTTGTATCACCAACATTTAGCTTTTCATTCTCGTATTTTCTTTCTTGTTCATCGCTTCAGGTTTTTACCACTTTGGCTTTCCGTCCACTTGATTGTCCTTTTGCCTGAAACACGTAACGCTTGAACGTATCATGGATTTCCCGGTAAGTAAGAAAAGACCGGTGCAATTTCACTTGACGCAATCTGCTCAGAATGCATACGTGCACAGAGCCGGAGAAAGTAGCCCCCGGGGATACTGTGACTAATCGTATGAGATCTCAGCATCTCGAGAAAGCAGCTGTTGCTGTTGCGCGCATCCGAAAGCGGCGCTTGCAGGAAAGGAATTCGGCGACCTATTAGTAACTTCCGTACTTGTATTTTTCTTGACTAGATTCTTTTTAGGGAAGCTGGGATATGTCAGATTTTATAACACATTGACTGTCGAAGAAAGTCATTTTATCACTCATGTTTAAAGAATATATTCGGTCATGGTAGATAATTTAATTAGTTGCATAATTAAATAATTAGCACAGATATAAAGCGCTGTATAAATGACCGATGATCATCGTGATAGTCAATGTATTAACTGGAGCAGCTGCGCCTCATTGGGAGAAAGTTGAATATATTTATTTATTATGTTGATCTAAATACTCGAATTCCCAACAACAGAGTTATGAGTTACCAGTGCACCACGTGGGACTTCGGAATATATTTTGCATTTACCGCCGTAGGGGGTCTTACCATATGCATCAGGGTATGATAATTATGATCGACAGCGAGTAGTGGATTTGATATCAATGCGGTGAAAAAGCTTGCGTGTATATTACGCATTGACGTTGCAAAGAAAAACTTCATTCCGCCGCCCAAAGTATAATCATCGAGTGATCTAAGTTAAATAACTTTAAGTATGATTAACTATATTACTGGTTCTCTATCGGCAACAAAGAATGTTGAACCTTCACCTTTTAATAATTAACTTCTAACATAAGAATCTTGACAAAAATAATCAGAATTGTATCAGTATTAATCGCTAAGTGATGAATAATGGAAAAAGTTATAATACTGAAAACGTCGGAAGTTCGGTAGCGATTTAATTGAATAAGAAACCGAAGTGCCTTAAAGTTTCTTGCATGCGCTGAGTGCACATTCAATATTTCAGTCGAATAATAGCAGAGATTATTCTTTCGGTGCATCGTTCTTTGTTAATTACTAGATAGTACGAAATTAATGGGTAGTAGTCAGTCATTATTATTAAGTTGATACGAACCGATTGACTGTTCGAGCACTCATTTGATTTACCCCATTCTTGTTATTGGCGTGTCCACGCCTCTTATCTGTATCGTCACCAACTAGCTGTCTGGGTTTTTATGCATCCTTCTTGAAACAGTGTCATTGAACGTTCCTGAATCTGATTGATTCGAGGAAAAAAGGGGACAAACAATCTTAAAATAAAAATCATAATATATTCTACATATTGCACAAACAACCTGACTACTACTGGCAAGTGAGATGGCATCTAACTTTTTCACTACAAATAACTCTTCCATTGAAAGGCCTGTAAAAAAAGGTTCCTGCTACTGCATTGTAGAAGATATGTCAATAATTGCAAATAAAAAATAGTTTCATTAGGATAGATGTAGAATCAGATGAAGAGTAGCAAGTGTTATGTAGACAGGTGTTCTTATTTCATTCCAAGAGCTCGTTAGAGGAGCGTGCACGCATTGCTTCAACAGTTTATGACTTGATTTAGAGGAAAAAAGGTGTTATATTAAGCCGTCTGCGTATAGAGTTACTTAACGACTTTTTTCGACCTGTCCAATTCTTTATCTTCCGACTAACACAGAAAGCCGCTGATGCTCACACGTAGATGAAAAATCTGCCAGTTTATCTGCCAGTTTCATTACTGGGAAACGCATACTTTTACGTCAATGACCTCTTCGATTAGACGGTCGACGTCCCGACAAAACAAAAACGTATCAACGAGCTACTAGTGCACGTAAATAAAATCTCCACTAATCTTAGGAAAAAACTTTTATTCTCTTTCTTCGACATATGCACGCTCATTTCGATATTAATATCAGGTTTAGCGCGTCTCTAATTGGAGTTGGCTAATTATTCGAATATTAAATTGACAAGGGACGAGCGAATGGTGTTGGGAGTCGATTGGAAAGTTATTTTCAACGGGTTGCGTCCGCCTGACAGAAAGCTGCATCGGACACCACTTATTTCGGGACATTGATCTTCCAGTGGAGCAGTACCGGTTTTCTCCTTGCACTCTTTCAACCGATGGACTGAAGTATACTGACGAATTTCCTTTCCTTTTCAATCTGACTGAACAGACTTATGAAATGACTCTGTTACGTGCCGTTCTTAATGAATTTTATTACTTTCGACCTTCGGGCGTTTTAAGGATTTCCTTTTTATAAGGATTATAAAATTTCCTTTTGCCAACGAACGTTCTAGAGTGAGGTCAATATTTGCGCTCTATGTCATCACTAATAACATAGATCGGACTTTTGTAGATTGGTTTTTATGCTACTGGTAATAATCGCCAAGCAATCCCTCTTCCGGGTAATCCGTCAGTCATTGTGTATTCAATATCCGAGTGCATTGTAAGAATCTTGTCTGGAGTATGTCTTTATCGTCATTGCACCAGGGACGCTGAAGATGACTCTGGGACAAGATAGAGTCATATTCGAGATTAGAGGTCTCGCGCGTCACGCTACTCCTACTCGGTTACGCAACTCTCCACTACATAATAATATACTCTCGTCTTATTACGTGTATCGTTCGTTCTACACGGTGCGAGCAAAACAGTTTCGTTAGCTTTTAAATATCAGCGAAGACCTTAATAACTGGAAAAAAAAGCATATAATCGAAGAATATTACAAATAAAATGACAGAAATTACAAGAACTCGATTGCCCCATTGATACTTTTATTCGTTCAGTACACGTGGATCAGCAAGAACATAACTCTATTACCATATTATGCAAATGCACAATTCCTCCACGTGGAGCATAACTACGAATGACTTGGATCGGAGTTCTCTATCGTATGCGAGATACCGGTAGCGAAAAAAAAAGTGTTCCGTGTATCGTTGGGATTGTGCGCGTCGCGCTATCAGGCATTCGGCGAAATAAAGGCATGAGACAGCATAATAAATCCTCCAATATCGTGGGAGCAAAAGTCGATAAGGATTCTATTCGGCACGTGTTAATACCAATGGCATAAATACAAATCTTTTGTTGAAGAATGAGCATTCTGTGTTTTAGGGTGCAGACGCGTCGCATTCGAAAGCTGTGAGAATGGAAGGTTCACCTGTGTTAGACGAAGCTGGCTCCGAGGTGCCGAGTGAGCCACTCTTCAGCACCCTCGACATCATACTTTTGGCTGCACTTTTGATTGCTGCACTCTGGTGGCTGATGCGCAGGAACAAGCAGGAAGAATACTTGCCTATCACCAAGTCCTACTCCATCCAGTAATTATTATATTCCTTGATAGTTGATACACATGTATTACATGCTAGTACAAATGGCGAGCAATTATCTATTGTTTTTAAATGTATAAACTTACATACTTGTACGGAATACATATATGTATCGTCATTCAGTATCGAATTTTCATCACTTATCAGCTATGCAAGCAGTAGATAACGCTTTGTTTTTTCGATTTTCAAATTATTACGTTTATATGTAATAGAGAATTTATTAAGATCGTCTTTGTTTAAGGCCAACAGCATTACCTACTGTAGCACCCTCTGAGAATTCCTTCATAAAGAAATTAAAGACGTCGGGAAGAAGCTTGGTAGTATTTTATGGTAGCCAAACAGGAACCGGCGAGGAGTTCGCTGGCCGACTGGCGAAAGAGGGAATCCGATACAAAATGAAGGGAATGGTCGCAGATCCTGAGGAATGCGATATGGTAATAAAAAAGCGAGATAGAAATGTGTGTATGATAGAAATGCGGATATTTATAATCGATCTGCGATTGCTTTAACAGGAAGAGCTTGTCAGTTTGAAAAGCATCCCGAATAGCTTGGCAGTGTTTTGTCTGGCAACATATGGAGAGGGTGACCCGACCGACAATGCGATGGAGTTCGTCGACTGGTTAAAGAACGGCGATGCTGATCTGAATGGCTTGAATTATGCGGTGAATATTTCAAATCATTATTCCCCTAGATAGCAATACTTTTTCATAATTTGCTATATTTCACTTATCTGTCTGATGAAACTACTTGAGCAAAAATGCGAACGTAATTAGTACGCACTGATGGTTATTACAAAAAGTCGCTGCAAAAAGAAATCGTCAAGGACATCACTTATCTAATTCGAACGTCCAATAACGAATCATTAATAGGCGGCGCTATGTGTCACGTCCATTACAGAAATATACTCGCACGTTTACACCACGTTAAATATATAACCTACATCGAATGGCAAAGATCATCAATTAAATTGGCCCGAATGATTAGTCGCCGTGTTGCTCTTGCTGCTTAAGACCGGGTCATGATTCCATTCCAACCGGACGAAATTATTACGTAAGCGGGCGGCTCGTGTACACGTGTCGCAGTTCTGTCTCCATGCAGATACACCGATATTCGGTGTGCTCGCGCTGGCATCAAGTGGAATTACAATAATCCTCGGGTGACATTAGACAGCCGGAAACAATCGTCATCGTTCATTATATACCTGTTTTGGCAGGCTGACGTGCCTGTTTTCGCCTTGCTCCAACAATGAATCCGAAACCTTTCGGCAAGCTGTTGCGAGTTGTCGCTAGTTATGGCTATCGCAACGCCACTCGTCGACTACCCGCCACACTATTCTCACCGCCGACATTCGAGGTATTTTAAATTCTCCCTTCCCCTGTCGAACTTCTGTCGAACGGGAACTTCAACTTCGAACATTTTCTCAAGCATTTTGTTTTACTTTTTCCTAATCTTATTTATTGCTCTTTCCTACTATTCGCTCCTACTATTCGCCGTGCACTTTAGTAACTTTCTAATTTCCATTTCGTGTCTACGTGCGATTATATTAAGTAATGGAATTGTAAATTTGTGTTGTATATTTGTGAGTCACGGTTAGAAAATGAATGAAGCTTATCAATATTTTACATATTGAATACACAGGTGTTTGGTTTGGGAAATAAAACATACGAACACTACAATGAAGTCGGAATCTACGTTGATCACCGATTAGAACAATTGGGGGCGACTCGAGTCTTTGAGCTCGGTTTGGGTGATGACGATGCTAAGTAAGTATTACGAATTTTGTGGTATACGTTGCAGAAAAGAGAAAAGAATTATCTTTATTAGCCTTTGCATAACTTTAGTATTGAGGATGACTTCATTACGTGGAAGGATAAGTTCTGGCCAGCGGTCTGCGAATTTTTCGGAATCGAAGGTGCTGGAGAGGATGTCAGTATACGACAATACAAACTTACCCAACATGCTGATATGCCTGTTGAACGTGTGTACAGCGGTGAAATCGCTCGCTTACATTCGTTTAAAAATCAGAGAGCGTAAGTTTCTCAAGCTAATCATCTCTTATAAACTATAGGAAATACGTGGTATATGAAAGATTAAATTTCCAGGCCTTATGATGCTAAGAATCCATACTTAGCTCCGGTTAAAGTTAATCGTGAACTTCACGGTCCGGCTTCTGAAAGATCGTGCATGCATATAGAGTTTGACATTGAAGGATCTAAGATGCGATATGAAACTGGAGATCACTTGGCCGTATATCCAGTAAATAGCTCGGAATTAGTTAATAAGATAGGAGAAAAATGTGGCGTCGATTTAGACACAGTCATCACTCTCACGAATACAGACGGTAAGTTGTTAAATCAATGAAAGTTTATCTAACAATCATGTTTGCTTACAAATTTTCTGAATTTACAGAGGAATCCACGAAGAAACATCCATTCCCGTGTCCCTGTACTTACAGAACAGCACTCACGCACTATTTAGATATTACTGGCAATCCAAGAACTCACGTTCTTAAGGAACTGGCTGAGTATTGTAGTGAGCCAGCAGACAAAGAGAAATTGAAACTGATGGTCTCTACTACTGCAGAAGGCAAGGCTGCTTATCAGCAATGGATCGTTCAAGAGAACAGGAATATTGTACATATATTAGAAGATATTCCTAGCTTGAAACCTGCTTTGGATCACTTATGCGAAATTCTGCCGAGACTTCAATGCCGATACTATTCCATTTCATCTTCACCAAAAGTACGTATCATGGCTTTCAATGCCTGCAATAAATTGAATATAACTCGACATACTTACACGTTCCTTTTTGTTTAGTTGCATCCGACGTCTATCCATATTACTGCCGTGGTTGTGGAGTACAAGACACCAACTGGAAGAGTGAACAGAGGTGTCACGACAAGTTGGTTGAAGGAGAAACATCCGACGGACCCACCTTCTTTGGTTCCCATTTTCGTTCGCAAGTCACAGTTCCGACTACCGACTCGTCCAGCGACCCCGATTATAATGATCGGACCAGGCACTGGTCTGGCACCTTTCAGAGGATTTATACAAGAAAGGGATCAAGCGAGGAAGGAAGGGAAGGAAGTGGGCGATACAATCCTCTACTTCGGATGTAGGAGGAGTAGCGAAGACTTCCTGTATCGCGAAGAATTGGAGGAATACGTGAAGAGTGGCATGTTAACACTCCGTGCTGCGTTCAGCAGGGAACAGGAGCACAAGGTATATGTCACGCACTTGCTCGAACAGAACAAGGAAGAATTATGGAGGGTCATTGGGCAGCAAAACGGACATATCTACGTATGCGGGTTAGTATACGTTTGTTGAAACTACACTGTATATCGCAGGAAGAATGACTTATAGATTTTAATCATACACGACTTTTCTCCGACAGAGATGCGAGGAATATGGCGCGCGACGTGCACAACATCTTGCTTAAGGTGGTCATGGAATGCGGAAAGATGGCAGAGCTCGATGCTGCAACCTATATCAAAAAGATGGACTCGCAGAAACGTTATTCTAGCGACGTGTGGAGTTGAATTATTTTATTCGATTCCATGATTATACGCCGATGGAATGGCCTTCACGAACATTTCCAGCTTGTAATGCTGAAAATCCTCCATGATGGTGCCAATTACTTTTACATAATCATCCTGCGCACATCACTGCAGAAACGTATGTTTGTTAACTATGATTGATAGTTAACACACTTGTGCAAAAGCATGCGATACATTTTAATCCGTTTTTTTTTATTGCGCCATTTCTAGAATGTAATTAAATGATGATACTACAGTGCAATAATTCTATAACGAACAAACTAGCTGTCGCGCAATTTTCAATCCACACTATGCGAGTAGGGCTTCATTATCAAGGTGTACAAATAACAGAATGACTTTGTACAGGCAAGAATTGTCAACTTCGTCGGATATTTTACCGTCTTTGTTGATTCATTATACTGTTTTATGGACATTCGAATGTACGAATTTTATACATATTGAGAGTAGAGTCAGCAATGGTCAGGCTTCGCTTACAAGATGTGGCAAAAACTTTGCTCATGTATGCACTGCTCCTAGACATAAGTAGATAAATTGTGTAATTAAGACATAAGCAGAAGTGAATAGGACTGTGAATATGAAGTATAATATAATTGTTAGATATTTATGTAAATGAAATGGCTTTGATGTTGGTGTATTTTTTACATGTAACCAGGCCTAGAACCTATATTAGGAGCCATTAAACAAATGATTATATTTTTAGTATAATTCAGGGATGGTGATAACAGCGCTCAGTTTATGTATGGAAACGTGAGTGATAAGTTATGAAGGAGTATTGAATAAACATATTAATTAAACAAGCTGTTGATTGTATCCTATTTTATCTCTATTCAACTTTAACTCTCTGAGAAAGTATATAGGGTGATCATCAAATTATTGGAAATACTAACACTTGCATAATTATTTTGTTAGCCGCGTAATGTCATTTGTGTCATGTGTTGCTCAAGCATTACACGGAGTGAATCATAGCAGAGCTCTATTAAAAATAGTACGATGGGCATTTGCCTTTATTTATACCACCGTTTCTTAGCTCAATACTGAATCTCTATATGAAGATGAATGAAATCCGCGACCCTGAAATGGTCGAGAATTTGGAAAAATGTGGAAAATACGTAATAAATAGAAATCAGCTGACTGCACTGCACTGTCTGTCGATGGTGCCGGCGTACCGACGCTCGCCCACCTGCGTCAGCTGTCCCGTGTCAATGAACTTAGACACTTTTATTACTTATTTAATGAGTGGGCAACGGAGTTTATGTCACAAACGAATTCATAACTCAAATTCAAAGAAGCTTGTTTTGCTCTATTTTTCAATAGAACATCAACAGCTGTGTGTTTCTATTCTGCGCCACCGAATGATGAATGGCGCGACCGAATTATTAAATGACATGAAAATCTCCGTTAATCTGCGTCAATTTTAAATCAAACAAACTTGCGCGCCGATTACGAAAGTGGGTGACTGTCATTAATGAAAAGCGTGACAACGATACAGTATGTCACGAAAGAAATAATATATTTTCGATTGGAGTATGGCGAGTTCAAAGGTGTATTTTTACTGACGTTCACTCGTAGTGTTACTTTTCTCATGTATAGGTTATACTGTTTACTTGGACAGGCATTTATTGAAGTAGAAGAAAGTTCAATTCTTAATAATTAAGACAAACTAAGACATAAGTTGCATGCATTTTCAGAAAATCAACAGCTGGCTGTTGCCGTCATTTGAGTCCACGCCCGATTTAGAACCTCCGACAGCTAAACGCAGGCGAACCAATAATTACGATGACACTTTGAGCAACGATTTATCTCTAATTGATATTATACCGAAAAAGAAAAACATCAGCAATTTGTCAACACTATTAGCAACATGCGAGCCGCAAAAGTCAAGCGAACTGGTAGTCAGTCGGCAGAAACAGAAGGAAATAGCCGATTGGTTACAATTTCGAGTGAAGAGGGGTAGGCCTGCTGCATTAGTTTTGTCAGGACCTTCTGGTTGTGGGAAAACTATGGCCATCAGAGTATTGGCAAAGGAAAATGACTTCGATGTCACAGAGTGGATTACACCTATTGATCAACTGATGGACGAGAACAGTGGGTTTTTTCATTAACAATGAAATTACATTTGAATTGCACGTTGAATCTATCTTGTAATAATAACGAAAGAGATACGAGATATTATAGATTCATATGTTGTTTTTCAGATAGGATTCAAAGGCAAGGAGACAAATTTGAGGAATATTTAATTAGGGCTACTAGGTATAGTTCTCTCTTGTCCGAACATTCGAGCAGAATACTGTTGGTCAAAGAATTTCCACATGTATATATGGAAGATAAAGACAGCTTTTGCTCTCTTTTAGAGTATGTTGGAATTGTTATTACTTCTTCTTAATATAAGTTATAAGAAAGTTCACTTACACAACCATTCTATTTGCGTTAGGAAATATTTTGAAATGGGTAAAGAACCAATAGTGTTTGTATGTACTGACTCTGGAAATTCGAGATTGATGCACACTTTGTTTGCTGCTAATATTCGTGAGAAATTCGGCATTGATTTGATCAAGTAAGTTCGCGTATGATTTCAGAAAGATTGAATAATTCGCAATTAGCTAAACCTATTAAAATACATTTCTTTATGCAGTATTAATGCAGTGACACCGGCTGCGACAAAGAACGCTTTAAAACGTGTAACGAGTATATTGAATGCAAATGCCAGTCACATATTACACGTTACTCAGCAGAAAGTTGATGAAATACTGTCAAACAATGTGGGAGATATCCGCAGCGCGATATTGAATCTCATTTTTATGTCTCTCAAAGGTACTGAATAGCTTGATGAGATATCTGTTTCTTTATCAATGTTGCATACTCGTGTTAATAATCCTTTCTAGTGCCGGAAGAGATCCGAAAAGGCGGCAATACTCTGCGAGAAGAAACGTTGGGTTTACTCCACGGTGTTGGAAGAGTAATTAATCCGAAAAGTACTGCTACTATAATACTGTCTATCATTATTTAATTCTCGTATTAATTAGACGGTCGAACATTTAGGAGTACAAAATGGAAACTCTTGGAAATTTGTACACGACCCGGATGACATAGCATCGTACTTCGAGTCGCAAGCAAGTGCGTTTCTGAACTTTCTTCAAGAAAATTATACCAACACTATGAGCACAATAGAGGAAGTGGAAGCCGCTGCAAATTTGTTGAGCGATGCGCAAATTCTAAACAGCGAATGGCGTGTGCGTATTAACGATTTGCTATATTCACTCGAAGACTACAAAGAATTTCTATGATAATAGTCTTCTTATTGCAGGATCGTACTTTAACAAAAGTTACACTTTCCTTTTCTGTACGTGGTGTAATGGTGCACAACGAACATCCAGTTAGCGGTTGGAATCCCGTGAGAAAGGCACCAAGTGATCGAGTGGAAGTGTTAGTTTGCTTCAGATAGCGTATGCACAAAGTATCGAATACTAAAATTTCACTAACTGTTAACTTTACAGAAAGAGATGCCTGGCAACCGCGGAGGATCGATATTACGAGTCTGTGATCAAGCCAAGCTCAAAGAAGGAGCAACTAGATTGTGGTATCGAAGGAATCACGGAGTGAACTTCGCTGAAACCGAGGATGAAAAAGTTACAAGAAAATCGATCTTTATTTAGATTTATTTCTCACTTCTCGCATTCATTATGCAAATAAACTATAATGTTGGTAGAAAATGTACACTGTCGGTATCATGAAGACTTATCAGTTGTCAAATGCCTCTAGAGAAATCTTTCTCTGTATATATATGTATATATATATATATAACGAATGTTCTCCATAAAGCGCCGAAGAAGTAGTGGTGGATACAATCGACACATTTGTGAAGCGCGTCACGATACATATTGTCGGCTCTAAACCTAACGGATCACTTACATTGCGGTAATAATGTGAACATGTAATTGGCAGTTATAGATAGCGACAGTTGTGACCTGTTGCCGAAGGAAATGAAGTATTCCTAAGTGTTCGTAACTGTATATACTTTATAAATAATTTCCAGCTCAATGTACTTGACTACCTATGATTTGTACATGAACGTAACTTTGTACAGAAAGTAGACTACAGCGGAGTGTGTGCCGTCAATGCAACTTTCTTCGTGGAAAATCGCTGATTGAAAATGCAAAAGAAAAAGCAGTCTTCCGCCTCGAATACGACTCTAGGAAACATCTTCGAATATAAAGTCATGACAAAATCGTCAGGATCCAGGACGAATTGGACGACAGTAGTTCGGACAAGACCACATCTAATTTATATCTGATCTATCCGAAACTTTATATATTCAATACTCGAAAATGTCGAGCTCTTACAGCTATACGCCTTACTCGAAACTAAGTAGAAAACGTTGATATAAATAGGAGAATGCTGGTATTATAGTCATTGCGACTGATACGATTGCCTTTAGAGGGCAGTATCTGTACGCGACGTAATCAAATACGTTTGGGGCATCCTTAACTTAGACTAAGTAAGTATATAAATAAGATACGAGTAGACTCGAAAAGCTAATGCGGCGACCGAAAATGCGGTCCATTGACAGGTAAGCGTGTTTATATACGATGAGGAGCCGAGCGGAGCTACGCTGGTGGGGAGAGGTCAACCGCCTCTATAGTCGAAATAAGATTATCCAGACCAAGGAGGAATCCCTCCTCATGATTGCCTTCTTGCCAAGGGCTCCTATGTGTTAGTTTCTGACCAATCGGAAGCTCCCTTGTTTTTGCGAAGTCGATCAACCACACGCCAACCTTCTCATTGTCGTAAATCATAAAGATGCTACTGCCAATAATCTGTAATACAAACATTAGCAATAAATTAAAGTGCCTGCTTAAACAATTTGTTATAAATAAAAGAGATTTATCGTTAGAATTCTGCTTACCTCATGAGTCTTGAAGTATTCCGAGGCCTCGAACTTCGATCGCAAGTTTTTTAGGCGCGCAAGCAGTTTTCCACGTGTAGTCGTTCGCCTGCCAAGGAAGAGTTTCATAGTATCGAGGACCTCCCGGTGGGATTTGACCTTCTTAAGATCGGTGATGGGCGGCGCGCCGGGCAACTTCATAGCCTCGATTCGGAAACCATGACTGCAAGTGGAGCTCTGCTGTTCACGGAACTGCATATATCGTAGCTTCGTGACAGCACGCTGCTCGTGTTCTTGTTGGGTTGGCGCGTTCGGATCAACAGCGATCATTTTTTGATACAAGTCCGGCCTCGCCGTTGTTTTGGAAACTTCGGACTCCAAAAACGTCCTCGTGCCCATTTTAATATCCATTACATGGGGATCGGTGAAACCGAAGAGGAGATCCTGTAGCTCGATGAATGTGTCGCCCTTGTACTCCACTTCTCGATAATATCTACAATCGCACAATAATATTAAAAATTAGTAATTTACTTGCCATGTTGGATACAAAAAGAACATAAGAGATATACAAGATTGAATGGAGGAACATCAATCAATTAAAACCATCTACCTTGGTATGCACTCTCGCAATGCTTCGTCCTTGCTGAGAGCCTCGTACACAATGCGCTCGGTGTTCTCGGAACCACCACTCCGTCTTTTCCACACTGTACCAGGCCCAGCAGGTGCGAAACCATCTGGATGACCGGATAGTTGAAACCAAGATTTTAATCTATTCTTTAACAAAACATCGCTCGCTGGAGCTGTCAGATCTAAGGCATTCTGTAACAAATAACAAATCTTTATTAATATCCCTGATTCTAAGTAATTGATTCCATAGGATTTTAAAACCAAAGAGTTTTACTTTACCGCGATTCTCATTACAATTGGTAGCTTTATAAATCTCTACGCAAGAGTCGAACTATTACAGGATTGCGCAACACCAAAGATAATGTCGCGAAATCCTTGACAGTCGACATTACATAATCGCAAATATCATACTATATTCAGTGACCTAAAGATTTGCCGAACAATAGAACGTTTCAGGACGATAATCACCCGCAAAAATCGAAGAGCAGCTATCAAAGCGTGCGGTAGAAGAAGAGGTATTCCCGGAGTGCCTACCAGAGCGAGAAATTTGAGAGAGAGGTCCACTTCCGGCATGGTAGTATCCGAGAGGACCATTGGGAACTGTTCCATTTTCTGCTTAGTAGCTGGATCATTTTGAAGCTTGACAAGGGGATTCGTTGGCCGTGAACCAGTGCTATTGGAGCGATTCGAGCCCATTGATGTGCTCCTCCGCCATTGTCGGAAGGCACTATAAGTACCACTGGAGGATGCATCTTTCTGTCTTCGATGTTCCTTATGACCGGATTCATGGTTCAGCCGTGCTTGCTCCTTGCTCGAAGTCTGCAACCAAAGAAATCTACTAAGAATTTAATCCAGCCAATGATGATCTTCAACGATCCATCCAATTAATCAGAAATGTCTGTATCGAGTTCTGATTCATAAGAGTAATTGGAGTGTTAACATTTCTGCAAATTGGAGTGCCTATGCAACTGCGAATGATTGAATTTAAAGAGACGAGCGTGTAGTCACACTCTCGCAACTGCCAGTTAATTCGACTACGGGTCGATATCACGCGTATTCCGCAATTGAATCGAATGGAATCGCTCGGTAATTGTAGCGCCAGGATAAATGCTGAGTGTTAACTCGGACACCGTGCGTAATTCGATGGAACGTGTAAATAAAGATCGCAGTACCGTTCCAGTAATTTCTACTGCTCTGTAGGCAACTAATCAGAAAAACTACCTGGCATTTATGGATTATTGCGAGATAACGCGAGTGCCAAAGCAATTAAAAGGCGGGACGCAAAATATTGACAAATGATCGGTTGTCTCTGTCTTCGAGAATGTCGCATTAACTTTCACATATGCGCAATTCAAGAGTGACTTCTTCCATACAACTTTTCATTGATTCTATCTTACGATCATTTCACGTGCATTTGATCATAGATCGCAATTATTCTCCTAGGTCAAGAAACACGAATGCTTGTAAAATAACAAAAACTCAACCAGTAAATCGATCCACTTAACGATCTTCATTACATTGATCGCAAAAAAAAAGTACCAAAGACAATCCGATTGATACAAACTCCTCTTTATTTTCAAAAAAAAAAAAAGGAATCCTGACAACTATTGATCCCCTTTTCCAATACTGCCAAAATTCTATCGTTAAGTCATCAGTCTATAACGAAGGTGTGTTGCACTTCCGGTGTACGTACATTGTCGAATCGAAGGCCGATATCATTATTATCATCACGTTATCATCTGGCGTACACGCGCGCGCGAATATATGTACAACGATGGTAGAATCGATCGGCGATGCGTCGATCATTTCAATCCAGGAGGCAAGGTCCACACGCGCGCGTAAGGACGTCGTTCCTCGGCACTTGCTGACTATTGGAAGAACTAACTTACTAACTCAGTGGTGCTACACAGTAGCATTTCGGGTAGAGTTGGCAACCGGGGTCGTTATACCACCACCGACGATTACAAGGCGAGATTTATGGGGCGAAAAAAAAAGCTCGAGCCTCCTTGGTGACGATTATATTCGTAGCGCGAGCTCTCGCTCTGACTCGCATATCAATCTTTGTTTGCGGTGTGCGAACACGTTGACCACGTGACAAGCCTGCATTTGATGCCGGTATGATTTTTTTTTGTGTATTATACAATAGGGGCTCGTACGCTTTGTATGTTTTTGCTTATTATATTCGTAGTGATATTGTTATTGTTAGTGGATTTATATAAGTGATATTTTCTATGCGTGTCAACTATGATTCGATTCAATAAATAATAGCTTTAATAATAGAGTATTTATGGGTATTTTATAAGTCTATATAATTAGCCTGGTTAGATAAGAATATTGAATGGAAATCGCTTTCCCCATCTTATAATTAAATTCTGAATTAATTGCTGTATCAATTAATATTTATTAAGTTCCCTCTATGTTTTGTGTGTGATTAATTCACTTCAAGGGAACGACTGAAATACTTTACAAAAGCCTGATTAATCTTTGCCCGATCATTACCGGGACAACTATACAGTCAAGCAACACAATGGATTTACGTCCCTCTCGTTCCAGTTAAACTTACGATGACAAGGTTCGATCGTTACAGGTAGATAACACTGTTTGCTTATTAGAATCTTCGTCATTGTCGATTGGCGAGCTTGTGACAAATGTTTATCTCGTCGATCTGTTATGCTATAAAGCCATAAGACTCATTGCCAGCATCCTCAGAAAATATTCCTGCCAGTAATAAATTTCATTCTGCCATTCCATTTTCTCCTATTCGTCAAATAGAGAAGAACGTTTGCGATTGGCAAACACACTTGACGTAGACAATCCTTGTGTCACCGGCTGTTTCCACCGGCTGTTTGTCTTTTAGGACTGCCTTGTCTACTTTAGCAAGGTGGCGACTTCGAACTCACCCCGAACACTTGATTCTATGTAGTTGTCTCGAGGAGATCTCGATGGATTAATTTTTTACTCGACAACCTGTTAATTTCATGACTCATACGATAACAATGCTACCAAGTCCTATTGTGTTTGGACTCAGACATTTGTCACTCAACTATTCTGTCTTGAAATAATTTCGGTTTAACTATTACAATTTTTAATATTAATGAAGATCGTCGTTAATGATCGAAGATCGAATGACTGGAGTGGGAAGATTCGGTAGTCAGTGCTACGAAATACAAAGGAGAGAGAGTCGCAGAAGGCGTGCACTCCGTTCCGTAAATACGATCGTCTGTTTCACGGCGCGCGGCGATTGACGTCAGCGCTTTTATTCAGATTAAGCGGGCATTGTTGTTGCAGATAAGTTACAATCGGGCGCCGCCGTCGGCGTCCCAGTTGTAACTTTTGCAGTCGGCGTCGCTGGCGAGATAATGCGGGGCATTCGGTGTGTCACCACGATGGTAAAAGATCCTTGCTTGAGGTGCCAACGGCATCGTGTTCTACATCGACCTTTTCTTCAATGGATTTGAAAGATGAGGATATTTCATTTCTCTCCTTTCCATTGTCCAGTTAAATTCTTCGCGTTAATAAAGAAGAGTTTATTAACTGCGAGTAAGAAGAGTAAGCTAACAGAATCAGCCTGAAATTCGTCCTCGATAAAGTACAGTAATTCCTGGGCGGATAATATTAAGGCGAATGGCGGCAACGACCTCGTTGTGTGTGCGTCAATGCGTCGAGCGACTTGATAAAGAATCGACCGTGGCCCGTTCTCAACGAAAAGTATCACTTGTCTTGGTGTATCGTTACTTCTCTCGATCAATATAACACTCGATTCTCAACTGAAATCCTTCGTTATGATATTATCTTCTATCTCCGTTTAAAGCGAGCTAACGTCATCGAAGCTATGATTGCTTTTGGGACTTCGAACTATTTTCAATACTAAAGTTTATCCTTTGTACTTTAGTATTTCCACGCAATCAGAAGCGTTGGAATCAAAGGTTCTCACTGATGCAATATTGCTATGCTTTTACAGCCTTTAGTTTGTAATTTTAATTACTCTTCCGGATTATATTGATTTATTACTATAACAATCATAAAAACGCTCTCTGCGAGATTGCAATGAAATGGCAAAGGGTCTAATTCAAAATGACCAAAATTCGCACGATCATTCTTCATCGCGTTATTAGCGCAGGAAGTGTATTAACTATGCGAGTTGCGTCAAGAACGAAAAACTTCCACCTATTTTCGTGTAGCTCGCGAATCGCTTATCCTTCGCAGCGATCGTCCAATCCTACGTGACCATTTTTTTGCCACGGCCTTCTCTAGCAATAGCAATAGAAGTGGAGGAACGATTGCGAATTTGTATGCGCTTCGAACGCCTCTACGATGGCTCAATCGCCATCGAATACCAGGTCGACTAGACGCGACATTCCATCCATCGAATTAAACGCCCTCTCATTCGTCGCGAAACTGTTTCACGGAATAACATAATCACTCGAGTAGTCGCGTCATCTAGCAATTAATTTCCAAGGCATTTTAATGAAACTACAAAGCATGCAAAAAGTAGTATTGACGGTACCGCTCGATTTCGTATGACGTTGTAATCAAGTAGTAGGACAATTATCGATGTCAGCGTCAAGATTAATAAGTAGTCGACTACTTATTACTAGTAAGCAAATAAGTTGTCAAACGAGAATGTCGATCAGTGATCAACGCTTGCTCCAATTAACATACAGATATTTGCTTCTCGTTACGTATACGTAATTGTAATACGTAATTACATTTAACTAACTGTAACTATAAGTTATTATTTCGTCTTGTTAATCTAACAATTAATATTAATCAAACAGTTACTTGTTGACCTGATTTTTTTACGTCCACAATGATCTAATTAGACGGTATATTCGGGGGAAAAGAAGAGTGGGGTGATTGATGAACGAGATTTACTGGGAGCAAAGGTTGAACGGAGGACAATGGGTCGCTCGTAAATTCGCGCGAATCACTTGATGATGAGCGAAATTAAGTCTCAACCACGAAACAACGTTGTCATAGATTGGTAGTTAAACTCGGCTTCGTCAAATGTAAAGGCAAACATGCGTGCGTATAAGATTGTACTTCATTTATTGTTACAAAGTGTACACGTCGTTCGCCAATCCTCGTGTTTTCTTATGCCGATCGAATGTGTATGTCTGACGAAGAGAGTCAGGGAAAGAATTATACACTAATGACTGTCTTAATTACTGCTACTAGCAAAAGAAATCATTACTGACGAGTTAAGAATAAAACAAAATCTGCACTACTGTAGAATTAGAAATTAATCTTCGTCTTGTTAACAATCATTAACCATAACTTGAAGTTATCAAGAAATGATGTTTTAGCGATTGTATTTAAGATCGTAATAGGATCATAATTATCGTACATAGGTGGCAATAATTAGTAGTTAATCATTAGTATCAAGTTTTCATAGGTTTTCAAGTAATCATTCAATGAACGTGAGAAAAACATGGTCAATAGTCCAACAGAATACTTCAACTTGCTTTTGCTAACAGATGATGATAGTCAACATACAGCTTTATGCTTATCAGAGGTGATTCTATGCATATACTAGCAATGATTTCTATCTGAATCTAATTAAACTCGGAATCCAGAAAAGTGTCCGAGTGTTGACGAACGAGTAACGCGGCTGAATAATGACGAATACCATCCAAAGTCATAAATCCGCAGGAGCACGTGCGCGCGCGCTCACGTGCGTCCACGCATACGCGTACTCTTACGTGTCCGGAAAGAAGTAGTATAAAGAGAATCCTCGCGTTCTTTCCTTGGAAAGCAAGCTGGAATTCCATGAAAGTGTGCGAGACCTCTCGAAAACCTGTCTCGATTGGATACGCGTGACGCAAGCGAAAGCACATTTTAATTCTGGAAAGGTGGAATATTGCCGTGGCAAGCGAGAGTGAGAGCATTTGAGGAGATTAGCATGGGAAAGTGTCGCAGCGAGGGAAAGGTCGACTACTAATTTCCCACCACCCTTCGATAAATTTTAGCTTTCGCTCTTTCATTGATACAAGTGCTCTTAATATTTTCTCACTATTCCAATCATCATAATAATATACTTTACTTCGTCAATTCTAATTTTGTATCACTCCTGTTAACGATTCTCGTAGATCTACGTTTTTTGTAAAATTATATACAATTATTATAGTCTTAATTAATTCTTGCAATATCTTTAAAAAATAAAGCAAATGCATTTGCATCGATAGAATTTAATTGACTCCTTTGTTTGACTCTGTTCAATGAAACTATTAATATTAATTATGAAAATTTGTCTGTAATTTGTAGTATTAAGATTTATTAATATTTTCGTCGTAAGTGCACAGCATGCCTGGCAATAAAGCTTCGAGGGTCCAGATAAAATGCGACGTGGCACAAAGCAGCATGTATCTTGCACGGAAATTAAATGCCCCGATGGACGTCAATCAATGGCGGGTGGTCCGGAGCAACAAGCCCTCCACAGGAAAAACACAATTTATGAATTGAGCCCGATCGAAAGTGCCTCGCGACAACGATTCTAGCGCGCGTAAAAAAAAAAAGAAGCACGATAGGAAACTTCTCGAATATTTATAATCCAGCGATAAGTCGGCTAGTCGAATATTTCATTGCTCCGACGACGTGCCGTTAAAATATTGTCTTTTTCACTGGCAACTCATCATTCCCAACGCATACTTTGTCGTAAATCACTTTCGACATTTTGACGCGAGACAAAAAAAAACCTCTTTTCAAAAGCTTAAGTGTATAAAATATCGAATTATATAAGAAACAATCGTATTTTAGTTGGAACAGTAAGAAAATTGCAATTGGATTTTTAACCGAGCGACATCATACAAGTGGAACGAGAGAGTGAATCGTTCGACCGGTTTACAGAAGAGCTAAAGTGAATCCGTAATGATCCCCGTTACGAGATGTTAAGGTCGCCGCCGGTTCTTTTCGCTTCTTCGTGTCGCTTTGTAAAAAGGAATGGAATAAAACGGAATGTGCTACTGTTATCATGTTGTACTTAGGTTTGGTCTACCACTGATTTCTCTTGCACGCGATATTGATGTTATTTCTAGCGCAGAGAAAATTGTATCACTAATGATTTGCGATAATTAATTGCACGTATCGAGGACTAATGCTTTCCATGGAAAATTATTTCTCATGAGATTCATTACCGCCTTTTGTTTCGAATCAGCCGATGCGACACAGATGCTTAGCAGAGTCGCAGACAGACAGAGTTTAATGACCTCTCTGCAAGAAGAATGACCAATGCGTCTCGAGTTACTCTCCACGTGTATTCTTGGAAGATCGAAGCATGGAAGTTACTGGATAAGTTCTAATAAGTAATACGAGCGATTAGCTGGATTTATCTGTTATCAGTTTAAAGAAATCGTGTTCTATCTGGACAGTGGACAAAGAAGCACCGTTCTCATTTATTTATAAACACTGCAACCGGCAAACGAGGCAAACGAAGGTCGCCCTATTAATAGCCCAGCCGATTCCCATGTTCGTCTTCTCTCTTCGCTGCATCTCATTAACATCTCTAATTAGCACGTGGGATACCCCCCGCGTTACCAAGCTCTCCGGAATAGATTGAAAGATTCGTCATTATGGCAGAGGGAAATGGTAGTCCGGTCTAATAAGGTACCCACGAATAAGTAGCATTCTATATATCGATTATCAACGTCTCGATTGCACGAGTCAATTAAATCCTTAATGTAACTCATTAATTAAACTTTTATATTTAAATCTCCAAAATGAAAATTCAAAGGAATAATACAAATTTAATTAGAAAAGAGTAATAATGCAATACTAAAATGCTAGGATTGGAACAACTTTTATAAATAAGCTTTCAGAGACAAATGTAAAACTAGGTCTTCGAAGGAAGCCGATTTTCACTCAGCTTGGCAAAGCTCGAAGATTTACTCGGCTTTAAGCAAAGAATGGAGTTATTTGCTGAGAGCGCAGTGAGACGTGCTCGAAGCGCAGCATGTGTCAAGCAGGCCAGGCCGAGCTAATTTGTTTGCGCTCGAAGCGGAAGTCACTTATATCGAGCGATGCGGACGCGCCGAATGAATTCACCGTGGCATCAGCCACGCACAGAGCGCGCAACGCTTCTTTGAATGCGGCCACTATTTTTGGACGCAATTGTTAGCGTCGGTGGGCGATTAGGTGCGCTGGCAATTGCTCGATTACTATATCGGATCGCCAACATAGCTGAGAGAGCCAATTGGGATTCCCCGACAGTGCGCTATTAACCCTCGACAAAACCGGCCGGCTACCACCAAGCACGGAGGTCGCGATTCCGATATCTTCATTGATTTAAATCGCAATTAACAATCAACGATCAGCCTACTTCTTTGTATTACAATTCATTTCGCTTCTCGGAAAAAGCGCCACTTGCATTGTTCAAGCTTTCAATTCACTTACGATTGCAAATTTTTAATGATGAATTTATCGATTGGGTAATAAAGTCAGTAGTCGACAGATATATCATCCTCGATCAATCATATTCGATTGCCTACGAGAGTAAAATCAAAAGTATTTGGATAAAGTGAACGCAAACATTTTCATTTCAGCTTAGTAATTAGTGGGTGGTATGCTTGCATTTGAAAAACTAATATATAGATTCATTATTATTCATGTATTATGAAATAAGAGAATATTAATAATGTATGTGTGTATTCATATAGAACGATGTAGCAAATAATCAGTGAGAGATTGAATAATAGGCGAATGTACGCAGCACGATTTTAAATGGCATACATATTCTACTAATTAGGATTACTAATCATCAAAATATCCCATGAAAAGTGCTGGCAGATGTTTGGTACGTGAAAGGATCGTTTTTCTCCGACGAGACCACTTCCGATTTCAGTTGCGACGCGTTCAGTCAATGATTATTTCTTGAAACGTGCACTTCTTGGTTAATAAATCGTGCTGTTTATCGAAGATCGTGAGCGAAAAGCGCCTTTAACAGCAAGGTGCTTGGGAGATAAGCTCGGTGCTCCATGACTGGCTACGCGGCGACGCATGATATGTCTGCCCATGCAAGTGTATGCGTGTGTGTGTGTGTGTATTCCCGTGCGAGAATGTGCCAATTCGTGGCGGCAAGTCGCTCTTATTGGAATTACCACATTCCCTCTGATTGACGTCGGCGATTACGTAGTGAGAGTATGCGCCTTGATTTCTTTCCTCGGACTTTACGACTCGAGACTTGCCTCCACCAGTCTGCCCGAGTTCATTCGTGAATTTACATATCTACTAATTCTGCACCGAAACCACTTGAATTCGAACTTTTGAACCTTTTGCTATTAGACTTTTGAAGTCAGTTGTGGAGAAACTGATTCAATTATCTTTGAATTATTATTGTGTTTCTTATGAAAAAGGTGATTAGAAATTTGCATTATATACAAATATATTTCGGAACCGCTCGAATTCTAAGTTTTGAACCTTTTGCGATATAGACTTTTGAAGTCAGTTGTGTAAAAGTTGATTAGAAATTAATTCGAAATTTGCACTATACACAAATACTTTCCAATAAGTAGATATGTCAGATAGAAAATGAGATTCGAAAATGAGCAGAATTCTGCTGCAATTACGAATTAAGTAATTTTTTGAAAAATATCAATAATTCTCTCATAATGAATAAACCCGAAAGAAACACAACGCGGGAGTCGCTGAACTGAAAACAATTACGTACATCTCAATAAATGCGTTCATCACTACTGACAGAGTTTGTCAGACACGCGAATCGGTGCTCGCGTAGGAGTACCAATAAATTCCTTAGCGTTACGCACACCCGTATTTTTTGCGTGCAGTAAAACTGCAAAAATATTTTCCTATTCCATTTAAAAGATTGATTTATTCTCATCACGTTTAAACGCTAGTCCGTAGATCCTTTAAAAGTAACTTGTCTTCTCATAGCATACCGAAAACTGACCTGACTCTACAGAATCCTAAACATTCTCTACCCAAGAAACATATATTGCCATGTTCGCTACTGGAAAGTTCTCGAGTCAAAGCAGTGTCTGGCAAGCTCGTGAAAACAGCTCGAAAATAAAAGCGAGCGTCAGTGGAAAGGAAAACAGTCGGGCGTGCATGTAAGTTGAGAAAACAGAAGCAGAGACGATGAGAATTAAAGGAGCGCAGATAGAAAGAGAAGGAGAGAATTCCGGTGTACTGGCAAGCATCTGGAGCGGAAGCTCTTACAAAAAGCAACGAAAAAGTGATTATGTCCCTGGTTGCAATTGGTAGAGAGTCGACCTCCCGCGTTAGAGCAAAACCGACACACTACTCTTTCACGTCATCGTAATGACTTTATACGAGTACGAGCGCACCCAAGCAGGAAAGTATAAACCTGCTGGCATAAATAATGAGGTAATTAATTGAAGTTTATTGGGGTGGGCGCGGTCACCGTTCTCAGGAGGAAGAACCTGATAATTAATATTAATGAGATCGACTTATTCGATTTATTTACTCGGATCATTTGATTCATTAAGTTCGCTAATTATAGGCTTTCGCCTTATTAAGCTCTTCTAGCCTAGAACTTGAAAGGGGATATCGTTCTCATCGAAGGACTCTCGAAGATCAACTTCTGTCATTGAGTGGAAACGCGACTGCTAAAATTAAAAATGAACTCACGAAGTGATCGCTGGTTCATGATGATTTCGAATCGAATATTGACCGTGCAAATACAGATAATACGCTAGATTGCATAGTAGGCACGCCTCGATGCGGAATCTCGGCTGGTGGTATCCAATGGTGCCGTAGCACCTGCGAAAAGTTAGCGCTGCCGCTCGTTGATAGTGCGAGCGTTTAAAAAGCGAGTAAACATTGAATTAGTGTAAGTGTGAAATCGTATTAATGTAAGAAATCATTACATCATCGCGATTAGCAATACGTACTTTTTATTCGTTCTCTGGCAATATAAAGTCAGTTCACTCTTCCTTCACACGTTTTTTCATTGTCCACTGCAGCAGGGCATCAATGGCCGCTGACTATTTCGAATTATTAATAACATTCCTTCATTAAAAAAAATTAATTCAACCCTACCGTTTGATCTGTAATCAGTTCTCGTTGCAATTCTACAATTTATTATAATCCCAAAAATCACACGAGTTAAAGTTCACGCACGAGAAATGTTATATGACGATGACTCAATGATTGCTACAAGTTGCCTGAGTCCATATGGAATGCGTGTACTTGTCAACCATTCGCGATGCAACTCGACGGAAGTATGCTCAATTACTGTTGAATGGTGCGTGAGTCACTAAATAAATTAATAGAAAATTCATACGTGTTTCATTTAGTTTTCTGCTTGGGTTATTAAAAAGAAATCTTGACAGTGAGAAGAACTATGGTAATAATGGAAGCATCGTTCCATTAGATCGAGTGGTCCACAGGATTACAATATGCGGGCCTTGGACGCGGGTATCGTGTGATAAAGCAGGCGTGATTATCTCACGACCAAGCTCTGACTGCCGTGCGGGATTAATACTACAACCCAGCCGGGCGAACGCGTCTGTCACTCCAGATACGAGAGGATCCTTGAATTCACCGTCGAGCACTGCCTTGAATTTATTCATTAATCCGCTTCGAATCGAAGGCTGGCGCACGGCTGGATTTTCGAAATCGTTCGCTTCCCTTCCATTCTCGACCGATTTTACATCAATTTGCTCGAATTACTAATCAATCTATAATAATCGAAAGGATTTACTAATACGTTTCAATTAAAGCCAAGTTTCAAAGTTAATGAAATATTTTATAAAAAAGAAAATTATGATTATAGTAAATAGAAAAAATAGATAAAATTTTCTGAACATTGAGTCCGGATGAAATCATGAAGGCGGAATCTATTGTATACAAGAGATCCACGGGAGAGCATTCTGCTAGGCGACGCATAACGGCGAACTCAGAAAAGAGAACAATGTTACCGTTAACGGTACTGGATCCTTGTTGGATGACACTTCCCACAGGAAGAGAGGAAGAAGTTGGCTATGATTCCTTAAGCGATATCAGGATACAAAGTTCAACGATCCGACGGTGGAAAGCGGGTGGTTTGGAACGCCTATCACGATCGCATCGTGTCTCTATTGCACGATGACGTACTTCAACCCGTGAGAACAGACAGAAGCCATTCCGATCCAACGTAACTGACTTTTCTTATGACTTTGACGCGTTCCCTTCTCTTACCACCAATGATTACATGCCTATCGAAAATCATATAACTTCGTGCATTTCTATGTTTTCTTATTATTACTTTTATCTTAATTATTTCGCTTTACAATAACTTTACTATATTTTTTGCAGTGAAACTGAATAAAACTCCTTATTACTTAATCCTAAATATTAATCGTCAACAAATAAAGATCGTCATGATAGATGCACTTTAAAATAAGCCGCTGAAATTAATTTATACATAAAAATCATGAGTCTCTACGTTCAAACTACTAAATGCCGGCAGAAACTGTCCCGGCTTACAGAAATTAAGCACTAAAATAAACCGCTGTAGTTAAAAGCTTATAAATCCACTTAACGATCATAAAGATAAATAATAAAATCCAATGAAATATAATTGGCTCTGCCATACAAATGACGAGTCTCTACTTTGCAATCATCAAAACACCGGCACAAGCTGTCGATGCTTACCGAAATCAAGCACGCGACTTCACCCGGTATACAACACATCACTCTCTTCCGTCGGCACACTTCTCATCGCCCGTTTAATTTAGATCTCGAAAGTGCGCGGGGTGCTAAACGAGCAGAGATACTAAACGAGCGAAATAGCCTGAGCGATGCTGACCGTGATTAGCGGGGATATTAGTCTGCCGGTGAGAGTAAGCGAGCAATAGTAGTGCTAGAAAGAGCACGTAACCCAGACACACGCTACTCTGTCCCGGATCGTTACGGCACTGCTATAGTCGCTGCGCACCAGTGTCTGCTGCTACCGGCGAAGTTTCTCGCATTTTCATTTCGCATTCTCTCTCTGTTTGCCGGCTTTCAATTCACTTCTGTTTGTTTATCTCGCATTTATTTACTTGTCTAATGAAAACTATTCAATCGACCGTTAAATACATCCATGATTCGTAATTATTTAATATTGTCAAGTATAATTGTTATCCGGAAGAATATATTGTTGAATATGTAGTAAACTTTGTCAAAGACTTTGTGAAAAAATATTCAGTTGTTTACATTCAAGTACACTGATCCAAAATGCATGAGTCCTTTTCGTAGTCCTCGCAGTACTGTTACATCATGTAAAGTCGGACGTTACCGGAATGCAAGCCGCACTGAACTCCTTTTATCGTAGCATAGCGATGTTGCGATAAACCTAACGCGGAATACGGGGAATTTCATTCAGTAGTTTCGATCGATCACCGGGTAGCCGGTATTGCGAAGGTGGAGAGGTCTAATTAGACCTCGACGGGTAGTACATTCTAAGTATTCATTATGGGAATGTACTATCCAACTTGTCGAAGATTATAACTGCACAGTAGTGCGAAATACTGACAGTGTTTCTTAATTTAAATCAAGACAAATCAACGAGTTGCATATAATAATTTCGATGGAAATAGAAACGTACCTTGTTGAAGTGAGCCTGGAGAAGCCGTTCATACTGGTCGGCAGCACGTAGACAGAGTCTGGTGGTGAATGCTTCCATTCGTGCTGGCAGAGGCGCGTGGCACACACTGCTGGACATTATTCCTGGCGCTCCTTGCGACGGGGCACACACACCTCTCCTTACTTCGTCCAAACACGCACCAAAAGGGCGTCGAAGTGTTACACGCACAGTGTGCGTGCGATATATATCGAGAGTCGCACGTTGCCCGAGTTAACCTCGAAGCGAACTAGATTCTTGAGTGCACGGGTTCATCGAGCGAGCACGAATTCCATCTGGCAAAGAATCGAGTTCACAGACTTCACAGTGTGTCTCGCTTTGCTGCCCGCCGAAAGCTCCCAAGCAATACTTCCTCTTCCTGCTCTCGCTGGTCATTGACTGGTCGGAGGTTTGCCGCAGGGCGAGCGAGGGTTGGCTGCCACTGGTTGTTCCCACTGGCGGACGCACGCAGCCGGTTCCAGAGTGAACCAAGCGAACAGAGTGAACACTGCGCTGTCGTACGCACGACTGTGACGAGCTCTCCACTCAGCGCCGCCCGATATCGTCCTTAATCCCCTTCCTCTGTTCTCGAGGCCGCCGCTCTTACTCCTCTACGCCTCTAATTTCTCTCTTGCTCCGAATACACTCGCGCGTCTCTTCAATATTTGAAGATGCGCCCCTACGAACCAATTGTTAAAATCGAACACCGACGATCTTTTCACTTCAATTCTCTTAATCAAGTTCTTCGTAATACTAAATACACTTTTGTATTAGATTCACGATGCACTTTCGCACTACTTAAATGACTTCGATTTTACGATAATATAGTATAAGTCGAACGGAAGTTCTGTAAAGATCGATTTCACCGAGGGTCGAGTCTACGTTCACGCTACTCTCGTTTCTCGTGCGTGGAATGCAACGGGTACCGTTGTCTGGCTCGATCTCCTGGTGCATACTGAATGTCGGTGAGAGCTCGGCGGTAGTTTTATCGGCTCGCTTCGCCCCTCCACCGGTGTCGATGCCCGATGCTCGTGGCCTACGTACGCCAAGTGTACGTGTGTCAATGTGTGCAGATACCGTGGCACATTTGCGCGCGTATTCCCAGCCGATCCGGGCTTCTCCACCGTTTGCAAGCCTTATAGCACGCGTACCCGATTAGTTTTTAATACGAGTGCTCGTCTCTCCGGGCGCACTAGCTCTTCTACATCAGCAAAGCGTACGAGTGTCACACTGTAATACGTTACTCCGAGCGATAAATATGAGATCGGATTGCCCGGAACGCTCGCAAGGAGATTACACTTTTTGCTGGGAGATCTAGCGCGACCCGGAATAACTCTGTGATGCTTTACATAAGAATGTGTAATTCTACTGTATTGTGTAATATTGTAGTAGGTATCTCCAAGCGTGAATCACTTGTTTTAGTATTAATTGATTACCGTTGGCTGACCAAGTGTTATTTCTCGATTCACCTTCTTTTCCGCACTCAATGCGCCACACTGCGTTACTGCAACGCGCGGTATCTCCTAACGCGACATACTTAGCACTGTGTGTACATGTACGGATGCAATTGCCAGAGTATGCTTTTACCTTTTTCAGGAGAAGGTGATTCAATTGCTGCGGTAAAGTCGGGTAAACAATCTAAGTAGCGAAGGTAAATAGAATCCGATAGTATGTACGAGAGTGTAACATACGTGATGTCGATCAGAGTTAACAATCTTAATACACTTAGAAGGTATACGATCTCTCATTCAAGGGGACTCTGCGAGGACAAAAACAATCGGTGATGTCTCGCATTGGCGCCTCGAAAAATTAATCGATCACCCATCGATTGTTTACGCTCGATCATTATGCAATGATAAAGAAATTGCGTGTCACGTTTCTACGTTTGATATTTCATACTACGCATTCCAGATGGAAAACCGGTTGTATCGATGTTTATTATTTTTTCACCTAACTGCAAAGAGTATTACAACATTCTTTCATTCCGACAGTATAAAGTAATCAGAGCAGTAAGCATGTTGAAGACTTTTTCTCCAGTCTTGCAATCAGTCGTATCGACATCCTCAGCTGATTGAATCTCTGACAAGTTTAAGGTCAGCGTAGGAGTGCAGAGGGAAAAAAGTTGCGACGACAAAAAAGCGAGAGTGAAGTCAGGAGGAAAACTAACGAGGCAATGGTACGTGCAAAAAGGGTTGAGCGAGTGACAGCGTGTAACAAGAGCGAGTTAATGAAAGGCAGAGCCAGTCAGACATACCGTCGTTGACGTTTGTCCGGGATTACAAATGAAAACCTCTGTCGTCGCCGACTGAATCCACTCCTTTGTCAGGAGAAAAGAGTACGCGAGATCTGCGTGCGGCACTCTCGACGGTTTCCGAGAAGCTCGGCTCTCTTTCTCCCGGCGCTCTTGACGCTGTCAGTACATTTTATCTCCCCAGGGATATGGGAATAAACATGGATATATAATACCGTCAAACTTGCGTCAATGCGGTTTAAATTAGACGCCCTCTGATAGCATTTATCGTCGCGAATTTAGATTGGAAACCGAAAGGAACGTTACGAAAGTCTCGCACGCCGATGTTACACATTAATATCACTCTCTTTCTCTCATCAATTTTTGGATTCTCCCATTCACGAATTCCTGTAAAAAAAATTGAGTCACTCAAACAGACTTGTGTTTTCCCTGTTTATAGGGACATTGTAAACAGGATACCATCACTTAAGATCGAAGTACTCGAAGAAACGTGGAACCAAGGTACGCACTCGAGATGTGGAACTAGAGCGTGGCACTCGGGTAGATGCGGAACTATGAACGGTGTGTTAAAGTCTAAATCCTCCAATAAGCATTCCCAGAAGAGTCATTCGCCAAGTCCACGTATTATTCGTTCCCTGAAGTATCTCGAGTGGTTGCTATCAAAGAACAGGCTATTACATTGCGATGCGACAATAGACAAGACGAGAATATCTGCTAGCAGAAATTCCCACGTTCTTACTTTGTCAGATAGCAGTGAATGAATGGTAAATATAGATATAATGATTAGAATTACAAGAGATACTTTTTTCGGATGTCATTTTTTTAAATACAAGGTACAATGAATTGAAATATTCTTAATTTAAAATTCTTAACTTGAGAATAGAGAAGCTTGTTTATACTGTATCGATTGACGCTGAACGGATCGACCTCGATTTGTTCGGTTGTCCTAGATTTTCGGGAGATAATCCCTGCGTGAGAAGACAAGCTGGCTTTTCGGGTCAAGCTCCGCGGGTTTCGTGCGAGTCGATGGTTATATTTGATTTCATTTATTAAGATCGATGTAAGGATACGTTCGTGAAGTAGAATTGTTCAACTGGAACAAACCGGACCTATCTTTCCTTGATTCTGCACACTTTGCAACTCGGTCTTCGTACTGCGCGTCGCCTCGTTTCGATAATCCAATTTTCTCGCGATATCCGCTTGGTTCGTGCGTATCCGAGGCGAGCGATGCTCTCCGTGTGACGTAAATCGACGTCACAGGCGCGGTGAAAGTCGAACCTCTCCTGATAGTCATTTTTAAGCGGTCGGTGAAATTTTGGAAATCAGTCGCGTACCTTCCAAACAGAGAAATCGAACTGCGTCATTAGAATGAAACATCAACAGAGTAGCAAAAGAATATTTGCATCTCAGTTTTTCTGAAACAAATTTTAATAAAGCAAATCTTTCTCTTTAAACAATAGATTTTTTCCAAGTAATAAATATATGTATAATTAATTCTATTCAAATGCAGACATTTATTTTGAAGCATTCTGTATTTCAGCTTACTTGTGGAAGTTTTATTAATTCCAAGAATCGAGCGGCGAATTTTCCTCGTGGGTACGATTGATGATTCCTTTGGGCCCGCGAATTGATTGCTACTCTTATCTAGAGCAAACGCTGTCAGAATCCGAAGGTAAATACCTCGCCGACAGGAAAATATCGCTCTCGCTCCTCTACGATACTCCAGCTGTAACTGGAACGTTGAGCGAGCTGCGCTCGTGTTCTCACACACGTACGCCCGTCAAGCTCTGTGCCATCGGTGGAGGAAAAAAAAACAATATTTTCTCGAACGAAGGAAGTGTCAACATAGTCCGCCCCTTTTATCATCCGTTCTGCTTGATTTGCTGACGTCCACGAGACGATGAGGAAACTCAAAAGAGGTTTTCGCCCAGTGATTATTTCCTTTGTCAATCTTTTACGGTCGAAATTATGGTTCAGTGGATTTTCTGAGTGCGCACGATCTTCAAATTTATTTACAGTGGAATCTCTTTTATTCGAATACTCTGTTGTATTATTTTTATGGTTTTTAACCAAGTTCAAAAAGAAGGCTCTCAATTCATTGCGTATAGTTTTTTTTATGTTTATCCAGAAATATCTCTGCGACGAATGGATCGACCGGGATGACCTTTTCTACCTTGTAGACTTCGCAGAGGATACTTTCAGAATGGTCCCGTTACCAAAAAATGTCCAATTTCTTTAACATAGCCCATTGTTATTGGAAAAAACTATATTCTCATTATGCTATCATATTTGTTGACCGACTGATTGGATCGACGAAATCTTTTATCTTGATATTAGTCTTCATGCATTTCAAGGAACAAAAAATGATATAACAGAGTGTTCGGATAGTAGATAATACGTGGAAGATAAACTTTCCTGTATTTCCGTTCTTAACAATGCTTTCAGCATCTGTCTGACATATTGTCGCTTAGTCATGCTGCAAGAGTCAGTGGACACAAGTTCGTAACGTCGTCATTATCAAAGATGCATTCGTCTCTTTAAAGTGAAAGATAACCGGCTTGCACAGGTGGCCTTACAGCAGGTTCGGCGAGGTTATCTATTGCCCGAGTTCCAGGAAGCACACGTGCAATTATTGCGTGCCTGTACGTGTTAGAGGGCCATAATTATTACGTTATGATCGTAATACGATCGAATGTATGCCCGCCGGCACAAAAGATTCTTTAGAAAGTCATCGGGATAGTCGTTTAGATGGTGCGAAGCTGAAATGTCATTGGCAATAGCATGGCAGTGTTATATCATTGAATGCAACGATCACTTTCAGCTTTGTCCGCACAACACGTAAAATTCCTATATTAAACTGTAGCACTTGCACAGGTTCGACTAGCATCGAAATGCTATAGTTCGAACACATAAGAAAAGCACTGGACAAATGCAGGATTTTGAAGTTTGTAAAAAAAGGTTTATTAACCTTTTGTGGTCTGCTTTACTTTATCAGGTTATACCTGTTCGGGTTCATTTTAAGGGAATAACCTGAATAACGTTCGTAAAAGGTTAACCCTAAATTCATCACTGATATTTCGCGGTACAAACAAGGCTATGTCGCAGAACATTTAATAATTCAGGATATTATACTTATGAATGCGGTAATTAATGATTATTGCAATATTGCAAATATAATAAATGTGCGTGACAAACACTCACCGTTCGAAGTGTAACTTTGTTCTGGATTGAAATGATTCAACCGCGACTTCTCTTGATTTCCCATGGAATATTACATTCAGCTGTATTCTGCCATTCCAGCATGCACAAACACCCACTCGCAAATGTTAATTAATCTGTAATTCGCACTTTATCAGTGGAAAATCACGAAAAAAAACAGGAGCACAACACGCACACATTACACACCTGTTTACAGACTGCCGCCATATTGGATTATCCAAGCAATGGCAACGTAAAGATAAATACGGGCCGCTGATATATCGATTTTATAATAGATTACAAATTCTTTTTTCTTTCTAATAAAAAGCTTTTGAATACGAACTGCAATTGCTGGAATATATTCTTTAATTCTTTTATGGACTATAAGATTAATTCTTATTAATAGCGCGTTTTAATAATTTTAATTTATCGATAATATAGGAGTCATTTTAAGATTTTGTCACAGATGGCAGTGTTCGGGATGGGAGGGTTCGGGAAGTGTGTCGTATCGTTTCGTTCTCAAAAGAATCGATGAATTTTCGGGAAAAGTGTAGTTTGTTGATTGTGGATTGTTGTGAAAGTATGTGAGAATGTGCTGAAGTGACTGATGAATAAATGCTGACAAGGATTTTGGCTGAAGGAGATTTAGTAGGTCGAGGAGAAGTTGATGAAATTTGGATACTCGACTGCGACTGTGACGTAAGTAGACCTTGTAACAAACCTTAAAGAACCTAACCGTTAAGGCAAACGGAATCACATTTCGTCCATCGTAAATCCTAAATCGATTCTCCCTGGGAAAAAAGAAGTACTAAATACTGCG
The DNA here is from genome assembly GCA_964023945.1 of Ectemnius cavifrons. Classification (NCBI taxonomy): domain Eukaryota; kingdom Metazoa; phylum Arthropoda; class Insecta; order Hymenoptera; family Crabronidae; genus Ectemnius; species Ectemnius cavifrons. The sequence continues at coordinate 6,263,039 of OZ030384.1, read as the reverse complement.
CCGTCCAAATGAAAAACCGTGTACAAAAACGTATTGATAACCGCATAAAATCCGCAATCCGACTACCGAAAAGAATTCCGAGACTCCCACATCGATCGAAAAATAGGAATTTTTTCTGCGAGGTTGTTGTTCGCCTGTTTTTCGTTCGTAATGTTCCACTGAAAGTGCTCTCTCACTCGATCATCAACTGCTACTTGTCCAGACGAGTCGCCCGATGAAACCACGCGACTTTTATGAAGTCGAAATATGATATGACTCTGTGATCATTGACGTCAAATCGACCGGTCGCCAGGTAGTTTAGTATTCCAATCGATCTTTCTCAATTTCCAATCAACACCGGCGACGATACTGTGAGCTCAATACTGTTTTCAACCTCAGGTATGTCGGCGCCATGTAACCAACAAGAAGCCAAGGATTCCATAACCCATTATGTTTAACACAAATGTTGCATTAACGCATTATGTCATTTGCAATCATTTTCCACTCGATTTATATTATTGAATATTACTTTTTCACATCGATTATGAAACAGAATTCTAAGGATTCCTTAATAATTCTTTATTCCTTGTTCATCCATCTAGTGGGAGATCATTAAACCTGTGCATTCCATCATTTTTAAGGACCACAGTTTGCTCCTTGATGGGTTGACTAGTTGATGATGAAATGACATCGATTATTAACTCATGTGTGTGCGGATGAGCGACTCATACTTCTTTCTAAGCAACCTACGCACGCGTCTTTCGAGGAAAAAGTGTGTGCTTTACTATGACTCCCAATCATTTTAATTTCTTTCTTTTATAATTGTATCATTTGTACCACGTTTTCAATATCTAATTCAATCATCTTTAGAACCAAAACACAGAATCTATCTTTAAATAATTAGTATATTCCTTTCTTTCCACGAGAATATCTCAAACACAACTACTGTATATACGTGTTTGCTGACATTTACTGACTGTTAGATAATCCAATCCGTCACTTACTTCAGTTGTGCGACTACAAACGATTGACAATTACTCTTTGCCTCTTATTACTACGAAACACGCCTCTTCTAGCTGGCAGCTAAAGGACTTGCTTCCGGCGAAGCGTGAATCATTTCTATCACACGTAAGAGACCTAAGTCATTGGTGTGCCCGATGAGAAAGGCTTTATCTTCCAAGCAAGCGTGTAATTATTTATCGATGGGAAGCGATGATGCTTCACGGGTTATACCCTTTTTTTTAACTTCCATTAGACAAAGTTTTCTAGCACAATCGATGATGCTTCCACGGAAAGAATAGTTTCGTGTATCGTCATCATTGTCATCGAGAAATAAATAGGATTCCAATGGACAGAGCACGTGCGTTTATCACGTGTTCGATTGGCTTCCGGGTGCGAAAGTATTAATCGAGATTTCCTCGAGCGTCATTCCTGCGACCAGACGATCGGGTCACCGGCTTATTGTTTCCGCTCTATTTCTGTCTGACGTACACTTCGATTATACTAGTTGGCAGCATAAATCATTAATGAAACCTCGAGGGTGAGAAAGAGAGTGGATGAATTCGCTAGGAGGCTTGAATGATTCAGCTGTGTTCTGTCAATCATTTGTCTTCCCATGAAAGACTCACTCGTGGAATACAATCATAGACACGGATGACGCTAAGGAAAATGACGAATTTCCGAAATTCTTTATCCGACAAATGAGTGGGCGGATTGGAATGCTATGCTCGAAGAGTCACACGTATGATATCATCATAAAATATTCAGATTAAAATAGTTCGATGATTCCACTGTACAAATATAAAGTAAACGCGTAGTACGAGAACTCTTTCAAGCTTTGAGTCATAAATTATAAAACAATGTTTCAAACCTCTCGCACTTTGAAAGACTCGATCGCTGAGATAAACAACGAGTAGTTATCGCAGTTAATTAGCTGCATCCGTGAAACATATCCTTGTGGCATGATTGCAAAATAGAATGACGGAACTTTCGAGTAAAAGAACATCTTTCATGTCTAGTAACGAGGGTGAAGAGACCCATTGTTTTCGAATAGCGCAGAAAGTCATCTGCAAGTTACTAGGATTGCAAATGCACTGTGATTGACGAATAGGAAAGTGTGTTGTATTGTCGAGCATTGTCTTGCAGAGGGAAGCGGATGCCAGAGTGAACGTCAACGAAGTAAAGAGAATAAATACTGTCGAACTATTCAACTGTTTCCTTCGTCTCGTCCATATTCCTATCACAGTCCTCGCAGTTGTAGAATAGCCGATTTGCATTCGCATATCTCGCATGTCTCGACCATCCCATCCTGTCACGTGACACCACCACCGGGGGGGTGACTGCCGGATGCTATTGCGTTCCATCCTGCTAGAATCAGTTATAAATCAGTGATTCTTTCATTTATCAGAATCTTAAATTTCTCTATTTTATCTAGAATAATAATAATTTCATCTTAGAACGTTGATCGGTTCTTTAAATAATTTGAAATGTAGCTGAAGTCGTGTGAGGTCTTTCGTGTCAGGTCATTTATAATTCATATTTCATCGTATCATAGAGATTGAGAGACAGCTTAAAGTTTGCTTGGACTTATTGTTGATAGAGGTGAACGTGAGTCAACAAAGAGTCTGTTGTTCCAGGAGTGGCGCACAACACCTTCCTCTTCTTTTAATTCCCGGTCGTCATTCGATGCGGCTAAATATAATCCAGCATTTCTCATTGTCAGTCTGCGCCCGCCGGGATTATACTTTCCCGTGAAAGGTAAAGTCAGCTGATGACAGCGCACCGAAATAGAGTCACGAGCCGCACCGATGCCGACAGTAATCGGATATCAGGGGCATTTATCGACTATTATCATGTTAAAACGAATCAATCTTCTCGCCTGATTAACAAGTTAATGAAGCCAAAAAAACAGGTCACTTTATAGGGAGGGTCTGTAAAAATAGCACGATCTAAATGATGCCTGGAAAAAAAGTTCTCCAATTGACCATAAATTTTTCAAATGATTACAAAACACTGGAAATATTCATCATAAAACACACACTAATTATCTTTTAATCTAAGAAAACTACTTCTCGATCAAGGAATAATAATGCAGAACATCAATACCATGACTATTAATTAAGACAGATGAGTATTTAAAAAAAGAAGCTACGGATAAACTAGCAGTTAACTTCAACCTCAGATATGATACATCAACATACGCGTATGATGCGTTGCATTCATATGTAATAGGTTCTTGAACTTTGCGTTAGTGTTCGTCCGTGATTGAATAACTCCGTGTCGTTCGCAAGCGTGAACTCAATCAATCAATCAAAGGTCTAATTAACGCGACGGGGCTCATCGTGACGGAAGCATCCACGAGTATCATCGTTCTCGTCACAATTTTCTCTCACTCAGCCGATTTGCATTCGGCCTCACCTCTCACTCGCTTCGTCGATGATACCAGACACGACTAATTACATAAGACCTGACGCAACGCCGCTGCCCCGCCGAATGTAGTACGTGTGCCAGCGGCGATAAGACTTGCAAATCTTCGAGCGTTAATTGTACCGGCGACAGGCAGGTGAGAGGGTAGTTGTAATACATATCGGGACGCGAGTATCGATAGACCGATCGATCGAAATTAATGGATGGACGATGCAAATCTGGAGCATACATAGTCAGTTGTTTTTCCGCCTGAGATGTTGTTTTTTTTTTTAGTGGAAAAGTGTGAGGAAAAGAATGCGAGATTCTCTTGACGCGTGAAGAGTTTATTCTTATACTGGTGATCGAAAGAAAAGTGTTCGGAAGGATATAAAATATAATAAGTTAATGTATTTTACTTGGTGTGACTTGGTGAATAAAGTGCGCTTTCAGTTTTACAAGGTACCCAACACTTTGATTTAGTTCTAAAGATACTAATAATAACTAATCGATTTTCAAGCCTAGTATCCATAATTCAATATTAAATAATAGAATATAAAATCAAATTTATAAAAAGTGAAGAATAATCGTATTGTACGAATTAAACTTCTAAGGGTTGATTTATTTATTGAGAAGAATAAATGAAATGAATGTCGAAATGAACTTTCCTCGATTCTACAAAGCTTTCATCTGGTCACATGGATTTAATGGTTGATAACCCACGTGCATCGCACGAGTGAGACACATGCTCTTTATACAGATTGCCACTTGCTACATATCCTTGAGGACCACGTATGAATGAGCGGTACTTCGGCACTGAATTTGGCTGGCCACTTCTTTCAACACATTCGGCACGCCTATGTCAACAAACTGGCGTGTGCAACATTTGAGTATGCAAATCCGATATCGTCGCGAATAAATTAGCAAGCGCTTTAGGCGTTGTCGTAAATGCAAATCCCTCGCTCGCCTGGCACGTACAGCACGTAATGTATCTAAACTTGTATTCCTCCGAGGAAAACGTAGTTTTGCACGAAAATCCACTAGATTTATGGTTAAAAGAAAAACTGTACTTTGGACAGTATTCTGTTCGATTACAAATGCAGTCTTTCATTATTTATTGTATGGCGAAGTCATTAAATATTCCGGTGTGTAAATCGATTGCTGAAAGACTGGACCAAGCTGTGCTGAAATTTATTACCAAACTTTCGAGCGGAGAATTTAAAAGGCACAGGAATATAAGTTGACGTTGATACGATTGGTCGAGGATGATTTGAAATGCGAATCCGGTGATCAGGGAAGCATCTGGATGAGAGGAACACTTCCTTCTGAATTCTAATTTGTTTCCTTTAGTGACGGACAAATATTTTGCTACTCTTTAAACAACTATTTGTCCTTCGCTTAAGCTAATTGACTGACGCCACTGTTTTTCTTGCGTCGTTGTTTTAATTGTCCTAATGAAGCAGTTGTAATCTGGCCTCGCCTTATTAGAAGTCCCCTGAGTGCGGTATGTGCGAATTGCAAGCTCGAACAGTGCGTTCTATTCTTCCGGGTGAAAACACGAAGTCCCACTGGTGCTCTGCACGAACATCGATAGAACTCTAATGAATTATTCATGAGAACAAGATTTGTTAATGCGGCGAGAAATATTTCTCCTGCTGTTTTCGCTCGCCTACTCTAAGAATTCTTGAGACAGGTGCAGAAATCTATCGGGCATCCGCATTGTTCATCTTCGATGATTTCTTCGTGGGTTTTCGATGCTTCGTTGCAATCCTGTTGACTGTAAATTATGATAATACAATGTTAATTTGAAATCGACGAATAGAATCGGTTTTGCTCGACGAGAACAAATCATGATATCTATGGAATTCACTTGCCACTGATTATTTCAGAGCATTTAATGACTTCGTATCGAGTTCATAGGAGTAATATTTCATTGGTGGTAGAAATCGATACTTTCTTATCAAATGCAGTGGAGCGCGTTGTTGTGCGACAATGCAGCCGGTCGAAATTCAATTCGATCAATCAATTGGGTGGCCTTAACAAGACCAAATCAGATATCGCACCCAACGGCAACTGGTCCGGCGTGCATTTCACGTGGGAGCCACGTTACATGCGAGCATGTGATCGATACTCGCAAAAGCGATTGTTTAAATCAGCATCGATTGCTACTTGTCCTAATATTTTATTCGCTAGTTTTTTCAACCTAATTTACATGATTGAAGTCAAGTTTTTGACATTGTGATTATGAAGCAGGATTATAAGACTATTTTTAATCATCTTTTCTTAGTTCCTTCCTTTTATAACCAGTGGAAGATCTATTTAACCCTTCCAGTAGTATTTTTAATTCATTGCCTTGACCGCTGCTGGTCCTCAGTGGGTTATGCGAACGTTCATGCATTCTAAACGAAGAGGAATGATGTACTTTAGCACCCATCACGATGCTCTATTTTTGCATACTTGGAACTCAGTTAAAATAGAGCACTCATAACAGTTACTCGCAAAATTATCCTTAAACTTATATGTACAGGGCGAGTCACTTGCCTTTTAATCATCCCCTTCGCACTCGATTTCCAATTATTTCCATTATTAGTACAATTTACCGAAAAGAGTCGGTAAATACTTCTTTATATTAAAAATTACCCAACACCGTATAATTATACCATTTTCAACAGCCTATATCCATCATTGCCGATGAAAAAACCTACATTCGTAACATAGTAAAATATCTCTGTTTTTATATTTAATTTAAAAATGACTAATTACATCAATTGATTATTAATCGCTTTTACCTTCAGAATTGTAGAAAAATCGTTTCCTTGAGAATGTTCACTATCTTTACAAGCATACATACGTTCAATCTTGCGGGTAACTGTAATATGCACTCTCTGACGTGATATTGTTCGTGCTCCCAATCTCGAGATCCGCTTCTCACTGTTACCTTTCGCAAACATATGTCGGCCGTGTCGATAACCGCCGCGGCTTGCCTTATTTCCCAGCGGCGTCCACCTATTTTGCGTATTGAATGTACATTTTAAATTAGCGGGTACGCGCGATCCCTCGGACGTCTAACGTAACGCACGATGGAATATCACCAGGATCATCGTGTGTTCCTTGCTAATTCTCGCTTTGCGCACCTATCGGCGCCAGAGTATTGTTAACATTGTTAATATTTATCGGAACGCAGCCGTTCAATCGTAGATTCTCACTGTCAACTTGTCGTAGTTATTGACTGCGTAGTTAGTGAGTAAATAATCGATGAGAGAGAATTAGTTTTCTGTGTGGTTATTTTGGTGTCTGTTGTTCGAAATAGGATGTCAAAGGTGTCATTGAAAGAGGTGATAGAATTGTAGAAAATCTCTTTTCTATTTGTACATATATAAATTTGTAGGCGTGTTCTGTATATTTGTTAAGAAATTTGAATGACATCAGAAAGCAGGGAATTCGCGACAAATACAATAACATTTTTTCTGCTAGTGCATATATAAAATAAAGACAATTTTCTGTTTTGCCACTTATAATTTAAAAACAACCAAACTGATTTTCATGCGATTTATTCTAAAGTTGAGTCTCGTGAAAGGTTATAGTTTGAATACATAAAACAGTGGTATAATAATTACTGGATATGATTTTGATACCAGATTGAATTAAATATGATTAATCGATTGAATAAGAATCGAAGAATGATGAATTTGCTATTGAACGCTACTCTCGTGGGATCAGTCGGAACGAAATGGATCATTGTGCGGGCTTCAATTGATGCTAGGAAGTGAGAATGTTTGTAATGATAGCATTAAAGCTCATTGCACGAATTGGACTCGTTGCCTAACGGAGTCATTGGGGGCGTCGTCGACAGCGAAGCGCGCAGCTAAAATCATTCTGATTTATTGAACGATCTTGCATCGACAAATCGATCGAGGTGGATTGAAGTATCGATGTCAGAGCGAATGGTTGGAAGCTAGAGCAGCGGAGTAATTTGCAATCGGAGCAGAATTGTCCCGAGGAAAATAAGGAAAAATAGAGCAGTACGCGCGTCATTGGACGCGTGCGTAATGATGGAAGAGGGCGAATCACTGATGCCGGCTGGCACACGCTCCATTATACTTGCTCGCCTACATATCAGGGATCTTTCCGGTGTCCGGAGCCGACGGCTTCAAGCTTGTAATGACAGTGCGCGATCGAATGATAAATTGGACAACCGACAAATTGATTATTGAACAAATACGACGTTCCGTAACCGAGTAGACAAGCTTGATATATTTTAATGATTGAATGAAAAACAGTAAAAATATAAGTGTTTCGACATACAAAGAAGCAGTGAAATGTAAATCTTGATGAGAGAATGATTGTTTATGAAACTTGCAAGAAGGGCTTTTCTCGCCAATCGAGGGAATATCTTTTAGCAAGCGTCATTCTCTATATTTAAACAATTTGTACCGGTTCGCTAGTGACACATTCGAACTAATCTTGCCTGGCGATCAATGGGATTCCTACGCGTACTGGTCACGCATTTATCACAGTGTCCTTTTATCTTTTATCCTGTCCCGTTCTACAAATCACACGGTTATTATTAACTGGTTATTATTATTGCTACTCTTCAAAGTAGACACTTTAATCCTTCGTATAAAGAGTTCCTCTATTTTTATGCGAACTTAAAAAATACTTTTCCCTTTTATAACATTTCAATTTCCAAATGATGGCAAATTATAGGTTTCTCAAACTCGATCTGAATTCTACAATCCTTCGAGCTATTATCGTCAGCATGGTAATCCGAACGAACGGATGAGAGAGGATTGGCAAAAAAAGCGTTCTTAATTCGCCAGAGCGAAGGCTGCACAAGTTGTCCTTGGCGCAAATATCGGAAACGCGGGGAATCTCGCATAGTTTCGAGCAAATTACAAGGAGGAACTATCATCCACGGTGGGAATGTGTCCCTCTCGGATGTCTCTGCTTTCGTTCGAGCTCTCCTTCCATTCGAGACTAAAGCTGGCTTTACGTGCGTCACTCTGTCCGTAGCTCACCGCTTCGTGATATTTTCTTCTCCTTGTAATGCCACTTCCTTACGTGTCTTCTTCGCTTTTTTGCCACCTCGTTCGCCGCAAAAATGGCAGGAAAGAGCTGTGAAAGCGCTAAACAGGATCGCCGGGCAAACACGGGCGAACGATCTGCAGAAACGAATTTCTACCGCAAGGAAACTTATACTTGCACTTGTAATTTTTGGTAGAGATTACGATTAATTGTTGCGTTTATTTTCCGTAAAACTGTTTTCTTTTATTCTATAATGATTTATAGCCACGTAGAATTTCATATTGTATACTTGAAAGAGTTGTAATCTTTCTCGATCGATATTCCGTGATAGGAAATCGCATGCGATAAATCGAGATATCCTATTCACCGTGTTCTATTTACACGTACCATATCGTAAGAGGAAGTGAAACGTTTGGGGAAGCAGCAAGGCATTCCGGAATGATTTCAATATCAGTTATCGTCCATGAAGGATTTCCTGCCTTTCCATAGAATCTTATTCCCACGCTCTTGGTAACACTAGAAGTGTTACTTTAACGTTCTATCTTACTTCCTGCTATTAAATGTCTATACTGCTCTAATAAGTGTGACGAAAGCCATAAAACTATTGAATACAGCAGCCGTAAAAAAAATGAATGACGCAGAGAACTCAACGAACAGTAACTTCGACGAATAACCGCGGAATGTCAACTAAGATATAAAGTATTGTCATAGTTGTATCACTTGAAACACGCAGAGTATTATTTCAACCTGTGTCGGATGAAAATGAAGTCATCTTATTTTGACAGACACCTGTTGGAAGATGAATATATAAGCTGATGCTTTAATTGTTAGCAGCGAATGATCGAAGCCTTGTTCGACTACCTACACACATTTTCTACCACTACCAGAGTCATCATTCCCTTCCGGTTTTTATTTCTATCTTCCAACCTTCCCGTTGTTTCGCGTGCACGCCCTGCGCGTCTCTGCTCTTTGCACCGCTCGATCGTTCATTCATGTATTCCTTGACGTCTTCGGTTAATTCAACGCCACTGAATCACTGAGGGTCTTCCTCCGACTGACCGAGGAGAAAGTGTTTTTGGCTCGCTTCTTCAATGAGGTCTTCGAGTGCGTCACGCACTGAATTATTTGCTTAACGGTATTTAGCTGACAATGCGTTTCACCGGATTGCGGATTCTCTTCGTCCTCTTTCTTGTTTCTTTCTTTTTTCTTTCGTGGTTTCTCATTTATTTTCCTTGTGCGTGCCTGATTTTCAGCACGAACCCGTTGTTCCTGGAATGATATATCACCGAATCATTTATTAATCCAAGCGGAAGGAGCTCCGCACGGTTGTGTAAGAAGTGGCCGATTACCCTCATTCACTTTTATGATTGCCGCCGCTAATGGCTGCCTTAATCGCGATGCCGAGAGAAGACGAACTGATATAACTACCTGTTGGTGATCCGCGCTGTGTATGGCAATTAAGCCCACCTGGTGAACATCGATACTTGCAATGAGATATGAATAATTGTATGGTTATATGCACGTAAATAGTGTAAACGGAAATAAGTGACAAAGCTCGATTGTCAGTTGTAAGTCCTTTCATCTTTGCCGATTATTGCAATATTTATGAGTGTATCATTTACTGCATAGTTCTTGATTAGACTATCTCGATTTCTGCTTGATTCGCATAAAAATCATATTTGCATATAAATAAATTGATTTATATATTTTTTCAGACAGAGTTAATATCTTCATATTCCTCCTTTCCGCATGCATTCTATGAAAGTGTCTGTTACACTTCCCGTTTCACGTCCGGTTCCCGCCTCATTTAGCTTCTTTGACCTTCTCACCCCGTGTTGTATCCGATTTAGCCGCATCACGTCCAGAGCCGCTCCTCCTGACCTCATCCAGTGCGACTATGCTACTTTACTCATCGTTGCGGTTGGCGGGACGAGGACAACGGAGATGGTGTTTCCTCAGCCGCGAGTACTCTGTACGATTCTATCATATGAGAAATCGTGGGGAAAACTTTCAGGGAGAGAAAATGAAAAGGTAACTGATAAGGGAATAAATGAGAAGAAGGGAAAAGATTGGAAGAACTGGACGGGAACGTGTCAGGGAAGAAAGGAAGGAGGACAAGGGGAAGCAGACGAGCGAGAGGAGCGGAGAGCCGAGCTGGCTGGAGAATAAAGTGGAGAAGGCGGTAAAGGGGCCAGAGCGGTGGAGAGGAGAGCGTGAAAAGGACGGGCGGGAGAGAAGGAGCGAGAGGAGCGCAGAGTGAGGGAATGAGAAAGCAGGAAAGATAGAGAGCGAGGAGAGGAGAGGATCGGCGGATACGCGAACGCGGAGGTCACCATTGACGCAAATCCATCTGGGTGTCACGTGACCGAGCGTGCTGGAACACAATACTCGAGGAGCGCGCGCGCGCGGACGCAGCGCACACACCACCTTTCATTAAATCCATGCCTCCGTGGCAGAGCGCTTATGGTCTCGCACCGCTTGCCCACCCACGCTACCACATAATGGGCAATTAACATCCCGACGATACACCGCACAGCCACGCTATGATCCTTCCTCGAATCGACCAATGACAATCTCCAATTTGACAACACCCTTTTCACCACTCTCTGACTCCTTCGACACACCTTCTTCTTCTTCTTCTTGCTATATCTTCAAGTTCTCACTGTTAGTCGGAGGAAATACAAAGCGAGTCTTCTAGTGAAATTGGAATCCTTCGTTTTAATGTAGTATATTGCGATGATAAGATTTATTAGTTGTTATGACTATCATGTCGTTGACGGCAGATTTTTATTTGTAGATTGGAACTTCCTGGAGATTCTTAGAATTACCAGACGACAAGGATTTTTACTTTGATAGCTGGGAAGCGGGGAATTGGTGGAGACGAAACTCGTTCTATAAAATGGGTTATCGAGAGTAAGCCAGCACGACCTTGCATTGACTTTTGGCTCGTGTCTTCTTCTTACTGATGCTACTGCAAACTGGTAGAATCAAGTGGATTGGATGTACTGTGAGGAACAAGTGCGCAAAGTACCTCTCGAATTTTCAATTGTAAGAGGTAAAGGTGAACGGGAGTGGCACTGTGGATTATGTAATGTCTTCGTCCAATTGTTACTGAATAGCTCTTGTTCCCAGGTGTGATATAGCATTTGCTTTTATTCTAAAATACCTTGTAGTATCTCTGATCCATTGGCGCGAATGAAAATGTCGAGGATTATACAATCAAATATATTTTAAGATCTATGTGAATCTCTGATTATGAATAGAAAGTTGCTGAAACTTCTACGACGTAAGTCACTAATGGAATGTAGATATAACGTGACTCTGTCATGGCCGGAGGACTCGTGCGGCCTCGCTACGAAAGTTCGCAGGAGTTTCCTGTAAAATCACGGATCAATGCACCAAAAGCTTGTCCAACAGCCCGAAACTTTTTACCGCTGGAATGTCGCCAGGGTCCCAGGCGCATTCGGCGCTAACGAGTCGACTAAACTTTTACATTTCAAGCAGACCACTCGCTCCTGAAATCTCAAGATTCGCCGTAATATTTCTTGCCGACGGTTCGATTACTCGTTGAGCAATCGAACATTACTCGTGGAATATGTTCGGCTTCTGATTATCATACGTAGTGTATGCAAACAGTCGGTTTTGCAAGGCGTGCTTTTCTCGGCTTTGTTTAATGAATTTGCAGCGTCAGGTGTGTTACCTGATCTTACTCTGATGTCAGAGGATACATGAAATTGTTTTTCAATGAAAATACAGTAACCTTTCTCAATGTAAGATATGAGATTTCGTAAAGACCTCATTACCGAGGCAAAATACTTTAGAGCCTCGATGGAATTCAAACGATAAGTCTGCCCTGCTTCAATATGCACCAGTTGCAATACGAAGAGACCTCATTCGATTATATCGCACGTTTGCACCTCTGGTGTTAATCACGACGCAGATATTAAATGCGACACTTCAATTACGTAAATGGAGGAGATATTTGCCTGCGCCGGTGTTTGATGCTCGTACGTAAAACGGGCGCGGTTCTTCGACGTGATTTACATGCTCAACTTGAAAACTTAGTCCGCCTGTTTTCGCAATCTTGTGAAATCCCATCGCGCCCATATCGCTCTGCTTCATCCTATTGATTTGCACCTAATGATCCTCAATCTTTATTTTCTGTCGTCGATCTAGTTGACGACAAACATCGAACGATCTTTATTTAGCAGGCGAAGTACGTACTGACTTCATTACTGTTCCAGACGCCCCCTCAATATGCCTAATGTATGCGGTAAGGCTACTTAAAAATTCGGTATTGTTATTATTAGCTGGAAGTAGTGGCTATTATCCCGGCTGATCCCTCCAGATTTGGTTGGTCGTATAAATTGGATGTCCTTTTTACACCTTCTTGTGGGGTCAGCTATACCTACGGATGAGATTTCGTTCTACCTGCGTCCCCTAACATCTGGAATATTCAAGAGACTCATCTCCGGGTGAGCGAGCACCTAAACGGGTTTGATATTTCTGCTCCTTATTTATAGACCCGCTGATCTCGCATAATATTAGTGTGTATACCTACCGCATATCGGCGAGGAAAGAAATCTTGTCCGTTATTCATATTTCGCACTGGACGGGGTGGAGGGAAGGGGGGGAAGGCGTCTCGCAGTAGACGAGAAGATTCATTTAATAATTCCACTTTTTGTAAAGGTTGCGTTTCTATTCTTCACGTGCGGTATATGTATACGTACGGTGTATAAAAATAATTAAAAAATACTGAATTGGCTAGTCTTATGTACAAATTCCTCCCAAGTTCAAAACAGCTGATAGGAGTAGTACATGCCCCCCACTTTCAGCTGGGGCTGAGAATTCGTAAAACATATTGTAACAATTTGATTAATTCGGGCTCCTCTTTTCTGTCGTCCATTGTTAGTAACGTAAGTCTACGTAAAGCTTCTTGAATGCTTTGCGGGAAGCCAGCGCTACGCGCTATTAGTTTACCCTTCTGATTGTTGGACACCAGAGACCATAACATAGAACCCGCCACCTTGATCTCCGCCAAGGAACCACTTTTGAAAATGTTATGTAGCAGATTCATGAAGTCCACTGAAACAGCCCAGGAGTAAATAGGTATCGTAGGAAGCTATCTTGCGGTGAAAGAAGCAGTCAGCTTACCCGAGCTGAGTAACCGCGGTCGGTTCGCCAGATTGAATGCAAGATTGCGTAGTACAGAGATGGCGAGAATTCTGATAGTCGATGAGGAACACTTCCCTAAGTGTAACAGAACATCTAAACCATCGTCAGCCTAAAAGAATATGCTCTGTTAAAGACACAGTATCTATGTAGAAAAAGATGATTCTACAAGATCTAGTTTTTCAATACCTTGGGAACGCACAATTGACCTTCCTCATAGTACGTGAAATCCATTAAAAATTCTAAACAGTAAAGTTCAACCAACGGCCAAGGCTTTGCCCTCCTTGTAGTAATCGGATGTATTTTCGTAAAAAAGTGAAGAAAGTTGCTCTGAAAGTAGTTCGGCGATAAGTCAGTGCTAGTATAGCTTGGAGTTGTAAGATATTTCGAGTTACCTTTGAAATTGACACTCTACATTCATGGACGTGCACAGCATTGCGCAGAATGTGAAATGCAAAATGTAGCTTATTGTTTTCAAATGAATGACCTGCCTTGTCAATTTCCTTGCAGACTAGCTGTATAACGACATGTATTAATGCAAGAGTGTTCGGGGTCTTTCTAAGTACTGTGCCCGGTAACGTGGTGGTTAAAGTGAGCGATTGGGCAGCTAAAAAGATCGTTTTATTTAGCATAATACCAGATGGACGAGGATCTTAATGAGTTTCTTGATTAAAGATACCTCCTGGACATTTGACAGTGTACGTAGCGAGTAATTTCAAGGCATCTGTAGATACTTTCTTGTTGAGAGCGACCCATGACCATAATTTGTGCAATATATCGGATAAACCACCCTTAGTCAGCGCTTCTTTAACAAGGGTATTGCGATACATAAAGTTCATCAGCAATACCAAGATACCGTCAATGTCGTGTAACAACGGATGAGCCTGCGACATTGGAAATACCGGGGATGACGTGTGTAATGATGAAAGAATGCTCATACAAACCTTTTTCTCACGATCCGTTTGATTTTTATAGAGTTCAAACGGCTGCAGGTTCAGCTGGACATATAATTCTTTCAGTGTCATCAAAGTCGTTTCTGCGAAATTGTTCTGCAATGCCGTTTGCTTAGCTTTTTTCGAGACACACAGCAAGTTAGTCAGAGCACCGATGATCAAGTCCTTGTCTTCCGCATGTTTCCGATTTTTCTTCGACCGGGTGCAATTGTAAGCCATGAATAAATGTAACAGGATCTCGCAGAGGTCTTCGCCCAGCGTAAGTTCTGTTCGATCCGCCATTCTATCTGCTACCGTAAGGGTATTCTCCCCGTCTTCGTTCGACTCATTTACATAGGTAAATACGTTTCGCATGGCAAGTTTGTTCACGTCGGACATCACTTTTCTCAAATTGTTGTTTTGACTGTCGCTTAAACCACGAATAACCGTTGTATCGATTACGGTTTGCAACGAGGTGTTTGTTGGGCCAACTACTTCCTTTTGCATTTCTTGCGCAAGTAAAAACGCCAGACAACTAATGGCACTCATTCGCAACTCCGAACCAGCATCTTTCATTGCAATGCTAATGGAGAGAAGTACTCTCTCCGGCATATCTTTACATAGTTCTAAAGCCGATTGTATTTGTTCGAAATGCTGGCCATCGGTCAACGAGAGAACAGCTATGAAATTAAACACCTCTGTCCAAAGTCGATTGCGAGCTTGCACAAGCTGTGCTTTATCGGTGCGATATGCTTCATGATTTAAAAGGGAGAATAAGGTGTGCAACGAATCCGGTGAGAAATTGACCATTGTGGCGTACTCATTGCCATGAGCTATACTATTGGTTAAGACAGTGCAAATGCTAATGTACATTTCCAGTATATCGCAACAGTGGTTAATTGTCTTTTCACTGCCAGTATCTTTAGGGATTTCCCGCAGACATCTGCAACATTTTTCCTGCTCTATACTTCGCTCCAGATGAGTAATTATACCAAGTAAACTTTTGCACACGTACCCCAGCAGGTATTTATCTACGGAATGTTCGTAGAGCTGGCGAACTACCTCGTACTGACCGACAAAGATTAAATTATTCAGAAAATTACAAACGGCTGCTATCAATGAAGGTGTAGCTATTAACTGTAGGTAATTATCCGAGTCCGTAATCTCCGATCCTCTGACTGAAACTGAACAGGACCAATTACAATCTCCTAATTGGTAACATCCGTAATTTCAGATGAACTAGATAAGAACTCACAGTGCTGTAATTCGTCTGGACAATTATAGAAGCAGGAAATTATTCGAGGCACCAATGACGTACACTCCGTTTGCCTACAATGAACGGACACTTCTTTCCCGTTCTCGTACTCCGGAGTATCACTCAAGTCGGAGTCCAGAGTAGTTAATGTATAAATATTCGAACACATCAAATTAATCTCAGCATACACATTACTTTGTTCTAGATACACCAGAAGCGCATTGGGCTTTAGAGAGTCGATCTGTTCATGGAGAATCATAGATGATAGGCGTTCACTAATGAAAATTCATTTGCAAAAGGGAATATCAAGATCACTTACATATTGGAATGCGACGGAATTGCAATTTTTGACTAGATTGCTAAATGCGATGCATCCTTGTTCCTTGACGATACAAGACTCTTCCCGATTGGTAATGCATTGGAGCAAGCACTGACACAATTCGCCCGGTGCTAATGCTATGGTGTTCAAAAGCTGACTAGCTGTGTGTAAATTATTCAGAAAGCCTGCCAATAACTGTAAGGCAGATGCTCGTACCAAAGGGTCTCGGTTTTGCCATAACATTGGAAGCCAATTTAAAGGGCGACCCTCATCGTACCAAAATACGGCGAACGCCTAAAAAGATTCTTCATTTTTTTGACCAATCAAGTAATGGGCTAGTCATACTGATAACGACACTTACATTTCTATTGAAATTGATCTGCATCTGATAGAGTACATGATTAAGGCAGATAATTGAATTTCGAGTAATAGACAGACCCATGAAGCTAACAGTTCCAGCGCCATGGAATGATATGATGAGTTCGATGAGTGTTGTTCCCAGAGAGACTAACAAAGGCTTATAATCTGTCCAATGGCATCGGCCAATTAAATATGTTAAACAGGACAATAACCAGTCCAAATAAGCTAGATTGTAAAAATGTTGTTGATCCCCAAAGCATAAAGTCGAGACTACAAGTTCTATGAAATTAATCCATGACTTTCGATTATTACTGCTCGCGGCTTCATCCTTTTCCATTGCGGAACATGTTCGAGCAAGTTTCAGTACAGATTGATGTACATCCTGATTACTCAATTCAAGATTTTTAAATAACTCTGAGAGTGACTTCGTCATGTTCTTAAGGATTTTACTAATCCAAACGATGGAACCTGGCTCGTGGAAAATCATCTAATGTTATCGTTTTCCTCGGCTTATTAGGGAGCAAGTGCTTTGATGGACTTACCATCTTTCAGTACGTTGACGTAAAGCTGCAAAAAATTAACTACATCCACGAATAACTCGCAGTCTTCCTTACTGGTGGGATGCGATAATAAGAATCTCTCGAAGGTCTGCTCCCACGGCAAGTAATTAATGTCCTCCGTCGCAATTTCCGGATGCATGTGGTACAGTTTCATGTATATCGTAAGGTAGTCGAGAGCGCACGAAACATTACCATGCGTAGTGGAATTTTGCACGTTATGTAATTGCTGTTGACAATAGTAGGGCGGAAAACTATAACCGAAAGAGAGAAACTCACACTCTTGTACAGCGAGTTTTTCCGACAATTCTCGATCGTTTAAATCCTCGTAATGTTTCCATAGAACATTTAATCCATTATGCCATTCCCACATCCAATATTGCCTAATAAACGTCAAAGCCCTTTGATTGCTACTATGAAGAACTAAAGAGATAATGGACAAAGAATTGTGTGTGAAAATAGGGAATTCTCGTTCGATGTAATTGTTAAAGAATGATTTACCAGAAATATCTGATCGTCGGTGCATGCTGATTTTCCAATGAGCATTACATGTAAATGGTAATTCCATTTTCTTTACAATGATGTATGGCAAAGAAATATTTAATTGGCCGTAACGTTCGCCACTCTTTTCGCCTGATCTCATAATGTACTGATTGTACAAGAGTAAGCACAAAAGTTGTGATCCTTCTAGTTTGATGGCTTCATTATTAGGAAAAAGAAAGAGACCTTCAAGAAATTATATCAACGATTACTATAACGAACAAACGCTCTTCGGATGTATAATTGATATTTCATGCTCACGCACTTCGCACAATGTTTAAATAAATATTGATTTGCGTCGACAGATCATGACGAACGCTGGAATCGAGAGAGGCAAGTTGTTTCAATATACTGATTATTGGAATTACCGAGTCCGGGTAATTACCATAGTCTTTTTCCATCTAAAAAGGCATAAAAAACTGTGACACTTTCCTGTCATGCACATTACACGTGATTTCAAACAGACTCACTAAAGCTTTGCTGAAGATGTCTAATACGAGAGGTAATCCATTCTCGGTGATAAATAATTTGTGAAGGGAACTATCGGATAGCATTACGCTTATTTGAACAAGCGCGGATTTGCGCATTTTTGGATCTACGTTGGGCGCGGTCAACATTTCAAGTACAGACAACAAATTGCTTTTCTGCGGAAATAAAGTCTTTGGTGAAATAAAGATTTACAACTGAAAATCTTGTGAGAACGTGAAGATGCAACCTGGTAGCTGCCATCCAGCCTCTTAAATGATGTTGGCCGTTCGAATATACAAACAGAACTGAGTGGCAAACCATGCAAGGATGACAATCTTGGCAATTTTTGACTCGAATCTTTCTCTTTCTCTAAAAGCCAAATCAACCGACACAAAGCTTCCTCTCTAATGTCATGATTTGGCGAAAATAAGAACCTTAAATTACCCTTTAACAGCTGCAAAATAAATGACCCTATCTTTTAGATTTCTTTTAACTTTAATTGCAGATATGTTTTTAATAATGTTATGTCCAAGTGTACCTCAATATATGGAATCTGTATATTGGCTGATATATCTGGATCGAACATTTTAGTCACACACTGACCTAGGGTAGTTGAAGGGTGTGCAAAACATTGTAACAATGAAAGAACTGGGATGATTGCTTCTAAAGACTTGAACCACCCAGTTTCTCCCAATTGCACCCGTCCTTTTAATATGTAAATTAAAATTCCTTCTGACATTTCCCTGATCTGTTTGATCTCGTCCGTGGCTCCGTAGAGTATTATTTCAGTCAATACGCTAGGTTCAATTAAAAAGATTAAATTCTCCCATGAAAGTCGTTCGTGACTGTACTCTACGCCTAAGATATTTTTCACGAGACCGTGGCATTCGACATAAGTTGCTAGTTTAATATCGGTGTCTCCGTTCGCAAGTAAATGCAGGATTAACTTTGTAGCCACTGCACGGTCTTCGTTATTCAAAGAGTACCTAATAGATTGTCGAGATTAGTTGAGTGTCCGCTTAGTAATAATTGAAAATTCATTCCCTGTGATGCTCACCGATTAATATTTTGCAAGAACTTAACTGTTTTCCTGATAATGCTAAAGTTTTTGTGATACGTCAAGCTCAACTTTGAACTGTACAGTTTTTTAAGAGCTTCGCAAGGAGAAGAATCTATTGGCTCTTTTATTAAAAATACAGCAGCCTGCATGGACTTTGCTATCATCCTCGTTTCATCAAATATTTGAACCCATGCAGTTTCATCTGTATCTTGAAATTGCTGTTGGGATATTACGTAGGATGTATCATACTATAAAATTAATTACACTCCCACATCATTGAACTATATTGTACTTACGCGTGCGTAGTCTTGTAATACGGAATGTAAGCGTGGATAGAGCAAATAAATAGGCGCGTCCATTATACTGGCTGATAGCGACGTTTTGAGAGATTTCGGAAGAATAAGATCAGCTATTTCGAGGGGAACGATACTACTGAGAAGTTTCCCTGTGACCGATACTATGTACAAATAGGTAATTCTAAAATGATCTACGCTGCTGTAACTGCCAAAATATTCCATAACTTCCCCGATTATATGGAACAGTGTTTTCATTTCTTCATTTATTTTTATAGCCATATTGTCATTACACAGCCAAATATTTGGCATTATACTGATAATCAGCAACTGAACGAGCTCGTATACGAGGCCGGTTATATACTTGATATCTCTTAGCGGGAATGCAGAATTTATCGGCATAGTTAAAAGAGATAGAGCGCGTTTTAGCGAATCTATGCAATATATCGGTATCAGCATTTGCTGTATTTGTAAGTCAGAGTCATCAATATTTTCTGCCACACTCTGACTTCTCTCACTTGTACCCTGTTTCAATGGAATTGATTTACTCTGTGCAAAGGAATTATTAGCTTAAGTACATACCGTAGATTGATATGCTTGGTAGTTTGCTTCTGGAAGACCACCATCTGGACTGTCTCTTTCCTCGGAAGAAGAGTAAGTGTTGTTGCTCAACTTCTCTGTTAACAACTGTGGTGGATAAAAAACACAATCATATATAAAATAAAGAAGTCAATTGCACGGATATTTATTAAACTCTGTAACAATTCTATTAGTCTTACCTTTTGTCTTTTATTGGCAATGCACGGCTCGCAATAGTAGTAAATTCTAAGTCTTAAAGAACGGGTCAGTTTGTGTAGTGTTTTCAACACAGTGGGCACCACACTTCTGATATTTACTTCTTCACAATTATTGCTGGCTTCAAGCAAACTGTGTAGTACCTGAAATATAAACTTGTAAGAAAGTTATGTCTTATAGAAACCGGCTGAGAGCCAGAATATTTAATCATACACACCATAACTATTGCTGGTCTTTGGAGGAACACCTCGGCTGGATAATCCTGCATCATAACATTCGTGATAAACTGGCATGTGTGCAATATTAAACTCGTATCCACACTGTTGCTGAGAGCTTCTTCCACAGCTGCTAGTACACCTTTGTCGGATGTAACCAGAGGTTGCCATGGCATTATCAGCCATTTGATTCCACCTTCGGTACTTTTGGAAATGGGGGTGCCATCCCCGCATTCCAATGTCAAATCGAAAGGTGTTGTACTGTAATATACAAAGAAAAGTTTTAATAAAATCCTTCTCTTATGTATCGTTGAATGAATAGAGTTTTGAGTTACCTATCCAAAGTTGGAGGTAAAATAAATATACCCTGTGTGGTATTCTGATTGAGAGTGCTATTGTTCCCATAATCATAGCTAGTATATTTTATATGTTCAGAATTTTGACCAATCGATCTCTGTGAAAGAGTATATAAAATAGTCAACACAATATATAAATGACTATTTTCCAAAGTCAAGTGATGATTGTGCAAACCTTTGAATCCTCTCTGTCTATCACTGTTGAATTGTGACTATCTAAACTTATCACTGCTTCTTCTATCTGATTCAAACTTTCAAGCCACGATGAGTCCAGTTTCCTCCTTAAATCATGCAGCTCATTTTGAAATCTTACTTTCCCGAATGTGTTCAAGTAACTTTGGTCCTCTGCCTTGGGAATTAGAACAAGATGTATAATTTATCATCAAGTGTAAAAGACTGATGTGTATTTCAAGAACAGATACAAGAGTTTTTACTTTATTTAAAATTCTACAAAGAAAAGGAAACTATACGAATATAATAATAACATAAGTCGATTTTTCGACTGATAATTACTGTCACTAATCGGTACAACAACTCCAACACTTTCCCTGGCTGCGGAACCTTTTCAAACGAAAACCAACTGAAGAGCTTCAAGATTAGTTCCTTTTTCAATGCATCACAATCACATTTGAATCCCAGATCGTATTTCGAAGCAATATTATCGAGAGCCCTCGATCTTATCTCTTCGATATTGTGGCCTGCAAAAAATACGAAGTTCCCCGTTCGGATTTACTCGAATGTTAACTTTCACCATTCAAAGAGCATCGACGAGATCGACACTACTCTTTAATACCTAATTTTCGAACGTGTATCAATGAAATCCCATTAGGATTTGACATGTTGCCAAAGCGAAAGCCGTCACTGCATTCTAGGTTAACCGCCACAACGGACCTTTAAATATTTCACCGCCACTAGCAGGAGTAGGGTGCATGGCGGGTAAATTCCTTGGTGGATGGGTGCAGCACAGTGCAGTTGTCACCGACAGCACCCTCGTTTTAGACTGTCGGTACATTAGTAATCGGAATTAGTACTTTTTAGTCGGGAAAGATTCAATAAGAGAAGAAATAGTTCTTTTTTTAGAAAATACAATTGATAAATCTATTTGTATAGCAATCCCTTTTGTATCCAACCTTTACTCATTCATGTGAAACACTATAAAAAAATCTCTCGATCTACAAAAACAAGTACTAACATAGAACATTCAAGTTATCATATACTTTCATTATATACAAAGTAAGAACAATCAGAAAAGTGTGTGTGTTCTTTCACAAAGAAATAAATACTTCTTACAAAAAGTAGAACTTCATCCTGAAAAAAAGTGTGATTTCCCACGCATGAAATAAGAGGGTCGCATTCAATTGAATACAAATTTATTGTCGAATGTGATAATAAACAAAATATTAAGAACAAACTAGTGATGCATGCCAGTGTAATCTTTGAATCGCGTATTCCTGGGAAGGAGCTCATTCACCTCCGATCTTATCCAGGGTGAAACTGACCGGAGCCGTAGATGTGCGCGCGCTCTTATCCCTCTCAAGAGAGAGAGAGAGAAAGGCGCCCTTTAGTTCTGCGCAAGCGCACTTGTGTGGGATACTCGTTCAATCGAATTTGATGCAGTATCAACACGATATAACACCAGCATTGGGTGGCTCGGCTATGCTGAAGTGGGAGACAGCTCTACCGAGAGAAAGAAGCAATCCGATGTTTCGTGATTCCCTTTAAGGACATATGGTGTGCCTCTCACTGTTATCGGGAACTATCGATTCTCCGCACAAGAGGAAAGCAGCTGATGTCAATATGCTACTTGTGACAAAAGTGTTCTCTCTCTACGGGAAGCTGACATCTTCGATTATCGCTGGCTGGCTTCCGGTTGCTCAGCCTCTCTGATATCAACCATCAAACCATGCCACCCATGAAACTATTCTTTCTCTCTTACTACCAATTGTCATTTTTTCTTTCTAGATTTCTACTTTTGCCTTGTTGCTATTGTTCTCTCAACTCTGACCCAGTTGTTACCATTTACCTTTAACAAGAAGCATGGTATTAGTTTGGCCTTTCGAGGTGCCAGGTACCTTTTCTTTCTTTTTTTCTCCATGGACATTGAATACAATGCCAGTACTCACTGTTCTGGTGCACGAAAGCCCCGGCCATTTGGAACCAGCCAATGCCAGTGCGGCATTGTCCCGACAATTACGCGAACACTGGCTTGCAACACGAGCTGGAAACTGAAACGCAAAGTTCTGCCCTCAAACGGCAGTCGAGCGAAGGGCGAACTTATTCCGCATGACGTAATTCAAATAACAGGGTATGGAATGATCATTTAGAAATCATTTACGAAGGATTGACATGGAATGTTCGTGGTAAGAAAATTTTAACAATAAGAGCGAGCATTTCCAACGATATCGGCTTATGATCTGATTTGCTCTACTTTCTTTAATATATCTTCTCATTTATCAAGCATAAAAATAAAGAATTCACGTCAATCATAACTCAAACTAAACTTTTGTTCACGAGCCAGTCATCGTAGGAATCCTGCTCTCCATCTTCTTCGAAAGGACCGTTTAATCACCTTACGAAATTACAAGGATAATTATTCGAAGCACATGCCTTCGGCTAATTGGGTCGTCTCCATGTGTGTGTGTGTGTGTGTGTGTGTGTACGTATATGTGTGTCTGTATGCGACTGAGCGCGTGTACCTGTGTCTGTCCGCGTGGTGGACACGTGTATTACAATCGTAGTAACATTTTCACAACACCGATTTTGTCGTCCGTTAATTTAATGTGCACGTCATTTAACTGCATATATAAACATACAAAAGGTACAAGACTAATCATCGAGTCGTTGGCAATCGTCTCTCGGATGCTCGTACACGAGGAACACTTCTTCTTCTCAGGATTGCTCTTGGCCCTTGAATTTGTCCTTTCCTGATATTTCCCCATAATCCCCTAGTTCACCCTTCGCCAACAAAAAGAGATAGATAAAGAGAGAAAGAGAAGTTTTCGTCGCAAAGTGGGAATGGCAGAAAGTACAAAGAGGGTGGTGGTTTCGAAGTTCTTGCGGGGAGAAGAGGCAGCGTGCTTCTGCCTCTTTTTACTATCGTTGGTGGCCGCATTTTAAGCGGCTGCGAAAGGCCAGCGTGCTCTTTCTTTCTCTCTCGCTCTCTCTTTCTCTCTCTCGGCCCTGATAGTTTTTATGCGCCGGCATTTACGTGAACGGAGAGGGGGGTTGAAGGGAGTAAGCGGGCAGATGGGAAAGAGAGCAATCGACGATAGCGAGCGAACCAACCCTGTGTTCGATTACCGTTGCTTCCAGCGCACATCTTGGCTCTATTGATTATTCATGGAAGTTACATCACCGGCCGATCGCTCCGCGAAGGTCCTCCTTTATCATACCTACACCGCCGCTGGAAAACTCCTGCATGAACCGTGTGTTCCCATTGCCCGCCACCCCGCTAATGCACCAGTAATGAAGCTGTAGGAAGATTCGTTGGATTAATGATACGTCGCCTTTAAAATTTCAAGCGGATGCGCTTCGCTCTCGCACGATTCTCAGATTCTACCATTTTTAGATTGCCATCCTCCCACTTGTGCTTCGTCCAATCGCATTAACATAATTAATGTAATTAACTTTTCATATCGTCGTATGTAATTATTAAAATATATAATGGAATGTCATTAAGATAGTATGTGTTATTGTATGCGACAAAGCTATTGTTTGAGATAGGTTTGTTAAAAGAAATAATAGATAAAGAAGAATATGTTGATAGATTGTTTTAGTGATATTAAAAGAGAAAGAAAGCTGCATGTTTCCAGGCGAGCGAAGTATGAGTGCTTCGGGCAGTGGGACTCGAAGCCGTGCCAAGTTTCCCTAATTACCAAGGACTA
Organism: Ectemnius cavifrons; assembly: GCA_964023945.1. Lineage (NCBI taxonomy): Eukaryota > Metazoa > Arthropoda > Insecta > Hymenoptera > Crabronidae > Ectemnius > Ectemnius cavifrons. The sequence goes on along the minus strand of OZ030384.1, from coordinate 6,238,427 downwards.
ATTGTTGGGATATAATTTTTAAGTAATTGTCAGAGCCAATTTGGCCAGGGGCGCTTTGGCTGCAAGTGATACCACTTATTTAAATCTCACTCTCCCCTTCTTTCAGGCACCCTGTTGCTCGACTTCCTGCCATCGTAATGACTCTCTCATTCTCCGACAAAAAAAACAACAATTAATTACAGTGGCCATTAATCCGTGTGCTCTTCTAGTTATTAAATAAGAGTACACCGAGTATGCTTGGTGTGGTATTTTGCTCGAGCGAATGAATAAATTTTTGCCGCTCTGAAGAGTTGTCTTTTAACCGCGCGTGCCAATGAGATCTTAATGAGATTTCCAATGCAATCAAGCTACTTGGCAATCGTGCTCATTGCGAAAACAATTAATGATCGCGGCGCCTTTTAAACGAGCGCTTGTCGCACGGGATTTTTTTTTTTTCCTTCCTATTAAGCTCCAAGTCATTTTGAAATTAATGACAATCGCACCGATCACTCACAAGATACAATAATAATCCATCGCGTGTGATGGAACTGTTATATGGAAATGTAAGCCAACGGAAACTGCAGTTAGTATTGGCACCTCCGCTCGCCTGTTTCATATGTCACAATTAATTATGCTGATCTCATCTGAATCAAGTTTATTCGATTATACGTTTATCTGTTATCACTGACTGCTCTAATTAGTTTGCGACAGGACGAAACCGCAAGGGGCAGATCCATCGCGCCAGCAATTAAAAGGGAGCCTTCAACCCACCGCTGCTCAATCATCGAGCACACACAAGCCATTTCTGCTTGTTCTGCCAGTCATCGAATCACTTCCGATTTCCTCTCCGCATGTTCTTAACTTACTGACACGTTTGTTCATCTTCCCTTTTATTATCAGCCTCGAATTCAAATCACGATGATCATTTAAATAAATCATTATGAGCAATTACATCAGTGAATAATCTTCAAACCCTGATGATAATTCGTAGTATGCTAGTCTAATTATTGCTTCGACTATAACAAACTTTCTTTTAACATGCCCATAAAAAATCATCCGGACGCGAACATGTGGAGAGGAAAATTTATTAAAATGAACCACAAAGTTTCTTAGCATCTTTCCACAAACCCCATTTAAACAAAAATATGTATTAAAATATCTTTTGTAAAATCTAAACCCCAATTTAATTAAATACAAGCGTCGTTCCAGGGCTGAAGAGAGATTAAAGCTTCAACTTCTCCGAGCCAATTTAATATTGATTCAGGGCGGCGCGACGGTACGATGAAACTTTTAACCCCCCATGGCCGCCATCGTCTATACATATGATATGTTACACGAGGGCCAGCAAATTCACGGCAATTCGAAAGATTTTCTCGCCAGCCAGGCTACTTGCACGCAAGAAAGTTGCGCGATGAAAATTATATACGTCTTGGGAAACTTCTGAGGAGTTGAAGGGGTTGGAAAGGGGTTTCTGTCTCTCTCTATCTATCAATCTCATGTTGGGTGTTCCTCCTCTCTTTGGTTTAGTGATGCGTGTCAGCATCATACCCTTGGGGAATGGATTGCATCCCTTTCCCTTCACGTATACTACGTATAACATCGATGTTACCTTTGGTGTTCCGTTTGTTTTTTGTTTTTTTTTTCGGGCTCGGCGCGAAAGCCGCTGAGCGAGGAGCGAGATTTTTCCGCCTCCTTTTCTTCTTCAACTGGAATCATGCCTCGTACCAGTATCCTTTTCATGATGGAAGATTTAAATATGCGAGGAATAAATTATGGAATTATTACATAATAATTAGGATTTGTCAACCTTTTGTCTTGCGATTGGTATGACAGTTCTAAGGGATGGTTGCCTTAAAATTAAAATTGAAATTTGTCAATAATTCATAGGACACTGTCATTGAATTCGTCAAATTCGATGGTGCCAATTTTACCATTTTACAATCATGATAAAATGTCATTTTATCACAAGGCAAAAGGGTCTTCTGTCTTACCTAACAGCGTTTCCACCACCGAAAGAGTGAGCGACGAAAGCTGCACCTCACAGTTTCCCCGGAATCAGCCAGGGCTCCATTTGATCGATAAACTGTAGTTTAGTGGACGCGAGTGCGCGCGGCACAATGAGGAGAAACGCAATTGGCGGAACGCTGTATTCCTCCAATCGCCATAGATTACAGCATCCGGAGCACCGTGAGGGACTCGCAAGAGTAGCCGGGCATCTCTCGGGAGAGGAAAACGCGCGCACGCCGAGAGAGAGAGAGAAAGAGTAAAGAAGAAATAATCGAACTCTTAGCGAAGAGCGTACAACACAAATCACTCAGACCAAGCGGGAAAAGTCCCTCGATGACCCCAACACAATGTAAGGGTAACGATGCCATCGAAATTGCCTTCAAACACTCACAATCAACAATGCATTGAACCCTCTGCACTCCAAAGACTTCTCCGGTTGGTTACACTCACCTTGCCAATTGGTATTTATTTACTTGTCAATAAATCATTGTGTACCGTATGTTTTTATTGGAATTCGATACACAAGATATTATTGTTTATTTATAAATTAGATATATGCTTTAATTTTGTTTCTTTCGGTTATCGATGGCTTTTGAAGTGCAGGGAGTTAAAACCCTTTAATTGAAAGGGTTTATTATATAGTTTTACGAAGGGTACAACAGTAATTAAATTATTTAACGCTCGCTTTATGAATAAAGGGATCTTTCGGTAGAGGCATGATTCACCTGATATGTATACTTATTCATCTCGCTTTCGATCTACGTACGAACTATCAGCCGGATATATTCTCGATTCTCGATTTACGCCGGCTAGTTATTGCTTTGGGTTGATCGACATCAGCGCCGAGGCCAGCGGCACGCTACAAGTACAACTTATCAGGCTGTCTGTTTAATTAGTTAATTAATTTATTAGCGCGCTTGCACTAAACGAATTAATTGAAGGAATTCCCTAATAGGAATTTTCAATGCAATTTAATTAATGAACTTGTCAGGTTGCTCCTTTAATTAATAATTCTCGTGAAAGTGCAATGCTTCTTACGGAAGGTCGCTTAATTACGGATGGCTCAAATTAAACGGCGCAGAGATTGCGCAGAATTTCTAGCGAACCAGCCAAAAATTGCAATGAACAGTAACAAGCTACCAATTAATCGTGTAACTAGTAATTCGCTTATACTCGACATAATGACTTAAAGTAAATTACAATTGTTTCTGAAACATAATAAATATTTTTACATTCGAGTAGACAGAAATATAGAAAGTCGGTCACGGCCTCCAAGCGCTTCTTCTTACACGCATTCGATTATGAGCATAGAACATTCAATCGTTTCACCAATAGCCTTCGAACCGCCATCAAAGCTTCCATCATTAATTACCAATCGATCGTAATTGGTGAAGCGGTTGTCACATAATGAAAGCACAAACGAGAGCATAGTAGACATCCCGCATTCTCTACCTATGATTCAACCCTTACGCCACATAATTTAACATACTCCCAAATATAATCTTGAAAGTATCATCCCTAAACAAATTCAACATATCACTACCATATGCTTCATATTTACGATTACCGCATTATTAACCTTTACTTCTCACCTTACACAGATAACATCATCAAAAAATCTGCGGTCGACTATCGCGGTAGCGTAAAGGTCAAAAAAGGGATGCCTGGTGTTCCGTGTCGAAGAGAGCGACCTCGATCGACGATCGTATATGCAGTTAAACAAGCGGACCCGCTTTGTTCCTTAACGAGATCGAAGTTACAGCGCAATAATTAGGGAACGAAGAAGGTGGGACCCTTGGCTACAACAAAGATTTGCCATTGAGCCCCTTTTAGAAAACCTGTGTGCTCCTAAGACTAGCGAGAGAGAGAGAGAGAGAGGGAGAGAAGAGAGAAGAGAGAAGAGAGAAAGAGAGAGAGAGAAGCTGTCTCGATTTTCGACCTCCACATGCCATTTTTTTTGTCGTTTCTTTCCTTCTCCTCGATTTATGTCTCTTTAGTCGCTCGTCCTTTCAGTTCCTTATACAATCGCTTACGTGTCTAGCGAGGTAAAAGGGTGGATAGTAACGACAGGAAACACATATACACGGCATTACACCCTATGAAAAAGAAACGTAATAAATATCGTTGAAAACGCTTAATACACGAGTGACGAGTGCTCGCTCGCTATCGAAAATGTATGGCTTTTTCTACATTACATAGACGTTTTTTCCATTTCTCTACATATACATGTACACCTAATTATTCTCAGCAGTTTGAATGATATCGTTCGTGTAAGATCGATCGATTAATCGAATTAATAAAAGATGGAGCTTGTAAATGTTGTTATATTTTAATCTCACCTAGAACAAGGTATACATACACGTATATGTACGAATTCGATGATACACCTTCGAAGTACGAACGAGCACCCGGCTTTTTAACAATCGTAGACACTGACAACGATACAATAATTTCTTGTGTGTGTGTGTGTGTGTGTGTATGTGTGAGTCTGTCTGTCTGTCAGTCTGTGTCGATCTGTTAAATGTGTCTACTTTGTGCTTCTGATCGGATAAACCGATTCGATAATCATCGATCGATCATCATACATGAAAAATCGATCAGTGAACTCGAAGTGTTGTGTGCACGTGTGCTGATCGTCTCTGTGTGTTCGTCTGTAACGCGTGTACGGTAGAGTTTATAGTAAATACGTAGGTCTAAGTATCTATCTATGACCTTTTAAAATACTGTCTGGATCTGTTTGTCCCGCGGCTCGTCGGGATTGACGAGCATCTTTCTCGTCGGAGTATTCCTTAGCGAAGAGTACTTATGCTTGTATTATAGATATCTCTTTGGTAAAAGACCCGCGGACCCACCCCAACCCAACCCAACCCACCCCCCAACAGCCCCCGTCTGTATACTTAGGTGTATACGCACATATATAACATGTATAATACATATATGTCAAGTATATACAATATATATCCAATGTACATGTATAGTATTTGTATATAAGATGTCAATAAATGTATAATAAATTAATTATTAATGTCCGCAATTATGACTTACCATTTAAACCTTTCATCCAATCGACTCCACTAAGTTTTCCCCCATCCCTGTCCTTATGACTAGTGATATGTATTCGTTTTGAACTATAGCGTTAGTTTGATTCGAACCTTGTGGTAGTGCGCGGGGGTGTTGGTTCTCCCTTACGGATTTTTTCACTCTCGAAGAATTCTTATTTTTGTTGTTGCTACCTGTTTTATTCGGTATAAATACTGGCCTCCATTGGATTGGTTTATATAAGTGTTGTCGTTTGAAGTAAGTGGAATTAAATGGGTGGTTTGTGAAAGGGAAAGAGAATAATTTGTGTTAGAGATATATATTGTGGAATGATTGTAAAGTGGATGTAAATTTAATGGGGATTGTGTGAAGTGTTTTTTTTTTGGAATTTTGTATCTTCGAGCGATCGAAGGGACAACGATTTTTAGCTAGCGCGATGCCCTCTATTTTGTAGTTCGTGAAGGGTCGCTCTCGAGGGAATGTGGAGCATGGGGAAATAGAAGGCGTACGTGAAAAGTGGCGTGATTCTTTCTGGCGCGGGCGGATGCAACTGGTTCTCCCGCTCGATTATTCGATAAAATCGTCCATTGTTGCGCTACGTTTTCTCTCGGAGCATTTGGTTAGCGTGTACGTTTTATCGGCTTCTCAATCAAGCGTCGAACGAGGATGATTCCTTGAAATGACAGGTACGATTTTATATGTTGCCGATTCGGCTGGCAAAGGTCATCGACGAAACTTTTCATTTCGTGGCTCTTTCAGAAGCAAGCAAAAGGATTTCAATGAAAAACCGACTGACTCCCGTTGAAGATGGCATATATATATATACACACATATATATCCTATCCTCTTCCCTCCTTGCCAGCCGGAATCAGTGAAAAAACACGTTCTGCAAATATTTGGGGAGTATCCAGCCGCGGGCCTCGCTGCTCTCCATGCTTTTAGCAGCGCGTGGCCCCGTTTTCCCTCTGAAATGAAGAGCCACCGAGATAGAAAGAGAGAGAAGAGAACGTCGAGGAATCAAGCTGCCACGAAAATATCCCGAATAATGCAGAATGTTTTTACACACAGCCGCGCAAGCGAGTTGGCTAAATATAATTCGTAATTTCCCCTTCCCACTGATTCTCACTCAGATATTCCACTTTTTCTTGCAGACTTCTTTTATCCAGGTGTTCACACGTCGCAGCAGCATGTTTTCATCCACCGTGGCTTTCACGAACAAGTAGTCCAATTCGCATAATTGCCAGGCGCGCGCGCGCGAGCCCCACAAGGAGGGGACGGCATTTTCGCATGAAATATTCACCGGGCGGTGTACCAACCAGCTACTTGGTCGAAAGTAGTTAGACGGCTTGAAGGGAAGAACGGGGTCAGTGGAGGCCAGCAATTATAAGTAAAGTGGTAGTGTCGGTTATTTAATCGACAGGTAGAAAGAAGAACTTGTTATTCGAGAGTGTTTTACCGTCACCAAGATCTTTGTATCTCCCCAAACACTACCATCTTCCACCCCCTTTCTTTAATATGTCTCTCCAAACCCACCCCCCCCAATGTTTTTTACCTTGGCAAACGCATTTTTGATTTGCGTGCCAGGCAATTCTTGATATGTATCGTTTTTTCAGCGTGGCTTATTGCTTAACGTACAACTACGGCTGTTAAATCTAGATCTTATTTCTAGGGTTTTCATCGCCCGTCTGATATCGATATCAAATACTTTACTAGATATGTTGGCTCCCCATGGTATCGATTGCGAGTATCGATCATAGATGATTCATACTTTCCCAGGTAATCTATAATAATCGTATTATTGAAATTCTACCACTTTCGATCCTCCATTCGATAATGAATCTATGATATTAAATTCTATCATTAAAAATGAAATTCCTTCATTATCATCTAATGATTTTTGTTGTCTTTTTTATGATCGACAGAATTTTCAATGATTGCACGAAGGATCGTAAGTGAGTATTGCTTTTCCTGTTGATTCTAGTGGCTCTCTCGATACTAGTTGTTAAGCTCGCGATGATTTCTCGAAGGTTTATTGCTTCACTGCCGTAAAACTAGGTGTGAGTTTCGCCGCGCCACGAAGTCGTGAGCTTTGGAAATACTGGTGTTTCTTTGTCTTCTGTGCGAGGATTGTCAGAAAATGATTCAAGCGTCTTCTATTTGGCGCTCGGCGGAAAGTAATGCGATTGTTCGTTGACACGTTGATTGTTACGGGGGGGGAAAATCCGTGATTGCTTCTCGGTGTCACGACTTGTCGGCCGCGATACTACTAATACGAGGAGTCGTTGCTTTAAGTCGAGAGAGAGAAGCCTGCAAACGATAGTAAATCCGGATTGGAACAGTCGACATACCGAACTGTCAATTCTCCGTTTCGCGTGGACATGTTTGCTTTGCTTGTGTAAATAATTCGGCTTACTCTAACAGGATTCCCTACATTATAGTAAAATATTTGATATGTCGCTGTGACTCCTCTCACGATACGCTCGGTTCAGCCGCGTTAGTTTCTCCTCACATTTTAATTGATCGAGAATATGTTGATATGTTTGTATTTTTGTATGTGGAAAGGAAAATGTTGGATATAAAGTATATTTCGTGTGTAGCATTTATGGGATTTAGTAATCCATTTGTATGAGCTTTGATGTTTCAGTGGTATAATTGTTAAATAAAGTTTGTTGCATTTCTTCCTGTTTATAAGTTTCGATTAATTGATACGTTGAAAGATTTAGAGACTAGAAACGTCAACAAGTGTTATAATATTCTGATAACAGAAAGGTGGACTTGAAACGAGCGTTTGCGTACTTTGAGAGATTATAAGCAACGTTTACCACTTTTCGTTTGACTATGTAAGCGCTCACAAATTGGCATCTAGCGTTGTTGTAATGTCATCGTCTGCCCTTTCAAATAGGAGAGCTTCTAAAGCTTGTATTACAGTATGCCTTAGAAACACATGGTGTAACACCAGCCAAACTAAGTGCTAACTGAACGGTGACTATGAGCGCTCGTAAACGCGAGCGCTTAAAGTGTGTAAGCGGACAACTTGAAGTATCTCATCGTAGAAGCCACCCTTGAATATTCTCCGATCTTTATTTTTTCAAAATAAATAACTAAACCAAAATGTTCTCTTTTCAACGTATCAGTCATCTAATTCGATTCGTTTCGTCACTGAAATCTTCGGAGGAAAGATGAGAATGGAAGAAAAATCGAATGAAATCGACGGAGTAAAATCGCTTTTACTTTCTATCTTCTCTTTTAGTATTACCAACGAGCTTTCTCTTCCTTCTGAACTCTCTTTTCCTTGGAGCTCTGATATTATCTGCTTTTGTTAGTGGAACTTCGTTGTATTTAAGGCAAAGGGTTGATCTTCCATTCTAAGAGTGACTAATATCGCAGATAAATAATAATACTACCTTAAATAAAATTCAACTTTATTTATCTACCAAAAGAAAAATTTTTCAAAATCCGAATAAAACGAAAAAACGTCGAACGATATTATTCGCAGGATTTGGAGGACGTCAAACTTTCGTGGTGGTGCTTTTCCAGGCTGAGAGGATCACTGAAGAAAGAACGAGAAGCGAGAAAAGTAACAAGCGTGTCGCTATCAATGAAATCGATATAGCTGTATGACTCCAAAGCAATCGGGCGAGATTTTTCCTTCGCACTTCGTGCCGAAGTAGTTGGAAGGTGAGGAGCAGATATTTTCTCGATTTTTCCATACCAGCAGGCTCGAGTGGAGCCTCTGAGAAGCTGTGGCAGTCTTTTAAATAAATCAGCAGTGTTCTCACGGGTATACACCGCCACCTGTTCGAGGTCGGAGCGACGCACTTCGGCGACGAGGACGCCCTGCGCCGTGATAAAGCTCGAGATGCATACGGAAACTAAACGAAGAGGACCGAACCTCACCAGGGAGGTTTGCGATACTGTAACTTGCAGATTTAAATCCACTGATATTCACTTTTGCATCAACCTCAGTTGAAATTTAGTTGGAAACATATTTCTATCAATCATTAAATATAAAAAGAAAGATATCATGAAAAACTTGCATAAATAATCCAACCGATTTAATTTTAATTTGTTTTTCGATGTTCTTGTAAAAACTTGTTAAAAAGCCTGATTGAACTGTATAAAATATTCCATGCAAATGCACGATAATCCTAACAAGAGCGTGGGAAGTCCCACCCTTAGGCGGAATCCACCCCCGGAAATTCATTGCTCGAGAAAAATTATGCCTGCTGGCATATAACTTGAGAAAGCCAGTAACTTGTCGACCCACGTATAAAAACGAGACTTCTAATACAAAATCAACGATACAGAAATCGAAGGGAAACTCAGGATCAAAGAATATATACTGGGTGAACAAATTGGAAGGTAGTTAAGTGGCTTATAATTCAAACTGGAAACTCGGTCGAGTTTAGCAGCAGTGCCTGCCAGTTTAGCCTTTGATCGAGGATCCGGCTGTAAGTCGATCAACAAGCAGTTAGCTATATCCAATCGGGGATCTTCCTCACGCGAAGCTGCATGGTGAACGCAATCACGAGCGATTAATGTCTGCCTGTCTCGTGATAGCGAGGCTCATGGCTCGCGTTGCTTTCCGCACGAGAATGAGATCGATCGTGAGTATATCCTGTATGCATAAGTGTGTACCCAATGAAAAAAGAGAGGAAGTCCAGTGGAAAGTTTGAAGGCTTCCCACCCATCCCCTTCTTCTTTGGCATCCGGATGAGTAGGATTTATGTGGACGTAAGTGAGCGTGTTTCTATGTTGAGATGCGGCTGAACCGGCGATCGTTATCATTCATACATGCCCCGCCCTTATCAGGTATGATATGTTAATTCTGTACGATCCAGCGAGTGTTGCGTGATCGGCTAGCAAACACCTCGAGCAGACAGCTGGCAATCTAACTGGCAATTAGAGACGAATAAACCCATTTCTAGAGCCGTGTTCTACTATTGGAAAATCGGAGAAAGGACAGACTAGTACTTTCTGATGAACTGTTCTGTTCACCTGCACGATCAAAAGTTAGCCTGGGCGAGTAATGGAATTTTTAAGTCGACCCTTTGTTGCCATCGAGCTTCACTCGCTGGACCAATTTATTAACGAGTGCCCCCCTTGGTAAAATAGTAAAAAAGAAGGAGGCTCTCCGAACTTATCTAGTCTCCTCCGCTTCGGTAATATCTTTGGTTGCGTTTCTTCATTTTCCTCGGACCGACCACGCTTTATCTCTCGCTCTTTTTCTCTCTTCTTCGAAGAGGCTCTCATTCCATTCCACTTGCTCTCTGCTATCAATGTCTTGGCTAAATTGGATTAGCTGCTATCGAGCCGCAATAGCAATAGCAAACCCACCTTGCTATTAAAAGTCTCGGCGAAATCAACTGTGTCCTGCCTGCCTTCAGTATTCTTAACTGACACACCAAGTTTTCTCTTATAAAACAATACCATTGTAATAATTCTTTCACCTAATTTAATATATTCGATATTAAAAATTTCGCTTTAATCATTCGACTATCTTTCTCTTCGCATTAAATATTCGAGAATGTATTAATTATATTATACAATCTTTAAATAAAATGGATTAGTAAAGTGATAAATCACGCACCGAGATAATTCGTTATTCCAACGCAATGAATCGCATATCTTAAACGTCCGCGAGCAGCTAACGAGTTTGCCAGTGACACGTGGCATTAAAAAAGAGTTGGGAAATTGAAGTTGGCAATTTAGAGTTGTAAGGTGGGGGTGAAAATCAGGTTTCCAAAGTCTTTTGTGCGAGGCGGCGGCGTCAGCGATTGTTGGGCATCTGAAATGAGTGCTCCAATTTGCCGAGGCGATTCATAACATTTTACCTATTCAATGGATAGCGGAAATTCCGGGCGGGTGAGGGACGCCCGGTAGCTTGCAAGCGGTACACATGCCAGCTGTTTCGAGCGGGGTGAAATTTTGCCCTGTAATTTGCTCGTTGGAAAAAGTAATCTGGCGGACGAAAGGCTCTCTCCGGGGCTCCAATTTGCATCGGCCGGTTTTTGTTGGCCGGAGGATGAGGAGGGAGCGAGTGAGCGAGCGGGCCACGGGCTTTTCCAGGGTGCATGTTTCTGAAAGGAGGCGTAAGAGCTAAGAGAGAGAGAGAGAGAGAGAGAGAGAGAGAGAGCTTGCACGAAAGCTCGCCTGAAATTGAAGTCGTCAAAGGTGGGAAAGCTCCTTTCACGGAGGCGACACACACGCTCGCCAAGAGATACTCCGACTACTAATTAAATACGACGATCTTCCCTCTTCCGTCTTCCTCCTCGAGTCATCACGACTTCCCTCTGATCATTGACCGAAGATTACTCGCGCATTCTATGATAACACCCCACTCTTATCATAATTAAGATAGTTGTGCAAGCTGTTTTGTTAATATCATAAATAAGCAAAGCCTCGTAAAGATTAAGTCGAAGATGGATATTAATTAATATGAAGATGAAAATGGCTAGTTTTAATACTGTTATTGTTTATGAGGTACTCATTTATGATAGTTGTACAGGCTGTTTAAAAAATCATAAAAGTTTTATGTTCTTTCATAATTAATATAATGTATAAATAATACTTAGGAGAATGCGCCGTCTTCTCGCTTGAACCCTTTGCAGTTTTAATTATATAAATTAATCATTTTAGAGCATCTCGCCTATGTATGTAACTACGAAAATTCAACTAAATCTGTTAACTCTGCAAGACGAGGGAACTCGTCACGCAATATGCTTCGCCGCGCAAAATAATCTAATGCGCTCTACGAAACTCCTCAGACACCTACTCTTAATTGAATCAGTCTGCGTTAGATGAAAGCTAGTTGCATCGCGACAGCATTAGTTATTTATGATATCGAATTAGTTCATTTTCGTATTATTAAGTGAAATTCGCCGGAAAGAGAAATGTGTTCGTTGCGGGCGATTTAGCGTGTTAACTGTTTAACAAAGTAGATCAAGAACACGTCGAAACATTTCGAGTACCTTGCAACACTTGGCAGTCTTACGTACACTTCCATTACGCCCGAAGGCTTCCATTGCGAAATTCCATTACGAGATTCTATTACAAGAACTTCTGTCGCGAAGCACGAGTTACATCGTTTGAAATGCAAGGGGTTAAGAAGCGTGCTAGAAACCTCGAAACTTTCAACAAAGTAGCGTGAAAAAAAAAGAAGAAGAAGAGGAAGAAAAAAACAAGCGCCCACGTATTGCCTGGATTTGCAGTTCTCGAGACGAAGCTGTTGGATGAAAATCGTCCGAGGGAATTTTGCTGCGCGACAGGAAAAAAACGATCGTCGAGTATGAGCGCCGGCTGGGAAACGATAATCGAAGCGTTATTCGTTCGTTCCCGCTTGCTAAAAAAACCAATTAGCAGTTACCCTGCATTTACCAACACTTCATAAGCATCCGGTGCTATGTAACACATTGCAAAGATCGATTTGTTGCTATTCCAGTGTATAATAATAACTCGCATGCTGCCAACTCTATTTGTTGAATTATTTAGAGCGTCACTCGAAACTCGTGGAACTGTCATTGTTGGCAAATCCTAATGTCAATAGTTAGAGGAGTACTGCTGCAGTCTAGCAGAATTACCTGTTCCTGGGAAACGCGCCCGAGGAGAGTTGCACGAATATAGGAGACGCACTCGTATTACAATTCGTAGATCGGATAACTTATTTTCTCGTTATTCACTCGATCCAACAGGCATCATTTCGAATTTATATTACAAAGAAATATTACATAAATCATAAATATCAAATTAACTAAGCAACGAATTGGACAAAAAGGCTATTAAAAAAAAGATTGACTCTCAGAATAAAATAATTAAAGAAAGTATAAAATAATTCGATTTACCAACACTTTAATTGAAGTTAAACGCTCGTAGGCAAGTAGAAAATATTCAGAGCATTCATTGAAAGGGTTCTCATGAGAAAAATACGGATGCATGGACCACTGGCAGGGAAAAAGAAAGGGGAGAAAATGGGGTGAACGGTAGCGTGCGTAGCTGGTAGGAACGCGTGAAAGCGAAAAGTAGCTGCGTCGAGGCTGCGAGTGCTTTCGTTAATTAACGTGAACACGACGAGGCTTGCCTTTTGGCAGCGAGAGTGGTCGAATGAAAAATGCGTAATTAAGTATGGAGGGCGAATCTCTCCCTTCGTGCGAATACCCCAGCTGGCTACGTGACTGACTACGGATGAAAGAAACCGACCGCACTTCAGCCAATCGGGAACACCTGCATTCGCACTTTTCCGAACAAAGGTGTGCCTGCAGCCGAGTGTCACTGTCAAGAGTCTTCTGAACCCTAATAGTCCCACTTACTGATCGTTGATTAACCTTCTTCACGGAGCACTAAGTTGGTAAAACGTTCAACGTCCCTCCACGCGTCAAACGTCTGGGATTCGCCTGTGCACGTCGAGGTTCTTAACATCACGAATTTGGATTAATTTTTCATTAATTAATCAGCATATTGAAATATATGAATTAAGTAGCAGTTTATTCCTTAGTAAAAAATAGCTAATGGTTTAATATAATTGTCATTCTAAATTAGAATATAAGCGGAGTGAAGTGAGGAAATATTTCAGTAGGTAAAACGAGAACCGGCAAGAATTATTGTTCGAGTTCCGTCGAATTGCAAGAGGTAATCAGGTATTCGGTAATTGCTCGGGACGTTACGAATGAGAGTGGCATTAGAGCGGACGATTTGTCCGCTGGTAAGTGTTTAATGCGCTCTCCAGATGCGATTTGCCTGATAGAGAGAAAGAGTTGCCAGTTCGTCCGCCGGGGAATCTCTGGCTTTGGAAAAGTGCCAAAAACGGTGAAGCTATGCTATACGAGGCCACTGACAATGAGTCTGCCACTAAACGTCAACACTCCTGCGAGGAGAGCTCTGCCAAACTAGCGTTTTCAGCCGTTTTATGATGTTTCAATTTTCTCCCTTCCGGTCCACTCGCGAGTCTTCCATTCCCTTTCTTATTCACGCGATTTTTGTTTCCTTTCAATGAATCAAGCTTTTGTTTTTTATCGTCTATTGTAAAAAATAAATCGATCGCAATGACAGTTTAGTTTGACGTTTCTGTTATTAGGATATAAAAAATACGAGGCAATTATAATCGAGTTAATGCTGAAACGTTTCACCTTCTTCCTTCATTCTATTCTATACTTTCCTTTATCATCCATCTCATTCACATTTCTAGCAGCAGTGATGCTAGCTCTCTCATTGTTTGCTTATTGCTCTTCCGTAAATATTGCTTTCCCCATATTCCTACTCGGCCGCTCTACTCTCTGGCACCATTGTTTAGACTGGCGTTCTCCTGGATATTCTAGCTTCCCTCTTTCGGTCCTGTTTGCCAAGGCCGCTATTATTCCCAAGGATTATTATCCCGCTAGCCAAAAAGCGGCGTATTCAAACGAAATCAGATGGTACGCGCGAATAAATGGATTTCGCAACACTTGCAATTCTCTAATCCTGAAAAGGAACACTTTAAACCTTAAAAAGAGGGTGTTAACAACCCTTGCAATACACGAAATAATAAAAACGATTCACGCATCATCGAACTATCATAACAAGACATAACAAGACAAATCGAGATGATCTCGCACGAAGGAACTACCAAAGAAGAATTTCGAGTGTGTCGAGTACGAATCCTGACAGCAAAGAAGCTAAGCGAACTGAGTGAGAGGAGTTGCGGTGAGGAAAGTGCGGTAAAAACGTAGAAGTACGAGACAAGATCTAGGAAGGGAAGTAGGGAGAGTTGGAGAGTTGTGAGTCGGTGAAGCTTTCCAAGAAGTGGAATTGAGGGTCCAAAGTGTCGCATGCAGGAGAGCGCAAAAGGGAAGAGGAAGCTTTCGGTCCGAGTATGGCAAGTGGGGTAGATAAAAAGGTGGACGATAAAGATGGTGGATCAAAGAGAGCCTTGCATGGGGGAAGCGTCTGTTATCAGGAATTCCAAGCTCTATGACCACCGATCTTCTGTAGTGCGTGCATATCTTGGTTATAAAAGGGCCGAGGAAAGAGAAGTTGTGCTGAAGTGGCCCTCGCGAAACGTCCTTTCCCCATAAACCCCTGCACTTCTCAGTCCTTGCCTTTCGTAGAAATGGGACTTCCTTGCGTCTGTGATATTAATGAACCTGCCTCGAGGGTAATTCTTAATAAACTATTTAGATGCAGATTGCTAATCTAACGGGACTCTGCCACGATCTTATCCCTTATGTTTACTAGGCAACCGCGACAGAATAAAAAGATGAAATAAATAATAAAAAAGGTAGAAGTAATACTGGATATTTTGAGATTGTTTTTTTAACAAACTATTTAAAATGTAGATTGCTAATCTAACGAGTGTCCATATTTATCTAATGTTTACTGGACAACCGCAGCTGAAATTCTCGGACTGTTTCTTTGAAGGAAAGCAGAAGCTTTCTTAATTGGCGGAGAGGCATGGCCACCTTCTCATTTATCTCGCTGTAATTCCTACCTCGCTCTTAACGCCGCCGAGCCAATTACATGTCGCCAGCTGTACTTCGTAATTCCTGCAATTACCATGGAATTATAACTTTGGGAAAAGGCGAACTCTAACGGTCGGTCTTCGTGCCTGCTAGCATTTCCTACGACCTAATTGCTAGTGAAAACTCGATAACTACCTTCGTGAAAAAGCACGGAATGATTAAACAGTTGGAATCTATCGATAGTACGAAAAAAAAAAAAAATGCATTGCATATGCGATTGAAACTGATTTTAGAGTCGATGAAACATTTTCAGAAGTATTACTTGGAAAGGCTTCATTTGCGGTGTTAATGTCTGATTGGCGGAAGTTTATTCGACTGATAATTCGTGTCTAATTATGCTAGCTGTAGCGATGAATCGAGTTTAAGTTAGGATCGTCGTGTTGAGAACTCGCAGGAACCACTGCGAATTATGACTACTGTCGTTGGGAATTACTTTATTTCCGTATTCAAATGAGAGCGGTGGACTGCCTATGAATTTGACCCCTGCGCCAACTACCGAATGCGCTTTTCCGCCTGTCCGCCTCGTAAATTTCACGCGAAACAGCAGATTTTCCGCGAATTTTCGTGCCCGACTTCGCATGATTAAAGGAGAGTTCTATCTCACTGAAGACGACGCATGTTGTGAGTTAATAAACAGAGAATAATCAAAAGAATCCTATCACTGTAAAAAATAAAATATTGAAGAACAATTCGTTAAAAATCTGAGAATTTCATGAACAATTCAAAAAATAGAACTCCATACAAGATTTAATTAGTACGAAATTCCAAATGAACTGTTAACATTGAAACGTAATGGCTTAATCCGCACACGTTTTCCAGCTTTGTTCACTAATCCCTTTGTCTGCGATTCCGCTTCTACAATTCTGCTAATTCCACGGAATCTACATACAACCTGCTTTAACCCGCAACGCAACTGCTTTCCGGCTTGGCAGGAATTCCACTACAAAAACTTACCACTCAAAGAAAGGACTTAAAAAAAAAATCCTTCTTAATGAATTTCATCGAAAAATAATCTTAGAGAGAAAAATGAAATTGATAATTGACAAGCGTATATTTCATTAACATCAATGCTTGAGGAAGTGTTGCGAGTGACGAGAAAAGGGAAAGGAGCCGGCAGAGAGATGAGGAAGGGCCAATTTGGCGCGACACGAGAACTCCTTGTGTTCTCGCTCGTCGGCTACGTGTTGTACTTGCGAATTATTCAGTGCCCATTGCCCTCCGCCACCCCTCACCCTCATTGCCGAGCTAATTTATTAAGTTGCGTCACGAAGAGGGGGAAAGGAGAGAGAGCACGCTCAGGAGGAAATGAGTGAGCGAGAGGAAACGAGACACTCAAAAAAATGCCTGCACGATGAGTGTGGTAATTCGCCAATTATTCAGGC
Organism: Ectemnius cavifrons; assembly: GCA_964023945.1. NCBI lineage: Eukaryota > Metazoa > Arthropoda > Insecta > Hymenoptera > Crabronidae > Ectemnius > Ectemnius cavifrons. The sequence goes on along the minus strand of OZ030384.1, from coordinate 6,221,530 downwards.
ACGCGATATATAAAGTATTCAAAGCTTTTTTTTTTTATTCCCAACCAACCCCTCACTTCCGCCTTCTCCTTTTTACGGTGTTTAATAAAATGCATCAAGCGTTCATCTACACTGGAATGGCAGGATTAATACCTCGCAGTCCGAAAGATAATTTTGTTGACTGACACTTGTAATGAGATCTGCATAAATCAGTTCAAAGTTAATAAATCATTGGATCATGTTGCATTGCTTTCTTGTTTAAGGAATTGATCATGGTGGATTTGAAATATTAATAAATCATTTAAAGGGTTGGGAAGGAAAAAAAAGGGAAATGTTATGAATAAATCGAAGCAATTCATATTTGCAGGTCTGTTCAAAGCAATCCTATCGGAAACCAAAATCGAATGTAAATCAATCTACACTTGAGTGGTTTGGAGTGCGAAGGGTTAACATGACGAGATTGACTCCGAAAATGCCTGATGCTCCTTAGAATTAGATCGTAGAAGCTGGTAGAGGGTCGCGTAGGGTGGATCGATTAGTTTCGTGAAAGCGGCAAAGTTTCAAAGTGGCGTATTGCAGCTCCGGGTGGTCGTAAAGCGAGGAAATGAATAATGAGAGTAGGAAGCGCACTTTGACGTAGCATAGTGCGTGAATTATTTAGGGCGGCCCTTTCGCCCAGCTTGTTATACATTGTGTTAAATCTCGTTGTGAATGGGAGTAAGTAATACGTCGACATTGTCGCGTGATTTAACGTCTCACTATTTTTCATGCTCGGATAATATTAATCTAACAATTTCATGCCTTTTCTTTATTTACTAAATTCTACTATATCTCACAATAATGCAAATGGTAATTAAAATAATTGATTAAACATCGAAATAAATTATTCTTTGATTTATACGAAATATATACGAATAATGAAAATCTCACTATCGAAATAAATATTAAATACTAAATATCATATACATTACTAATCTCTGCTTTCCAACAATTCCCGAGTCTGAATACTGCTAGAGTGACTTTCAACCTTTCCCGAAACTACTAACCAACATCAGGACTCAAGTACGCGTCCAGCTTTAAACTGGCATTTGCCGGGGGGGTTGCGCGCAAGAAAGAAATCAATGGGGGAGAACCGGGCAGATTTACAGTGAACGGGTGGTCGTAAAGGGAGAATTAATTTATCCGGATGTAGCAGGACGCGAGGGTTTGTGCACGGCGAAGCATGTCTTACTCTCCCTGCGTCTTCTACAACTGAGTCGAAGAGTAAGAGACGCAACTTATTCGCGTGACTGACGTGTACAGGACTTGGTCCTTCCGGCTCGTAACAAGACATAATTCACTAGCGTTCCCTGCTAACTCGACGTGCACCTGGAAATATCACGACGACCACCAGCAATGCTACGACGCCGATGCTAGTGACGACGCAAGTGCGCCAAGGGTGGTTGGTGGTGGTGGTTGGTGGTGGTGAACGCGCGCCAGGTTCATTTTCGACCACATTTTTCCCGCCACTCCGGCCAGAACAGCTTTCCAACATGTTCGCGTTACCCGCTACAATGGGGACTGATTTTCGAGACGCACCAACCAACCCCCTCGCAACCCTCTCCACCGTTAATGTTCTGTTCTTCACCCTCCGCGCTGTTGAAGAGCGCAAAGTGCTGCTTAGCTTCGCCGAGCTTTTCAACTGGCGAATTGCATTGGGATTTTGTTAATCAAGACAGATGATTTTAACTGTTTAATAATTTATCTAGTAATTGGTTTGATTTGAAAGAAAAAATCGGAAGTATTGGATTGAAATTTATTATCATCTGTGTTGAATGTCAGATTTGTTATCGAAAGGATAACAATGAATACTGGATTTATTAGTATAAGTCGAAATAGACTTAATTTCGAAATCTCTCCTACGAATTGCAGCTTCGATCTACGTAGTTAGAGCCCAACAGACGCATCCACGCCCAGAATCTTAGGTAATCCCATTAGAGTAGTTAGACAAAGTTGTTCCCACGTGGATCTTACGTGGTATTAAGGGCTCCGCGGAGATTGTTCTCTGTAGTCGTTGGATCAAATGCGACGAGCGGATATATCTGTCTATAGCCACTTCTTACTAATCCTCTGTGCACTCTGTCATCCAAAACAGAAACAGTTACAGTGACTACCAAAAATATTCAGACATTAATCTATGATTAATGTTATAACTCAATATTTCACTTGTTTATAAACTGTCTTTGATATCTTTTCTAAGAATACCTGATTAATGAATGTTAACTGAAATATATAATTTAGAAGGGGAAGCCACAACCTGGAAACATTACTTTTTGACGGAATATGACTCGAACAGTCGGGGTTAATATCAGATATATATGAGCAGCCAGTTTTCCATAAAACTTGTTTAAATAATAACATTTGGAGGTCGTGAAATCGACTTACAAAAATATTGTATTATAGAACGTGACAAGTGGATTGAAAAAGCCCTTCAGGATATTTTCAAAAAATCAATAGTACCGTCAGAAAAAAGTATTCTTTTGTCCAGTGTATCTCGCAACATATTCCTCGATTTTGTAGTATTTTTTATCGGGGCTAATTGAGAATCTGCATCCTTCAATACAATCTTTTCTTTTGGTTATTTCAATCCACATGTCACGTTCTATAACAATACTTTATTTCAAGTTGTTTTCACGACCTTTAAATTTGATTATTCAAACAATTATTGTGCAAAAATGGCTGCTCATGAACATCTAGTATTTTAGGGTGTTCATGTACTCACGAACCCTAACTGTTTCAACCCTATCTCGTCAATAAGTAGCGTTTCCAGATTGTGGCATTCCCTTATAATAATATATTAAGAATTAACAGATATATTTAGATAATATACAACAAAAACTTGTCGAGGAGAGTCCTGTGGTGAGTCAAGGACATTAAATTGGGGCGTCCTCAATAGACTCAAAGGATGTCAGACTGAGGGAAGACTATTCGCCTGCGTAGACTCGAGCTTTGATTACTTGAGCGCGGGATTGCCCGAATCCTTAAATCATCCTTGTTTACCTGCCCGCCGAGCCGGAATACCTGACTTCCTCGAGCGAGCAAACACGCACTCGACGTCACTGTGTCTGTTAAATGTACAGAGTGATGCGTTTGCCTTCGAATCAGCAATTACCTAGCATACAATACTTGGTTACAATATACTAATTGTCTTACCCGATTCCGCTACGATAGCATTTCATGTGTATCTTAATTAACAGTGATTTAATTTAAGGTTTCTACAACTACCTTTCTTGGAAAAATAGATGTAAATTGAAATTTAATGGATATAATTGAAAATTTGGAATTACTTTAGAAGTTATAAGTAATAAATATTGTAATATGTCTGGATTATAATTTTATACAGAAGAGAAAATCGTATTAAAATCTTTTATGGCGCATGTATGCTCATTGCTCATTTCCCTGAGAAGTAAATATACTTTCAATGTTTAAATAATCATCCAATTATTTCATTACTTTCTGACACTATCTCGAACACTAAGTATAAATTATACAAACTACTATCAATAATATTCAAGCAGTCCGTACACACAATAACACAAACAATAGTCAGTAATAAACACGATCAAACCGTTTCGCTGATTTAGCAGAAAAATACTTGCTAATTGTAAGGCAAACGTATCACCCTGTACATTACAAGCGCGTATATCGGACTACTGCATCCTTTACACAGCGTGGAAATGGTACAGTGCTTTGGTAGGCTTCTGAAAATTCACCACTCGAATCCAGTAATTTCAGGGCTGTTTTGGGAAATGGATAGGCAAGGGCGAGATGAGAACAATGGATGATAGAGAAAGTGGAAATGCGATCGGTAAAGGGAGGAGGATGCGAGCACAGCTATCAGTTTACTATTACTGGGGTGTCGTTTAAAGAGCAAACAGATTACAGCTGTCTGATGTGTACCTTGTAATACGACACTGTCGATGATGCCACTTGAATGAAGCTCTCATTAATTGAACAGCGATTGGAGACTCTACATTTCAATACTGCATTCGGTTTCAAGGGGATATCGTAAAAAGTCACGCGATGCGATTCATTGCGATGATTTGCTACATAATAAAGTACTGGAATAAAAAAAAAAAAGAAATGCCAATATCATAAGTTAAACTGACTTTCATCCGACTAAAACTATACTTATACCACATCTTTTTACCCTCGATTTTCTAACGAGCGGTTTCACTTGATGTTTAATTAGTCTCTCCCTTGTCGGGATAATTAAGCCTGCCTATGCCCATCGTACAGTCGAGAAAAAGTGTACCTCTAAACCATTAAGACTAGAGTCGCCATTCACCGAGGAAAATATTATTTCGACTGGTATAAAACTTTATAAAAATCGCCGCCCGCGGAACCTCGTGGAAACAAGCTGGCACCGAAAAAGCAGCAGCCTCGCTCGGCACTCTCGTCAAGTGTCAACAAACTGTGTGCCGGACGAGCCCCCGAGCAGAGTGACACGCGTGTCTATGTAGTATAATACTCTGCACTTAACCCTCTAAAAACAGCACGTGTCCCGCAAAAGGCAGGCAAATAAATCCCCGTGTGTCTCTACGTGTATATGTATATATATATAATATGTACATGTACGTTAAATTTATACATATGTCCCTCGAAAAAACGTGTTCGATCCTTATATCACATGTATTGATATGTACGTGTTACGACCTTAAACATTAAGCGCCCACCCACCCCAACCCCCAACCCCCTTCGCTCTTAGTTACCAGTTCTAAATACTGATCCTTTGTTCAACCACTTAGCTAGAAAGTCATTGAAATCATTAAGTCAACGTTACACTGGCACCGCCTTAATTGTATAAGAGCAAGAGAAAGTTTCATGGCTGTAAGGGAAATTATTCGAAGAATTGCCGAAACCCTGTCGTTCCCTCGAGTAGTCTCGAGTCCGCGCTGAATTTCGGGCCCGGCGAGAAATTAAAAGTTACAGCCGTCGGAACTTCGAGATTCCCGGCGAACAATGGCGCACCGGGCGGTAGTAATTGATGATCCTCCCAGAGAGGCAGGCAGCACTCTCTTCTTAGCAGAGAGCTGAGTGAAACTGAACGCGAGATTTTCCTTCGAAGGCGAGAGACAGAGTGCTCGAGCACCGAGCGTGGTACGACGCTTTCGTGCGGAGGAGATACTTTGTTATTTCTGTTGCGGAGCCACCAAGTATGATACCATTCGTCCCAGCAGTCCTGCTATCCTTGAATTAAGGAATCCCTGATGATGAATGTCTTATCAGTATTTCTAGTTCTTCAGGATTCAGTATATGTATAAAAAGATTTTTTAATAAAGCAATTAATCACTATTTAAAGGATTAAAGCTAATTCTATAATCCTGCGACTGATCAAAGTAAGGAATCTCAATTAATTAAAGAATCAAATTTGTCATTAGTCAAGATACACGTTTTCTCAATTCACTTTTCATCGTTATAGTTGTTGATAGACTAACACAGTTGCCAGATGATTCGATTTCGACCACATTGAACAGGAATCATATGGATCGGAAAGTTCACGGAAGATCGAGATCAATCAATCGTTTCCCATAGTAGTCGTGTCGACACGAGCGCGCGCTTAATGAGTATCCATTTGCGGATCAGTAATTAACCTAGGGCAACGGGCGACAAGTGCGATCCGTTTCGGCAGACGGCTTAAAGTGAATTACCGAATTATTCAAACCAACTCTCGATGATGAACGAAGTCCTCTCGTGCGTGATTAATATTTCAGGCTGGTCGAGACGAGCGCCGCGAGAAATGATATAAACTTTTACTCGGACGAACGAACAACTTTGGCAAGCTAATCAAACATATTATTATTTAATTATTGCAATGTGGAATATTAACTTGCAATTATTTTTGACTTTGAACTTTTTGCAGTAATTCGAAATATTAATTAATTAACTAAATATGGAATGGAAGACTTTGATTTTTAATATACAAAGAAACAAACAGCCACTATTTAATTTTTTAATATACTTTTTCGTCTTATTTCATACGAAACGCTAGTAGTAAACTCGAGCGTCCGGCAAGTCTGACTAGTGATTGACTCATACTACTTGGAACTTGTCGTAGCATACTACTTTCATTCTCACGGCAGAAATTCTTCTAAATTAAATTACGTTTTCATATTGAATTGATTGTTACTCTCAACATCACCAATCGATAATTATCGATAATTAGCCATATTACCGAAATGCAAACAAATTAGAACGAATCGAAAATCTGCAGGACAAATATGTGCGAGGAAAGCAAAGTCGTATAAACAGACGGAAAGAAGGACAATTCAAGTGGTTGCAGTTTCAATGTTTTCAAGTGTCAGGTGACATAAAAAAGTGTGGTAGTTTTCCCTGCCAATAATAAGCACTGAGGCGTCGTCGAGCGACGAGGCACCGACGGTCCTCCGATCGATGAACCTTCCTTGCTTTCGAGGAGCGCGATCGCCCAGCCTTTTTTTCCTATCGGGAAACAAATGGCCAATTTTATCGGCAAGTTTTATCTTCGCGTGATGTACGCGCCCGTTTCTTCCATCTTTCTTCCTTCGATCACTTCTCCCCGCGTTCCTTTTACCTCGGCGATATCCCAGTTTCGATCTTTCAAGGATAGCACAAGGATGGCCAACGCCGCAATATGAGCCCGCTCGCTGCGATAGCAATCGAAGTATCAAACCCTTTGCAATACCAAGAAAAAGGGACGCCGAGGCTGAAAAAATATGTTTTCGATGCTCCGACATATATGAAAGAGGATCGATTTATTTTCCGTAACCAGAATCATCTGGCAACCGAACGTATCGACGATGTCTTCAAGCTTTACTAACTGATTCCTTTCATCTCCATGGACTAATAAATCCAGGAGCCAATAGAAATAGGAATCGTGTATCTGATAAATACCACTGTAAGACATAGAATATGCGCGAGTGTAATTTGTTGGAAATGCTAATTGAATATCAGAGGACTCCTTAATTCACTTTCACCCTTTACCACCCTTCTTGTATCATTAACTTAATAATAAAGAGGGCGGCTCCGCTCGTACATACACCTATATGTATCGTATATATATATGTATGTATATATATACTATATATATTATAGTAACCTTAACGACTCGATATAACAACTTCCAATGTGGATTATAAAAATATTAAATCTTCTGTGTTATTAACTAGTTCGCCCTATGCATGTATATTTAGACGATGATATGTAAATTCACGGACCAATGTGATCCATGCGACGGGTTTGCCGTGAGACGGGCGGTTGAATGGACTTTGGAATCGTTCTTCTATTTTAATCATTCTTCCCTTTCCCATCGAATACCTGAATCTCATATCTCATCATCGAATGATTGCCAGAAATTCTCACAGTTCTATTTATTAGGTGATTGAAAGATTCACGTGTGCTTTTGTAAGAATTAAAGTTTGTTTTATCAGGAAAAGGGATGATTTATCTTGAATTTATTCAGTTCATTGGGCCAAACTGGATTATCCGAATGATTCGATGACGAAGAGATGTCTGTCGATCGATTCCTCGTCCACGAGGACACCCGGCTCGTCGGCGTACCACGTCCTCCTACGTTTATTTTGGCCGGCGTTACTGTTTAACCTCGCGTGGCGCCTGCTGCCACGCGAGCACGTCTGCACGTCTCCGTCATCGTCATTCGCTGACGTCCGTTTTTCATCGTCATCGCGCGTCTCAGTCTCTTCGTCCTGCTGTGTCGATGTAGTACGCGCGCCGCCTGTCTTCGTGTTTGTCTTCACTTCGTCGTAAAGTGAGTGGCTCGTTTCTCTGTTTTTTCTTTTTTTTGTACGTTCAATGGAATAGATTGGCGCGCATGCAACGTGTTTGTTTGCGGATTAAAAATTGTAGTTACAACAAGAAAAGGCTGAGTTAGATTCTTGAATGAATCCTTATGTATTGTTTGTTATATTGAACTGAATTAGACTCGCACGTACTGGATTAAGTCTCTTTAGGAGGATTCTCGATAGAAAATTTATCCGGCTGGTGCTATGTAAATTCGTTGATCTAGTTGGTCTAACTAAACTCGTTAATCTAGTTAGATCTCAATGGAGAACGATAGAATATTCCAGTACGCGCTGAGATTAGTGTATCCGATTAATTTTGTATCGGACAGACTGGGTGATTAATTAGAGAATCAAATAGAGGGACTCCTTGAAATAAAGATCTACCGGTCCACGGGATTCTCGGTCGAACGATCGGAATACGTGCTGCATGCGCGCAATTACTGGTTAGAAGTGTGTTTGTCCGAATACATCATTAACGTGCATATATATATATATATATATATATATATACTCCTATGCACGGGGAATTACGACGTCGTGTACACACACGACATGCACGTAACATGCACGCGACAATCCCTGCGGAAGGGAATTCGCTATCACGCAAAAGGAGTTGAGCAACAGCGTCAATGGCTTCCCCAATTCTCCAATTGGAAACTCTCCAAACAGTTGCAGGGACTTTCGAGTGGTCCATCCAAGTATCAGAAGAAGAATCTTTCAGTGAGTTCGCAATGTGCTCGAACACCATTCAGAGTGAGAATCATCTCACGAACGAGTCCTTCCAACTAAGATGTTTCCTTTTAGAAGATAGAAGATCTCAATATTCCCCCTCTCTCTCTCTCTCTCTCTGACACTAGAAAAACATCTGTCACAATTAACGAAAGTACAATTAACGTTGAACTCAGGCACGAACTGCTTGGTTCTCCGAACTATCGCTAATTGCTCTCGCGCCAAGAGCCCTGCAGTCATCCTTGGCCAAGGTAAACAATGTCCTAAATCCAGAATAGAGTCGAGCGCTGATAAGTTACACGGTTGACTTTAATCTCTGCTATTCCATTGATTCATTTTAACTACTCGTCCCTTTCTCATTCAATCTTCGTCCCTTCCACTTTTTCATACTATTCCAATCTCTTGCTTTTTCTAGTCGCTTTTGTAACTGTGCCAAGTTCAACTGGCGATCTTCGGAATCCTGGCCGCTCGACTCGTTGAGGGTTAATAAATTATGGGGGAGAAGGAAGGCTGTTAGGGGGTTGCGAGGAACGAGCATCGAGCTACGAGTGCCACTCGTCGTGTCAATTAACGAGGGTGGGAAGCGAGCACACGGCTTGTTCGTCGATAATAACTGAGAGAACTCAAGTGAGGGAGAGAGAGAGAGAGAAAGAGAGGGGGAAACTGGTCCTGGGTACTACCATATATCCATTAAATTGCATGCACTCGATTTAATGGCTCGACTCGTCGCCCTGACTACCACGATGTCCACTTGAGTTTGTCTATCTCGAGTATCTCTTCTATCAATTCTCTTCATATGATTATTTCTCTTCTAAGAAAGAAATCTCCACGTTTTCTTACTTATACCGTTTTTCATCGATCACTCAATGTTATGTTAGATAATCCTATCTATTAATTTATAGATCGAAATTACGTAATGAAATAAGTTCGAGCACATTGCGATTTTTTGTTTTTGTTAATTTATGTTGAAAGTAAAGGAGAAGTAGCTACGCTGTTGCTGCTCCGTTTTGAATAGTTAGTCGGTGAAATATGAACTAAATACTCATCCTGGTAAGACGATCTTCGATCTTCCAATGGTGTCTCATTGTTGATGCTCCTGTTGGATCGAAGAATACACTTTTGATTTCACTGATTCCTCTTGCGATCTTTTATCAGCCCTGATGAATACTTGCTGAGGTATAATTAGTTCTTGACAGTCCTCGCGTTCGTTCTTCTTCGGATCCATAAAGGAATCTTCCAGTATAGAAGAGAATCTTCTAACCAAACAGGAACATCAGATATGCAAGAAGCATAGCTGAACCGTGTTAAGTATTCACTGTTTCACCGGCGAATCACGCATGACTTCCGCAGGTAGGAGACGCTGACTATGTGAAAGCGTCAATCTACGTCGGTTATTCTTCGGGCCAGCCTAGATCCTCACCGACGAGCTCGTAGAACCTTTGGTTATGCTCGTTGAAGAACCTTCGTAATTTCGTGACAACGACAGGACTGACACGCGGATGTCTACGACCTTTGCTCTCCCTCAAACATTTCTCCGAGGTTTCATTTCGCAAGCAATAAAAGCCTTTTGTATGATTGAAGTAAAAGTTATGCCTGCCGATTCTTGGTTCCAAGCCTAGGAAACTTTCGATCCTTCGAAGTTGCGGTACTGGATCTTCGATTAATTGATCACCATTGACAATGAGAATTTGTTCTCTCGAGAAGACTTCCAACCATCTGTGCATGTATGTATGGTAAAGCGAAATCGCTACTGGTCTGTAAGACTCGTTGATACTGCCATCCGGTCTTATCACTAATTCTTCGAAACTTCGACCAGCTTGTTGCTGCTGTTGCAGTTGCAATTGATGCTGTAACTGTTGCACGCTGCGAGGTGTGCCGTTCGTTAAGGTCGAGGCAGTCGCCGCGTGTGTCCTCAGCTGGGTGTAGTCGGATATCGCCCTTGTCACAGGCTCGCGCACGATCAACAGCAACTTTACACTGGCGTTCATCGCTCGTATTCTCTCTGGCACCTGCGTCAGAAATAACCATCTGTTATCGTCAATACATTCCATGGAATTCTGTGCAATTGATTTTGAATTTATTGTCATTTATTCCTAATGATAATTGCAAATATGTTTTTCTTTGTCAAATGTATTCGTTCATTTATATGTTTATTTTGTGAAAGAAATATACTGCTGGTTCAAAGGCGAGTTTACTCTCATTTATTTGTAACAGATGGTGCGAGTCTAGTTATATATTTGTCAGGCATTTATACAATTGATTTGTATATTTTGTAAAAGAAATGTACTGTTGGTTCGAAGGTGAATTTACTCGGATTTATTTATAACCAAAGGTCCAAGTATATTTCAATATTTGTCATACAATACATTGTTATACGTGTGATATAAAAGAAACATACTATTGATTAAAAGGTAATCGATTCGTTCTATAAGAGACCAATACTAGATCTCCTAATTGTAGAGCACTTCGAGTTCAATTCATAGACTTCAAAGAGTAAGGGTCGCGCAATTGAAAGCGAAAATAACCGGAACACGACAGGGGTAGTTAAGGAATGCTAACAGGAAGGCTAGGACTCCCAACATACACTGTAATCCCAATTTCCCAAAGACGCCCCGGACGTCTAAGCTGCCAAGGGAACGTTTAATAGCTGTTCGACTGGAATATCCAAGGGTGGCATGGCACAGTATAATTCTCGTGCGATCTTGGATGATGGAATTCAGGCGCGGCTGCGATAAGTTAGAGGGTGGTGGGACAGCTTATATATACGCTAAACTCCAAAAGGATTGAGTTAGGTCTGGGATCAATCAGGGAGAAATCGCGCTCGCCTGCTAGTGGCGAACATACTTGAATATTAGCTGAATATTAGTATACTCGAGTGCTATGAATCACAGCACGGCATAAGCCACAGTAATTATTTCAAAAGCGAAATACAATGTGTGGCTGTGGAGTCTCATTAATATTATATGGAACGTTATCATCGTAAAACTGTGTGGCAATATTGAATTAAAGTACCGTTATTTCATTAACATAATCACTTTGTATGATACTGCTTTCATACGGATTATAAATGTCATGAAATTTGATTCATTAACTTCCCAGGAAATCGGTAGAAATAAGCGAAGATTTGATTGAATATTTTTTGAGTTGCGAACAAAATAAATACACAACCAGAACTCAAATCACCAAAACTATTATAAGGGTTCCTTATGAACTAAGCAATCCTAAAAATATAAAAATTCAATAGGACGTGTTAAGGTTGAGTTTTTTGCTAGTATAAAAAAAAGCGAGGAAATATTAAAAATAAGCTCTGACCTCAGGCGTGACGAAGTAACTAGGACTCTTCTCGATGGTGATCTGTCCGCGAAAGGAATACGGCATTTTTCTTCTGTACCATTCAAGACCTTTGCCATAATTATCATCGCGATCGAAAAAGTGGACTTCGCCGGCTGCTTTCTGTATCTGCGGATGAAGGAAGAGCATTTCGAGGAGGGCGCGCGTGCCGCACTTCCTTACGCCGATGATGATGGCTTGAGGAAGATGCCTGCTGGTGCGAGGGAAATGGACCTTGCTGGAGAAAAGGAGAGGCGGCGTAGCTCGCACCTGCGAGACAAGCTCGACGGTGCGGCCTTCTACGGCCGAGGCCGCGTGCAGACTGTAGACGGCGCTGTCGTAGAGAATGTGGAAGGTCAGGAAGAGGGAGAGCAAGGCGACGGAAAGGAAGGCCGCGGCCATTTTCGGCCGTGATATGCCAACAACAAGGATGCAGTCCGACGCGTCGCCCTCGGCCGGCCTCATGGCGGAGCGGGGCATCCACCTGTAACATAATAAACTATCCTTATTGTGTAAATCTTTAACATTATTTTTATTCTTTTCTTCGACAATTTAATTATATGAAAAGTAATCTTTAATTCTATATTCTCCAATTAAAGAATTTGCCAAGGTATCGTCTAGTTTTTCTGTCTAATTTTGTAATCGTTTTGTTTATAAATTTGAATGAGTTGCATGTCGAATGAAAATTACAGCTGTTTTTTTTGCGTTGAAAATCACGAAATCCTAGCTTAATGCGTGGCTCGAAAGGCACTTGACCGCTTTTTATATTTTGGAATAAACTGCGAAACATTATTGTCATGCTACGACGGCTTCCCACTATGCAGTAACTTTTAATCAAACTAATTGTTGATAGCTTGTTGTTTATGGTTCTCTATTATTCTTCCCAATCAACAGAAACGAGAACGCATTTTTCGGGAATTTGGAACTCGTTATAACTCAGCCGATGCTTATGTGAAATAAAGTACACTTGTCTTCTCGATGATGAATCATCTATAACATAGTATACATGTATAAAACAGATTATCCATAATACATCTCTTGCATTGTTTACTCATGAATAATTAAACGAACCAACTCAAATCTATGCGTGATCTACGATACACAAAGAAATATCTATATTTGCATAAACATTTGTAATCTGTTTGTAACTGACAAGTATAAGTGCGTAACATATCCAATGTTTGCCAGAGTTCCTAGAATCGTCATTTTAATTAAATTACCAACGCACGAAGGCTCGCAGGTTGCATTTGCGCACTCCATAAGAAGAAGTTATCTGCATCGAGGTGAGTCAACATCGACGGCACAAATGACTCGCTGGCTCGATATGGATAACGAGTTATGAGTTTCCCCCTTCATAATCCGGATCACGGAATCTTTTTCCACGAATGAACGTCTCGTCGTTCCTTTTCCTTAGCGCGGCACATTTTTTCTTATCGACTGAGAAAAATCCGTGGAAGAGCTGAAGTGTGAGGAGGGGCGGGTGTGGTGAAAAGACGGAAGGTATAAAAGTTCATATCTTTGAGAATTTATGTCACGGATACTATGTAAGACGAGCAACGTAAGAATACTCGAAGCGTAAAATTCGCTCAGGTAATGGAATGCCTGGCTTCTCGTAATGTTGACCTACAACCTTGTCTCGTTATGTGACGGATATTTCGATTCTCCAGTTGAAACGTTCGCCCTTTCCACGAATAAACAGAGAATCATCTTCTATTCGCGTATGGTTTAAACCTTAATGGCGAATATTTGTTGTTCTTGTCTTCTAAAAGTCGAATGGAATTTTGTTGCTATACAAAATACTCGTATAAATGACTGTCTTTAATTACACTTTTTATACAACCCTTTTATACTCAATTAACAATTTTTCATTTATTATCCTGAATTCTCTCATTCTGTTATGACTGTAAAGTACATATCAAACTCCATTTGATAACCCACAGTCATTCCACCAGGTATTCAAAGGGTCACACATTAATTTACAAGCGAATCACTTTCCGCATTTCCGGAAATATGTTATAATTTTCAACGAAGAGTGTTCCATTAATTACTTGATGAACTACTCCCACGTTACAGCGCTCGAGTATTCACTAATGCAAAATGTAATTGCAAAAAGCACCAGGAAATAGTGTCAAGCTGAAATTCTTGCACGAGTATTTCATACTTCCATTTTTCTTTGTAAAGTAAACATTGGACAGAATCCGGAAAGTGGAACAATACGGAAGACTCGCGATACTGACTCCAACGGATTGCCGAGTGACCGAGATTGTCGAACTCCCACACGGGCGTTGCACTCACTCAGACAGTGAAGTGCTCTCAGGCTTAATTACAAAACATTGCCAGTGGATACTCGAGGGCGAACGAGCCAGAATGAGAACACTGGTGAAAATGAAGCTTCCGCTTAATACACGCGGGCCCCGAGTTCATCGGGTAGAGGCGGAAGTCAATCGAAAAACGAATAGCGTTTAAGTAATCCTATTAATCCTATTTTGTGTTCATTAATTAGGTTTGTGTCGTCATTTGGTACGGTTGTAAAAATATGCGAGCACTGACAGAGAATTCTGAGATCTTTTCAAATTAGAATAAAACTCATTTGTTACTTTTATTTCTATATTCTCTATCACGTTATTTCTCTCGTAAATGTATCATTTATCACATAAAACGTTTTTCATAAGAACTCATGCATAAGAATGGATTTTTGGGCATTGATTACTCGAAAACTATACAGACAAATAAGTCAAAATTTTGAAAACAGCTGCACTGACTATTGACTACTATTCTGTGTAAATTTTAATCCGATCTCATTATTTTCATTTTCAACATCAACCTCTTTAAATTAGTATTGAACAATACTTATTCATGTTAACATAATTTAAATTTGTTTGTTATACTACAATCATGTCACTGTCACTCTAATGTGACATAACATGCAGTCTGAAAGTCAAAGCACACAAACAATACAGTGAAAAAAAATCCAAGAAAAACCAGTATAATGAAGATAGCAATTACAGGCGGGAAAATATTGACTATCTAATGACTTTCACGCTTTATCTCCCTCGAACATAGTCATCACCGTATTACATGTCGGTGCTGTCCACGTGTCCCTTTTAATTTCAGACTTTGCTCGGCATACACGCAGGCACGCAACAGCGACATTAGTTCCACGCGTCGGCTCTAATTTATACTTTCCGCGCGGCTCGGGAATCATGGGCTCTTTGAAGCATGAGTTAAAGCCCCGGCTGTTTCTGCAAGCCAACCGCATCCGCCGCGTCGCACCGCGTCGCGCCGCAGGCAGCTTGCCACTCTCCCATGCTAGGAATCTCGTTTGCGCACTTGGCACGAGCCTGCCAGCCGTGTTCAGTCGTTAACGGGACGCCGGCCAGAGAAAATGCGATGCATGGGGCGTGCACGCACGCACGCCGGATCCCCATAGACCGATAGAACACCCCCTCTCTTCGTAAGGGAATTCTTGATTCCTGAGCGTGTTCCCTCTCGAGCCGGCCAATTTACAATTTGCAAACTCGACACAAGTCGCTCCACTGAAGATGTCACGCACGATTCTTTGGGAAATTAGATCGCAAATTTGATATTTGGGGGTAAGATTTGTTTATTATTAAGGTCGTTTAGTCTTCCTGCTATTTTAAGTTCCCAGTTTTATTTTAAGGTCAATTTGCAATCAGTAAATTCGACATACTGAAGATGTCACGCACGATTCTCTGGGAAATTACATCGCAAATTTGATATTTGGGAGTAAGATTTGTTTATTATTAAGGTCGTTTAGTCTTCCTGCTATTTTAAGTTCCCAGTTTTACTTTAAGGTCAATTTGCAATTAGTAAATTCGACATACTGAAGATGTCACACACGATTCTTTGGGAAATTACATCGCAAACCTGATATTTGGGAGTAAGATTTGTTTATTATTAAGGTCGTTTAGTCTTCCTACTATTTTAAGTTCCCAGTTTTACTTTAAGGTCAATTTGCAATTAGTGAACTAGACAGAAGTCGCTCCATTGAAGATGTCACGCACGATTCTCTGGGAAATTAGATCGCAAATCTAATATTCGACAGTGGGATTTGTTTTTCCAGTGAAGTATGTTTAGCAGACTGATTATTAAAAACTTATTAAGGTCGTCTAGTGTTCCTGCTATTTTAAGTTCCCAGTTTCACTTTACGGTGAATTTGCAATTAGTAAACTCGACCCACTGAAGATGTTACGCCCGATTCTTCCTGAAATTAGATCGCAAACTTGATATTTGTGTGGAGTATATTTAGCATACTGATTATTAAAAAATGATTAATGTGACCTAGAGTTCCTACTATTTCACAGGAATTTTTTATGGAAGTGTTTTAGTAAATTCAGACAGTCTAATTATACGATCTAGTTATCTACCGGATGAGACCATCGAAAGTGATAGACTGCCACTTGATCTCTTTCAAACTTTGTCATTCTGCTAATAATAAGCCAGAATCCAATTGAATGCGATGCGATGCACAGTCGAGTGCGATAGATTTCCCTTCTCTTCATTATTTAGAACGGAAGTGAATATCAAATCAGAATGAACCAAGCGTCAACTTCTGTAACAAATATGATCCAAAGCCAAATAAACTAATGATTTTCCTATCAATAATTTCTTCTACATTTATTCACAAAGTGTTCAACATCCAATTTCTTTCTTACATTTATTATTTGATCGAATCAATTCAAATTACAAAATCGACAGTCTAATTTACCATTCACCGACCAAAATGTCAATCGACAGAAACAAGCCGAGTATGTTTATAAATTTCAGGTGAACCAATGACGAGAGCACTTGGTAAAGGCTTGGAATTCGAAGGAAGAGATTCACCAGTGGTGGAAACTCTCGGTTCGAGAGTACCGATGGGAAGTAAGCATGCCTTGATGAATATGGGAATACCCAGCAGTGCTTCCTCGTTAAAACTTCATATCGCTGCGATTAATTACAGGCCGTTAGCGGGCACGCTATATCGCCCTGAGGGATCTCCAAGCTTCTGACACGATTGCTCTTATCTGGAGAAGAGCCTGTACATACTAGCTGCCGCGTTCTCTTCCAATAGATACCTTCGTCCTACGGGTATGCGGGCGCCTCTCACTTGATTTATCACTTCAAGTAATATCGCCGGAAGTACATTGTGTCGGAGGTGTAACTACCCGGACGCGTTATCCACGCAAAATCTCCGTCGATAAGAACGACTGGTACGTGGAAGGTGGAACTGAGAGGGTCCGGATCGATTCGCTTCTACTGACTTCCTTTCAACACCCCTGACAAATGATCCCGTAAAGTGGCCGGCTGATCCTTGGATCTATCTTCAAGATCGTTCTTCACCTCTTATTTAGGTGGACGAGATTCCGTTCAAGTCTGATTTACCATTTTCAAGGAATAATTTTAATCTCGAAGTAATTAATAACAGGCGATTATCAATGAAATGATTCAGTCATGTATAATTTAGATTTGGTAAAAATTATTTTCAACAATCAATTAATAAAATATCAAACTGAAGTTTACCGAATATTTGTTGTATCAATTCCGGAAACGACTATCGTTTAAGCTAATTTGGATTCGAAATTTCATTATAAAATCAGCCAGTCAATTGATGTAGGAATGAGCAAACAATTATGTGAAGTGGGGAGCAAATATACAAGAGCAAACTTAGACTTGGCTCAGCGGGAGTTCTTGTCAACTTTTCCCTCAAATCTCCAAGATCGTCGGCTGCCCCTATTATCCGAGGTCACCGAGGACATTTTTTCCCCACTCAGTTGATGAATGTAAGGGCAAATAGCAGGGCTGCGACGTAGCCGCAGAGATCGACTCGCTCGAGGAAAGGTGAGCGCGCCGTAATAATGTCGATTCAGGTCGCGTTAAATAATACGCCTGTGCGCATGGACGAATGCCGGAAAATACTCGCTTGGAATAATGGGAGCGGGTGGATCCGCAAACTTCGGGAGAGAGAACCAGCCCGTGGTATTAAAGTTTCCTATTGTTAAATAGAACGAAACACACCGCCCAACGGCTTTCATTATTCGCAAGGTAGACGCTCTGTTATTGAGAATAGTGCGCTGCAAGTAAGATCGAATTCTTTAAACGAAGAAATGAAGAAATAGTGTGACATCGATGAAAAATCGTTTGGAATCAACTTGAATGTCAATCGATTCAAGATTCTTAAAGAGCGTTCAATTAAATCGAAAGAAGTTATAAACGGCTTCATTTATCACTCACTGTAATACCTTGAAAGACACTTTTGCGACAATTATTTTCCTTCGCGAATAAGAGAATCGAAAGTTCAAGGTGACTTGCTGAATTTAAGGCACTTAAGTGTTTGCGAAAGTCTATAAACATCTGGGAAACTTTTCCACTGAACGCTCCCCAGTTCCACTGCATGAAATTACAAGATGAAGTGGGTTAAAAACTGAGTAAGTCTGTGAAGGAAGTAAGGGAAGATTCTAAGACAGGGAAAAAATCATGATTCCCGATGTCGAAGTTAATGCAATAGCCGACGACAGGAAAAGTATTTAAGTTTAAAGCGGGAATGGTTGAACCTTCCAAATAAAGACTTTTAATTAAGTCCAAGAGGAAGAGTTAAAGGGGCATGCCATCCAAGAAACTTCGAACTTTTCATCAAGCGGGCATCCAGGGAATTCACGAAAACTTAACAGCGACGTGATAAAAGGATGGCTCCACTTAATTTCCA
Source organism: Ectemnius cavifrons (assembly GCA_964023945.1). Taxonomy (NCBI): domain Eukaryota; kingdom Metazoa; phylum Arthropoda; class Insecta; order Hymenoptera; family Crabronidae; genus Ectemnius; species Ectemnius cavifrons. The sequence continues at coordinate 6,202,966 of OZ030384.1, read as the reverse complement.
CTCTCTTCTTTCGAGGCATCGCATCACTTTTAAAGCAGCGTCGAAGTGAGTTTCAATTAAAAAGGACGTTTTTTCCAAAATTTCGTTCAGCCAGGAATGCATTTAAAGCTTCCTGGCGCGAGGAGAAATTGTGAGCCGAGATAAAAGGGATTTTCTAAAAATACGTGGCTCACTCGAGCGTTATCCTTTTTGTTTTGTGTGTGTTTCTTTTTTCATCCTCGACTCAGCCGTTCTCTCGCTATGCATTCTCGTCACTTTCCAACACAGAGATCCTACCGGCTTCGATCGGTTGACTTCGCTGAGAGGAACTAACATATACATACACATGCACATGTTGGGAAGCATTCGTAGTCTGACTGGGTGGTTTTCGGCGCGACGCCAAATATTTATCTCGCATGGCCGAGGCCTCCCTTTGGGGGTCCATCGACCGTATTATCGCGACAAATCGCAATTCCGTGGCCTAACTTCCGCCCGATCGACCCTCTAGCCCACATAACATCATGTTCTGGCTCGAGTCCTGCCCCCTTGGAACGCCCAATTTGCACGTGTTGCGCATTCCTCTTCCGCTTCGACCACTCGTACTTTACTACCACTACCATATCGTATGTCACTCTGACGTTCATACTTTGGTAGAGATTTCTCACGTCCAATGTGACTTGTACCTTTGAAGTTTTGTAAAAGTTGAAGCTTGTCCAAGTGAAATGCTGATTTTCTTTTTCTTTCTATATTAATTATTTTATGACTGTCAGAATTTTCTTTGAGCATACTTAGTTAATATTATTATTATCTAGGATTTCTAGTTAACTTTATAATCCTAAATATTGATTGTATACTTAGAAGATACTTGGCAAATGTTTTAGGAAATAAATTTCGTAATAATGCAAATGAATAATGACCGTAACGATATTATGAAAATAGAGTAAGCGTAAAATTATGAGAAAATTGATAATGTGAGGGAGAGATTGGGAGACAGCGTGTACGGCGTATCTCTAGCTTCTAAACTACATCCGGTTATGCCGGGAGCGGTTCGTGACTGGCTGCCATGTCCGGCTGGTTAAGACTGAAGAGACCTTATCTCGCGAACTAGTTCAATTAGGATCTGGCCCGCGGAAGGCGTCGATTTTCTCGTCACAATTCGTGGCTGCCATCGCCGCGGAAACTTTAAGTAGTCAATTAGCCGTAACTCCGCCCGGTCGCTTCTCACAGTCATTTATCGTGTCGTAATCGTCAAGGAAATCTTCTCCACAGATGGTCGAACTTTAAAATACCAGTAAGGTAATGAAAAGTATAAATTTTAGAAAAAGAAAGAGAAAAACGGAAGATGCATTTTGAAAAATAAAATCTTTGTAAAATAAGTTTTGAAAATAGAGATGTTATAAACTTACAAGACATCTATGGGGGACAGGGGAGACCACTCTCGACGAGGCCGCGCCTTGTTGGGCATTTGCGTTTGTTTGATTGCTCACATCCTTGGAAGTCCTGAAACAATAAATCATTCAATTATTACTAACATACACTCAACGTCTTCTTTCATAAACTTTACCATTTATACTTCATTTCTCTAACAATTTTTAAAAGCTCCCATTTCTATATTCTTCTTAACAACAAACAACAATATCTATACTGTACTATGAAAACCCATTGTATTACTTCAGTTAGTTGTGATTGGACAATTCGACTATAACAGAATGCCGCGGTATAAAGTTTAATCCTATTATTGAAATAACGATTGTTACGCGACATTCGCGTGTAAATATTAGTCGACGCTCGTTTAAGGTGGCAGGGGTGGATGATGGTGATGGGAACATCAAACGGTTTCAAGAGGCAGAAACCTAGGACGACTGCTGCGACCTAGTTGCGTTATTGCGAATCGGGCGAACGAAAATGAAATCGTGCTGCACTCGGCGCACTCGTACTTCCGGGGCAAACTTTTCCCATTCGAGTGCTCTCATGCTCCTGAGAAAGTTAACCCTTTGCCCTACCATTCGAGCTTGACTCCGAGTCCTCCGAATTAGTTTAAGTTAGGGCATCTACGCAACAGTTTCGAAGGGAGATCACTGCTCCAAAGAACTCTGACTTGTTCGACTAGATGAGTGACACTCGAATGTAAGTACTAAATTGTTCATATTTATACAAATTTGATAACTTAATTTATTATTGTAATTGTAAATGAAGCATTATCAAAATACAAATAAATGTGAAAATACTCGGTTGATTGTTACTGTTTTTGTAAATGATACAATTAATTTAGAATAGTAATTTATAGATATATAAAATATATGTGGGAATTATTTCCATTATTGGTACAATTCGATATTATAAATAAATGTCAGTGCGTGTAAAAGACACGATAACTATTCCTGTATAATTACTCAACACCGTATAATTATACTATTTTCAACGGCCTATATCCATCATTGGCGATTCAAAGGAAAGTGTATCACCCTGTACATACCAGTTAACAATTGGTCTATTAGGCAAGATCGTGCTTGTCCGCATTTTGGCAAGCAGTCGAACGAGCTGGCCACTCGCGTCGACTAAACTGTCGATCGATCGTGATTCAGTAGTACAAGGGCCGAGGCTACAAGTCTCGAAGGTTCACTCCAAGCACAAGATCGGATTCGCGTGAATAAAGAACGAACTGGTATGCAAATGCACTCGAAAGGGGAGCACTCGCTCAGCAAGTCACCCCCGAGGCCATTAAGAAGAGGAGAGCAACAAGAGTAACATTTCACATGGCGATCACGTGATATACCTTGAGAAAAAATTGATTCAACCGCGGCTAGTGCACGCGACGTGAAATTTAATTAAAAGTTCAGTCGTCTCAGCGATCACCGAGAAAAATCGAGCCTCCTGAAACGCTTGGCCGTTAACGAAACTCAGTGAACTGCTTGAGAAAGAGTTTAATGGAGATCGTTTTAATTTGTCATTTAGTTCTTGGATTATGCTGAATCTACTTGTAATTAGAAAATGAGGGCGTCGAATTTAAAGGTTGGTAAGTATACACTTGTATCTTGTTATTTTGAAATCGATTAATTGCAAAGACTGCGATATTCAAAAATACTTACACTCTTTGCTTTCAATTCTTTAAATTGTGTTTGAACTTTTTTTTTAACGATCGACGCACAGTATTTTATCAGAGTGTGATTCTGCCAGAAAAAATCGAGTTCACGAGCTTGTCAAAGCTCGTGGCGAATAGGAAACTGTAAGAAATAGAGGAGTCGTTGAAACAAAGGTGGAAAGGAGGACGAAGCTCCCATCATTTCTCGAAGCCGTCTATCGAAGAGTATGCGAGTGTGCCGAGTGAGAGACGAAATCCATTTAATCGGTGTGTTTAACAGGGGACGGTGCATCGTTTTCTCGGCTGTTTCTCTATTCATGTCGGCGATTGCATCGCATGCCGAGGAAAAAGGGCCTGATGAGGAGGCGGAGAATGCAAGCGGATATCGTTTCGAATGCGGGTCAAACTCAGGCAGGAAGAAGCATCGCGCGAATAGCAACAAATCGATGCTTAATCGCCGCACGAAAACAAGGACAACTGTTGATAGGAATTGTTATACAGTAACACTTCGTGTGCATTGAATATTTCTTTATCTATCGATAGTTATATCGACAGTTTAAATTGAAAGAGTAAAAAGTAAATATTTCGAACAAAAGGAAGATTGGTGGGAAATAAAAAAGGTCACGAAAATTCCTAGCTGGTTTTGTTAGTTTTCAAAGTGAATATTTCTATGATCAACTAGATTTATCAAGCGCTTGTCAATTAAACAAACACTCGTCTATCTTGGAACGAGTGAAACAAGGTCAACGTAAAGTCGGCTCAATCGAGCGAAAATCTGTAATACGATTTTATCCGGCGACACCGACCAACCCATATCCCTGGCTCGCGGTAAACCATACAGTCAGCCTCAATTTTCGAGCGCTAGTGACGGATTACACCTGTCAATCCGTGTTTCAATTTGTCGCTCAACTTTCCACTGGATTTTTGCACTCACCGATTACTGGCTAACTCGCATACTGCGTTACTACGAATATAGCATACGATTTCGAGGTAATCTAAATGCAGCAGAATCGCAGCAGGTGCATAAACATAATCCTCATTAGGATTATGTTTATGCATATTAATCCGATGCTAATATGCTAATAGCGCTCCCGTCCGGCATTAGCATAATCAGCGCCACAGGCGTTAATATGTTTTCAATAACAATGCGCTCGGAAGAGAACGCGGCTTTCTTCACTGTAGAATACAGCCCGCTTCTCATTAGTGGCTCATGCATGTGTCAATGATCAATGAGAAACGATTCCGTCATTTAACTGTTGTGATAAATTAATCCATTTGTATTAATATTTAAAATTAGTATTAATGTTTCAGCCACCAATTCTGATCGATCCGAATTGCAGATATTCCGAGATAAAAATAATACAGTTTAAATTCGATCTTCTTTTACTAATTCATTCACTGATTCTTGCGTTCAATAATCTTTCAACTGTGAATTACTGGAGTTGATGAGAACACTTGGCAATTCAATCCGGTATCCAAACGTTTCTTATGTTTAAATCAAAATAATAATTCCTAATAATCAACAATAAAAGCGTTTAAATCACTTCTTAATTATTTACTAATTCATTGAACAATGCTTGCGTTTAATATTTCAATCGTGATTTGCTGGAATTGATGAGAATACTTGAACAATTCAAGTCGTTCGCACTGTCAGTAACTCTGCTTTCCACATTGATCCGACATCGAAACGTTTCTTACGTTTAAGTCAAAGTGATACGTGCACAACGAATGATTCCTAACCGAAAGAAAAGAAGAACAGTCCGGAGCATTCGGAATTTCACGTCACGTCTCTCGTAGAAGAGTGTGTTACACGCAAAGAGGGTTGCGTTGGCGCATAAAACGTTACATAGACTTTGTAGTCGAGATGCGTCTGTGACTGCGCAGCATCCGTGTCTGTTTTTCACAGCTTCTTAGCACGTGTAATGGATTCCGGGTCATCCAGCGGTTCGTTGCACTCTTGGTGCCCGGCCAACTGACACTTTTCACTTCTCACCTTCGACCTACCCTTTCTTTACCCATGTTTCGTCAAGCCACTTCCGGGCCTCTATTGTTTTCGACGTTTCATCCGCGCAGCCAAGTTTTTAATGTAACACTTGTTATTTCTGTAGTATTCTTTTTTCTATTTATGATCGTAGAAAATATCTGAAATTCTAATTTAGCTTCGACCACTTGTGGAATTCGTTCAGTGTTAAATGAGCGTGTGAATAGTTGCCAAGTGCTTTTATTGATTTGATGATAGTATAATTTAGACAGGAGTCGGGGAAATATAATATTCAGATAGGTTAAATATAAACTGTTATATTAATCAAGGGAAAATTCATTATAGTTTGATTGTTACACTGAACCTCGTGGATGAAAGGAGTCGTTTAAGATTCCACATAACGAGTTTCACTGATGAACTATCAGATTACATGGGAACTTAATATGAGATTAATTACAGAATGTACAAAAGTTGCAAGCATCTTGTGCGAAAGGTGAATCTGATTTTCCGTACACGCGCAACGGCGGAGGTAAGTTCAAGAGGAGCTACAAGACACACTTCGCCGGGGATTCTGCATAATTGAGCAGCTTCCGCTTTAGACTTCAGTTCGTTAGCTTTCGCGCAACTCTTGTAGGTTGAAGATGTTTCCACGGACGAGCTCTGAACTAGCGCTCGCCTGGTATTATCTTATTTGCACGCCCGAAATATCTCGTTCTCTCCGTGGCAGCCTCTTCCCTGTACTGCTCCCTCCAGTCGTTCTTAATCATCTCGCATAATTGTCGGAGCAGACTATCATATAGAAACCTTCATTCTTATGGACATGATAACCAACGAAACGGTAATCTGATTGATACCATATTTATACCAGTTATATGTGTCGAGAAGAGGGTTTGCTTTAACTTTGAACCAACCTGGTAAAAATTGAGTTAGGAAGTCCTAATTATTGGTGGAATCCTGGTAGAAAAGAAGTGTCAGTCAGAGCCAAGATAATTAGACTGACCAATCCCAGTCGATGTATTTAACAATTAGAGGGAATGTTCATCATAAATCGGCCTGTTATTCTAAATGAGTTCTATATTTAAATTCAAAGTAATTAACACTTTGAAAATGTACTATCAAGCATATTAAATAATAAAATAATAAAAAAAGATCGAATCAAAAATATCAAAGGTTGAATATCTTAAATATTTAATAAGATAAAAAGATCCCAGCTGTTAATCCCTCAATTCCACCATAAAGGGTAAATTTAAATCGAAGACATTCACCCTGAGAGACACGCGGCCACTTTGCCAGAGGGTAGTTTTACAAATGCAGAAATGCGAGAGAACAAGGAAGTGTAACAGTTCGAGGAGATGGGCGAACTCTCACCGGGGCTAACGTCGTTCGGGGAAGAATATCGTTCTGTCTAGAACGGCTACTCGAGGGTGCCAGCGAACAGACGTTACTGTCCGCATCCCTGCAGATATGGTTGCCGAGGAAACGTTTCCGGAATTTGATCGTCGCTCCCTTCGCGAGGGGTGACAGACAGAGAGAAAAAGGCAGAAGGCAACAAGAGTGAAAGAGATGCCTGCCCTAGCCGAATACCATCCTTACTGTTTCCCTTTTTCTGTACTGTTGCACGTGACCAACATTTGTCAGATATCGTCGGCTACGTTACAATTTGTCGAATGACTTTACCTCTAATTTCCTTCATTTCCAATCCTTCATATTTCTTTTTTGTTAACGGCTGTTGAATTATTACCAACTGCCATTGAATATTGGGTTGAATGAGGTATAATTGGAGCATGAAAAATGAAGAAAACCTGAAGTATTTACTGTATCGTTAAATTGCGGATCGAATCTATGCAATGTAAACTCAGATGACACAGTAATTAGCTACGGCAGAAATTAAAGATGCGAAACAAATGTAATGAAGATATCATTGGTCGCAGAGTCGAGTGCCACTCGTTTACGTTACAATAATAAAAAAGAATTAGCTCCTGTTGATTTTTGTTTTAAAGTTGAAACTACCTTTATGTCGGAGAAGTGAAGTTACGAGAATAGAAAGTCACTCTGAATACGTCATTCATTCGGTGGTTGTTGTATAACTGAAAGTTTAATTACATAATTAGACCGATGGAAAAATGACTGCCGAGCTTGAAAGCTCTCGTGGCGACGCACACGAACTCGAGGACTTCACACTTGATTCAATCTTTCCGTGACTGTTCATTAAAGCCAGCTTATACAGCAACATTCGCTTCTGTTGCAAGCATAAGAGTCGACGTACCACTATCGTCCACTTGATTCTACTTTCCGATAGGAATAATAAATAACAGCCTATCAGCGGTGAACTCACGTGAGTCAGTTATTTAAAAAGTCAAGCCACGCGTATATGCTAGATTTCATATAATTTTACTAGCACCCTGTGTACGCATACGCAGTCGACAGTATGTTTGCGTGGCAATCGATCATGGCAAAAATAAATAACAACCACCGTCGACGTTAAGCCATAAGAAATTTTCACTACGAGTTTCCTGGAAAGCCGAAAGGAAAGCCGAAGGAACAGGGTAACCATGCAACACGTACTACATCGTGCATTTAAATCGACCATTTTTCATGCCAGCCAAAATGACTCGGTGAAATATTTCCTGGCCAGTCTCGCCCTTACCGTTGTTCTCCTTCACCCTTTCTGCCTATGTGAAGTGTATGCTTCAAGTTTTACGAGAGATGCTGCTCCTATTTCTTTGGCGACCTGTTTATTCGCCAACGAAACTGACCCGAATAGGCATACACTATCGTGGCCTCAATCCACTCTAGTTTCAATTTCGAGAATGTGCTCCTTTTAACCCTTTCAGGTTCAATATTTTTATAAATCCTTAAGAATGATTTTTTTTTATCTTTAAGAAATCTGTCAGGCAGCTGAAAATTTGATGGAATACGATAATCTTAAATAATAGAAAGATAGGAGAAAATAAAAAGAATACTAAATGTGGCTTGGTTTTGTATGCTATTGTCAGTAAGAACGTGGATGGATTGCGATGTTATGGTAAGAGCAGAGATCAATAGCATGTAGCTATGTTATCCAAGCAGCCTAACGGAGTCCCATTATCTTCCGTCAGTTTTCATTATGACCGACACAACAGGTTGAAAAGATAGGTACGTGGAAATTTCTGATTTATTGCCGTGTACCGATAGCCACGGTTTAATCAAATTGGATTACTATCGAAAGCCAAAAGTCCCAGTGATGTAACGCGTTTAGACAGGTCTTCATTTAAGCTGGTACATTACAAATGTTTTCATCCATAATAATCCTAATTTTCCTAATTAATGATAATGAACATACAAAATCAAGAAAATAAAATAAAATTCATTGACATCACATAAAAAGATGATATCGTCTTATTGACAAGAATAATGTTAAAATCAACCATCTGAAAATCCCTACAAAATTCGCCAATCTTAGCTGTTCTCAGTATCTACAAAAAAATCAGAAAAAAGTGACATAGTCGAGTGCAGTACACCACTCGATTACACGTGCGAGGGCGTGAGTTTTCGCACCTTTACAGCCAAAGTTATATTGCAGGCGTGGGTTGCAGGAGAATGTGGTAGCGGCACGGAGAAGGCGAGGAAAAAAAGGCAGAAGAAAAAGTAGAGAGTAAACTTAACCAAGATAGAGCGAGAAAGAGAGAGACGAATCTGAGTGTAAGTGAAGGAGAAACAGAGTGAGAGAGTGAACTATGATCGTTTTCAGCTCGCACCAATGGACAAGCCTTCTAAAGCCTCCGCTTTAGTGGTTGGCGCGCGTTGGGCACGCGAAATTTCCACCGCGAAACTTGCCACCCCCCATTTTCTACCCCTTCGGACGGCATCGGTAAGGATCGATAATTTCCAGGAAAGTTCAGTTCATATCCTGTCGCCCAGTCGTCGATCCTGTTATCGCCGATTTCCAACCAACGGCAGAAAGTCCTCGGGAAACTTCCGGCGAAATGCAACCGGTCGAATCTAATTGGCCGATTCGATCCATTCCCCGTTCCAACTGCTAGTCTCCGTGGCCTCTTTCCCCATTAAAATGTGACTGTCGATAGTCGGAGGGCTTAACTAACACGGAAAATAATTGGACCGGCAAATGGGATCTCGTAATTACGCGGGGAAAGGGAGAAGTTGCGTAAGAGATGAGAAAGTTGGGGATCTGTGTGTGTGTGTATGTGTGTGGGGGTTGAAAGCTGTTATATTGTCGAAAAAGCTTTCAGATAGAAGGTGGTTCTCGTTCAGTGTCGAGCGCAAGTATGCTTGACACAGTTCCCTTGGGGTCACTATTGTCATTATCGAGTGCACTTGTTCCATCGGGGTCGGCTTTTAACGCGACCGAGCGTGAGGTCAAGCCAGCAGTTGTGCCACTCTCTTTCCTGTCTGCTCCAGGCTAATACAATAATAAAACTACCCTCGTGAAACAATGCTCTCTGTCTCTCTTTCTCTTCAATCTGACACTGAACTTTCCTCTATTCAATCCGGCCACCGACCACCCCCGCCTCACCTGCCACCCTCCTTGCCTGGCTTGTTTCCGCCGATAACACGTGTGACCTTGGCCAAATCGACAGCCAATTTCATCGGCGTGTGTCTTCCCTCGGATTACCAAAACCTCTCATCTATCTCTCCTGCCCTCCTCGCGACCAATGTCACTTTCAAATCTTCGAATGCTTTAAAACTCTTAAACTACATTTACACACCCTTCCACAAGTCCTCAGAATCTTCCAAGTGAAGTTGAAGTTTCTTCAAGGAAATTTGGATGTTCGGGTCATATCCAAATTGGGTCAGAAGCCTCGGTGAAAAAATGTTGCGAGTTTCTGTAGATATATGACATAGTAGGGGAAAAAGCGAATTTTCCCCCGAAAGAGACACACTACTGGCGAAGGGTGGGAATGCGAGGGATGCTTTTTCATGGTGCAAATAATATTTTTTGCGTCCGGCTGAAATTAGAGAGTGCACCGAGAAAATAAATAAGGGGATTTGTGGTATTTACATTACAACAAAAAATCAGGAAAAAACAGGAATACTCTCTCATGGTTTTACCGGGTAAATACGTGCAGCTGCGCCGCCATTCGTTTCAAAGATACGTGCTTGACCCGTATCACTGGCCACACGTTTTTGATTTCGGACCTTTTTTTCCACTGTTTCCTCGCACTGACTTCGCTTCCAACGAGGATCAACTGTTATCTCTCGCGAATTACACCAAAATTCACTAATTCACTAATAATAACATAGTGAACATTTTTCAAAAATGTTTTCCTGGGGACCATTTTTTTTCTATACTGCTATTTGTTTCAAAGATACGTTTTTGATTTCAGACCTTCGCTCTTTTTTCGACTGTTTCCCCGCAGGGCTCACCGAACATTTCGCACCATTTGCACGCGCGCACTTTGAACATAAAGTAGCGATTGCATGCGCGCGCGCGCGCGCTCTTTCAGCTTCGAAGAGGGTGCACGTTCGTTCGAGCCGTGCAAAGTGTTATTTAGGTTGGCAGGCGATCGGAAAATTGGCCGTGTGTCGCCACTCTTGCTCTTATTATTCTCTTAGCACTGCCGATGGCTCTACTTTTTGCAATTACGCTCGCCAGAAGCCTATTAGTAATTCTAGCGGTGACTCGGCCAAAACGGCCACCGGATAATTTCCGTAACACCACTGCGCTGCCAATGAAACTGTGACATTCGTTTCATACGTGATGCTGTTCTTTCGAAAGAGCTTGAGACTTCCGATGAGTCTATTTCGCACGACTTTAAGTCATTAACAAGTTCACTCTTATACAAACTTCGTCCACAGTATCACAATTCATTGAATTAATTACTTAATCAATCATTAATTCAGAATGTTCGAATATTCAAAGATACAATCTTTATTTATACTTATCCTAACGAAAGGAATAAATGACCGAATGAAATTCAAAGGAATAAAAATAACTCTATGAATGAAGATGCGCTAAATGGTGTTTTCAATAGATACACCAAAAAAGCACCAAGTAAATCTTACAAAGTTATACTACCGGGTTAAGTGTGCTCTCAACCGTTTAGTTCCTTTCTCCCCACAATTCTACAAATCCAGAATGTGCACAGTCAGAGAAATTAAGCACATTCTTATACAAAGCACTGGCAACGTGACGCTGAATGTAAAAGAATTCCAAGCAGCTATGCAAAGTACGTGGAGTGGAAGCGGCATTATATCTGGTGCGGAAAGTGGACTCTATCTGTAGCAACTATCTTTTCACCCTCCTTGTGAGGAAATAGAAGGGGTGAGAGAGGGAGCAAGGTCAAGAAACGAGATAATAGAGCGGTGCTTCGAAGAAAAATCGAGCAACCTAGTAAAGGAACAAAAGGTAGAAGGTGAACACGACGAGAAGTGTGGTATGCCAGTACATATATATATATATGTATGTGTATGTGTGTGTGTGTATTCAGCTGGTCCTCCGATTCAACCAAGGACAGGCACGTTTTCTCTCTTCGTCCACTAGATAACTGAATCCTCCTTTAGCCGGTCGCTCATCGAGTTCCTCTGTTTGTGTAGTGCGCGAGTGCATCCTCGCCCTTTCCCACTTTCACAAACTCCCTTTCGCACCACCCTTTCTCCCTCGCCTTTCTCCTTCGAGCCAGTCGGTGCTTCCCTTTAAGCAAGGCAAAGGGCAAGTGTCGCGGCCGCCATTCCACCCCCTCTTGCATCGATTATACGATTCTTCGCACTGAACCCAACCACCCCCTCCGCGTATTCCCACAACTATCACCGCCGTCCTTCTTCTCCCCTTTCGGCTCTTGGCGGGTTCCCCCTTCGCCGCCACTAAGGAAATCGAATGCAATCATGGTGAAAGGCAGCCGCTTCGCTTCCACGAGCTTTAAGGATTCGTACGATTGCCTTGTGAATGGAGTTGTTCTGTAATCAGGCTGCATTCGACGAGTGTCTCTCGGCATCTTTAGAAGAACGTCAAAGCTGACATTCTTCTTCCGTGCGAAGGGCTTCCTATTTATCCTTTCATTTCCGGCAGTTTTATAAACTTGTAAAAATTGTTGAAAGTATTTCAAACGCTAGTTGGAATTAAATGTGCTCTGAAAGGGGAGTTTTTTTAAAGATAAATTGCATCAAAAATTGTAATCTTTAGTTAATGATAGTTAAATTCAAAGTGTGATTATATGCTGTTATTAATGAAACGTTACTAAAATCCACACTTTTTCGATGAACCCGCTGCACCCCGAGGATTCAGAGTTCTCCAAACGGTATTTTCCTCTACACGTAAGAGGGTAAACAGGACACGGAGCGTTACGTAACCGCATTAAAGCCTTGACACGATTCACCTTTACCTCGTCGCTCAAGGGCTCCGATGTGCGGCTGTGTGGGAGGCGTATGTGAGAGGCAGCCGAAAGCGCGGCATGCAAGGATGAAATATTCGAAATTTAAGCGCCCACTGCTGGAAGAACGAGGGAGTAAAAAAACTCACCGAGGACTCCGAGGACGAAAGATTAGCCCGGGCGAAATTCCCTGCAAAAACCCTTGGGAAGGAAGGACGACGCTGCCATTAGAAAGAATCTTTGCGATAACCTTGGCGTAGCAGCTGGAACTTCGGCACGAAAGGAATCTATTATAGAACAGCAGCTCTTGAGACTGTTCTATCCGGTGGTAAAAAAGCTCGGTGGACGTAAACGGATAGGTTCGCTCGAGAAAACCGATATAAATTATTCAGCCTAATGATCCAACTATCGCACGTGTGCTAGTAACACCAGCGCGAACCTTTCAAGATGTCTTAATGACGGGTAATCATTCGCCGGTATGAGTGGGGACGAGTGGCCTTCGTGATGAAGTAGCTCCCCAATGAAATACGTATGTGACGCTGGAGATGATAATGATTGAACGTACCCCAATGATCCGAGTCGCCTCATTAAAGATAGGACATCACTCATACGATATCTTCCCTCAAGATCTTCATTCTTTTCTACAAGAGCCCATACTATCACCGTTCTATGTACTCGCTGCTGCCATTAGTAGAATCGATATTCTTGCCAGTAGAATTCCACCGAGGTAATGACGGGTAATCGAGGCATGCTGAAAAATTCAGGGGACGATCTTCTCGACGAGGCTGCACCTTGTCTGGTCCGACCTCGGCATTCATTATGCCATCCACGAGCTAGAGGCCGAAACGATACGCGCCGAAGAATCACCTATGCATACGGCGAACCCGTTACACCAGCCGCTCCCATGGAGATAAGGTTTTTTCCCTAGGAAAAGAGTGCAACCTAGTTTTCCCCTTGAATATGCAACATTCCTCGAGCGAAAGCTGCCTCTCACATAATGCATCGGAGCATCCAAAACGAACCAGAGGAAACTAGTAATCGCACCTAGAGAAGAAACTTTCCTCGATAATGTTGGGAAATGAAGGTTTCAATTGTTTTTAAGTACTTCTCGTTGGACTTACTAATCATGATTACGAAATTTTGTAATACAAATCTTTCACAGTCTTAAAGAAAAACTGAAACTTTTCTTACGAGTTTATAAAGAATTCAAAAGGGATAAGTATGTGCGTGTGTGTGTGTTGTGGAGGAAAAGTTAGACTTCAATTTTATGAATGCGTCATTCGGGCTGATAATGATCTTTCCAGTCGACTAGTCTGTCGTTCGTTCCCAAGTGTACGTTAAACACCGTGCTCCAAATACATTCTTGAAATTATAGCGTAGGACCCTTAAATCGCATGGCGCAGACTGGAGCCTGCGATAAAACATACTCTCAAATGGCATGGTAGTCCGGAATATCCTGGGATCTAATTGCCTTGGGGCCAGATTAAACTGCAGATACTGGATACTCTAAAAAAGTACCCCGCAAATGTTACATACCGATTCCGCCAATATACGAAACCAAGTTGATGCTTATCTACCTTTTAAGATTAGATGAATCATGGATTGCAAAATATTTCACAATTCTAAATTGCTATTATTATTTGTAATTTTTATTACGATTTCTCATGAAAAATGTTGAAGTAGAAAAGGAATTTTGTAGTCAGACACGCTGTAGGATATAAAAAAAATTACATATAGTACAAAATCAGAAGAAATCCAATTTCGAACTATCAATGACGATTTCACGATACTATTTTTAATTAAATATCATTGTATCAGCAAACATAGTGCACCTATCTCTTCCCAATATTACCTTCACAAACATAAGGCAACCTTCGACAATCATCGATACTTTCTTCAATCAGAAGCAATCATAGAAGTAAACATCGAGTATAAGAATAAATACCTTAGCGCGAGTGTTTTGCTGTTCGGTACTCGGCGTAGCCAAGATCCGTGGGGCATAAATTGCCGGGGGGAAACAGGGAAACAGGGGTAGCCGTCGTGGCGGGCGCAGTAAATCCCGCGATAAAGTCTTGTTGCTCTCAGGCATTCTCGTGAAAGTACATTGTCGGCTACGAAGCACATGCACTGCTCGATGGGATGCATCGTTTGTACGCCTACAACGTCTCGCAACGGTATCAGCATACCATCAAACCAACGGTAAAGTTAAAACGAACCGCTGCCAGTGCACCCACCATCGATAAAAAGATACGATTGCAACTGAGTTGCATATTCCCAACCATAACCCGAGCATCTAGCATCAGGACTAACCCAGATGGAATGTAAAGCTTTACAAGTTTATATTCCGATCGTCCCGTACACTGTGCCCACGTGCATATAACATTGGGATAAAATAAAGACGAGATAAAAGTACATAAAATTGCTCGATACGACTTAAACTTTTCGGTTCTTGGCAAGGTTATGTGTAATCAAATTGTGTTTATTCCTTTTGAAAGGTTTGTTTTAAGATACATTTGTTTTTTAATGGAACTTGGTGTATTTTTGAGTGTCTTGTAACAGTGTATAGAAAGTGAGAGAATGAAAAGGGAATAAGGAAATGTGCGAGAGTATATGTGGAGGATTGTTAAAGAGAAGACAAATATTACTCTGTCTTTATATACATTGTACAGAATGAATGTAATACTTGGGCACTAAAAGGGTTGTTTGGATTAAGAGGAATTCACGAAAGAATATGTATTTCCCGAGAAATTTGTGAATATGAATCATGGTGTTTCAGGTTTAATACGAATATACGTGTACGGTTAGCGCGTGGATGGAAAATTGCGCAATATCACTCGGCTAGCTTTTAATACTGGAGGAATTATGCAGTCGCCTTTGCTCGCCAGACGTTGTAGCCAAAACAGTTAATTTATTCGAGATCTGGTAACGCGGCTGGGCAGCGTATACATTACCATGCATTATCATTAGCTGGAGAGCACCATGGGTGCATCAATTTTAAGCCGACCTGGGAGGATTGCAACCTGGCGAGTGCAAGAATTCGAGCAAACAGGATCATTTCTCAGTCACTAATTCCAGTTACTCTAAAACGCTTCCATTACCTTTGTAAGTCTCTTCTATCATAATTAATGCAATAATTAAGCATCATAAACAGTATCAAAAGCTTCTACTATTTATCCAAGACATTCCTCCAATAATTAATAAAATATTTAACCGTCGAAAACAGTTTTTACAAATTCTTGCCAACAATATATTTCATTCCGTGATTGGGTCTGATTAATTAATCCGTCATCCGAAGCGCTAATTGGGAATTTAGGGATTCGGAAGCGTAGGATAATGAAAAAATAACTTGCTCGTTAACCGATTAATGAAAAATTGAGAGGAACGCGTAGTGAAGTGGTTCGGAATGACGCCACCTGACCGAACAAGTGACGAATAAATAATTCGATGGAACGAGGGGACATTTGAACGTGAAAGGCCCTTCCCCTAATTGCACCCGGAGAGCCGCCCTAGCACCCTTCGAATTTCCGGCTACCATGAAGGCATTAACCTTTAACGCCCTCGTGCAACAGACACTCGACGCTCCAGCGGAAATTCCTGTCGGATAAATCGACTCCATGAGAACACCATGAGTCACATCGATTATGTGAACGGTGTATTAACACGAATATCCAAATGAATTAATATTGAGAAAAGAGAGCAATGCGCTCTAACATCTTCGAGATTAATTCATCCCTACGGTATTCCATTGAAAGATACTTGCTCCCAAAGGGGTAGTTGTCTGCGCGGTGATAGAAAATCGACTATTCCCTATAATGCAATATCAAAATTCGACCAACTTTTCTCTTCGATATCCAAATTGTTATTCACATTTATTAAACAACAACGTTAAACTTCCACCCTGTTTTATTCTTCAATTTTTATCCTCGAACATTATAATTAAAACCAAGACTGAACTCGGTTGTTTTTACTTCGAGTGGACTCGTTAATGAAATATTTACATCAAAACATAATTGTTGACTTGCTTGGCAAAGTGGAGATCTCACAGGAAACGGATGTTCTTTGATAGAGAAATCAAGGAGACTGGATTACGGTGCTGGGGATGTCGGCAGAAGTAAGTAAACTCCTAACAACCTGACTTCGACAACTCTGTCATTTTCCCATGGAGATGTACCAGCGAGACTAGTTAGTCGAAGGTCCAGCGAACTTCCCTCGCGTTTCTGCTGGTAAGAAACACCTATACATTTCTGGTTCGCTCGTTCTACGTGGCTCACTGAAGCTATTCATGCTCCATGAACACGAACGATTATATCAGTATTGTTTGCAGCGAGCATGTCTTCCCCGCTCGATCGTAATCGTAGTGAGAATCGAGTTTCATGAGGGATGAACGTATGCAGCGCTGCGGCCAACCTTGTGCAACCGTGTCAAGGACATATAAAAATTCATGATCCCATCGCCATTCTAATTCGCGACCGTTTCTAGCACTGACTCTCGTAATCCCCTTCAACGAGCTAATCTCATCTCCTCGAGGCATTAAGACATAACCGCTTACGGCGACGCATAGTGGCTCGTAATGATAAAATACAAGGTATTTTACAGAGAGCTCTTTTTTTAATTGTCTATCATTAATGCAATGATAGATAATTATTATAAAAGTAATATGTATTATAATGTTTTTCGTATAAATCTGTTAATCTTAATTTTGCGATATCATAAAATACAAGGTATTTACAAAGATTTTTAATTGTCTGTCATTCATGCAATCATAGACAATTATTATAAAACTAATATGTATCTTCTTGCAGAGATCTGTTAATCTTAAATTCATTTTGAAAAACTTCAAGACAGATTCAACTATTATTCATTACTTCCCTAAACAAATATGTCTACAAATGAAAATACACTTGTCACCGAAATTCCCCTAACAAACCACTGGAAGTGTTAACACATTACCACCAACGTCAAACAAACCACAACATACCCAATCATTCACAGAACCCCAACTACCCTCAAACGAGCCTAGAACCTTCGTCCGTGCAAACACCTTAAAACTAACATCCAATTCCCCGAAAGCCATAACTGCTTGAATACAAGGACCCAGAGCGATATAACACTTGGTATTTCAAGCTCTGGCAAGGTCGAGTAACGTAGCAGGGAATGTCCTTCCAAAACTCCTGACGATGTGTACAGTGGTGGGAAGTGGAGTTCTAGGAAGAGGAGAGGGTGGTGGTAGTTTTCATCCGAAGGTAGGTGGTCAGTAGTCACAGAGGGAGTAAAACAGCCAGCCAACAAAGACAGATAGATAGAGAAAAAGAGAGCGAGAGAGAGAGAGCGAAAGAACAAGCATGAATCCTGTGAGTGCGCTGGCGCGGTGTTTCACGCTTCTGAAAAGCGAGGCCTTGCACCCTGGCGTGACGTGTTCATTAATTGGTTGCGTAGGAGAATCGGCTGCTGGAACCACGTGGGCGAAACAGAGAGAGAGAGAGTGAGTAGCGAGTGTAGACGGTGAACGTAGTAATAGTAGCGCAGAACGGTAGTAGTAGCGTGTCCCGGCAGAGAGCCGACTCAGCGCCGAACGGGGTAGCAGCGCACACGGCTCTAGAGCGGCGAAAGGGGTTGTTGCAAAGTCTGCCGGGAAAGGGGTGACCCGGCCGCTTACTACGGCCGCGCACATGCGCCACGGCCTGCTAGTACGGCCACTGAGTCAAGGTCTCCTGGCGAGCCTGGCGATCGACCTGACCTCGCTTCCCTCTTTCTCTCCTTAAATCCCCCCTCCCTCCCTCAAGCTTTCCCAGCCACCCTCCACCTTCTATCCTATCTGTAGGTCCGCGGGCGAAACCGGGAACACCTTGCCTCGAAATGGCAAAAGGAATGTGGAGCACCGAGTGCACCCGACACGGCTTACCAGAGATTCTGTGCTAGCTAAACCTGGTTGCATATCCATTCCTTTCGACTCTCCCTCTCTCTCTTTCTTTCTTTCTTAGGGTAACCACCACTTTTCTAAGAGATGTCTTACTGGGATTAATCTCGAGTAGTGTAGACTTGTGTATGTTGAAAAGACTAATGCCAGGGGATGTAATAGATTAGGGGTGCATGGACATTGAGATGCAAGCGAATGGAATTTTCGAGCGGCTCGCCGTAAGAGTGGCGGCCGACGTGTACTTTAAGATAGCGACA
The DNA here is from genome assembly GCA_964023945.1 of Ectemnius cavifrons. Taxonomy (NCBI): domain Eukaryota; kingdom Metazoa; phylum Arthropoda; class Insecta; order Hymenoptera; family Crabronidae; genus Ectemnius; species Ectemnius cavifrons. The sequence goes on along the minus strand of OZ030384.1, from coordinate 6,184,443 downwards.
CTGAACAAGTGTTCGCATTTGCATAGCACTATCTCTTCGAGGACGGCTTAGACAGACAGCGTCCTCGGTGTTCTAAGTATGTGTGTGTGTGTGTGTTTGTCTATGCGTGTGTGTATCTCGCGTAAGGAGTAGTGTATTGTCGAGTGTACTGTTTTATCTGAACGCAGAGTAGTATTGCGAGTGAAGCGAACCCTGCCAGGTTTCGACACGACAACACGAAAGCGACTTCTACTACTCACACACATACACCCACCCTCGTTTTCCTATCAGAGCGAGATTAAACGGTTCGCTCTGCTGAAGATTGAACGCTCAAACCAAACGGCGTTGTCTTTGGAAGATGTTACTCGAAGATATCCTTCCAACTCTCGAATACCCTCTTCCTGTTTCAAGGTATTTTCTAGGGGACTGTTTTCACTGGCTACGAAATTCCCAAGCGTCGAGGACGATTTAGTTTCGGGAGGGTGAACACTCGTGATAAAGAAGGGTGCATAATTCTAGGCCCTCCGGGGTCTGCTCTCATAATTAAAGCCCTAATGAAGACATTCTTTTGCGAGCTGTACTGCCAAAATATTCCGGCTCCCTTTTGTTTCGTAGAATAATTCCTGCATGAAACAGAAGCACTTGTACATGCAGCGATGAGAGTATTGTAAAGAAAAAGTAATAGTGTAATTTAGAAATGTAATTTCGAATATACATTCGCTACAATATATATATATAACAGCGGTACGTTCTTTTGTCGTTGATTAATTCCATGATAAAATTTCAGTCGCTCGTATTTTCCATGAAAAAGAGAATTTTACCGGGAAAAATGATTATAACTTCGGAAATGTGCACTGACAAAAACGTGCGGTTCAATAGGAATCAGGTAAATGAGCAGACTGTAACACGAGTTCCCTGATAACGTTTCCTACAGAGATTATATCCGGTTTGGATTCACGAAGTTTCAACCGGCGCCGGATAAATGATTTACCTGCACTACTGGCGTCGATGCGAGCACGAGTCGCACATTAAACGGTTAGGATAGTCACGTGACTTTTCACGAGTTAGCCGCACGATCAGTTGCCTACAGAAATTTCACGGGCTAGAAACGTATGTGTGTGAGTTCTTAACACGTGCGTATGTTCATATGTTTCGATCCTCTTTATTGGACCGCTCGTTTTAGCTCTTTTACGATCATGAACTGGGATGTTCTCAGTTTCAAAGGTGTTGAAACCGAACCCGAGTCCTAAGTATACATACATATATTTTATATTATGTATATGTTTATGAATATGTTTATTGGCAGAAATATAGTGATGCATAGAATTGATTGGATGTGAACTTTATAAAAAAATTAAGTAGAAGATAAAGCAGGAAATATAAAAAGAGATGTGAACAAATATATTGAATGTGGAATCGAACTCTTTCTTTTCAAATGCAAATTTATTGACTTATAGCGCTATTTACAAAACTATCATCGAATTTCGGCATTTCTTAACTATCATAAAAAATCATTCTTTCGATTCAAATGTTTTTCAACTCAAAATCATTTCATATGAGCAAACACAACAACTCTACTGTACCCTTAAATCACCGTCCAAAATTACTGTCTTCCAAGCACGATTATTCGAATACATAATTTCGTAATTGGCAAGTTTCAAAAGTTAGTATCACGCGAAAGGAAAACAATAGAAAGCCGGCGTTCAAAACTATTTTTTAATGAAGTTTTATTAGAAAGTTAGCGTATTTACATTCTTGTTGGAGCATTTCCAGAGCGGAGGGAAACTTTCGACATTCTGCATGGAGATTAGCATGGGCTGGGAAAGAGCAATTTCAATTTTCTCATGGGGAAGAGCGAACCATGCGCACATGCACTATGTTCCTCCGCGGCACCATCATCTAAGCACGCCCGGCCGGAAAGTTTCCTTTATGCGTCGCACTCCCGTGTACGCCATCCACCTAGCGAAGTACTTTCTGATATATATGTATATGCGATGTACATATTGAAAGCTCGCTTATGAACCGATTCAACCGAGCATAGAGACTCCTAGGTTACAAGGTATCACGAAATTCATGCTTCCGTTTCGCCATCAAACAGGCAAATACTGACTCCAGTTCACCGTAAGTTTCCAACGTTTACGAACTTCACTTCTTCCTTGATAGTATAACCAGTCTCCTATTGGAAATTCTAATTTCAAACGAGGAAACAATTTCTCCTATTAATTTTATTATACAAGTACTTGGAATTACAAGAAACTTTAGAAATTCTATTATGTAATTATGAAAGACGATGTAAAGTTAAGTTTTAGAAAGTTAATATAATTCTAAAGATAGTCGACTATATTCGTATAAAGAAAGAGCGTCCTCGTTTGTAGTCCTGTGCATCGTCGTCGTACACAGAGTCTGACCTTTTCAACCACGAGGTTAGAATGTACGTGAGCATTAAAGCTTGACGGATAGCGGAAACTTGGAATACGTATCTCGGCCAGTGCGCCAGTTATTTCTCTAAAAATGGGAATTCTTGTATTTCAACTTTCCCCGTACAATACAGAAGGAGGAAAATCTAATAGTCGATATCCACAGCGTATAAGAAATCAACGAGATCGAACTTTAAATCGAATACGTACAAGTTAAGAGACGATAATAGAATTTGCCATTTAAGAAAAAAGGTGGATAACTATTCTCTCTTGGACAGTGTCGAACTCCAAACCGGTTTGCGAGTGGGGTTTTTCTTATCCGCAATAGTGGAAACGGGTTTGGGGGTTTTTCGTGTTGGAAACTGCCTTGATAATCACCTTGGATTCCTCTTGCACGGGCCAGTCGATATTCGATTAACTACTAACGGCACAGGCTCTCAGTGCCCACAGGGAATTCCTGCATTGTTCAGTTTCCGTATAGCCGAGGACCGAAGCGGAGCGTAGTACCGGCTAACTCGCTACTGACTAAGTAATCTCTATAGTTCTCGAACACTACTCTGCCCAGATCGGACACCACTCCACGCGTGCTTCAAACTGCACCCTTGACGAATCCCTTACTCTCCTTTCCACTAACAATTTCAGTCTGTCGTACATCCTGAGTAATTCCTTTTCCTTTGACGAACTTTTAACTGTAAGAAAACTAGCCCTTTCCCTATAATAAATAAAATCGCGTGTTTCAAATTGCACCCTTGACGAATACCTTTCGTGCCTGTCAGTTGCAATTGTAGTCTTTCGTATACTATGATTAATGAGTTTTTCTTTGGGAAACTTTTTCGCTAAAAGAATAATTGTTCTTTCTGTTAGATAAGTGAAATTATTTCATTCATTAATAATTACACAAGAATCTATAATAATCTGTTGAATTCCATTAAGATAAATTGTAAATTATTAATTTAACTTAGGTCCAGCCATGAAAATATTTTATCACAATCTTATAAATTACCATATCATCATCCTTTCCTTTTACTCTCCCAGGACAATCATCCTGATTGAAGGAGAATCCCAGTAAAGATAGGGGATATTTGTGAGAATTCCCGAAGGACCTGCGGAACTCGTTGCGTCCAGGAGAAGCGAGACGTACGGAACAGTTGGAAAGCGGCTCCGCTTATCCCATCTATTTGCATCTTTAGTACGCTTTAATTACCAGCGCCCTCCACAAGGGAGTGCGAGCGAACGCGCGAGAGAAAGAGAGAGAGAAAGAGAGGGTGAATGTTAGCGTTTGAAGGTGGACAGGAATAGGTAAATATTCATCGTAGATAAAGAGAGAACAAAGTCACGCTGGTCGGTGGCGTCCACTAAATTCTCGGCCGGTCCAAAAGGGCGCTTTTATGAATCTATGAATATCGCTGAAAGCCGCCACTATGTGCTCACCTTCTAATGGCTGAATCACAGGGTCAAAAGTTCAAAGGTTATAACTTCCCGCCTAGGCAATAAGCCTCCACCGAGGATATAATTAGCGGAAAGTCGTAACACGCTCGTTCACTGGACAAGACAGGATTCCATAACACGGATTAATGCTACTACCAACTTTCATGCCTGTGGAATTGTAACACGCTCGGCCAATGATATTTCTTCCAACTTTTAGGGAATATCCGAATACGCACTCTGCTTAGTTTCGAACGCTTGGACTTTTTGGGTTCTCTGACTTTCCCTGGAGCGATTTTCCAAGGTAAATCAGACAACTTTGCTGGTTTCTGATGGGAATTGGTGTTCCCATCGGGAGATTTGTGAAATTGAACGATAAAATTTCACGAGCTCTTGCATAACAAATGATACATACGATCGAATCATTTTAGGAGTGTCTAGAATTTCTATTTTTCTATCCATACACCTGTTAATACTATCTCGTATTAAATAGGTCATCGACCTCCCAAAGTTCCCTCACAGAATAAAATCTCTTTCATCCATCAACTAATTCCCAAGGAAAATTCCTTCTGCTCGTATTCTACATTCGACTGAGTTTTGGCCTAGTCTCGAAGGTTTGTGTGCTCTCGCAAAAAGCTCGGTATTCGAGCGGGCAAATATCTGTAGCGGCGAATAGAGAAGAGAGGAAGCTATCACTGGTGAAATCGGGCCAGTTGTGGAACGAGTGGTTTTCCAGGCTTTCCGGGACGTCGCCGACGAAGGGCGGAGGGGACGACGGCCGCGTGGACTTGGTAACCGGTTGCATCGAACTTTACGACGCTTTTACAACCGTCTGAATAATAGAACGGGCAATTTGCACGGCACTCGGCCGCCGTGTACACGCTTGCCTCCGCTTTCCCTGGTACTGGTACGTGCGCGCCGGCCGTCAAACTAACGGCGAGGGTGCTTTTTCATCGTGGCGAGGCACTGCCGGGATAATATCCAGGTCCATGAACCGCAGCCTCCCAACCCACCGCTCTTACTTATGACTCAGAGACCCACATTTTTTCTACCCACGACCCGCTGTTATAATCGGCCGGTAACGACGCCGCACAGTTTCGTCCTGTTCCCTTTGACCTTTAACTCGATTAATGCCGGCAGAGTGTCTTCATTTCGCCAGTCTCTTATAAATCCTGATTAACTTTCATCCGGATTTACCGGCCGACTAATGTTTCACCCGCTTTTACGCTCTTCGATGTTAATTCTTGTTAACTTTTGGTAATAACGAAGAAATGCTACTTTGTAATTTATAAATGTTAGAAAAATATATTATTTTTATTCACTTTATTTATGCTTGCTTCTGATGAGGAGTGTTGCAAAGCTCTAAGAAAATGGTGAATATAATATGATTCGCATGCCAACATAGTAGCAATCATAATTTCTGTAACACGCCAGGTAAATGCGGAGTTACGAGCGAGGCGAACACGGCAATGTCAAAAACGACGAGAGCGGAGATTTCCGTATTCCGTGCGTTACCCGTTACACTTAACTCCCTCGTAACTGCCGGGGCAATGAATCGCGTACGACACATAGATAAGCCACGAAAAAAGACTTGGAACGTCGTATATCTCGCGCGAGCTCCCTCCAGTTATCTCCATATGTACGTTTGGTATTCCGTGCGAGCGAACTCAAGCCATCGCCAACTTCCGAGAGCAACAATTTCACCTTCTCCCACTGAGTCGATCTATGCGTTAGATTCACAGCACTTATTTAAAACGTTTATGGTTATGCATAATACTTGTAAATGTAATATTGTTGTCAAGAATTGTAGGGAGCAATAAATTATAGATAATGTAATAATAATTTGATTTTGATATAGAATTTTTGATTAAGAATAATTGTATGATAGTTATAATTTATATATTATGTATCATTAAAGTTTATAGAAACCTTTACTGTTTTGAATACAATAACTAATGAACCCCTGATATGATTAGCGTTATGTTTATACTAATTATTATAATAGGGTCGAAAATTTATTATATTATAGTATAGATATATTTCTTAACCCTTAAACAAAATTCTGCTACATTCTAATTTATAATTATACTAGAAGTAGCAGTTTCTACTCAACATGGATGATTCAAAAATGCAAAGGCAAGTGAATCACCTTGTACAGGTCTCATATGGATGTCTGGCTCGTGTGGCAGACACGTGCATACAAACGACGTCGTTCCTAGGGTTTGTGCTTCCCCAGCCAGCCGTTCTCGCTCGGATCATTTCTCTTCGGCCGAATTACGCTATATCATTCAAAGTTTTCCGATTCGAAATTGCCGCCATTATAGAGGAAGTCTCTTTCCACTCGGCTTCCATCTACTTACACTTCGCTCGAGAACTCTGCCTGCGCTATACTTTTATCTTACGAGCAGGTTTTCTCTTAGCTTTGCTATTGGTCGGATGTTCACTCTAAGCAGATAGATCTTTTTTAGAAATAATTGTTGTATCGCACGGAGAAATATTGTTCGATCTTTCGCAATGTCTGTTTGATAAATGTAAGGAGACAGTAATGCCATTCTGTCGTGACGGATGACTAGTCGACGCTCTCGAGACTTGATGGATTCTCTTGTAGACGCTTGTATGTTTAATCTCCAAAGTGTTCCTTGTAAATGGATATTTCTTTTATTTATTAAAGTCGTATCGATCCTTAATTAAACTTGTTAATGACTCTTTTGGTATTTACAGTCTGCAGTACATATTAATGCTTTTTATGAATCGTAAGTTTTATTAGTTTTTTTTATTGATGCTTTGAAGTATTTAGAAATAATATATAAAAAGAATTTCCCTTGTTAAATTATATTGTATTCCAGTAAAAATAGTTAGGAATTTCGACGACAGCAACGCGAAGAATTGTAAAGTATTCTTCTTCAATGGAGCACAACTTGTCTTTTGTGAGACCTCAATTTCTTAACATGCACGAACAGAAACGCTCGAAAGTAGCATTTGCGTGCAGCTTTGATTTATGCAGGCTTAAATATCAATTTATGCATGCAATTCAACTCGTCATAAAAGACCTTTATGGTTGCGTTCTCGGACGCAGTACTCGTAACAGTGCTCGCCCGATTTCCCGTTATGAGCGGCTTGTTTCCCTTAACGGACGTTAACAGGCATTGTAACGGGTTTCCAGATCAGTTAGGAGAGTATTGTACATGCATCCTGTTTTCAAAAGACCTGCTCATGAATACAAAAGACAGAAAATATCAATCGTAACGATGCCACATCCATTTACAACATCTTGCTATTATCCTTCATAGTCTTTTGTTTACACTAACATGAACATATGAGCAACACATAGCAACAATTATCATTGGCAACAAAAGTATTAAATTAGTTTTATACGATGTTCAATAAGAATCGACATTAGCAAGAACTACCAGATTTGTTCCTCCATTAAAAAGACATCATTAAGTTTACTGACACATATAAATGAACTTGAAATATTCGAGCTCATCAAATCAGTCTGGATGATGGCGGATTCATGGTAATCGTCGCAATTTGATGGTACGCGCTCGCCGTATTCTCGAGCGCAGACTCTTCCGGGAAATTCTCATTAGGAAAGTATCGCGACGAAATTAATTAACTGGGGAAGATTTCCCCTTTGAAGTCGGGTACGCGCGAGCTAAAGGATCGGAGGATGGGATAAAAGAAAAGAGAGAGAGAAAGAGAAGAGGTTGGTCTCGCCCGGAAGTGAATGGAGGCCCTGGGCGACCTCTGCCTTCTAATAGATATTAATTTATGGTGAGAAAGTAATTAAAATTTCATCGTTAATTGCGCGCAAGCTCGTCCGTCCGTCTGTCTGTCTGTCTTTCGCACTGGCAGAACCCTTCGAGGAAATGAGATCCCACCCGCCGCAACGAAATTTCGTTCTACTCTCATTTTCAACCCCCGACCAACCCCCTTTTTCGGTACCATCCCCTGCAACCCCTGACTCGTGGAAGTTTAATTTATCCGACTCGTATTATCCTAGGTCCGCAGACTTTGAAAGAGAAAGAAATGAGTAAACCAATTAAGCATACTCTCGCCTATTAATAATTACTAAAGATATCTGCATTCGAATTGATCAATAACGTAATACAGTATTTTTATTAGAATTATTGTAAATGAACTTTCGACAGAAATCAAATCAAAAAAAGGCGAACACAGAATTGCTGAAGAATTCTTTCTGGAGCTATAAAATACAAGGAAAGGAAAATTCATGGTGATGGCAGGGTGAAAAATACGCTAGCTTTACAAGGGAGTTTTCTCCAACAGTGACTGTTCTGTACAAGGGAAATTATTTGTATAGTCATACACGCTTCCCGTAATCGTGACACGTTCTGCGGCCACCAGGAGCTCTTTCGGCGAGCGAGCAAAGGCGTCTTTCGCCACTGACGGCGTTTTTTCCTCCCCTCTTTTACCGAGGTCTCTTCCCTCAAAAGAGAAGGCAACAGCACCACCACCACCACCAGCAACAGCAGCAGCAGCAGCATCCAGCAGAGGAAACAGCGACGAGAGACCCTCCTGCTATTTTTGTAATTGTGCCGGCTAATTTCGCGATGCTAGTGCGGCGTCAGCCAAGATAGACGAGAGAAAGAGAAAGAGAAATAGAAAGAGAGAGAGAGAGACGGAGATGTTCGTCTCCAGCATCCACGAGGATGTAAAGTGGAACGACTAACGAACCCGCGCGCGGTCGCCCTGCAACTTTCATGAGCCATCGTCACTTCCTCACTTGATGCTACACTCGCCATTCCTCTCCCTTCTTGTTCCTCTTATTTCCTACCAAGATTTTCCACTTTCCCATTGAATTTCCCCCCCTTGACGAACTGTTCGCACGATAATCATAATCGAAGCCCGGCTAATTAGGAAGAAAAGTCCCGCGCAAAAGTCTCGCTCGACAGCCACCAAGTAAGAAGGGTAAGGTGAGCCCTCAGGGGGTGGAAGAGTGCTGCCATTTAAAGTGCGAAGCTTCGCCGGTAGAAGTTTCGTAAAGTACTCGTGAGTTCGTCCGGGAAGTCCCAGTTGTCTCTCGGCTGGTGCACCTCGGGAGTTCAAGGAAAAAGGATCCTCCAATGTTCCTCTTTCAAGAAGAAGTTTGTTCGATCGAACAAACAAGAGCAACCCTCGATCACCCTCTGACCGATGAAGTACCATTGTTCTACTTAGTCAGTGTCTGGCTTCCGATTTCGCCAGAAGCAGTGTCGATAATTAAATAGTTTTGATATTTGTAAGCGTAGTTGTTCTTTGTTTGTTGGACTGTATTTTAATTGTTCAATAGTCAATTCATGTGATATAATAAGTCGTATGTTGTTAAGCTCATATATTGTAAATAAGAGCGCAAAATAGAAAATTATTTGGAGTAAATATGATGCAATCTTCCAATCGAGGCGTGGATATAACTGTTTCCACTTTTATTGATATTTCATTTCGCCACCAGACAAACAATCTTCACTCGGTTTGTTCTTGATAAGTGGACGACAAAGAGTCGAAGGTTGGCGCGGATGTGAAATAAAAGTGATTCTGGCAGAAATGCTGTTCCGCCACCTGGCAAACAAATCCTCGGGCTTTCCGTGTACCAAATTCGATCTAGTTTCGCCGACCAAGTTGTCAATTCGACTGAGTGGAGTTTAACTGACAGTGAGACGTAGAGAATACTGCGAATTTCCTGTCACTAAATTTACTTTTTGTTTTTTAAGTCAATTGAAATACGAGTCGAAATTAATTGATTAAAGAGACAGGAAGTAGAGTCGTAGGTTGTTCGGAAGGAAATATGTGTATTGGTTCGACTGGACGCTTGTGCACAAAGGGGAACATGTGAACCGTTAATTAATTGTTCCGCTGACATTTGCGTATGGACATATATCGATGACCACCACCACCACCCGTTGGCCTTTCCACGCTTTTCCACTGTATGCGCTGTTGCTCTGATCGACGTTCTAATTTTCCATCCACCCTCGGATAAGACTTTCACCCTTTCATAAAAATATTCCATGCCTCATTGAACCGAGCCTGCCGCGGGCTAAATTGATTACTGCCCCTCTTTCTACGTCTGAATTTAATTAATGCTGGCTGCAGTGAAATCACGCCAATTCCAGCCTCCTTTTGCGAAAGGATCCATAATTATTTTATATCTACCAACGTAAATCTCCTTTCAATTTTCATCATGCAATATCATCTGTATTGGAATCCAACTAATTTCCAATGTTAAATGAGACGACTTCTACCAACGATTGATTAAAAACAATTATTTTTAATATATCAAGAAACTGCAACGAGGTCTTTTAATTATCTAATTCGACATCGATATTAATTAAAGCACTAAATTGAATTTGGTATAGAGTTTCCGAGTTGGAAGGTTTCCCACATATTGGAGATACAATTCGATGATTGCTTGGAAATATGATCTATTCTGGAATGATTGGAGCTGGAAGACCAGAGTGGTAGATATGATCCATTAACATTCGGTCGTTAACAATACCTAGAAAAAGAGATCGAGTTGAGAGAAGTGGAGGTTCGGTTGTAACAAGGGGGGCAAAGGGGGGGTTGCCGGAGAAAAAGAGGGAGAGAAATTTAAATTACGGACCGACGTGGCTTAAAGAGGAGGGACAGTCTTTAATTAGACTGTCAAGTGCATTCCTTCGATTTAGAGACCTTTGTTCCATTAGCCTGACTCTGGCCGACCTATTTCCACGTCGACTTGACAATTGCAACCCTTTCCCTCTAACAATGAATTTACCAGCCTTACTTCAAACCAGCTCGCCTTCTTTCTACCTTTTCCCAACTGCTAAGCTCCAAGTCCCTGACTCGCGATCGCTGAATCGGACACTTACGCCTTGCCAATCGTTCCGGAAATGAATAAACTTCCAAGCGGAAGTTAGAGTACATAAAGGAACGACTTGAAAGTAAGTGATAGTACAATTATATATCTTGAGAAATAAATTCTAAAGATACGTTGACCCCGGAACTCTCAGCATTCCTAATTACAAAGTGCGTTCAGTGTGGCGGAGAGTTCATTAATATTTCCAGCAGTCAGCTACATCACGCGCTGTCCGAAGAGGAACGAGTAGCGGCTCTGTGAGAACTAGCTGTGACAGTGGATGTCAAAAGAAATGTCAGCCTTCAGAACGAACTGGAGCTGATGTTTTAAAAGATTCAACAACATCCGGGCACCGATTCGTTCTTTGTCATAGAAAGAAATCCTCCCTCTGTGAGCGCGCGCGCGCGCGCGCGCACTTTGCTGACTCTCAGAACTTCCCAAGCCACACCCGCGAAGTATACTTATCAACTTACAGACACACATCCCCACCTGCATACTTGACACGTACACGTCGGTGAGTTCAGAAGTGCATTTCCGTCATTCGGAATTTCGTTTCCCAAGGATTTCCCTTAAGTCCCACCTGCCAGCCGTTCGCTCGTTATTCAGAAATGCACTTCCGAATGCTTACAGCGCACTTGAGAAAAAGCTCACACAACTTTACCTACCATCAAAAGGCGAACGAAGGAATCTTGAAACAAGGAATATCCTGTGCACTACCAATCAGAATTTCACTAAGTTTTTGTTCGCAAGGGGTGAAATGAAAACATCCCTATTTTCAATTTCCAGCGGTTCGATAAGTTACGGTTATGGAGTTTAAGGGGAAAAAGTATCCACGGGAGGGGGCGTGGGTTGGAATAGTGGTTGGTAGAAAGAAAAAGGTATGCAGGAGTTCGGAGCAGGCATTTCCACTGGCTCTCCATTCTCGTTTGTAACAGAGTGCGTGTTCTACTTTCAAGAAGTGTGTACGTACGAAGGTGGCGCCACACCCGGTACCAGTTGAGATTCGCAAACCTATGCAAATGCTCGCGTAAATTATAACATTTTCTCCTTTTATTCGAATTTTTTAACTTCTCCTTCTCTCCTCCTTTGGGATTATTACTTCTGGCTCACATATCGCCACCCTTTAATCCCTTAGCACCTAAATTCGTTGGCCGTAAGGGAGAATTATTTCCTCCCCAGTAACTCTGACACAATTAAATTCACACTTCCCTCCGCTTTATCGTTAATACACCGCAGGCCGAATCGACCAGCCAATGAAATCGGCTGCCCTCTTTTGCCGAGGTAATTAAGCGAAGTGATGCTGCGAAAACTATAACTTCTAATGAGCCGAGCGAATGGTAAAAGCGTGTATCTCAATGACCCCAGTGAGAAAAAGACTTTCTTACCGTAATAATATTTGCCTGGAGACTACGAATTGTTTTTGCGGGTTCGGATTCGTTCTTTGTATAATAGTAATAGGAAACTGACTCTTGAAGAAAAACAGGCAACGTTTTATCAAAATTCTATGTATTACGAAAAATATTACGAAAGCTGCGACAACATTAAAGTATCAATACATAAAAAATAAAGTAACAATACAATTGCATATATCATAAATAACATTGCTAATAAGAATTCAATGAAGTAAAAGAAAAATAATACGAAAACCACCCCAGTTGAATTCACACAATTAACAAGGATTGATGCAAAAAAAAACACACATTGCCAAGTGCTAAATACGAATGAAGGAGAAAGTGGTGAGCGAAGAGGGTAGGTCGGTAGAGATGAGAGCGAGTGAAGCAGGCGTTAATTAGCCGTAAAACGAGGATGCCTGATTACACGTGACCCAAAGGAGCCATGAATCCATGCAGCGGAGAGAAAGCGCTAGCAAAACATTTGCCTTGAATCGAAGGTACACCCGAGAGAGAATTCTGAATGGAGAGTAGTCCGAAGCAGAGGGAAAAGGATGGAGAAGAAGCGGCGGTTTGTGTGTGGCTCGGTTCTGATTCGAATAAAAGATGAACCGATGAAAAATAGATGGCTAGGAGAAAGGCAACAAATAGAAAATCGAGTGCCGCTGAATAAACATGACCTTTCGCAACGAGAGCGGAGTGCAACTTCACCGGCGCATCCACCTACCGGACACTGCAACAATGACTCGCAAAATTGATACATATGCATCGCACGAAATTGCGAGAACGCTCGCTGATCGCTTCAATCATCTTCGTCGAATCTAAATACATAAAAAAAAATAAAAAATCTGTAAAATTTGGTGCAATGCGTTTCACAGTTATATCAGGATGTTTCGTTAATATTTTATTTACCATATTCTTAAGGATTATTTTCAAAGTATACTATGTTGAAATATGTTTATTCTATTTCACTGAATAAAGTGTAGGTTAGAATTAATTCGAGAGGGTTAGTAATTAATTATTAGTGCCAGTGAAGGAGGAATAAAATTATTGGCAACCCGTGGAGTCTTAGCTGATTGCAGGGAAAGTTGCAGGAAACTAGGCTTAATATCACCAAATTTGCAAATGAATCTTCTAGATAAGCAACTCGACAACCTGATGGAGCTCGGTCGCTCTCATTCTATTGTTAATTATTCAGCAGTGCAGTTAACCTTCTCACAGCCATTCCAAGGAACGCGCTATTTACCAGTGAAAGGTGTGATAAACGTTGCCTGCCGAGCACGAACCTCCAACACAAAACAGCTAAATTCACCTTCTACAGTGTTGGACTATAAGCATTTCATCCTTTATAACCCTTTTTAGAGACACGCTAGTATTTAATATCACCCAAACATGTCGGATCACGCGGATCATTAACCCTTTAACTCCAAAGTTAATTCGATGTTCCACTTTTTCCACATGCAAACAAATTTTTAAATCTTTTATTATCAACAATTCCTTTGGAATTAAATCCATTATAATGTAAAGATCAACTTTTGTCATTCTGACACAAATATAATCGCCAATAAATGAAGCAAACAAAAGATTAATAATCGAAGAAACTATCCAATCTGCATTAACTGCTAAAGAAAATACAGCGTGCGTTCGAAACTTACGAGTATCGTTCATCTCAACAAGAAGAGTAAAAAAAAAGATAAAAGAAAACAGTGCGAAATACAGTTCACGTGTCTGATTTATACGTCTCTGCTTGTGGAGCGTCCGAAAGAAAAGAAAAGAAAGCCTGTTGAAAGAAGGGTGTGCTCGGGTTAGGAGGGTGTCTCGACGGGCGAAATTCCGGAGAGCCGGTCGAGTGACTTTGAAAGGGCGAATCTCCGTGTAAGGACAATAAAAAGAACAGAAAGAGAAAGAGAGAGACTGTGAGGGCAACGACACAGGTGAGCTGGACAGAAAGAGAACTACAGTTGGAAGGTAGAAAAAGCTTTTGGAACCACAAAAATAATAGGCAGGAAGTACGCGTTACAACCGAGCGTACTAAACTAGACAAATCCTGGGCGAGGTGGCAACTAAAATATTAACAGCAGTGAAAAAGCAGCCGCGCTGGATCTTCCAATTAGAGAGGATCAAAGGTAATGCGACGAGCGGTTGGACAAATTGGACAATAAATAGTGCAACAATCTACTTACACTGCAAGCTGATGAAGCTGCCGGTTAAGTGGATTACTCGGAAAAAGCACTTTAAAGCTCAACCGATTGCCTGTGTTTTATTCCTTGGTATAAAAGACACCAAGGAAACTCCCAGGAATTCTACTACTTGGAAGTACGTCAATTTTCTATCGCTTGTAGACAAATCGCTGACGGTGCATGCTAGATTTATGCACTCGTACATTTCAATCTTGGTGAAGATCGTCGAGCGTAAAAATCCAACAGCCGAGAAAAATGGACGCTGAAGGAAGAGGAAAGTTTCTCAGGTGATAATACCTGGGCGCCAGGACACTCGAGAAGGAATGCTCGCCCCAGATTACTGCGCGCGTTTCTATGAGAGAACTAAAACTTAACAGGACTTTATTGCCTTCTGCCAAATGTACTACTCGAGATATAGCTCACTCGACTGTTTATGCTAGCGGGAGAAAATTGCTCGCCTGCTGCTGACAACCACATTGGTGCTTGTATTTTGGTGCTGAGTGTCGTTCCTGGTGACGAACGCTCGGAGTGTCACCTACCAGCTAAAACGTAAACACTAATTATCCTAGAACTACATTTTCCCGAAATTTTACTGACATTTTACTGGCTGCCCGCTTAAATGAACTGGTAAATGAAATTATTAATAAAGAGTATAATCTGCATCTGTTATTTAAATGTTAGTAATTATACGATTTTCTTTCTTGAAATGTTTGGATATATTTAATTCTAGTAGATAAAGATTCTCAATCTTATGGTAGAAGAAGATATTGAGATTCTGATGATGGAAAAAGCATTTTCTAGTTTACATGAAGGATGTCTGAAGATATCACAGCGGAATAAGGGTAGACTTTCATCTGGCTGGGATCCGTCGGGCTGTTGAGCTTGCGTGATCCAACTCTACCGACCGAAATTCAGAATACTTGTGTATACATAGAGGTCCAACCGGAGATAGGTGAGGCACGCCAAGAACGGAAAACTTTGAAAGGGTAGAAATAGCAAAGCTATTGAAGGTAGGATTCAAACGATAAGTCCGCGAAGCTCAGGAACATATTCGATATTCTTGGGAACTTATCACAGAATGTATTATAACTTACACAGGGAAGGTTTATTGTTAGTCTACCAACACGTGGGAGACATAAAAGAGCAACTACTTCGTCCCGGAAGAATGTCACGTTCACATTTCATCTCCGGTTTCCGGGGAAATGGGCGGAGCCGAGGAACAAACGAGCGACAAACGAGCCGAGTGTACCGGCCGAATAAAGTTTTGCGTTGGCGCAATTTGCGAAACGGCGGGGGTTTTGTCCGACCCTGAGCCGCCCAATTTTGCGATGTATAGCGAAATAATTATGCGACTGCGCCTCGGCTCGCCGCCCCGTTGGTAGTTTTGCGATTAATGAAATACAGCCGGGGGAAATAAGCTGGAAACTCGAAACACCCTGCGCACCGCATCCGCCAGCGTGTAATTCACTAGATTGGCCTTCTGCGCTAAACAAATAAAGCGAGCTTTCCGCACTAAAATGCGGTCGAATTAGCTCTCGGCGTTAAATAACAAATCGAGTCGCCTCGAGCACTATCGGTTACGAATGGAGTTGCGCGCTTCTCTGACAATAATGTACGAATGGAAACCACGGAACAACCAACGAGTAATGAATAATCGTGGAGAGTCTACATAATGAATAAGCCTAAAGAGTTTCATAGTCCAAGAATCCAAGAGTTAAACTGTCATACTAAAACATTGAAAATAATCAAAAAAGACTAAACAAAATGCAGAAAGAAAAGTGTAAATACTTTATTCTGATTATTAAATAAACATCTCAAGTAGATCTGTCAAATTATAGCAGAATTTTCAAGTCAGTCAAAATCCAATCGTACAATAATGCCAACCTGTTAGCAGTAAACACATCGAATCGATGTAAGTTCTTCGTAATTAGTTTAAAGAGGGTTTCTAGCCAGTGTGGAAGCAGTGCCTTATTACCGAAGCTTGCGGGCACGTAGCCGATCAAGTTGCGAACTGTAGAAGCTTCGTTTAAGCCGATACTCGATTATTCCACGGATTAATGTTGACTGGCTAGCCACTGATAAAGTTAGCCCGATAGCTCGCGCGCGCGAGCGCTCACACTGCATTCACTCGTCCCGACTCGTAGCTCCCGTTTCTCCCAATAACTCCTGGAACTCTCAATAACTCTGTTGTATGCTGGGCAACAAATTGTGTCAGTGTGCAGCGGAGTGGACATGATCGCTTGGCAAGATTGACATTGATTTCTCACAGTTCCCATTATAATCAATAAGAAAGTGTTATATCCATTTGTCCCTAAGCAACATGACACATGCATCTGTTTCTTTTGCCAATACTAAGATTTCTGTTCTATTTACGTTTTATTGGTATATCGGAAGACCCTTCAAGTTTCTATTCTTTTTAGAAACAAGGTCTGAGAAGTCGGACGTTTTTCTAGTAATCAGTTTAGGAAGCAACCAGGTTCGAAATAATTGAAAAGGAATATTGTAAAAATAGAGACGAAGAAGTTACTAATATTATTATTTAAAGCTGTCCAAGTGATAGAATAGTAATAATAAATTAAGCTTGTTCTTGAGCACTTCTGGATATCATAGATAAATTATAAAGTCAATAATTAGCCTTGTACAATTACTTATGAGTGTTAATGAATCTTACAAGAAATGTTGTCATGAATCTTTTGTAACGACAGGACGTGCAAACTGCTCTCGAGCAGTAAACGAGTGTCTTTTGGCAGTAGGGAAATCAATGCTGTGAAAAACAGGCCGTCATAATAGTCGTTGGATCTCAGGGCGACTTGGCGCCGGCGCCGGCTCAAGTAGAAGCGTCCCGTCGCACTCAGCCAGAGCGTAACGGGGCGGCTCGAGTGTTTTTATCGAATTTTCACGCGCCCCAGTCGCGCATCAACGCCACTCCCCTTGAGCCTCGGACTTAACCTCGACCTTGCCACGGCCGACGAGATATTTAATTGGATCGCGTGAAATTATCCTGTCGCCAGCCTCCCGAGAGAGGCTGCCGTCATTAAAAGTTCCGGGATTGACGGCGACCGGGGATATGTTAATACATCCCAGCCACATATATCATCCAACCGAAATGTCTCGAAGGATCAATCTCAGAAATAAAGCTTACAAATCAGTATAGAATTTTGGACGAATAATTCTGTGAAATATAAAATAAGATTTCTATATTACTTTAGTTTTCAAATCTTTCTCGTGATATCAATGCAAATTTAATGAGTGATGCTTCTGTTATAAAAAAAAACCCCTTGGTAGAAATTAGAACGGGTTCACTAGTCAGAAATCTCATTTCCATCCTATTTTATTTTTAAACCGTAACTATTTCCAACCTTACAATGGAAATAGTTTAATCAACAATCAGGACGTATTCCCGAATTGCACCTGATCTTTTATTTCTGGGGATCACGGCAATTGTATTGAAAGCTTACTGGAGGCCAGATTAATCCTAGCAGGGACGTGTGTTGGAAGAAGATGGTACATGGATGACCCAAGAGAGGGAAGAAAAATTCCTGGTCATTAGCCTACCATCTGGCGGAGTATTCCTTGAGATTGAAGATTGCTATTCTCGACGGGTATTCGAGAATGCAGCTTGAATGGCGGCCTATCGCCAACAGGGAAAGCGTTACGTGGGTGAGTTCCTCTCGAAGGTAGCTAATTCCTCTCGAAGGCGTGATTGACCTGGATGCGAGCCACGATCTAAATGTCACGTTTTCATCGCCGGGAATTTCTCGCGTTCCGATCGCCAACGGGTTAGTCAGGCTGCGCCAAAATATCGGCAGTAGCCGGCCATTTTCTCCCTCGAAAATACTGACCCAATTGAGCGATAGGCACCCTTTCACTTGTTTGGTCGTCGAATCTGGCAATCTCTAGTGAAAAAGAGCCGCACGACACAGCTTTGTGTCAAAAGTATCGATGCACCAATTGTTTAGTTAACGGAGAAAAAAATAATATCTTCCAAAAGAAAGAGGGTAGTTGATCGTAATTTACAGTTTAATGTTTCTCTATTTTTTTCAATTCATATGCATGGAGAAAACAATATTTTATAAACTACTCATCGCAGAAAATTATTATTTATAAAGAGAGCAATTATTATGATTATTTTGCAACTTTATATTAATACGAATTTTATATAATTCTATTGAATATATTTATGATTATATTTTAAGTTTTAAAAAAATACTACCTTCCAAAAGAAAGAGGGTAGTTGATCGTAATTTACAGTTGAATGTTTCTCTATTTTTTTGATATTTCCTCGGTTTGCAATAATAGGGCGAACCTGAGGAATTCCTTTAACAAGAATTAGCTTCGAACATCTTGTAACCCGTCGCGATCATTAATTATCGTCATGGGGCAGCGCACGGGACACACGGTTTTATCGCTGTTTACGAGGAGAACAAAGATCGAGCTGCGAGGCATTAGCATAATTAATGGCAAGTTGCCCCTGAGCGCTGTCCTCTTGATTATAAACTAATTATCGCGAGGAATCGTGTTTCACCCGAGGGTTATGGAAGAATCGCAATGGCTCTCGGAATTTCTCTCGTTTCCTTCGCAAGCCTTATAAAAAGTGGACGTCCAAGAACTTCCAATAAAAGAGGAAAACTGTCAAAGCAGCGCGGCTTTGTTTCAGGGTAAAAGCTTCGGAGAATAGTAGAAAGGCAGTTATAGGAAATTATAAGCCTAATAGACGATAGAAAAGACTCTTTTCGACGATTCCCCTTGGAAAGCGAGAATAAAGCTTCCTTTGAAGAGAGAGTGGCCAGAGCGGGCTGTCTAAGGGTTGGCAGGGGTAGTTCGAGCTATTCAGAACGCGGGGTGTGCAGAGGAGCCATGCATCACTCACGGTTGCAATTGAAATTGCCTTTGTTCAGTGAACGAGGCAACACTTTCAGAGGCGAACGCGAAAGCCCTAAAAAGTGGGACGCCGGGGCAATCGTTGACTCGCATCACTGATTCAGCCGGGCGAACCAGGCCGGCCCGGATCTATCTGGCTGGGCCGAAGCCGCTGTGTAATTTCTCCCCGGCAATTTCGAGCAATTACCCCGCCACAGGGCAGAGCTCCTCCTCGCGAGAAAGTAGCGCGCGAGGAGATCGCCACGTCACTCGGCATTCGAATCGATCTTTTTCCTCGAACTAGCAAAGTTCACTTGTCAAAGGATGTATGTGGAATGGTAGTGTGACTATCCATTAATTGTATATTTGGATTTAATTCTTCGCGAAATTATACTTGCGATATTAATAACTCTGATTATATTGTCGATTCGATTATCATAAAAATCAATTATTGGGATCAACCAGAATCTGATGCAAGTAGAAATGTTAAAAGGAAAAATCCGAGTTAATTCGCACTAAAGTCATTCTTAATTCAGAGTGTTTTATGAACAGTTTTATTACCGGCAATGATAGTACTTTCGATCTTAACTATTGTTAACGAGCAATGAAAATGAAAAGGAGAAGATACTCAATTCGACCGTAATATTTTTTTTTTAACAACTCAGTTTCACCAGACAGGATCACCTGAGATATTTCGGAATCGAAGCACGATTAGTTGAAGATCGAATGACCGAGTGCTAATACTATCAAAGAATTCTTGCATGAAATGCCACTCGACCCGCATATTTCAGGCTTCCGGCCGATTTTTAAGGAGGCCAATTTTATCGGACTGCACTTCCAACTCCAGGAAGGAAGTAAGGAAGTTCTGCAGGACTAGATAGTTATAATAAGACTCACCGTCTCTCACTGCACTGGATGCCCACAGTTCCGGCTTCAGCGGCGAGCACTCAAGGTCCATGCAAGACGATGGTTGTGCTCCGATGACTGGAATCAGAGAAAAAAGTCACATCGTTAGAAGACGCACTCGGTGTAACAATGAACCAATCGTAGGAAATAATAAAGATAGAATTCTTATTGTATAAAAGAATCTTTTATCGATGGGCTTTCATACGTTATTTAATACATTGAAAGATTGAAACGTGATTTTATAGTTTCTCAAAGGTACAAACTTGTATAATTGCATATAATTAAGCATACAAAATGTAGAACCAAGCAGTTATACATAAATTACAAGTGGTAATTTAAAATTTAAATCAGAAAAAGCTAAGTATTAATTTATCATCGAATTCGATTAACGAAATAAAATTACAATTCGACTAGCATTGAATTTATAAATACTACCATTTCTCTCACTCGGAATATTTGACTAACGTAAATTGTCGAAACGTTAACTTCAGGAAATAGGCATCCAATTTCAAGTCTAGCAGGCTCGAATATCGTTAACTCCAACTTTCTCACAGTCGATTTGGAAAGCAGGCGTGCCATCAACTCACACATATCCTGCGGTTTCGGGATACGCGATGAGCTCTGAATTCGAGCAGGCTGATCGAAATGCTGGAAAGGTAGTGAGCGTCGCTCGGCAAACATGCCAGTGGTAAATACTTGCCGGTGGATCAACAATGCCACTCGGAATACATTTGCAAGCTTATTTAGCGAGGCGCGTACATCGTATTTCCGAGTTATTTCCCGCTTGGCTGAATCTGAGATATGCGATTCAGGATTCCTGCCGGCTCCTACATCAAGTTGTGAATCGGTCGATCGAAATTCTACAGAGTAGATAAAGCGAGCTTGAGAGGAAGTGAGAGAAGAGAAAGATAGAGAGAGAGAGAGAGAGAGAGAGAGAGAGAGAGAGAGAGGGAATCGAAGAGGGAGCAGTCGACTAATGTCACGAACCGAATCGAACAATGGCGATGCTATTTATTCCCCATTAGGGATTCCTGGTTTCATTAGGTTTTGGTATTAGTCGCGAGCACTACCGTACGTTTTCCCTTATCTCCCTCGCACTTTCACAGCCAAGGATTAGTCGAGTTACTCGAGGAAACTGGAGCATGTTTGTCGCCCTCCTTTTACTTCAAATTAACCCTTTCATACCATACTCGACATACTCTTCTCCAATCTCTCATTTTTATATCAGTTTTCTGATATTATATCAGAAACTGTAGTACAACATTCATCGGATAATTAGTACATTCGAACAATGGTAGATCAGGGATTGTTTCAGTTATTAATGATTTTAGTAAAATTCCATTCGGACGAACGAAGTTCTTCTTTATTCCGATAGCTGATATTTGAAATATGTATGCTTTGTATTGTCGATACAACGTTTCGTATTGATACACGTCGATAATTCGAGAGCGAGGGGAACACAGAGCTGGAAAATTAGTCCGCGCGTAATTCGGAAGGGACTAGGAAGGGCTGACGCTTGTCATTGGTGAAAAGCATCGTTGTAAAGCCGGATAAAATATGCACGGCATATTCTACGAAGGCTCGCCATTTATATTGCTCTTTGACGTGGTAGGCGCTTCGAGTAATACGTTAAATTATGAAATATATTCTTCGTAGCTGTATAAAACGGACGTTCTATGTTCGAAAGCTAACTAACTGCTCCTGTTTGCTGATGAGCAATAACGCAATGCCATTAAATCGATGCGCCTCCAGTCGTCCCGTAAATTACGATTGGAGTCCTGCAATCGGTAGTAAACGTAGAGCGTAGTGAGTGCTCGGCTCGATAAGGTTCTGCCTTTATTTACGGGTCGTGCCGAACTATCACGCTTAATTGGATGGGCGAGGCGACGCACCAAGTTTACCATTAACCTTTCCTCTCGTATTGTCTCTCACATGGTCACTTGATAATATTTGAAACAATATTTTATAAATTACTCATCGTAGAAAATTATTAATTATACAGAAAGAACTTATTATGATTATTTGCCATTTTATATAATTCGGTTGAATATATTAAAAAAAAAGTATGTTAAATAATAATCTGTCCTGGAGCAGTGAGAACTTTTTGATGTAGTCAAATCGTGTATCTAAAATCATCCCAACTCTTCGTCACTTTCACAAACTTTTCCCAGCGGCTCGGGGGAAAAAAACTTGTGCGAATCCGGTGACGCACAGACGCACTATGGACGGATTCTATTAGATGAAGTGTACAGCAAGAGTCTCGTGCGAAGTGGAATGGACGAGTGGTACTCTACGGAGATGTAACTTTGACGGTATTCAAATTCCAGGTACTCTCTGCTTGCGCACTGGTATTTCTCGGTTGGATCGGCGTCGAAAATTTATGCTGCTTCATCGAACTCGTCGGAACAATGCCCGATGAAAAGATTGGTCTGCGAGAAAAAGGACTCTCCGAATTTTGACATCGATAATAAATCAACCCCAGCTGGTTGCCCTTTATGAACGAAAACCAAGAGAATGAGAGAGTCTACTTCGCTTCAGGGAGAGAGAGAGATTTATCCTCGATAGAGAATGAACTCGCTTTTAGAAATCTCGACTGAACACTGCGCTCGAAATAAAGCACTAAACCGGTGAGTGCCTCCAGCATGCAATATTCAAATCGGCTTTTCGTAGCCCACGGCGTTATCATCGTCTGTAGAAAAGCACCGGCGTAACCTCCTCGAGAGGCGAAGGCCAAGAGTCTCGGCTTCTTAGAGAATGAATGCGTCACAAAAGTACTAAGAGCTATTTACTGAAATTCGCTAATACCCTGCGCTAAGCATGTGGCGAGTCGTAGGAGAGTTCTTTGAGACTGCTTTTTCAGTGCAAAAAAGCGACTAAAAGTGGTAATGTCGCTTGCTGCGAGAGCAAGGAAAAATGAAGGAAAAGCGACTAAAAGCCATGAAAACTGTAGAAAACGTGCGGGGAAGAATTGTTAGTCGACGTCGACCAGGACGAGGCATGAAATTTCGAGGGAAAACAGAAAAAAAATAGGTCGACTCGTTCGTAAAATTATTCAATGGCAACTCCGTCATGGTGACACCGTAGTGAAAAGACTGTAACACTACCACATCCTTCAGCCTAACCACTAAAAACATTAATGCTTAGGAATATTTTTCGAGCCATGGAAAAAACGCCCTTCGCCTGACACGCGCTGCTAGTCGTTTTTAGCCGTAAACTTTTACGCGGCTCCGCCGACTCGGCGGGCGAGCATAAAAATGCTAGTTATGTTGGCACATAAATGGCAATTTGCCGCGCAAGTTACCCCTTGAAGGAGCTTTCGCACTGTGCAAAGGCGGCCTTTTACCAACGCGAACATGCCAGTTCGGAAAAACTGTACGCGTTTAGTAATGAAAATATTTAAGACTAGACGAATTTAATCATGATTCTCTCCCATGGATGTTGTATAAAATCAGTGTTTCACAGACTAATTTTCATTTCGAAACAAGCGCCCATTGTCTTTATGCATTTATTCGTAACATTAGCAATTACTAATCATTAATTAGTAACCGTTCATTACTCATTACCAATTAGCAATTAATAATCAGTAATTAGTAATCAGTAGTGACTAATTACCAATTAGCAATTAGTATAGGAGGGAGTTTTTTTTTCGGAATTTCAACTCGTTCTAGCAGAGTTTCCTAGTGACGGCCTCACATTTACCGAGGGAAATCGTGTCGAACGTTCTTTCATCGCCGGCGCCGCCTGAAAATACACACACTCCACACTCTACTACGTCCTTGACTGGCTGGTCGAATCGATGCCATCGAAATTAGTACGCTGCATCGGGCGACATAATTCATGAGCTGCCCTCCGAATGCTCATAATCGCCGGAGGAATCAAGTTCGGCCACGGTAAGCCGCCCAAATTCATTATTCACTCGACGAAATCAATGTCGACGTGATATTTTTGTGTGACCCGCTTCATATTACACGTACGTCGCATCCTGAAAGTTTAACGCTGGACCACCGTTTCTTCATGTGTTACATGACAGCGAAAGAAAGATTTATTTATATACGATGTGTGTCTTTAATTCGATTTGATGCTTGGCTCGAAAGTCTGATTTATAAGACCATTTTTTCATTACGATTTTATAGATTATCAGTGCACAGGGTTTGGGATGAATTTGGGATAAGCGTGTTTGTCTGATCTTTGTCAATGAGAAGAGTAAAATGTCATTTGGTTTAAATGAACTGGTGATTGACGAAAATTTGTATTGATCTCTGACAGATTATTAGCCACTCAAGCTTTCTTTAGCTTGACTTTCGTCTGTAAGAAGTGTATTCTATTATTGTACACAGATATATTGATTATTCGATTAAGAATTTATTTCCTTGAATGTCTAAATATTCAGTAATATATTATTTAAGACTTTACCTAAAGAAATAAGTGGAATAACTTCATAGGTCATCGATGACGACTATAAAAGTCAATGTGGTAAGAATAAATATTACTAATACTCATTGATAATGTATTGTTTGAAAACAGATATGTAATTGATTGATCGTTTTGAACAGTCAGCTTTAACTGGAAGAAAGATTCGTTTCTTTCAGAATCGGAGCCCGGCACTTCCAACTTCTAACTTTCTTGCTTTCCCGTCCCATTTTTCCCAGTTGCCAGTCGAGCCGCTACTGTTTTCTTTGCGCGGCTGCCGACAAGGCAATAAACCGAGCAAGGGAATACCAGCTTCCCCTCTCCAAAAACGAGCAACCTATATTTCGCCCTTGGGACCATCGAATCACCCAACCCCATAGAGAAAACAACACTGCACCATTAGCGATGAACATTGTCAGAAAATACGAAATATACCACTGAAGACCGGTAAAGATCGATATTTACTTGCGATGCAAGAGCCTCTAACTTTACAACCAAGTCAAGTTAATAGTAACAACTTATTTTAAATATAAGAAAATTATATTTCTAAGTATGAAATCAACAGAGAAAAATTCTCGTTACTTAAATTCGTAAGTTCCTTTCAAAGCACAGCCAATATCGATTTATGGAAGCAGTTAACAGGTGTCCATAAAGTTATTTCTTTGAATCTCATAAAAATAATTCAGGATTTTCTGAATTTATAGAGTGAAATAAATAGTCAATAGAAGTAACCTTGACCTACGTCTCACAGAACATTGAGTACGTATCTCAAGACCGGAAGTATTCGTGTGTGCGGTCAATGTTGTTATTCGCTCGACCGCATACACCATGCATCTGTCTCTGAGAGAAACGATTTGTTTCCCTGCACAGTAGAAACTTGGCCGGGACTTATTCATGTGTTGCGAAACTCGCGAATTTGTATCGCACCAATGAATAAATACCTCGATGAAGAAATACCTCGACGCAGAAATATCGGCCCGTATTTCTCTGGCGATCTGATTTATCGGTGGCCATACTTCCCACGGATTGATCGAACATTCGATACCGCTTTATGTTTCGCTGGGAAAACTTCATGCGACAAGCTTAAATATTAAATGAACATTGGATACCTTTAATACTCTGTTATAATTTCAAATACTGATTATTTCATTTATCTCGCTTCACTAAAGATTAATTTTATCATATTACAAGCAGTTATCATACAATTCCCTTATCAAAAAATTCATACTCATTAATCAATCGATTAATAAGAATTACTAATACAAGGACTTTCCTGACAAAGATAAATATAAATTTGAAAAACAGTCAAAGGACAAGCATTATCGAAAATTCCCGTGTAAATCGATGTCGATGAGAGATCGATCGTGAGATTCCAGGAAATAGAATATTCTTTGTAATTGATGCATGGAAGCTTCGATGCCTGCGGGTTGGGCCGTTAAAAAATAACGGTGAGATGATCACGAAAGGATAAAGAGGCAAGAAGAGGGGTGGTGTGGGTGGATGTGGGCTGTCCATCGATCAGGCCCGAAAGATAAAAGGATAGCTCTGTAACTGTCAAAGGCGGCCGATCGATAAAGGTGCAAAATTTGACAAACGATATAACGCGATAAGACGCAGCCGAGGCAAATTCGCCTCCATCGCATCGACCGTGATTGATGACTGCGTTAAGCGCGATACTCTGCCACGAGGTCTTACTGGCAATGACGAATCGGATGCCGAAATTATCGCTTCCCCCACTTTACTCCCAGTAAGCGAACCACCTCGTGTTAGATAGACTATGATATGTTTTTTAATCTACAAAGTGATTCACTTATCTGTTAATCATTTATTTATATATTTTATTATATATAATTTATAGGATGCTAATTAGTTGATAATTTACTGACGAATAAATCAATTTCGTAAATCAGATTTCCTCGAATTTTGTACTTATGCGAGAGAGATATTAACATCGAAAATATTACGGATCCCCTTGATTCTTAATGGATCTACCCTCTGCGTAGATAGATGGACGATACCCAACATGGATTAAGATCCTGATTCATCGAGGAGCATCCGTCATGTCAGGGGAGATTGTATTACTGTCCGATGGGAATGGCATGGCGCTACAATCGATTTCGAGCGAGCGCAGTGAGCCTCGTCCGAGGATCAACGTACACTTTGAAAATCAGATTTCGATGCAGAAACTATTACTGTCATCCAACGGTTGGTCAAAAGTGAGGTATGCCAGGGAAAAAGTCATTTAATTCTGTGCTTGTGATCAGTGAAGCGGAGGCGAAGAGAAAGAGAGAAAGAGAGAAAGAGAGGAAGTTCGGAATAGGCGTTCAGCCAGGAACGTTACACCAATTTCGCAACTGAAATTGCACCCCAGCCGAGCTAGTACTTCACCGGTTTTGTTGTGTGAAAGCCACCTAGGCTTTCCTTTTGCCCAATTTCCGCGGCAAATTGTTCCGGGCCATGCAAACATAAGCGCCGCATAAAGGCTGCCGGCCTTTTTGCCGAAGCTTCCTGGACGCGCGTCAAATAGCTGTTCGATCGCTTCGACTTCCTTTTAAAGCGAAACATTCGCACTAAAACGACGAGGTAAAAAAAATCTATAGCTCTGCGAGACCTTTCTACCAACAGATCGGACTATTAATTATCGATTTATCGGTACTTCGATTGTAGTACGATAGACTAGTTAAAAGAAGAAACAATCGTATGTTTATTCAATAAACAAAAGCCTGTTCTTTCAAATCGATACCTTCCACACTTTGTCAGTACTTTGTCATCTAAAACTCAACCGTTCACCGAAGGAACTATTAACTTCTTTTGTCAGCGCTTATCCTCAACACGATTGTTTAGTCAGAAAGTGACATCGATTCCCCAAGAATTTGAATTTTATTATCTTCATTACGCAAAATCGATATAGTAAAAAATTCCGCAAATAATGTAATTCTATAGAAAAGTTAAGCTATTAAAATTGCTAATTTGCCAACTTCGAAATCCATTATCTCAGGAACAATCTTATAAAGATTGTCAAAGTTTAAACAAAATCTACAGAAATCTGTTTCTTAATACAACCTTACAACCATCTTTATGCTTATACCATTAAAAAGATCGACTTCCAACGAACAGTATACCAAGAATGAAAGAAAAGTTGCCGGTGAATATCGAAGGGAAACACCGGAGGCTTGCAAGAGAAATGCGAAGTTGGAAAAAGCCCTCTCGGCTATCGAGATCTTTTTCACTGCACTCGAGCATTCTATCGCCGAGGCATACTGTATGCTACTAACGGTCTTTGAGCGGCATTCCAGTAGAAGTAGAATGTAGACACAGCATACACACAGGTTACATTAAACTCGATTCTCGTGCATTATGTAGAGAAGATTGTGCAGTGAAGTTATAAGCCGACTCTTCCAATGCAACCTAGTCTCTCTCACGCGCAATGCGTCAACGTGTCAATCCACCACCTTATTCCTGACAGGGGGTTGCAAACTTCACCGGAATTCTCGCGCTCCATTGTTCCGGAAGCCGACACCCTCCTCGAGAGATCCGCAAGACGTTAATCGTGGCAGCAGTGCACGTTTCGTAGCAGCAAATTCCGTAGGAGGTTGGGAAAGCGCTCGTCACTCCACGGAATTCGAAATCACCGAAATTGCGAGCGGTACTTAACCCACTTGCATTCTAAACAGTCATAGAAAGTAGTGCGTGAAACTTCCGATTTCGATGAGCCAATCTTTTCACCGAGAGTTCATTTAATCGAATCGATAGTCATCGAATAGAAAATATATCATTATTCGAATGCTATAAAAATAGTCATAAGAAAATATTTCAAGAAATCATTTTGATACTTTCGATGATTCCAGTGTTCAAATAAATTCGAAGATTCCTCGTAATGGCATTTCCTGCGATTCTCGATAGAGGAAAGCGCAGAGAAATTGAGGGAAGTGGTGGTGCCGATTTGGAGGACTGCTGAATCACGGGGAAAACAAGACTGGGAAAGGGGATAGTGGGAGAAGAGAGTGGCGAGGCAGAGGGAAGGTGAAAGCGAGATGATCACAGATGGTAGTAGGAGTTCCGCGTGTTATCATGACAAGAGGTTCTTGAAGAGAGCCGCCCGCGGGCAGCGCACCGTGCGACGAGAGATATCACGTCATATTTTAGCCACAAATCCTAGCGGTGTGTGCCTCTGATGCTTCACCGTCAGCCGTTTCTCTCTTTACGGGGCAATGATTCTCTGCGCCCCTCTTCTCCCAGGGAATCCAGCCAATCTCTATTTTACTCTGCCTTTATTCCATCCGGGACTCTCTTTCACTCTCTCTCTCTCTCTCTCACTCCCCCTTTTTCTCACTCAGCCAAGGCTCCCAACACAGAAGCAAGTCGCTTACCATAATAATCTTTATGTCTACCAAAGGAAATTAAACTGCGAGCTCATACCGCGACCATAAAGGATAATCCTAAAAATAAATCCGACAAATCAGAAAATGTACAGGCTGGACAATGCAGCGTTAACATCTAAAGAATAAAAATTCGAGAAATGTCACCACTAAATCTAGAAAAAGCTAACTTTATTTTCTCGAAAACTAGAAGAAACTTTTCCCTATATATTCAACACGGTACTATATATAAGTACATACTTTTATATACCACTGTTTCATGATACATAAGAGTCAGTGGACGTTGCACTCGTCGAGTGAAACCATTCAAACTTTGCAGAGTACGAACCTTCCCATAAAAAGAGCGTGTGCCGTTTCACTGAAGGAGCGTCGAGTACAGAAACATTACAGAAAATATATAGAGAAAATCTTGTTACATTAACCGTCGAGGGAGGAGCAAAAGTAAAAGGTCAGAGCTGAAAAGCAAAGGACGAGAATACTTGCCGAGTGATGGCGCGTCGCTCGTCGACGAAGCCACCGCGCGTATAATGACACGAATTTAAAGTAAATTTTCCGCTATTTTCCCTGGAGCAATGTACAAGAGGTAGACGCGCAGCCCAAGAGCCAATTACGGCATGGTCACACGCAACAACGTCGAGTAAGTACATAATTCCTGTAATACGTGGCTCTGCGCTCCAATGCCGCCACCCACTCGGCAAAAAAAGTTTCCACCGCAGTGAAAGGTAAGTTAACAAGAGTGAGAAAGAACCACCCCCTCTGAGTTCCTATGTATCCGACAAGATCAAATCGTGCAAAGACCTTGTTCGAGTCGACTAGATTGTGAATCGACCTAAAATCTGTACACTAAGAATGTCGCGAAATAATGACTGCTGATGTTTATGCAAATAAGGCATAGTTAAGTACAAAATTTACATTGATAATATATGTAACAAAATATTCAAGATTCATGCAATAATGAATATATTTAATTGCGTATTAGAATAATAAAAATTCCCAATGACATAAATCCATAATTCCCCATATTTCTCCACTGTCCGAGAAACATCCCCTAAAATCTGATTCACAGATATCCTGTCAGGCATTATAATTTTAATCCTTACGATTTGCTTCATATACCCATGCATCAAACCGATATCAGCCAGAGACATATATCTCTCTAATACATTCACTAACACAATTTCCACCGAAACTCTTTTAATTTCGAAATACGTATTTCCAACCCAAAAAGCATTAATGATTATTAAAACCTTGTTACTTCAAATAACAAAGAATACAAAGTTAAATCAAATTGGTTTAACACACCCTTATCCATCGTCGTAAACGAATCGACGCTTCGAATTAACCTGACAGTGGCGTCTCGGCGTGTCGAAGGGATGCTGGGGTGGACTAGTTGGCAAGGGTGGGTGTGGATAGGGTAGCACCGACGGAAATATTATTTCTTCGGCTGCCACTCCAGCGTCATGGTGTATCAGGGCTTGTTATAAGGTTGTATCAGAGGGTTGCACAGTCAAGGGAAGACGGGTTGGCGACGAAGAGGGTGTTCGATGATGTTGGTGAAGATCGTTGGAAGCTCGCGATGGAAACGTCACCGGGTAACACGTAGCTTCCAACGTCGAAACGGGCCAAGTGTCGATTCGAATCTCCGATATCCGGCTTTCCACCTCGTACACACAACCAATCACACACGTATACGTTTAGCCGTATGTGTGAGTGTGTGTGTGTTTGTGGGGGTGTAAGTGTGTACAATCACCCCAACGATTACACGTGGCCCCGGAGATCTCACCGAGAGTGAGAAGGAGCAATGTCGATGGATTGTACAGCATACCTGTTGGCTCTGCTTATGACGAAGCTGCCTGTCAGTATTTGTTCTGGGCCATCAACCTCCACGATGATTCCGAGCCCGACGACTTCCGGAAGACGTGCTCAATAGAACCCAATGAAATCTCTGGATCCGTCATCATACGTTCGTGCTGTGACACTGAAGCTTTCGGTAATGGGGAATGTGGATTTATGGGAAAGATTGTCAGAAGAATCAGACTTGTTTGATAGAAGTAAGTTGACGTATCTTCATTAACCATTTTAGTTCAAGCATTTTTATAGATCTCTAGAAATTATCTTTATTCTTTATTCTTGCTCTTCCAAGAATAAAGTCCAATTAATTATATGTAAATATCTTGCCGAAATTGAAAATATTAATATCAGACTCTGATCTGTTCACTCTATCAAAATAATTTCATTATCCAACAAATTGCTAAATAACCTTAACGAGCATCGAAAATATACTCAAGCGCTACAAAGATCACTTACAAATTCGATCAATGTAAAATCTAAACCCACGCCGAACTGTGGTGTATACTGAAAATTTCTCGGGAGCTTTAATTAGAACGGCAGAAACTCGCAGCGTTCCGTGAAAATTCGTATTACCGTCCGTCGACATCGGCATTTCACGTGGGGGGCCACGTAAACTCCTTGGCAAGTTCAATTTTCTGGCGAGCGCCTGGCAACGCTATTGCAACCGGTGATGTTGGCAGCAAGAGAGAGAGAGAGAGAGAGACCTGTTCTATTCCAGGAGCAGGACGAGCTTTCGCGCAGGCCTGCATGTTTGTAATTATTGGCAGGAAATTAAACCGTGTTTGACCACGATTTACGTGCCACGATAGTCGCCTGCAGCACACCTCTGCCTCACCCATAACTCATACCATCGTACACACATCCATTGCTTTCGTTCATCGCTTTGAAATGCTCGTAAAAGCCGCTTAAAGATTGCCTTGTCGAGTGGTGGGTCACTTAGTGGTGTTAATATCATACGCGAGTATGAAATGGAAAAGCATAATTGTTTACTTATTAAACTGTTGCACAAAGCATGCTGTTTGAGTTTCTTTTATTAATTAGAATTGCATTGAAAGTCTCCAAGTTACGATTTATTTAAGTGATTAGTTGGGTAATTATGTGAAACACTTTTCTGATTTTCGATGGTATCTTGTAATTAGGGCCGCATTGAAAATCTCCAAGTTAAGATTTATTTAATTAATTAGTTAATTATGTGAGAAGACTTTTTTAATTTTCGATAATATCTTGCTGATTACAAATATTATCGGCAAGGATTTAGGAGACTCGTAATAAGATGTCGAACATCAGAGTTCAGTTATCCACATCAAGCCGTGCCAATATTCGGGCGAAGATTCCCGGCTGGCCGGGCAATCCCCGGAAATTGAAATTGGTGCCTATCGAGGCTGATCTCATTGGAGGGCAACTGAGTGATCGGTAAACTATGCTCGCCTCCGCCGATTCCAGCTAATTAGCTGACGCACGCTCTCGATTAATCGTGATATCGGTGTTGCCAGAAAGATAACATGAAACCTGGCGCGCTATGAAAGCGGCAAATCGCTTTTAGACATTCACACCATCATCGGCTTTCACGCCAACGAGAATCATTAGGCGATCATAGTGCTATAACGAATAAAACAGGAATTCCTATACCGACTATCAATTGCCATTCACTTTTATTACCCGTTTCAATATAAACGTATCAATAAAAGTAACAAATAACATTGTTCACACAAATAATTCCACATACATATACCTATCACGGATCCCTCTATCACAATATTTCAATCAATCACCAAATTTCTCCTTGCCTCGTCTACAAATATTGAGGCAACAATAAGGCGCGTCAAATTTGCATAAACATCCGCAGTCCACTAATGAAAGCATCGTCAACACTAAAGGCAATATGAGCGAGGCTTTCGTTCACCGTAGCAGTGTGTGCCTTCCGCTAACGAATAGTAATTAGTTTTCCTCGAATACCAGCGAAAATTCGTGAACGAGAGGGGGGCGAAAGCGAGATAGTGAAAAGAAAAAGGACAACTAGAGAGCGCTCTCGCTTCCTCCAACCAAACACAGAGTGGACTCTCTATTGAAACGGGGGTGCGAGTGTATGCGTGCGGCAGAGGCGTTCCAGCAGCCTAATCAAATGAAAGGCACATACATGCATGCAGCCACGCATGCACGCGCGTGCAGTGGTTGTGGAAGGAAATTGCACGATAAATCAAAAAGTCCGAGGGGTAGGCAGGGAAGAGGTGTACGTGGTCCAGAAGCGGAGGCATACATCGGCGACGCTTGTTGCATCGACGATGCAACAACTCGACCAACCCGTGAAAGAAAAAGATAGAAAAATGACGGGGGGGGGGGAGAAAAAAAAAGAGCAGAGAGAGGGAGAACACATTCACCATGGTGATTTCGTACGCGGCATCGCCAGACAAGGATCGCTCGATTCCACGAGATTGGCTTTTTCGGCGAGAGACGCTTGTGCAACAAAAAAAAAAAAAAAAAAAGGGCTCTCGCGTGTGTGCGACGACGAGCATTTCTCTCGTCGAGCGTCGCTCCCATCGAGAGATAAATTCATAACGGGCCAAGCTTCGTTAACGAAACCATCTCTCTCTCTCTTTCTCTCTCTCGACATACAACTAGAGGATTCAAGCCTTGGGGCGTCGCGTCGTCGACGTCGAAAAGCCTCGTGAAAAGCAACCCATGTGCTTCAAAGGCACCGTCGATAATTTAATAATTGTAAATCCCCCCCTCCCTTTTCCCATGATGTTTCACGTACATCGAGCGATGCGTTGAACATGCGAGTGGAATATTGAATGCCGATCAGAGCGTCGCGACGCTGTTGCGAGCTCTCTGAGTGGAATACCGTTTCTCTCGGTGGCTTGGCTTTGCGAGTGAACCGATAGCACAGTCATTCCGAACCGAAGAGATAGTGATGCGTGGCACGCGCGTGTTATCGTAATTCGAGGCCGCATTTGCAATGTAGATGTCATGATGGTGATGTCAGTGGACATCCCTCATCGCTGTGCCAGCGTGTCAGAGACACTGGCGATTTCATTGTACC
This sequence comes from Ectemnius cavifrons, assembly GCA_964023945.1. Taxonomy (NCBI): domain Eukaryota; kingdom Metazoa; phylum Arthropoda; class Insecta; order Hymenoptera; family Crabronidae; genus Ectemnius; species Ectemnius cavifrons. The sequence goes on along the minus strand of OZ030384.1, from coordinate 6,150,776 downwards.
GCCGATTGTATTTCGACCAATGCATTTGTGCATGTGTGTGTATGTTGATGTGGGTATAAATCATTCGGTTATATCGTAATTCTATTCTAGAAAATGTTCTTGGTTTTATCTAATCATTCAATTTCAAGGGTTTTTTCTTATCTTCAATTTTAATCTGTGTGAAGTATAGGTAAATGATTTGAGAAAAAGACAGTCTAGATAAAGGCGAAGAGACTATTTTTTTAGTTCTGTATTATTATATATAATATTATATATAAGAAATAATTTCTGCATATGCAGAAAATGTATAATCATAATGCATATAATAATAATAAAGAAGAAAAGAAATATTTTCTATCAAATATATAGTAGTTTATGATGTCAATCCACTGTGCACTCTGCTCGACTTGAATTTGACATTGATTCGCTCGTTGTCCTTCATGAAATGATAACTTTAATGGTCGACAAGCACCAATCGAGCCATTCGTCACACGAAAATTCCGCCGAACTTGTGGACCACTTGATATCCAACTGCTTTAATTCAATCAAACTTATTGAACATCATTTACGGTCGAGGAACCTGTTGACCCTGTACATTGAAGCTCCAATTCATCCTGGGAAAGGTCAGATCGACTTTGACCATCCAACACCAAGAAATTTCGAGATCTCGAGGAATTCGAAGAAGTACTAAAAGTTCAAAACACTTCCGAAGAAATCAAACATCGACGGAAAACTAGAAGATTGAGGGATGCTTCGATAAAAATCGATGCAACTTAAACAGACTTGCAACGACCAAGCGGAAAATTGCCATCACTCGTCAGAGGCGGTCGTTTAACTCAGGCTTGGAGGATCGAGCGCATTAATTTTCAATCGCTCGCTCGGCCAACGTACGCGATTGCACATTAATCGAACCTTCATTAGCCGGTTACAGGCACCAAGGATAACGACTGCCACCTAGGATAAAGGATGCGTCACACGGCCTGATGATTTACCCTGGCGTTCTTGCGGCCAGACTCATTTTCCGCATAATACCTATGCAAATTTTTGCACCTGCCATTCTAGGACGCGACGTCCAACCTATTTTCCAGCGAGTGCTCGGTGATAACAGCGATTAACTCGCTCACCCTCCGCATGTGTGTCCACGGATTACATCGGTTTATGGCCGATTTACAAATACCCCTGACGTGTCAGTGCTCGTGTTCTGTTGGTGCAGATGGTAACAGGGTTTTATTTTTTTGTTAGCCAATTATCGCGTTAAATCCGTTTTTTAAGAGTAACATGAGATGCTTTTTTGTCCCAGCGATTTATTAAATAATTATTCATACAGTTGGAATTCAATATAAAGTGTTGTAATTTTATGTGAAATCACATTAAGAATATAATGTGACCACCTTTTTTGTATCATCTTGTTTTATTATAATACCTTCGTTTTGACAGAAGTATTTCCCTCCTGTTTTATCATACATAAGTAAATATTTCTCAACAAAAACCATAGTTTTCCAAAAGCTATACAAATCCGTATAACAATTTGAATCATAAAGCATAGCAGAGATACTCGTTTCTTATTAAATACTCAAAGTTACATATGCACATGTTAAAAGTACCCATTGACACATTGAACTATATTACACCGGAACCGACATTTCTCTACCTTTCGGAGAATTGCACTCGTAGATGGACAGAGAACGTTTTTCACGATGAAATGAGTAGAAAGTCGGAAAAGCGCATTCGCTACCTTTTTATTCCGCCACTCGAGCTTTCGCTTTTTTATGGGACGCTGTAATTGCCTGGTAAGTCGAGCGGCAGTCTCAGAGTATGTGTGAGAGCAAGGTTTGACTCGAGCTACGAAAGTTTGCGCGAAGCCCTCGACGTTTAAAGGGGAGAAATCCGAATGAATCCAAGACAAATTCTGTACGCGTGACTTCCTATAAAATCAACGAATACAACACGAATGCATCGGAAACTTGCGTCTCTTCAATATCAACATCCCTTTAAATTACACATTCTAGAAAAACTGTGAGGTAAAGCGAGCAGGGACAGAAGGCGTCCCTTTATGTTTCCATAAAGAGAATTTTAACGCACGGTGACCACACGCGAGGGAGGAGACTTCGTAAAAAAAGGCCCGCACCCTCTCGTAAAGCTCGCAAAAGCTTCACTTAGACACACACACACACACACACACACATATACTAGCATTGAGGAATTCCAGAGTAGAGAAGCCGGCAAAGGGGAAAGGATGTATTTTCGGAGGTTCGGACGACCGCAATGTTCAAGGGTCCGGACACAACCGGCCTTAATTACAACGTAGAAACGAAGTCCAGTCCATTGAAACTGTGAAAGAGTCAACGGTCGAAGTCCTCTCGACGCAAGGAGAGTTGCATTATTAAATGTCGCATTTCTTCGTGGCGCCAGGGGGGTGTAGCGGAGGGGGTGGATTTGTCGTGAGGGTTGAAAGACGACCGGCCGTTGAAAGGCTGCGTTTAACGAGGATCAAAGTCCGGCGAATGCCTGTGAGAAATAGTATATGTGTATGTATGTGTGTGGATGCAGGGCGAAGAGCAAAGGTAGATAGAAAGCGGTTGGGTAAAATGCGAGCGAGGATGGAGTTAACGTTAGTTAAACAGTCGCTTCCGTCGACGAACGACGGCGATGGCAACGACTCCAAGAATGAGAGAGAGAGAAACTGAAAGAGAGACGTATGTGTGTCGAGAGACGTATATGCATGTGTGTGCAAGCCTGTCTAAGTGCACCACTGTCAAAGCCGGCGAACTTCTTCAGAGCTTCTCCATCTCGGTAGAGCGTAGCGCTTCCCGGCAGCCGCTATTCCCACGTACCGCCAATCTCGAGCCATCTCCGTTCCAATTTCCACGGAAAATGTTTTTCCTTCCACACGCGCCCGCGCACCACCACCCACCATCCCTCCTGCTTGCCCAAGAAGGGCAGAAGGCTGGTGGCGAAAATTGCAAGAAACGAGAGTTACGCGGAAAACCCCTTGAGGGAAATGCGAGAACCTGATCAGGACTCGTCGCACGCTCTTTTCACACCCTTTTCTTAAGGGTTGTCAATCGATATTATGGAAAATCTGTAACACTCTTGGTCGATCTTAACATTCCGAGAAATCTATTATATTTATATTTTAAACAAATACAGAAGTAACAGATTTGAAGAAAGAAGTAAAGAAATCATCTAGACTTATACAGATGCACGCTCTTTTCTCACCCTTTTCTTAAGGGTTGTCAATCGATATTATGTAAAATCTGTAACACTCTTGTTCGATCTTAACATTTATAGAAATCTATATTTATATTTTTTACAGATTTGCGAAAAGAAATATTATAAGTTTATTCTGAACGATCTTGAATCTTAATAATTCCAAGTCAATGTGATAAAAGAAATCATCTAGACTTATACAGATGCACGCTCTTTTCTCACCCTTTTCTTAAGGGTTGTCAATCGATATTATATAAAATCTGTAACACTCTTGTTCGACCTTAACATTTATAGAAATCTATATTTATATTTTTTACAGATATGAGAAAAGAAATATTGTAGGTTTATTCTGAACGATCTTTAATCTTAATACTTCGAAGTCAATGCGATAAAAGAAATCATCTAAACATATTCACATACTTGTCGAGCTCCATTTCGAAGGAGTGGAGTGTTGCAATTTACGCGATCACGCCTGGGAATACATATTTACAGGGTGCGCCATACGAGCACCCGTGGAATCCTTACCCGACTATGTACGAAACGATAAAATTCTACAAGTCGACACACCATGGAAGCCAAGATCGTTCGATATTCCTAACTCGTTGTGATTCCAACGATCGTATCAACATACATTTCCAGTGGACGAGAGCGAGAGCATACAAATTACCAGCGGGAAACTGGAGCACTGAAAGGAAACTATAGACTTGATAGAACTAGCAAGTTCTTCAACGATAGGTGGAAGACAGAATGTGCCAATTTCTAGAGTAATTGTAAGGAATGTCCGATTTCCGTCGAATCTTCCTGGACGAATGGAAGACGAGCGAAGAGCAGAAATGTCAGTTTAATTGAAAGTGCAGGAAGCATGCCTCAGGCGACTCTGGAGTCATTGGAATTACAGGCGAGCACGGATCTCACATGCACCGACGAAATTATTTGACCCGGATCGCTTTAATGAAACTCCGCTTTCCAACGTGCGAGCACGTGCAGGTCGCACTCTCTCGCTGCGCCAAAGATTCTTAGCCTCCGGCTGGCAGAAAGAATGTAGGAAGATCGTTCCAAAAATCTATCTATTTTTTTCTGACGCATCAGTGAAATTCTGGAATTTTTCTCTGAATAATTTATAGTAACAGTAAATTGCATTTAAAGACAGTGTCGATTTTATGGAAGGTGACAATGGTTGGAAGACTAGGTGCAACACGAAAGGGGTAAGTCTGAAGGATCTACCAAGCCAGCAATTCTGTGGAACGTAGAATCCTGTAGAAGTCGATTCCATTTGAATTAAGGGATCTTGAAACGACAGTGTGCTAAAGCTAGTGACGTGTTAAACTCCAATGCTATTCTATGAACTTCTAATATATTTCAGAAAGGATTTATGGTGAAATAAAAGATTTTTAACAAATAGAATCATTTATACTACGAAGAATAATGAATACACATCCCTGAACTATTATTCAATCATTCAAAATCGCATTCGAACCTTAACAAATTCCTAATTAAAATTAATAACACCTGAAAGTTAGCACCTTTCACGAAGTTCAGTAATTCCAGTAATTATTGGATGTTACATTAACCGAGTGTCGTAATACATCGGTAAATACTGTAACAATCAATTGCAACGCCACTTTACACCCTCGGCGAATCAATCAATTGCAGTAAAGCATGTCGGAGGAAGGGTTGATCAGTGATTGATTGGTTTCCCATGAGCCAACACGTCTTTACACCGAACCACAAAACGAACAGACTAGCCACTTAAGAATTCTTCGTGGCTGCGAGAAAGTCATGGCTATCCTAAGAAGTAAGAAACTAAGAAGCAGAAAAGTTTCTGCGCAGGATGCGGCAACCGGTACTTTTGCGAGCGATGGATGGCGCTCGCTCTCACAGAAACGTCCCGGCGGTAATTAATTTACCGGCTACGCCGCTCCATTGCCAATCCAATTATTTATCCGGCAAGTTGTCCTGGAGCACACGCTCGCATTCGTCCTGTTGGCCTTTCTGTATTTAGCGCTCGCTCTTTATCAAGGATATTATTTTGATTTTTATTATATAAAGATATACAACGAAAAAATATGCTTTTTCCTGGTTCGAGAATTAAAAGATACAAGAACCTAGTTTAACACTTTGAAGCACAGGATTTTAGAACCAAATCTTGAAGCTTATAATTAACATTTAGATCATGAGAATTCGTTTTAATTATCTCGGGAATTATACTGAGTCCAACGAATATTGACGATGCCTCTAATTTCTTAAGATGTAGGAAAGAAACTAGAGTGGAAAGATATTTTGATTCACAGAGCATGTGAATCGATGCTAGTTAAAAGGCAATTGAAAGACTGCCACTTACATTCGGCGGCTCGCCAAGTCATCAAAAGTTGGAGTGGCGTCGACAGAGGAAGAAATTGAAAAGGTGGGTGTAAGAAAGGGAGAACTCTCTCACCGCAGAACGGGTGAAAGAAGAGGTGAACGTTGGCTTGAATTGAATTCACCCTCTAAACGACGTTGGTACATGTCTCGGACAGGTTCGAGAGCATCAGCAGCAGCAGCAGTAGCAGCAGCTGCCTTGCAGAATTAGCCCGCGGCCGATTGCTACCCCCAAACATCCCCCAGAATCGAGAATTGCTTTCGACCTAACCGGTTGCAGCATCCCTCGCACTACTCGAATAATTTTGTGCCGGATAAACCAGCCAAGATTGCCGACAACCTGGACCGCTTCACTCGGCCAATCCCGTATACACAAGAAAAAGAAGGAAGCACACATGCTGACGAAAAAGCTCTCGAAAGTCGTGCTTTAAACCGTCGGATTCTCTAAAGAAAAGAGCAAGTTCATTCGGTCGAAAGTAGAGCAGAATCCATTCTTACAAAGTACATACACATATTTCGGAGAGGAAGTTCAAACGAAGGACTTTAAAGGGTGGAGGGCAATTCAGTTCTAGAAAAGTACACATGCACAATTTTTATAATGCACACTGAGTCCAAACTACCCCTTCGGCGAGCAGCTAAACCACTTGCAGGAAGTACATGATATTTTTTTTTGCCCCGTTCTAATGTCCAGCGAGAAGGGAAGTGCAAATGGGCGTACTATCTCGGTTCCCAGTGGTTCCTTTTCAACCTGAAACACCGAAAGAGGGAGAAAGCTTGTTCCCTCAGTTCCTCAGGGAAGATATCTCATCCTGGGAGTCATCCAGCTCCGACTACTCTCAAAACTTTCGTAAATTCGTTGGCAAGAAACTCCAAAGGAAATCACTAACGAAAGCAGTGTGATATTCGTATTCATTCGGGATGAAAAGCGAGACGACCTGATTTATTTTGCAAGTTCCGAAGTATTTCGATGAAGCAATTATCCAGTTAACGAATTTCTTTGGTACGCGTGTGCTGTTGCGGGAATTTCCCGCTCGTTTCTATTCCGTTCCCTCCAATCGCAATTCTTTAAATCCCCCCTGTATATACACTACGGCTCGGTGCTGCAACCATCCATCAACCTGGGAGATTAACGATCGCATTGTGCTAAATATTGAATACAACCGAGTACCAGCGTAACACCACCGTAAACCTATACAACATTCGTGAAATCGTCCTTTCACCTACGATTTTTCCTATTCGCTCTACCATCATGATTTTTTCTACCACTATCAGTTTGTTTATGACTTATGACTCAGATTCACTGTTAGATTAATTATAACATTGTACACTAATTCATCGCAACCTTTCACAAATTTATTATATTTAAATAAGAAGCAAAAAACCAGCAGGAAGCTACAGCTAGAAATAGAATAAACTTTGAAATCTAAATAAATAAATACAACTAAGTGGACTTGAAAGTTGCATGAGGTTGCGGAGAAGCGAGTCTTGGTTGCCGGAATATCGTGGAATAAATATTGACCGGGACAATCTCGTAAAAAGGTTTGATAAATAAAAATGAATCGGGCGTCCAAATTTTCTGGAGTAAAGTTGAGGTCGAGGTCTTGATAGTTCATCTGTGATAAAAGGTTACGTAGAGAAACGAGAAGGCTTTTGAATAAACTGAAGTCAGTGTTGCTTCAGGAATCGAGCTAGGAGGATCGTTGTGGGATGCATCACTTCCCGTGGAAATTATGCAACAATGCTTATCGTGCTTACCACGCGAACATTTCACACGGAGTCACGTGACCACGGCAATAAATCCGGCTAGGCGAACCGCAATCCGAATCCACAGACTGAATAAAGCATTAATAGAAAGCCGCCTGCTCTTTGGATTATTTACGCCACTTGAATTGTAATACGAAAGCCGATTAAGCATCCTATTGATCCAAATGTCACCGATTGGTAACATTCACGAATTACAGAAAAACTAACACAAGTTTATCCTTTCTAGAAAAATTCCCTACAACAGAATATGATTGAAAGGAAGTAGAAATCCTCTCGAGAAGAAATACCAATAGGGATGAATTAATCAACGCTATCCTCCTTCCTGAGAGTACAAGGCATTCCGTATAAGTCCCTAATTAGCGCTCTCCGTTTCCAAAAGGCTTCAATTAAGGACGATTAAAATAAAAAATCAATTTAATGAGTAGCGTGGACGAGTGCATCAGAGAGTGGTGGGTTTTTTGCAAATTCCAACCCGACCGAGAGCACCTAGTCTGGCATAATTGGGCCGCATACCGGCCTTAACAAAAAAAATGTGTTGGCGCAAACGAGGTCGGACATTTCGAAGTCTGATTCATTACACGGCCTCCGTCGGCACACACGTATACCAGTTGGATATCAGTGTAAGGGCAGCGAGGCTCGAGAACGGGCTAATTGCGAAGCAGCGGAGTGCGTATCGTAGAGAGGCTCTCTCGTCTAAACGACAAATTACGAGCTCTTCGAAAGAGGCCAGTATACCGGCCGATAGCCATGGACTGCTGCTGACTGCGCGCTGTGCTTTTACAGGGACGCAATCTGATCCGATTAGATCGCGTGAAAACGCTGGGCCCCACTACCTCTGCGGAAACGAGGGCTTAATTACACGTGACAACAGCCAACCGGTACGAACTACCGATAAAATTCTACCCTCTTCTACACCCTTCGAATTCCTTTCATCAATGACTCTCTGACGCACACCTTCTTTTTTACTTTTACACATACTCAGTGGAAAAGGTTACACTCTTCGTGGTTAGAGTCATTTCTTATTTTAATTAGTCACTCTAATCTGTATGTAATGGATGGTAGTGAATCGTGGCACTTCAAGAAGCCCTTTGAAGAAGTAATTAAAATGGAAGACTACTAATTTACAGATGAAATATATATATGTATGGTGTCAAAGTGATGTATAATTGATCTCTTGAACTCAATTTTCTTCCCAGTGAAATTAATGAATTATTTTACATACAACAGTCCAAGTATAACACAGATCGTGCATGAACTTTTGAAAAGGTAAAGAGGAGAGAGATGTGTGTTTATAAAACGATTATTGTCAGCCTTCAATCCTCATTAGTGTTACCGCATTAAACAAAGTGGCGACTGAGAGGCCGGATTATTATGGGCGACACATTAAACGAGCAATATAATCCAAACCCGTGTAACCTGGACAAATAAAGCCGATCTAATCAAGTACACGTAATGTAATGAAAGATAAATGATACGACGCAGGTTCGCATGGTCACCGAATCGTGACCAACATGCATATTCCAATTCGGCGAAATCCACTTTCCTGCCAATAAATTGGAAACGCTCGCACCCCCTCCCCCTCCCTTCCCTCGCCGCCAATTGCGGCACGCCCGGTCCTCGTTTGCTCTCATCAAAATGTGCTTGGCCGACTGCGATTTTCCGCGGAAATGAGCCCGAACCCAGGACAAGGGAAACAAAGGCGTTGACACGCAGTTTTTGATTGGGTTTCTAATAAAAATTACATATCAATTGAGGGCTGCCATCACAGAAGTATTGAATCATTGTTTGAATCATTAAGACAGCAATAAGTTTAAAAAAAGATAGGAAAAAAACAGACTTGAATTCTATCGAGAAATTGAAAAAGTATTACAAACAATACGTTTTCGAACCAGAGAAAAAGAGAATTAAAAAGAAGATAGAAAAGAGTGGCGTGAAAAGTCCACTGATTTCAGATTCGCGTGGCACAGTACGAATTGTCGCCACTGCATCTGTCATCCAGATTGCACAGTGAGTGGAAAAGAGAAGCTCAAAGAGTGTATGCGTGTGTGAGGGAGAAAGAGAGTGAGAGTTCATGGACCCAGAGCGTTCTCAAGAGGAGATGCAAATCAAAGCAAGTGGCCAATGGTGAAGGGAGAAGAGCGATAGTCAAGAATAGCCTGAGTAAAGGCGCGCACACAGGTGAAGAGGGTGAGTGGCTTCCTTCGGGGGACTCGTGTGTGCACACACGTTTGCTTCAACATCTTGACACTCACCGGTCTTCGAGTGCCCCGGAAACCCCCGCCAACCCCCCGGAAACATCGCCTGAGTATCCAATGTATGAGGTAATGTTATTATTCTTAACGTGAATTAGCATAGTGAATTAGAAACTGATTTAATATAAATTCGAATGGAATTGCTTCTAATTGAAACTGTGTGTTAGATTTATTCGTATATTTATATGCGCGATTTTTAAATAGGTTTGCAAATATTGTAATACAAATGTATGATTATTGATATCACATGGAAACTCTTTCTACCAGGAATATTGAAATTGCGGGGACTAAAGATCGTTGAATGATAAGATTGAAAAAAAGAATTGAAGCGAATAATATAATAAATTGAATTGGAAAGATTGTTGCTTAAATTAACGTTATTACTGGCGTTTAGATAGAAAGATATCGGAATTCGAGGGATGCGCATGAAACACCGCAGGTTTGACCTATTTCTCTATCTGGTTCTCTGATGACCGAGTGTGGTGCACTTATCGTTATAAGCGGTGCTTTCACAAAATAACTTGCGTAACAAACCAAAAAAAAATAGATGGCAGTAGAGCATGCGTAGCCGAACCAATAAATACATTACGTCGTCTCGTATTGCAGTACCCGGTGGAAATTCGTCGGTTTGCTTCTGTACAACGGAAACAGGAGCAAACACCGACAAAGCAAACGACCGCCGCTTAATACTTCCACCGCAAATGTTTGCCTTTCTTACGCGCACCTACTTGTTAGTCGATTATTCGAAATCGGTTTAACTATAATCCAAATGAACCAACTTATATCGAAAGTCGAAGTCAATGACTTAGATTTAAGAGTTCTATCAAAGAAAGCGATAGTATAATTAAAAATAGAAGATAAAATCGAAGCAGAATTCCATTTATCAGAAAAGTTAAAGTCTAATATATTCCTTATTGCAAAACACAGAAATACTTGATCGAACATTCATGGCAATTGCGATAAATGAAAGGGAATTTAATTACATCCAAAATAAAAAGAATCATCCTCGATGATACTTCAACGAGATAAATAAAATTATCGAATAAGTCCTGAAAAATGATATGCGGGCGCCCCGGAAGTTACAAGCCCAATCAATTATTTCCTTCCATTTTCTCGCTGGTGGCAGTCTCCGCCACAAAGATACTTAACGCACACGCTGGACAGCACAAAGAATATAGAACGGTCCAGGAGGCTGCATGTGCCCTCGGCTACTACGAGAGTTGGCTAGACTCTCGCTTCACAGAACCCACCCCCACTTTCCATAGAGCGAACAGTTTCCGGACGGTGCAGAAACAACGGAACACAAGCTGGACCATTGTACTTTCCATTACACAAAGTCCAGCCAAATAAAAAGCATTCTCTAATTATTCTGTTTCAGGTTTTCACACAGCAATGATGATAGTAATTAGTGAATCAATTCACCAATTGTAATATACACCGATCTTTACCAATGCAGGCTTGCTATTTAATTACCTGGATGCTGCGATGCTTTCAATTATGTAGCTTTCGCTTCCCTCATCTCGAAGAGGATTGAAGAGTTCCAGAGATTGAAAGCCTGTCGAGATAATTAATCCCTTATAATTAGTCGCGTTCAAATGGAATCTTTCATCATTTTTATTCATTATAACGAAAAAGCGGAGGACTCGAAAATGGTTTCATAAATGTTCTTATTTTTGTCGGAAGAATTGCTCGTTTAAATTATAGCCATTGTGAAATTATTATAGTTATAATTAAAATTTATAATTACTATTGTTATCACAATTCCGAAAGGAATATATTGCATAGGTGGATTTCGAGTATTAAAACTCACTGATAACCAGAATGGCCAGTGTGCTAGTAAAGAAACTGGTTCGAAAGGATGAAGATCTGAGAATATCTGTGGTGTATCTAGGGATTCTGGAGGAGAACGGTAACAACGCTTAGTTAGGGAACGTTGAGCTGTGAAAGTGGACACAAGCTGGCCACCAAGTACACTGGCCACATACGCTCTCAGGTGCGAAGAGGACCGCGGTGTGTTATCACTCCTCTTACAATATTAGTCTCCACTGACTAATCGCAAAGCAAACAGCCACTCGTGCTCGGAACAATTGCGACTCCGAGTTTCCCTTTACACATACGATACGCAGCACTGTGTCCAATAAGAATACAAGATTTATTACCTTCATTATTGTAATTAAGAGGAATAATCAAATAAAATAAAAATCTAGCATTTAAATGGCTCGAATTGAATATCAATATAAGAATTTTTCAAGCTCCGAAGTACTTCCACGTTCGGATAACTTTACACAATTTAAAGTTTACATCAGCAACCTTTACTCGAACATTTGTTGCGTCTTGCAAGTGGAAGAAGTTCCACAACAAACTTAAGCTCCCTTCGATCTGAGTTTCGTAGTGGATTTATATTTCAAGTCTTGCTAGTCAATGTTTTATAACAGAGTTATATTTGGAACGTGAAGTTGATCGATATTCCGTAGTTCAAGGCTACGAAGAGCGTGGAGCTGCAATGTGGCAGGGGTTGATGCCACAACGTCGTACAATGGAGCGGAGACAACAATGCACGTTGAATCCGGCAGCAATCCAATATCTAGCGTGTTATATTAAACGCGACCGAACAAAACAGCCATTTGCAGCTGCGGCATTTTCTGGTGGCCAACGGAAACTTTTCGATATTTGCATCCCACACACACACACACACACACACACATAGATATAGCTAGCGTATGACTGTAAATGGAACATGTAACTGTATAGACTTCTGTCCCACCGTTGTGTAACAGAATCCATGAATCCATTTTCCGAATTAAAAGAGACAAACAAAGTTACAACCGAATCACTGATGCTTTTATTCGGACAATGCTTGACCAACCGAAAGTACGAAAAATCCTGAATTCTCGAAATAAAATTAAATCTTTGATAACAAAAAAAAGAAAGAAGAAGATATTACAGATTCAAGAGAGGAATAATCAGAAAAGTGTTAAAGCTTGAAATACTCGCTGGAAAAAGAACTTCATTATTTAAGTCTCAAAGCGAAATACATTGGAGACTGCATCGAAGAGAATATATTGCACTCTGGCATGTCGATCTTCTCTTAATCTTTAATACTACCGTAACTCTAGAACGTCGTACTCGTAGCCCGGAAATCAGTCTAGGGAATCAGTGTAAACTAAGTATAAGGGATATAGATTCGTCCCAGGACACCTTGGGAAATCGAGATCGTGGATTACAGGGTGCGCGTGAAGTCGAGGTGGAATTTTAAAAAAGGGAACCCTGTTGGGAACCATGGAATTGGTAAAGGTAAACAGCCGCATAGTCTGAGCCAGGCTGTGTCACGTACATTCTTTCTCTCTCACGGAAAGCTGGCTTCAACCATGATGGAGATTGATGTGTGCGCCAAAAGTGTGCTGAAAAGCCCATTTGGGAACCGGCGGCCATTGCGAGCGGCTTGGAAACCTGCAGGTTGCATTTACAACAGAAGTACCTTCTTCGAAAATGCTAACACGTGGATACATTATCGTGCTAAAAGTTTTCTAAACGGAGAACTTCTTGCGTGAAATATCGAATATGTATCGATATTTTTCCTTTCGATCGACACACTAAGATTGTTGTTTCTCCTTAAATCTTTCCTGTGTATATAATTATTCTAAATTATCTAGCTATTTTAATTATTCATGAATATTTTCGTATTCTTTCCCAAATCCTGTATATTATAACTAATAATAAATGATTAAAAATCACTCAGTAAAGATTGATGCAAAAACATTCTTGATCTTCATAAATCGTTATTACAGTGTAATAAAACATTCTTAAAAGAAGTTAATAAGAAACCAATGAATTCAATGGCAATTCAATCTGCGCCACGTTTCTCTCGACGATGCGCTCAAGGATTTCGGGTGGAAGCTCGGCGAAACCCTGTGGAAGCCCGGCGGAGCTTTTATTTGCGCGTTACGGCCGAGTAAATGCGCCGAGTACGATCGGACAGGCCTCCAGCCATGCTGCTGGCCGATTTCACGCTAGTTTGATAAGCGGGAAAAAACAGGGAAGCCTGAAAGCCTCTTTGGCAGGTCTGCCGAGAGGAACACTCGCAGGGAATTAGCCACGATTAAACGACAGATTTAATCGGTATCGCAGGGGCTTTGATGCTCAAACGAGCTTTCGAGGCGTTGAGCTTCCTGTCTATAGAAAAGTTCTACTGGAATTCAAATTTATTTATATATCGTCATCTTGTAAATAATAATAGAAATAATTATTTATATAATAATTCCTAATTTTCCGTTGAGAAGACATATTTTTTCGTAATCTTATTGCATTAAAGTTTCAAAGGTATATGAAAGTTTTTTCAGAATTGTAAGAAAGTGACCGATGCAGCTAGGCGGTATCATTCGCTTCTCAGGCGCACTGACATAAAGCATGATTACTTTACACTCTAGCAGTTTAAATAGCGTATGGAAACTCAGCAGGGAGTACAATATTCCACGGTGCCCTGAATATAAGCTTCTTGCTTTTGAAATCAGAAGCGAGCCGGTAAAGGGGAAACGCAATTACGGGGATCAAGTTTGCGAGTAATGCAGCAATGCCGCCTTCCCAAGCAATGTTGCGGTTGCCCGCAATTACTTCTGCTTTGAGTATGTGCGGCCGCGGGCCGCGGTGGCTTTTCGACGAAATTGAAATTTTCTAGCAATAAATCTTGAAGCGACGAGAGAGAGAGAGAGAGAGAAAGGACGCGCGATTCGAGGCGGAACTTCCGATCTTGCGAGATTGAAATTTTGCCGTGGGGGGGGAGAAAAAAAAACACGCTTCATTTCGCCGAGGGAGACAAGAGCTGTCGAGGAGGTCGCTGCTGACTTTAATCAAACTTATCCAACCAGCCAGTGGCAGAGCCACGAACCAGAGAAACCGGCTAAGCACAAAATGAAATTAAAACCTCGTGAAGAAAGGTTTAATTAAGAAGCGAAGCCTCTAAATAAGATTCACACTTTCCTTCTGATTTCCTTTTCTAACTCGAATATCAATTTACTTGACTTTTAATAACAACTGCCATGCCAAACACGTTGCAGTTGCGAAAATGTGTTAATAGTGTCTGTGACGGAGACAACAGTTTCACGGATACTCAAAGATGCGCGAAGCTCTTACGCTAACCCAGAATAGTACCCTTTAAAAGGTGAGCTCTTTACGCTAAGAGAGCCAAGAAGAACGCAGAGTTCTTAAACGCCGCGGGCCAGTCGAGGTTTATCGTCGTCCTTAAATCGCCCCTTATCGCTTTTCATATCGAGCTGACTATACTCGAGCATCCATCACGATTTGAAAGGGCACTTTCCCGGAAGCTGGACTCTCCAGTCGTAGACATGATCTAAAATGTCTGACAGTTCCGGTTAGATAATACTCGAAATCTTTATTTCCTTTGCGTATATTATAACTTCCGGAAAATTAGGTTCTAGTAGAGCATTTTGTATCATTAATCATTAGCAACGGCCATGGTGATTTATTATGTGATTTGGCATTTATTCCTTTACTAAAATTCTGAATATTCATTATATTATATCGCACTGTGTTAAATTATCGATTATAGGACGAGGAGCATATTGTCGAACACTTGAATATTCCTGTGAGCTAATAGTTAATTTGGTAATGAATTGAATGAATCAAAAATCGACAGTGGTCGATCAAACGACAATATTCTATAGTGCATGGGACTTAATTTATCCTGAAAAATCCATTGCTTAAATTAATAAAGGAGAAATATTTAATGTTACAAAGAAATACTAAAACTAAATATTCCTAAAAATCGAAATCAAGATTGCAATTGAAATTTCAATTGCCAAGACGGAAAATAGGATGTTGACTAGAACCAGAAGGGTAATATTCTCGAAGCCAAGGGGAACGTGGCTGACTCTCGCGCAAAAGTGCCGCTGTCCAGGAAGTCCGTCCTGCTTCCTAAGTTCGCCGGGAAAGTTTCGCAAGAAGCGGTGGTCGCAAGCGCATCAAAAATTCGCTGCTTCCACCACAGGACGATGCCTCGACTCGGCCGACGCCGTAAGTGGAATACTTCCGCATAATCTTAATGTCCCCGGCAGGAAGCCGGCTCTCCAACACGCAAGCTGCGCTACTTTCCAACTTTCGAGAAGTATTATTTATCACCGCTCGCTTGATATACAGCTTGCCTGCAAAACGAACGCTCGCCAAGAGAAATTTGATCCTCGAAGAAATAATAATGCGAGATCCGAAATATAATAATGTAATATGAAAAAGAAAAGATTTCTATGAGCGTAGTGTGAATGAAAAATCAAAGAAACATTCACAAGGCGAAATTTGGATGTGTCAGGAATGATTTCGATTCGAGAATTCGAGAAATCATTGTATAGAAAGTATAAACGAGTTTCCATCAAACAGCTGTACAAAAAGCATTATCTCAAGCTTTACTTCACTACTTTACTATTTCACATTTACCATCCAAGATTTTATCCTCTATTCTACCAATCGGACAATAAAATCAAACGCCTCAAAGTCAGGTCAGAGCCAATCAAGTCAGACTCGATAGATTTCTCTTTCGCACTTTGGATTTAAACTTTGACTGCAACCTCGGAAAGTAACGGGCGCGTTAAGAGTGGGGAAGAAGGTAACGCGGCTCCTTTCGTACAGTGGCAAACTCAATATCGTCTTGGCAGAGTTGAAATACAATTAGGTCATATTTTCCCAACCAGCTAGATGAGGCTGAGTGTAACGGCACGTAACTAATGGACTTCGTTTCAAGGGAACATCCCCTGCCAGCCGCGGGAACCAACCATATTCGAGGGATGCCAAAGTAATCCACTTCGTCCGAGTAGTATGGAGAATGGATTCCGCTTTCTGAATGTTCATCATATGGAAGCCAATCGATGCTTAAAATATTAACCATTGAATATGTTCTTATATAAAAAATCATTGATTGTAGATCATTAAATTAGTTATGAAGGAACAACATTTAAACTCTCTCTAGAAGAAAGTATAATTATGTAATGTTATATAAATAAAATATGTTGTTGTAGTTTTTATGATTTCTATAATATAATATAAACTATGTACTATAAATATAGTTTATAGTATATATGTTTACATATATATATAGTATAATAAATTCATATTGGGAACTTCAAGAATTGCTAAAAAAAAGTGTCTTAATTTTAGATTACTTTTTTATTCTACATTTTAATTCTGGTCGAGAATAAATAATAGCATTTCTTAGTGTTCTTAGAGGACACTACAACTTTAAAAGGGCTACGAAATATTAAATGGATCGATGAACTAGGGTCAAAGACATTTCGCGATCGAGACGTTGAAGATGAGACAAGATGGAAGTCATTAGAATTCAAGATTCGAGTGGACCTGCTCTCATACAGGCGATGAAATAGAAGTTCCTCTTTCGGAATAACGCCTACGTAATTCGGTGCTCTCACCCACGCTCTCTCCGGCTACGAGCACGATTGAGAGAAAGAGCACTAAAGCTGGCGAGGAAACGACATCGCGTCGAAAGCCCTTTAATTTGCAAACGGCAAACGTAATTCGCCAGGAGAACTAAATCCGATTATCTGTAGTGCGCCTGACATTCGAGCGATTTACAAGTCCAAGTTCCATCTTGCGAGTACAAATATGCCTTTAGAAATACCTTCATTACCGAAATGATTAACTCGTGCGTATCAATTAAATATGAAATGAAAGAAATTTTTGTATACCAATTAATTTCATATTGATCTACGTTTCATCTTAATCTCTCAACGTATAGAAGATAAAAGAAACGGGACTATTTTCACCTGCCATTGCGAACGAGTACCAGCATACTCGATCAAACAGAATCAGTGTGTACCAGTTCCCACTGGCATCGACTTCCCTTCACGCAAACTGCCGCTCCACTTCCGTGTCTACACACAGGGGTGTCTTGCTCGAACTGAAAGAGTATCGATAAAACAATTCGACATCGTTTCTCGCTCACTCGACGCAATCCCTTCTCGTTGACGTTCCCGTCAAAAGTAAATTTCCCTTCAACTTCACTTTCGACACCTTTCGGCGGTCGAATTGAGTACTTCCTTCGTCTCGAAGACAGTAAAAATCTCACGTTTCGATCCCTTTTCCAAGGGATGATCGCATTGAAAGTTACAGCTGAAGTTGCGAGTACTAACGAGAAAATGTGGTCTTAAGAAAAGATGAAATCTTAAGACGCTCGCATAACCTCAAGAAATTGCGGTGGAAAGAACAATAGCGTCGTTCTAACAGGATCGTTTAAGAAGACTCGAAGCCAGCGGAGCTTCATGGATTCTGGAATCGCGCTTACATAATGAATACTCGCGGCAACACAAAAGGGTGCCGCGCTCCGATGAAGTTCGAGTCATTCGCTATTCCAGTGTGCTTTTATCGAGATATCCTACGAAGTTACATTTCCCCTGTGTACAAGGTAGAGCGTTTCGAATTGGCAACCATTTTCACAGACACGCAATTCCATAGAATAAAATAGTTTAATTGTCTGTACGAAACGAAGACTATACGATAGAAACCTTCACATTTGTGCACATGGTAGAGATCGAACCGCTGATTCGATTCACGCCATATTTACACCAATTGTTATATATGTCAAGATGAGAATCTGTATTAATTTTGAATGACCTTCGATAAAAATTATTGAAATTATATTTATATTTATTATTATATATTATTTGCTATTGTTTGTATGAACTATTGTATATTCATTACAATAGTTCATACAAACGATTACATATAATCAAATGGGGTTTAGTCTTTGAAGAATGTCATTTGAAGACAAATTTATATAATGAATGTAATACTTGAGAATTTATACAAATCTAGCGTCATGTTTGGTGATACATAACAATGGTTTCTTGGTAAATGCATCACCCAATATGTATCTCACAAGCATGGAAAAGCGATTCTAGATTTTCCAAGCGCATATACTCGCGCCTCCGGCTTCTCCTACCTCTTCGTGTATCCAGCATCCAGTTGCCTTCTGTTGCAGAGACAGTACGCGGCTTTGAGAGAAACTTGGCACCCAAGTGCGCGCTCGGAACATTCAGGTAGCTCTGATTGTAAAGCAAACTCGCACCAACCGAATGCTTTCCCCCAATCGAATTGGCTAAATTAAAGGGCCTATCAAGTAACAATCGAACCCTTATCGATCCTGGATATCCAAATGACAATTGGAAACGCATTGTCAGTGAGGCAAAAACAGAATCTGTACAACTTGTAATTTAAATTCAAACAACAATTTAATCCTCCTATTTTCATGATATCTTTATATATATATGACAATGCTTTTTGAACATAAAACAAGTTTTGACTTCTTAATTTAAAAAAATCATCGGATCAATATGTTGCAGACTGTCTAACTAGGGAGATTTGTATTTTAAATATCGTTTTGAATTACTGAATTCAATATAACGATGTCGGCAAACCTCTGTAACAGATCGTCCCGGTTCGATAAGGTATTTATCGAGAGCTGCGAGAGTAGTGACCCGATATTTACTCTTCCGGCCATTTAGCACGTTGGCCTGGGTGCAGCCACTCCGGCCTATGGGGGTGGCAACTACCCCCAGCACGCCGAGCACCAGCGCGCACATGATCGATCCTGATTCCCAAAAAAGAATGCTACAATGAAAGCCCTGTGTGCAATATTACAGCAATTTTCAATCGTCAATATAGATTTACCACCGATTTGCATTGATATACTGGATGGAATAGAAGCTTTTTACTGCGACTTGCAAGAGTGTTGTTAAGCGAATATAAACTGTACAGAACAGTGCTTGTGGTAATAATGAGGAAAAGAAAGTGGCTAACCATTTTAAATGTTTATTTGGATCGTCTTTTTGCTACCAGTAATATTTTCCAAATTTCAGTCACTCTGAAAATGAGCGCCTTTTTCTTGCAGTACTTTCCATCGCATATTCTGTATCTAAATCAATAAATTGATAAAAAGTGCTGATCGACCAGCAAATGAATTATCCAATACAAATTACTGTCCTGATTACTTTCCAAGAATTTAGGATGCGATGCTAAAAGATGTGCTTCTCCTGGCAAAAGAGTGAAGACTCGCTCGGACAGTGCCAAGAAACGCTGAGAAGCTATCCACTGCGGAAACGTGTGGACGAATAGGAAAGTGGCGTGGGTGAACGATCGAGTAGGCGAGGGGAATCTATTTTTCTCTCGAGAGATGCCTTGTCCCGTAACAGGCCGCTTAAAAGGGTCAAGAATGTCTCCCTCTTAAGAGAGAATATTTAGAACTACCGGATGATCGGCGCTCTCGATTCTCAAGTGCGATAGTTTCGTCTCTAGGAACAAAAGCTCGTCCGCTATTTCATTGACCCGAAATTCCAGTTCGACGAGACCGATTGATGTATTAATTCCAGACGTCGTTCAATGTAACCTGAACTGATACTCGAATGTAACCACGTGTTTTCCATGCTGATAGAGCAAATTTGCGTGCATGAGAAATTTGTGATCGATTGAATTATCGATATTAATTGAATTTGTAATTAAAATTGACGACTTAAATTCTGAAAGTTCTATTAGAGATCCTTTGACAATCCCTTTGGATCGTTTTTGTAAGTTCGTTTTCTCATACCGAAATCCCATCCAGAATTGAACATTCATGTATAACAATCTGTGTAAAAAAGCTTAGACCATAAATGGCATGTCGAAAGCTTCCAGGGCAATGCATCATGTGCTGACGCGATATGAATGATAATGTGTAAGGAAGCTGGTGGTCCAGCATCTTCTATGCAGCGCCAGAACAAACGGGCGAAACTCCACACGACTTTAAAACACTATATACATAACACTGTGACCCAGAATCCCCTGTGTGAAAAATCAAAGGATTTAGGAAACAAGAGAATAATCCGGATGTCATTCACCCCTGGTTGCAGGAGGATCAAGAAACGACCGAATACGAATATATCCAGATGATACTTCTGGTAGCGGTGTTCACTCAGAACACGACTTTCGTCTTAGTTATCTCACCGTTTGCCCGCTGTTTCCTGGCGGCATTGAAATTGCGCTCATTTGCGACGACTTTGGAGCCATCCGTCCTCCATTCACTCAGAAATGTCTCCCTTTGTCTTTCCGCGTGAACCTCGTTACTCGTAATGCCGAGGCAAACTTCGCTCGTCGCTTGAAACTGGCATGGTATCCCTTTGAAGCGGGGGCACAGCGAATTCAATCAAACCGCCCGAGATTGTAATTCACGATAATAACTTGCAATACAGTATGAAATATAAGAAAAACTTTGCCTTGTCACGTCGACGTTAAATCGACAATTTTACGAAAATTTTCATTGTTATATGTAATATATAACTTCAATCGATCTTTACAATAATTCCCAATCAAATTCGATACTACACGCATACACTAATTCACTCAATAATCACCCCACATTAAAAACACACTTTAACTTAACAAATAGCTCTCCGAGAGATAAAACCCTACCAAATAAACACTCAAAGTACAAAAGTGGAAAAGTAAGACAAATTAATCTTACTAAACGCTTACAAGGGTACAAGTCTATCCACCCTAAGGAGAGTGCATCCACATTCCACGTGAGAGCATTTACTCGCAGACTAATCGTGCTCCCATAACCGTAGCGGTGCAAGTAGTAGCGAGTCTCGGGCTTTGGTGCGAGATAAATCGAAGGCTTTTCATCTCGGCGTGGCAACGCGCTGGATGGTCAGCCATAGAGATATAGTTCTCGAGAGAAGAGTCAGCCACCGGTAGAGAGGGACACTTTTAATGTCCCTCTCGGACCACAGCGCTTCCAGCAAGCATTCGAGTGGTTCAGGCCGGCAGCCGGCTGACTACTACTACTGCGCCGGCTTATACTACTGCCTCTGCTATACAACGCTGCTTGCCTCTTTCCCCCCGCAACTAGTAGTCGCCAGCGGGTATTCCCTCTGGCAACGTCAGCACACTTTGTCACCTGGTTAAGGGCTCGTTTTTCTAGCCTGCCAACCTGACCATGCCAGACCTTCTCTCCACTGGCTTCGGCCCTGAGGCCATACAGAAATGCACTGAACAGCTTGCGCACTTCCATTATCTTGCCCACGTGTCCACGTACCAGGCGACCTCCTACCCAACTCTGTCCAGCCTGTCTTCTCATTCCACTGTGCTAGACAGCAGCACACAGCTACCCGGAAATACAGTAAGTGTCCAGCGTAAAGCACGGCCGAGCTCCCATAGAAAGGTGTTATTACGAGGAGCTTGATCTTCGAGTTACCATCACTTTTCTCTTGGATTTTTAAATCTTCTCTTGAAGTATTATTCTTCGTTAAGTTGAAGAATTTAGTTCCATGTGGTTTAAAGTATAATCAAGGTAGTCGTTTAAATGTTATGATTAATGTAAAGGAAAGTAAAAGGAAAGCTTTGTTAATAAAAAGAGTTTGTTATTCAAGTATAATGTGATTGTAATCTGACTACTGTAGCATACGAAATATTATGCATATGGTATGCGTAATCCATTGAAGGGGCAATTTAACTGTCAACCAGAGTAGGTGGCAATCGACGATAAGGCTTCTGGCAATGACACTGTCAGCAATAGCGAGTGACACAAAGCCTATCAATGGGCGAAAGTGCGGCTTATCAAAATGCAAGTGGCAGAAGCATAACTGGACGCTGGAAATGCGCAGAGGTGATTGATTCGGTAAACGTTAGTGAGCAAGGTTGACGAATATATGTCAAAGCGACATTTGTGAAAGGGGTTAACATAGTGCGATCGGCGCCGTTTCTGGGATCAGCTTGCTTAGTAGCTGAAACCACGTGTTGAAGCTTCCTGGCACGTTTGCGTGCGAATCGGCGTGCCAACCGATGCCAACTCGACTTTGGTACACACACACATACATACATAGATACACAGAGACAGCTACTAACGAAAGCTTCTCTAGACATTGCTCGCAATACGGCAGAGCTTCGCGATGCTAACGACTACTTAAAAGTTTCGAGTGCGAAGGAGAATCCGGTGTTACCCCAATGCGTCCTATTCTACTGATCAAACAGTTCTCCGTCTTCCAGTTATCCTTCCTATTCTATGTATCGCATTAAAACTTTTATTTGCGGCCATATTATCTCACAGCTAACGAAAGCTAACTTCACCGAGGAAGTTCTTGAACGAGTATTTGTATAATTTTGTTATTATTAAATCGTTATAATCGAGATAGGAAGAATAGTTAATTTATGCATGTTGTTGAAAGGTCTTATTAATTGAAATTGAAATAAATTTGTTATAAGATAAATCAAAAAGCTGTGAGTTATGGTAGAATGGCAATCATTGGAGTGCAAAGAATCAGATGATCGTAGGCAGTGATAAAACTAGTACGTTGCCAAGAAAGAATAGGAAAGGA
Organism: Ectemnius cavifrons; assembly: GCA_964023945.1. Classification (NCBI taxonomy): domain Eukaryota; kingdom Metazoa; phylum Arthropoda; class Insecta; order Hymenoptera; family Crabronidae; genus Ectemnius; species Ectemnius cavifrons. Next base: position 6,127,849 of record OZ030384.1, on the reverse strand, counting down.
AGTTTATAAAACAGTTGCCTCAGGTGGATATAGGAAGCAGGCGACTTCTACTGGAGCTTGCAATTGCGGCTCGCAGCGTGGCGTAATCGAGGCATTAACCGGCAAATGACCGCCATAACCGATGGGGATCGAGCTTTACGGGTTGATGGCGCCAAGGAAAAAGGAAAAAGCGTCGACTTCCGCCGTTCAAGGAAAAGTTCTACGCTTGGGAATGAATTTGCGAGTTACGAGAATGGAATTCGAGAAAAGTGGCAGATAGGAGCGTGCAACCAATGCGACATGCCGTGCAACGTCTTTACATGGCTTCTACTTTAAAAGGAGGTTCTTCTCCAACTAACTACCTTGAATTTGTCTACTTTGTAATTTACAATGGAAATTGGCCAACAAAGCATTCTCTGACAATTACTTTTCAACACGGAGGATAAAATAAATGTTCTCTTCGAAGGTAGAATTGTCTTTACTTTCGAATAGTTTTGTAAAGAGAAATTCAACTGAATAACAAAGTGTTCGTGTACTCAGCCAATCGAAATTAAAGACACATTATAATATCACATTCATATCTATGTTTGAAGTTCGTGCGAAGCTATAGTGAATGACAATGTAACGTTATCGTGCCGAGATAGACACTGACTGAGCACGCCCATCGGGAAATTATAGTTTCTATACCCGCTTCCACGCACACGCAAAGTAAACATTCGCGTACAAACACAGAGACAGTGGATATCACATTGACATGTGTAAAATGTATAGGAGAACCAGGGACAAATCGTGGAAATACAGAGGCATAAATTCCATTTGACAAAAACAACGGCAAAAGAACTCGAGAACTTTTTGCTTTGAAAATTGCACCTGGCACAATTCCCCTATTGAAAATTCCAAAAGGGAAATACATTCAGAAGAACGAACAGTCCAATTGATTAGAATATATGAACGCTGTGATATTAATGTTAAGCATAAAGCCGATTAAAAAGCTGTGCCGAACATCGATATCAATATCGTTCATTTTATCAATAGAAATTTCATGTGAAGTTGAACCGTTTATTCCTCCATGGAATAAGTATCTCGCTGGGAGCAGACAAACGTCGATCGGATAGGTTATTGCATCGAAGGATATTCTATTTTAAGAAAATCAAGATCAGTATAGAAAAAGCAAGCTATAACTGAGGATTGAAAGGCTGAACTCTCGACCTGTTTATGTAGAATTAAGCAAATCCGATCGGGTGGATGTAAGAAAAATATCGCCGGCTTATCCGCCTATCATTTGAATTATAATATATATAGTTCTGCCTCAACTTTGACAAGAAACGAATATTTTTTGCTGGTTTTATCTAACAAAAAATCCTTCTATACATATATATTGAAAATTATTAAATCTACAACGTTACTGCCACAGAGTTTTATAATTAAGCTTGTGAAGTTTATGCAAAATAAAGAATACTTGCAACCCCAACTACAGTTTATTTATTCGTTGCTATATATATTCCATCGATGACCAAAAACTACAGATTCGTTCGAACCGCCATGCACGAATCTACATTCGATAAATAAAAACATCAATATTTGCTTAAAAATCCACAGTCTATCCATAATAAACGAGAATACTCCTATCTGGAAATACTCTACTGACTCTGAAGTATTATCACTGACAAAGTAAATTCACTCGTATGAACTCTCCGCTATTGGTTCTATATTGAGTGATATAAGCGTTTTATACTACCGTTCGGCAAACACACGCCACTGCAATTCGATAATTTGAGTCGGTATGGGGTTGTAAACAACATGCCTGAATGTCGATTTGTAATTACATTGGCCGCCCATTCAAAGTGATACGTGTGCAGTGGCGCGCATACCTCTCCACGCGAGCTTTTTACTCTTCGACACGATTCCAGTTAATTACAGTAGTGCGTGTTTGATATTGAATCGGAGATTTTTCCAGCTAGATTCCGTCCTTTGCTCTGCCTACGTAAGAGGCGACAGGTGAATGAGGCTAAATTACTGCGGCGTTACGACGCCGCGACGCGCTCTCACCATTGAAAGGTGAAAAGCTCGAAAGGAAGAGAAATAGAACGGTAGAGGATCTTTTTCGCTCCGAGATCAAAGTCTTAAAAGCTTTTTAACTCTTTCATGCGTGATTCTCGTAGGCAAAAACGCGTTGGTCGAACGCAGAGTATCCATTGTGTTCTTTCAATGCTTTTCCAAATGCCAGTCGGTTTCTACCCGAAAGCTCCACTTTCAAGTCGAAACCTTCAACCGAATAATAGCGAGTCGAGAAACAGTAGATTTAATAGACCACTTTGACAGGATGGTCATTTATAAATTCGAAAACCCGAAGAGCTTCACCGAAAAACGTTAAAGTTAACTGACGGCAAGCAGTAACAATCGAAACACAAAACGATTCAACTTTCGCCGAGGGAAAACAAGAGGGAAAGTGACATCGACACTCAATCGAATCGGTTGAAATTTAATCTCGAAATTGTCACGACAAGCACACCTTGCGTATATGGTGTACTCGAATATACATAGAATCGTTTACAAAACTCGCGGAGATAAAAATGCGTAGAGCACAGTGTATTAAATGTACGAGATCCAATAAAAATACCAAACGCTACACTTGGTGGCTTTGTTACACAATTCCAATTATAGAGAAATAAAACTCTCATGGAAAAATTGAGTACAACTGTCACTGTATGTTTGATTGGAAAAGGGAATCGACACATTGAAGATACAACCGTCAAGAAATCATCAAATCGACGGGTGATCCAATGAAGGGAAGACTGGCATCGACAGAAAGGACGCCGACTAATAAACACTCGAGTGAGAAGCCTCTTAACCAAACGGAACAGACGGCCGGTGGTGTATTGTGTGTACACACAGGCGCCAAATAATAGTTTCTCAGTTAGGTGTTGCTACTCTCTACACATTCAATTCCTATGTACGATTCACCATAGCCACAACACGTCCCTCACCGTGCGCGATACAAACACGTACTATACGATTGATAACTTCCAAAGTACAAGTCAATTCAAAAACTGTCAAAATACAACAATCCATATTGATTGAATGATTAAAGATAAATAAAATCTCCAAGGACATGTAAAATCAATGAAACATAATAAACACGATGTAACATAATGGACAAAACCGGTAGACACTTAAAAACGAGACAAAACATCCCCCAAAAAAAACCCTCAAAAAAGCGGTTTAAAATTCATCCAAAACTTTTGCACGCGTATTGTTATTACTGCCGACACTTGTACCCTTGGACGCCCCTCCCGGTGGCGTCGACACGAGCCTCACCGTTCACGGAGCCATCACGTACGTACGTACGTACGGTACGTACGCTTACGACGACCACCCCCGGCGCGTTGGCACGCTAGAGTGTCGGAGGGTGGTGGGTTAAGCGACATCGCAGGGAGGCTACGTCTTCCGGCTATGTGCACAAGTACGCAGACTACCACAGAGACAGACATAGAATGAGTGAGAGACAGAGAGAGAGACACACACAGACCTGGTTCGGCCGACCCAAGGTCAGGTCAGTAGGCCGTGAACGCACATACACGAGGCCCAGGCGGTCTCAGCCGCGTTCCTGGTGCGTCCGAAGTCGACGAGATCCTCTTCGAGTTTCCCAAGCCTGCAGCTCTTCTTCCAAGTAGCAATTCTGTCGAGTCTCCAAAGATCTTCTCGGAGAACTCAGTGACTCCTATTAGCCGGACACAATGCGCGCACGACTCCGACTGTGGCAGCCAGCACGAGGATTTCCTGGCGGCCGAGTATCCACTGGCACAGAGTGCTCGTCGCCACCCTTTGAAGGGAGTGCGAAGGGTGACCGCGAGCGAACGAGTAAAAGCTCAGGGAAAGCTTGGTGTGTACTTGCGGATGATTCGCCGCACTGACACCGTGGCTTTCTCGAGCACGCAGAGCTTGGGATAGAAGAGGGTCGGCCTGTCAGCCTGTCAGCCTGCCTGCTTGCCGCGAGCCTCACCGAAGAACTGGCGGGATCGCCGGATCCCACGTATTCCGTGTCTCCCACTCCGGAGAGCGGAGCGCGCACCTGCCTACGAGTATACCCTACACCTACATCCTCGCACCCGATCCCACCCTTGCCGGCCAGGCCACCCCTAACTTCTCCTAGGACGCCTCTCGGCCACCCTCTCGACCGCCCCCCCCCCCAAACCACCCCCGGAGAGAGAGTACTACTCCGTGAATTCATGACGTGTATGTGTGTGGGCTTGGCGGTACGTTTCGTTGTACGCGTGTACCGTTTTCCACCCCCTCCGCCACCCCCCTCGTCCTCGCCCCCGCAAAGGGGGAAAAGCGTAGCGCGCGGAAAATTCAAAGGCCACTCCATCGGGCCTCGTACACTGCCCGATGACCCACATACGCGCGCTCTCCGCTCCCTGCTTTTCACCACTTGCGAGTCCCTGACCCATTTCTGGGTCAAGACGATTTTCACTCCAACGGATCTGCTAGTAGAGTTTTCCTCCCGTTGATGCAACTTTGAAGATAATAGATTGGTAGTTGATTTGTCGAAAGAGAGATGGATTTCTTTTGATTGTTGGATTGTTTGAGTTTTCTTGATTGATAGGTGGATTTTCTTGTTGGAGTTGTTAGTAGAGTAAGTGCTTGAAGTATGTATTGGATATTGCGTGCTTCTTTAGAATGAGTCGAACAAGGACGTCGTTGATGTCGATGAGACTATCAATCGACAATCTCTCGCACGTAGCACGTAGCACTATGTTTCCATGAGTCTAATGTGGAATGATAATTCTTCGCTTGATTCGCGATGCGACATACCACACGCGATTATCATCAAATGGAACGCGAAGCATCATCGTGAAGATTAACTGATCTCGGTGAATTAGCAAACCTTGGCGAGAAATGCTTGAAACAAAAGAAGCTGGTGAGCATTATGCGAAGCTGATCCCAAACGAAGTGGGATACGCGGCATTGCCAAGACCGATATAAATTTCCAATATGTTTCATTCACAAGCCAAGCCTCATTGAGAACATTGCGTCGGCTATTGTAAGTCGAGCGACCCACTCCCAGTGCACGCGACGCTTTCCATTCACAGATACAATTATTACCGCTGCGTAAACCATTCTTTCCGGACGCGTCAAAATCAACTTGAAACTTCGTACGCCTGTTTTCCCCTTCGACTTGTTTGCAGCGCGTTCTCCGCACTGATTACTGCACGCGAACAGCACGATGTATTTTGGCAAAGCTTACATGAAACATGACCTATGGCTCTGAAATCCGGGGTTAATAGCTATTCGCCTATCACCTTCGGTTGCCAGAGCTAATATGACTTCCAATGAATTTGGTACAACATCCGTAATCAGATTTTCGATCGCGTATAACGCGGAGCAATCAAATGATTACATTCCTGTCCTAGCAGGGTTGAACACGTGCGATGTTTGCTGGTAATATATATCACGCCAAAAATATAGGCAAATTAAAGATAAAATCACAGTGGAAACGTTGAAAGCTCAAATACTAGTTTCATTACTTTTAATCTATTAGAGTACTCGTCACACGCGGAGCACCTATTAATATTTTGCGGACACGAGAAAATGAACTAAAATTAATTATATTTATCCTGGAAAGAATCATACAAGAGAAATGAGATATTTCTTCATTCCCTTGACGCCGGAAACTATCGTAGTAGTGTGGAAGCTCTCCTGAATCCTGCATTTACTTCCCCGGAGGAAGCACGGAAGTGGAAACGGGCTACTATCGGAATACTTTAGGGGACGAGTGTACATCGAAACGAGAGGGAGAGGGAGAGAGGACTTCGAAGAACATTTGTCGCAAAGGGAGCTTGCGAGCTTGCGGAAATAGCCATGTCGCGCCCGAGTGCCAGTGGGTTCTTTGAGAAATCCGAGGGCGAACTGCCACCCGAGTGCCTCGAATTCCTGCGAGGCCCTTGAGTAGCAACGCGTACGGTAACAGGCGTTCTCGTAGCTTCCCTCGGGTTTCCGTAGATTCCCGCAGCTTCCCACAGGTTCCCACAGGTTCCCGCAGGTTGCCGCAGGCAAAGTACGGATTGGAAGGTGTGATCGAACAATACGAGCCTGTCGATATCGTGCAGGACGAGACCGGGTCAGGTTTTTGCTCGTTTGCCGCTCGGGATTTCGACGTGCACGCTTTACGAGGAGTGAGCGATGTCGTTGTGTGAGTGGATACGACAGTGGCTAGAGGATGCACACATACATCGGTACCGGCAGCAGCAGTAGCAGCAGCAGCAGCAGCAGTAGCAGCAGCCTAGGAGGAACTTCATCCCTCACGGCAGCGCGAATCGATAAACTGCGACCACCACGCAACACACAATCCCATCCACTCCGACCCCCCTGGCTTCGTCACCGCTAGCGCATCGTTTCACGGACCCTGCCGTTCCGTAGCGTAAGCTATACATTTGCCGTCATTAATGAAAAACATCCACTGGTACACCCTCCTACATAAATGTATCGTGTCCTTCTAAAGGAGCCCATTCACGTCGCCGCTTCTATGGATAGAAATATCGATGGAAATCGTGACACTTGTGTTTAAACATCGTATACATTTTAACGTTGTGCATTGACTTGTATAAGTACGCTGTAAGAAAGTGTGTTGGAAAGTAAATTGTTTAATAATAATTAATAGAGTGTAGATAAGTCTGATAGAGATTAAGGAATGATAGTGATTCAAAAATATGTGAACCCTGCCCATTCTCATAAGGATTAAGATCATGTAGCATATCCAAGCTGTTAAGAAAACTTTCCTTACTATAACAAAGCTTTGAAGTCTCATTAGACTAAGTTCTATCAATGTTACTGAGTCAGTAAAAGGTAGTAACGATGCGTTACAAGGCGAGAGGGACTTGTTAAATGTAGAGATTTACCTTGAATACAATCCTAGATACAAGCATCCTTTCCTCTAGCGATTACCTCCCTCGAGTCTGACTTTCAATGAAAGTGCCTTTAGTCGCGAATTAACTGGAGAGATAAACCTGTCGCAAAGTTCCTATGGGACATGGCAAAAGTTGCATTGGAAAAAGACGAAACGGAAAGAAAAAATTGGCCGATAAGATCCCAGGGATTAAAGGAACTATTTGGATATACGGAAACGGGGTCATTTGGGATCGCATGCAATAGCGCCGCTAGAATGCGAACCATTATCATTTGCATTCAAAACGCCAGTAAAGTACTTAAACGTAATCGTTACTTCGCGTAATACGCGCGCACAATAGTCGTATCTTAAAACACAAAGAGGGAGGGGAGCTGAAAGGGGTCAATACTTAATATTGTCACACATGTCCGTGTTCACAGGACAAAAACGTGTAAAAAGTGTAACATTTGTTAAATTATATACGCAATATGCAAGATAATATAAATACACATGTGTCAAGAGATCCTCCACTTTCCAATAAATGATTTGTTATCAATTAATTATTGCTTGGTTCTTGTATCACATAAAACGTAAATGAGGTAGTATCAGCATGACTGACTTATGCCTGGCGACATCATTATGTTATGTCACATATGTTGAGAAATGCTATGTAAAGTTTCATAGAAAATGTTACGTTCAGGCGAACGTTTAATGAGGCGAGCAATACAAACGTAATTGCATTCGTCACCTACATACTTTGCGCATAATGTGTCAAGCGTTTTCCTCCCTTCATGTCGTCATTAATTCTTTATATGAAAGAATAACTCACAAGCTGGCGACAGAATGTTCGCATTTGCCGGCTGCCAACGTCTTATGATTCCTTATTCGTTTCATGTTGCAAGGACATTTTCGATATGGAATGTACATGGCATCCATTGTGGTACACGACTGCTTGATTCACCAGCTTTTTCCAGATAACCTAATTACAGTTCACACAGAGTGTCAAATAATGTATGCTTAATAATACACTTGCACGATATATACACAATATGAAAGCGGCATGCATGTCTAAAATTCCCGAGAGTGCTGCTACACTCTCGGGCGGCAGAATGGTTAATGAATAATGAATACAATTTATGATAACATCCGCGAAAAAAATCTAGATTATAGTTAACTATTAGGAAAATGAATTACCGTGTGTAACGTAGACATATGTTATCATTAATGTACAATCTTTCAAACGCAAGACAATGAGAAACAACATGAAAAAGTATCAGAAAGAAATTCAAATATTGCATGAAGAATAGTCAGAGAACTTGGACCCGAACATTCGTAGAATTTGCAGTGATACTCTCAAATGCGAGTAAAACTTCTACGCATATAGATAACATATTATACGAACCTGACTAGGACGTGTATGAGAAGTTTCCTCGAGTCGAATTGGTCATGGTAAATTCAAATAAAACCGGGGACGAAACGATAAGCGCGCACGCCATTTCGGTGGATTTGACGAGTCGAACTGAACCGAACCTCAAAAGTTTGGCGGGAAGTGCGGCTGCAGCAGCGCGGCGCATGTGAGGGAGCTCGGCGGTCTAGGTGTCGCCGTTGGCGGAGTGAAAACAGAAACCCAAACCGGTCATGGGGGCTAGTTAACGACTGTGCGCCGCGCTTGCGAATCCCATTTTCTGCGAGTTATTGCAAATATTGCGCGGACGCCTGGGTAGCGATAGTTGGGCCGCCGGTTCGAGCGAAAATGGGCGCATACTTGTCGCAGCCGATTACGAAGAAGGTCTCGAGCGACGAGGTGGGCAAGAAGGTCGCGTTCGGCGCGAGTTCCATGCAAGGCTGGCGAATTAGTCAAGAGGTAAGCTAAAACCCTCGAGAGCGGCCAGTGCACCGTTAGCCAGTGTCGCCTCGGCTTAGGAAACCGATCGCTCCTCTCGTCGGCGCACACTTCGCCACGATCTTCGACTCGCTCCGTCCCAAACGGACCTCCGACTGGCGGAGCGAAGCGCGAAATTCGCTCGATTCGATTCGCCGATATGGGGAATGTGCACTCGACACGTTTGGAGCGAGCCGATCGGCGTTCTCCGCTTGCAGACCGGGATCGCTGCAACACGCCGGCCCGTTCCCGCCGGATCGGCTCGCTCGCTCCGCTTCTCTCACGATTTTCATCCCGATTACCAATTTTTATCACTCACCCCGGCACGTTTGCCCGATCGGAACACCACTCGAATTCGATTGCGTTCCTCGTGTGTGTGCATGCAGCTCCATAGCGGCACGGCACTCGTGTATGCTGCGAGAACGTTATGGGAATAAAATGAATATAATTACGATCCACGAACATGAATTCTTGTTGATATTCTTAATATGAGAATTTATTCTCCGCTTCTCACAAACTGTAATGAATAATGTGTATGTCACATGTCATTAATATGTAACTGGACTTTTGTAACTTCATGCATGATAATTATAGAGAACTATGAACATTTTCTTTTATTATGCGAATATGTTGTAATGTCTAGGTTGTTCTGTTGATATGTGCAATAAAGTTATGTCTGTTTTCTATCTCTTTATAGGATGCACACAACTGTTGCATAGATTTCGATGAAAATGTCTCATTATTCGCTGTGTACGACGGACACGGAGGGCACGAAGTTGCCACTTATTGTGCGGAGCATCTGCCGAATTACATTAAGCAGACAGAAGCGTACAAGAGGGGAGATATTAGGCAGGCTTTAATCGATGCCTTTTTAGGCTTCGACGCAACACTCGCAACACCGGAAGTAGTTAGTATTCTGAAAGAACTTGCCTGGGTAGCCACATCAGACAAAAAAGAAGATGACTTTATTGTATCCGGTGCGTTGCTTTCTCTAATACAGCTCTCTATTAATCTGGGATATTCTTCTGTCGAAGGTGTCCTGTGGATTATACACACTATAACTATTACCTTCTACTTCTCACTTGTTTGTGCAATGAAACCTTTAATAAAGCTCTATTCATACATTACATTGCGTATAGATGAGGAAGAAAATGTCAGTAATCTATGTAAGGAAGCCGTAATGCCATTGGAAGAAGTGATGGCAATGTATCAATCGGAGATATCAAATCCTAGTGCACCAAATGCGAAACCTGAAAACTGTACTAAACGACAATGTCCAGCAACTCCCTTCTTACAGGGAAATAAAGATAAAGAGAAAGCAAGTCCATCATCATCCGGTGCTGGATGCTCGTCCTCATCAGCACCGTGGAACACGAATGAAACAGATGTTAGTAGCTCGAGTCAACAATGTGGCTCTACAACAATGAGCCTATCATCGAGCACTACGGAGGGAAAAGATTCCGAATGCCCAGGTAGTAACGAAGCTGAGCAAGTTCTCGATTCAACGACGAGTAATGGAACCGCACACACATCGCCGCCAGTTGGATCAACGGCAGATGTTGAACCTACAAAATCCGCAGATATGCCGGACAGTTCGGAGGATATTAAAGAAAAAGTCTCGAGTCCTGGGAAAGTAGTTTGCGCGGAATCTAACGCAAATGAGGTGGAAGTAAACGGGGCGGAATCGAAACGAATTGGAGATGCAGACAGTAGTAAGAGTGGAGGAGACAATGTTTCAAGTAGTTCCTGTACACCCGTGGAGAATGGAGATGCAGAACAACAAGAGAAGATAACAAGTACAGAGCGTAAAAGAATACAGCCGGTCTTTCTCAGTCTTTTGGACAGGAGTTACGTTGACTCAGAGGAAGATGATGATGATGACGAGAACGACGAAACATTCGACGGCGTACAGGAAAGGTACACGTTAATGTCCCAGTGTTATCTAACAGCAATTGATAAGAAAATAAAGATATTCGTTAAACTAACATACGAGTAACAGTTTCAGTGACGAAGACGACACGGAAGATATTGACGAGGACGAAAGTGATGAGGATGACGAAGACGACGAAGATGAAGATGGAGATGGAGATCTGGACGATGAGGATGACGATCGTCTGATGGTGGGAAGGGAAGAGGTATTTATTTATATTTTTCTTCAAGGGCCAACATAAAACATAACATTTGGATAACATACTATTAATTCTATACAGCCGGGGTCCGACAGTGGGTGTACAGCGGTTGTAGCAGTACTAAAAAACAATGAACTGTATGTTGCGAATGCTGGAGATTCACGCTGCGTATTGTGTAGGGATGGTCAAGCGCTTGAATTGAGTCTAGATCATAAACCGGAAGACGAGCCTGAAATGGATCGTATAGTAAAAGCTGGTGGAAAAGTAACAGCCGATGGCCGAGTGAATGGCGGTCTAAATTTATCAAGGGCTCTCGGCGATCACGCATACAAACAAAATGTAGTTCTTCCTCCTCAAGAACAAATGATCTCGGCGCTTCCCGATATTAGGCACATTACCATCGAGCCTGAAAGAGACGAATTTATGGTGCTAGCTTGCGACGGTATTTGGAACTTTATGTCGAGTCAAGATGTTGTACAATTCATTCGTACACGATTAGTCGACAACTATGACAACTTATCGAAAATTTGCGAGGAGGTACGCGTAGACTTACGTCATATCGCGCTAAAAAATGTTAATAAATGCGGACTTCGTGAATAATTTATATTTTTTTCCTTTTAGCTGTTTGACCATTGCCTCGCGCCAGACACACACGGAGACGGCACGGGTTGCGACAACATGACGGCAGTAATAGTACGATTTAATCCACCAGCAAACGCAGTAAAGAACAATGCTACTATTGAAGTATGTACACGTAAGAGGGCAGCATCACCATCTGCACCCGTTAAAGACAGTAATGACAGTGTCACGCAAGAGGCGACGATGGACACCTCGAAGCGTGCTAAGGCGGAAACAGCAATGTGAAGTATGAGATAGACGTTATAAATTGATCTCTGGAAACAGATGAATGAATGTGAATTTATGTAAAGTTATGTAACTCTGTACAACTGTAAATTTAAAATGGATACGCGTGAGCGACCACACAGTTACTTCAAACGAAGTGTAAAGTATGTTAGTGCTAACTAGTGGTGACAGACTGATCAACTGGAGCATATGAGGATGATAATTCGTTCGTTTACAACCGGCACTAGCCGCCTAGTTTTAACAGAGATGAATGAATGTCGCTACATGTTCTCGAATTTTACAATCGACAATGACTGACTTTCCAAATATGCATTCTCTATTGTTTGTTTTGCAGTAGTATACTACCCGGTCTAACGTTTTTATAGAATTGCATATGTAACAGTCTGCTTTATTTATGTTCACACAATATCTTTAAACAAAAAGAAGTACTGTCGGATTCACATACAAGAAGTTGCCATTAAACAATTTTACAAATAGTTGTAAAGCATACTTTTTCATTCTGAAAAATACTTCCGATAGTCATGAGACTTTCTAATCAATTGTTGGCATCGTAATAGGGAATACATTTCGGTTTAATCACGTTAATTCTATATCATCCTACTTGCTCCATCAACATTATCGAAATATACTCCCAGAGTTTCTAGACTACATCATCGTAGGTATGTAATTATACATATTTATAAATTTAGGCTATAGGATTTATATTTGTAATTCAAGACAACACCATTTCTTATTTTTACGAAATAAAGTTTATTTTTGAATCCCTGGGTATAGTGGCCGAATGGATGGGTGTGCGATTAGTCTTAAAAAGTCGTGTAAACTGTATTATGTAGTTAAGACGATTGGGTACTGGATGTTACCAAGTTGCGGTCTTCAATTAACCATACCATTGGGAAAGAAAATCATTGCATTCTACAGAGTTCTGCCTACCTTGAAACGATCTAATACACTGAGACGTTCGCACACAACGTCAACAAAAAAATACTGGAACAGAACACAGAACCATCGTCGTCTAGATTGGAGAGGGTATTGGAGCTTGAATTTGTAAATGTATATTGGATATAAGGGTGATTCATTCTAGCAAGTGTGTTGACAGGGAAACGTTTGAATTAATTTATTTCATGAAACAGACATTGTGTCGCAATGTTTACATCCGTTTGTCTAATTTAACAAAACTGCCTTATAGTTTACACCTCCATTTACACATCACTATCATGGATAGGCGATGAATCTATTATGTACACAAGCATTGCGTTTGCGTGTTTTTATTGCAACATTGTAATTGAACTGGACTATTTCACGATTGGAATTGCCGATGGTCTAATGTATGGCACGGCTCTCTTATAAATTAAATTTTCAATTCCGACCTAGGACTTAAGGATTAGACAAATTCTCGACGCGAACTTGGAACTTTTTCATCGCCGCCTATCTCCTATTGATGCTCACGTGTAATTGCGGCTGTTTGTAGGCGGTAGTTGTAAAAGAAGTATTTATAATTAAATACAAGAGCAATCACGAGTTTTGTAAGAAAAACTAGGGGAGAAAACGCCGTTAATAAGGTGGTCAGTAGCGAACCGATACTAGGAGTAGCTAGAATCATTCAGAATTAACTGATGTGCCTTTCTCATTCAGGGGTTGACAACCTTCACAATATGTATGTACATTCGACGCCGTCTCATCAAGAAGGGTTTCCACCCCTAATACTGTCTTAGCTGCAACTACGTCATAAACTTATGTATAAATATCTTGTTTCATAATACATGTCATTCAAATCATCAGTCGTTATGATTCATCTACACACCCTATTACAGCGTCAAGAGCGCATTCGGGAGAGAACTAAATACTCATTAATTCACTGTTAAATGGTCAATGGTTTCCATCTGTTCCATCTCGATCTTTTTCAAAGAATCGTATTGTATTCGTAAGCGTTCGAGTTCCATAGTCTCCTCCACAATTAGTGCCTGTAAGTAAGATTCCAGTTGACGACATTAAGATGCTGCTTCTCGTATATCTGTATACATATCCCCCTCTATCTCTTTATAATTTTGAGCCTGAGATTTTCCCCACTACTTTATACTTTTGTTCATAAGTAGCAACCTGTATCTGTTGTTTCTGAGCATCCCTCTCTTTCGCAACGGAGCGTAGTAAATTTCGGGCACCGATAGTTTTCATTTTTTCTTTCTCCACCTCGTCCGCCAACTCTTGCATGATTTTTAGAAACTCGTCTATATTTTTTTGGAATTCTGTGATTTCTAAGAAGACGAAGATTGCCATTGAATTCGGACTCGACAAAGTGCAACATTAACGCGCTTATACAATGGATCTACAAACAGCAATCGTTGTGCAATTTTTGCATGTTGTGCCTTGAAGACTTTTGCGAGTCGTGCTGAGACAACGAATTACGTGTTTAAAACCATAGCAGAACAGATTGGATTGTAAACTTTTGTGCGGCGTTCAAATGCACTCGTGTTCAAACTACTGTGCCTGTTTCCCTCGGGATCCGGGAAGACACGTAGATGGCACTATGTAATAACTAACCGCGGACAGATGCATGCATTTGTTTTGCCGCAAGAGGAAATTCTGCATCTTGATCGAATATACAAGAAGCAATAACAAGGTGAGTGGAACGTGGTGCTTGAAAGAGTAGAATTGGCTCTACAATTTAGAGATAGAGAAGTGCGAGAGAGTTCAGGCGAAATGCAGTATGCGCGTGATCCCAGCAGGAAAGAAGCCTCAGCTGACTTACTGGAAAGGAAATTTTCACATTCTTCCTTCAGCTTACTAGTCTGATTCGCCACTTCCGGCTCTAATACTCGTATTTTGCATAAGTCATCGATGTAAATGCCATACTTCGCTAGCGAGTCGGCCATTTTCTTAAATAAACAAACGATACGACACTTAGTAGAGGCGCCTGCGCTACACTCGAGTGTATGTCCGTCGTCTCGTCCTAGTCACTCACCAAAATGGGGGTACGATAGGGTGTATTTTTTCATCGGGTCGCCAGGCATAAAAGATCAGTAAATCGTGCCGTGTGTAGATCTGGACGAGCTAGGATCGAAGATGCGACCAATATACGCTACGTAACATCCTCGCTCCGACTGGGTGGTAGAGTGATAAGCGTTCAACTAGTGCTTTCAACGCCTCATTCTTTCCGCTTTAAAACGCCAGTTTTGACACTTCTACAAACGAGCTTGAATTTTCCACTTTCCTTTCAACATTCTCATCGATACCTCGAAGCTGACTGTGTCCCAATTACGCGTCGTTATGTCCGGGGATCATAAGGCGGTAATCAAACACCCTTCGGATTACATCAAACTAAATATCGGGGGTTCACTGCACTACACCACTTTAGGCACACTCCAAAAACATGACACTATGTTACGGGCTATGTTCAGTGGGCGTATGGAGGTTATTACCGACGCCGAAGGTGAGACGTTTCTCCGTCTCGTTTTTCATGTATCAGGGCAGAAAGAGAAAGAATCATTCTGACACAAGAAAAGTATCCGGAGGAAGAACTTGAATTGGAGTATACTTTGTTCGCAGGCTGGATCCTAATCGACCGTTGTGGCAAACACTTTGGAACAATTCTGAATTTCCTGAGGGACGGATCTGTCCCACTGCCAGAGAGCACTAAAGAAATGGCAGAGTTACTCGCGGAAGCTAAGTATTATTGTATCAGTGAACTGGCGGAATCATGCGAACAGGCTCTGATGAAGAAGGAAAGAGAAGCCGAACCCATTTGTAGAGTTCCACTGATCACGTCCCAGAGGGAGGAACAGTTGCTAATTAGCAACACTACGAAGCCTGTAGTGAAGTTGCTCATCAATAGGCACAATAATAAATATTCGTATACAAGGTAATCAAGTATTTTATATGTCAAACTACCAAAGTGTCAACCAAAGGGAATGTATTAACTTAAACATGTAATCCTTACAGTACATCGGATGACAATCTTTTAAAGAACATAGAACTGTTTGACAAAATGTCGCTTAGATTCAGTGGTAGAGTATTATTCATTAAGGATGTAATTGGATCCAGTGAAATATGTTGTTGGACATTCTATGGTCATGGCCGCAAAATGGCGGAAGTTTGTTGTCATTCTATTGTCTATACAACGGATAAGAAACATACGAAGGTGGGTAATACTTAAGTATGCTTTGTGAAAGAATACTTGAATTGCAATTAAATATGCATGAAATAGTGGTACTAATTTCTAATGGATAATAATACAGGTCGAATTCCCGGAGGCCCGTATTTACGAGGAGACGTTAAACATCCTATTATACGAACATCGGAATGGACCCGACCAAGAATTAATGCAGGCGACATCATCGCGCGGTGCCGTGGGCGTCGCGCCACCGTGCACGTCAGACGAAGAAGAGGGTGAGCGTTCAGGCTTGGCTCGCCTTCGCTCCAACAAACAAAACACCAACTGACCCACCCTTGTCCCCTTTAACTCTCCTCATCCGGCGATCCTTGGCGTTGTTCGAGCTTTGGCCCTTAAGACGAGAGCCAAATAAGATACCATTCTGTACAAGAGGCGCAAACAATGACACGCGTGTTGTTCGCGGCTTTCCCGTCTTCTGTCACTGCGTCAGACGTACAGTATTGTGAGGATTGATTGTATCATGAGCTAACTATGAGTTTCGCACTCGCAATCAATAATATTACACCGATATACAACCGGAAAATACGTAACCCAATATACTCTCGTGTATCGGGGAATCGTGTACAAATATTCTGACTTGCAACGGAATGACAAATTCATCTTGGATTTAGTTTATTTATAGGCCGTCGTTTATGGGCCCGGATAAGTCGCAAATATGAATGTACTTCGTCGTTTCCCGTTTACATTTTCCAAGTTGTATCTGAACGAGTATTTACCGGATACCAGAGACGGGAATACTACTTACGTGCCAAATATTCGTATTGAATGAACGTGGAAAATAAGTCGAAGTTGCCATTCTGTGACTGATGGAACAATTTACACTCTAACAATTCATACTCTATAGCAACTTTTAAGCAGTCAGCTAGGAGGAACGGTGTTAAATTGTATCGAGCTACTTTTTCGGGTACGACTGCATTGCTACTGTTGAAAAGTATTATTGTGACGTCTAATATCATCGCGATCATTGACACCCACTTCGCTTGCACCACCACTCATTTCATTGTTATTAATTTATAAGATGACAATTTCTCATCCACGAAGCAGCAAGGAATGCCAATTCATGATTTAATAAACTTCTGATTTAAGTATCGTATGATTTGCTTCTGTTTGTCGACTTTGACTCGAATTTTCGATCGCACTGCTTAAAAGATGGTGTGGAGTAAACACTGCCAGTGAATCGTGATTGGATGTATTACAGAATGTGATATCACTAACGCAACTTAAACACCAGTTGCTTAAAGTGTTTCTGCTATTTTCATTAAAAAAAAATTTCAGGTGGTTGTTATGCAACCTTTATTGCGAGAAAAATATAAATTTTCCTTCTAATAACCCAGACGTTTGCTAATTGCTGAAAATCATTCCAAAATTAATATACACTTCAGCTTTTAACCACTGTGTATCTTATTCTATCAATGATTTCGCCGGTATCAGAGGATACCACGAAAGGATTGGTAGCCGGATGGAAATGGATTTTAATCAGGCAAAACTAACTCATGTATTATTATCTATGCTTAATGAGAAGAATACGTCACTAATTGAAACGCCCCTATGAACTCACAGATTCTCAGCAAAGCAGTCATTCAGACATGCTTTCTGGAAACGTTTATATTTGCTACAATTCATACGCGTACACACTTGTACTCCTTTCCTTATCTAAGCCGTATATCTGGCATTTCGAGGGTGAACTTTCATTACAACTCCAAGAAAAATTCAGCACTGCATTCTTCTCGACAAGGTGCAAAATCCTACAGTTAACAAAGGGACCACATGTATTCCAGCTACATGCCTACAGCTGCGTAGGGTAGCTTTTCCAAACTAAAGATATCCGTTCATTGATAGACGCATAGTTGATTTCGCACGTGAAAGAAACCACGTATCTTATTCTCCCGAATACAAGACGATACTGTGACGTATGCGTTACACCAATGAGAAAAAGTATGCATTTCCAAAATGAAAGAGCTTTAGTTCCTATAACTTTACTTAACAAAGAATACAAGCTACTAGTGTAGAGTATCAGTCTCAATTGATAATTATTAAAAGAAATCAATCGTAGATAACAAAATTTTTGTAATGTATAAATTATATACAATATATTACGTTAATTAAATATTTTAATTTGTCGACCTCCAATTTAAGATTGCTACTAATCATCTCTAACATTGAAGAAAGAGTGCTTCGAGTCTAGGACAGCTTTCAAATGACGTTTCTGTTTGCAAAATTGAGGAGTTAGAAGGGATCCAAAGTTATACTGATGATTTATGTTTTCTTTCAGGAACACCACACCGATATACGTAGGATAGCCATGGTCCATTTTATTAAGCAACGATATAATTTCGAGTAGTCCTTGTCTAGAGAACTTGTCATACGAGAAAAAAGTGTCTTGTATCCGGGTGAATATATAATGCCCTTTACGTTTGAGAAATAAACTATATTTTGCGACTTGTTTGGCATCGACAATTGATTTTTACGCGTCTCGTAGTTTAGTATTCCAACTTTCTGTCGTTGAAAACCTGAAATGTGATCCGACCTTTCGCTAATCGTTGAATTCTTTAATGAAATAAAGATGTCAACTATTAATTTCATGCTCGATAGCTGTATAACTTTACGATTTCATTATTATTTAGTTGCCACCCGCAAGCTAAGGCACCGAACAGTAGGACTTCGGAATCTTACTCTCCGCTCTACCAAACACAACACCGTCATAGAATAAAAGCTATGTTTCCCAAACTGCGACAAAATTTTCGGCAAAAATGTAATAACGAACACAGCTTAATGATATCTTGTAATAATGTACTGATCAGGGAGAAACTTAGCATGAGTTCGCTGTACTAATCTAAAGTACACGCAGTATTTCGACCTCTGATTTCTGTTTGAACGCAGCCTTTCCCGCCTAACATGTATTATTCATTAAAAAAAAGACTGATTTCGGACGCGAATACTTTTCCTTTGAGATCACGATGTGTGGAACGATATAGTGCGGCCGTCGTGTGCGCGGTAGTAACGAGCTGGAGGACAGGGTATTTTTGTGAACGATGATAATAATAATATACGACAGTAATATTACACAACAAATATTCTATGTTGTACACGTTGAAGAATGACACAACGGTATGAAATTTATGAAAATTGTATTTCTGTGTGGCATATATACGTATATATATACACATACAAATTGTATATTTAGAAGGGGATATATCACATTATGCATCAATCTTTCCTACATATGCTACGTAGTGATTTCGTGGACGTATTGACATGTAATTCTGAATATTAATAAGTGTTACTGTGATATGGAAATTATAACTACCTAATAAAATTAGTTTACCGTACAAAATTGTCAATGATAATTCTTATTTTAGAAACTCTTCAATGTACTTCGTCCTATAATGAATCTCATTGAAAATCTTAATGGTAACCATTCCTTATTATTTTAGCATGACTTGCATAGCTCCCAAAAGATTTCCACTACAATTTGAATTTATATTTTCATGCTTACCAACTTGAATCAGTAACAACGCACACGAGGATGCGCGTGCTACCTGACACCGCGCACCACTCGCCGCATGAATCTCTTCCTCGGAGGTTTATGTATTTGACACTTAGTGCGGATCATCGCTTTCTTTAATGGGTAAGACGAAAGACGTAAGCACAGACGAAGAGCTAATGATAGGTATGCTAATCCCTACACTGTCGCTACGAGATATCTCGCGAGAAAATGGATTTCTCCGCCGATTTCTCCGCTTGCTACAATTAACGTTGGCTGGGTTAGAGTGAGTGGCTTCGGTAGGATGCAACGCTCTGAAGGTATCTCATAATTAACGAGTGCTTGCAGCGCACCATGCGACCGATTGTATGCGGCAGATTCGAAAACTCTGCATCTGCTCTGCGTCGGATATCCCGGTCAAAAGAATTTGGATTTTCTCACGATGGATGGTACAGTCACACGAGTGTCAGAAAATATTTACAACAATTTTTGTGCATTTCAGAGGCTGACGAAGTATCTCCTCAGAAGAGGCACAAGAAACACAAGCACAAGAAGCATAAGAAGAAAAAGATCGCACACGACGATAGCGATAGTTTCACCGAGATCATCGCTGAAGTGGACAAAAAGAAAGCGTTTAAAGTTAAAGTTAAGAAAGATGAAGAAAGAAGGTAAACAATGAGTGGTTTGGACTCGCCAAGTTCTATTCTTCTTTTAACAAGTCTTCGAATTTTCAGCTCTGAAAGGGCGCGAGAGAAAATTGCAAAGATATCGAGTCTCACGATTGCTGGCCCGAGTACCGTACCTTCTCCAAAAGCAGCGACGAAGAAAAAGATTCCAAAGAATAATAAAGGCAAGGATAGCGGCACGAGCAGTGAAGAAGAAAGATGGTTGGATGCGATTGAATCCGGAAAACTTGAAGAGGTATATTTTACTCTAGAAAAAGAATATTGAACTTGTGCAACAACTACTTTAATCTCATATCTTAGGTGGATGACGAACTGAAGAAAATTAAACCAAAAGATCCAAAATTAATGACAGCACGACAACGTGCCATGTTCGAGAGAAAAACTGACACCGAGCCTAATCCGGGGGTAGAGCAACTAATGTCCTTACCAACTGGTTACAAGGAAAAAGTCATGACGGCTGAGGCAATACAGAAAGCTGCTCTTAAATCATTAAAGAGAAAGCAACTCGCTGATGAAAAGCGAGAAAAGGACAAGGTATTCAATTTGCAAACCATTTCTAATTAGCAGAACTAATCTGATACATGCTCTTTGATATAGAAAAAGACCATGGAGAGGCTACTAAAAAAGCAAGAATCCAAGGCGTCAAAAGTCGTCGGTAAAGGAAAGCCGTCCAAACGGCAGGTACCATTAGTTTCTTATCGTTTAACAGCGGAAGGAAGTTCGATATCTTTTCCACCGGGTGAAGATTTCCCACTACGATCTAGGAAAGAGTACGTAGTGTTATTATAGAAAACATACCATGCAGAATATTAATAATTGCGAACTCTATTTCAGGCTGGAACCCCTACCGAAGCACCTTTGTGGCGTTAATCAATGTAAAAATCTGAAGAAATATTCTTGTTCGAAGACAGGTGTACCCTTGTGTAGTCTAGAATGTTATAAAATTAACCAGGCGATATCAACGTGAAGCTGTATTATATTAGAATTATTAATGTAAAATTCATAAATACATCTATGATTAAGTTATAGTAATTTCCCATATTAAAATAAGAAACGAAAATAAGACTTTTGACTAAAACACCGCAAAATTACCTTTCCCTATTTCATCAATATGAATTGAAGTTTATGAACTTTCTATGCTGAAAATACTAAAGCTATAAATATGTATCGCAGTTGACATAACAAAAGCAAACAAAGTTGCATTCCACAGTACGAGAAACGAAGAACATGGTAGTGACAAGTGCAGTAGCTTGCACCACTGGAAGTAGCCTAGGCCTTGCTTTCACCGACTCGGAAGAACTTCTTCTAAGTCGTCACCCGAACGTGAAAGACAGAGCGCGGCCTGTTCACTTCCTGTGCAGTTTCGTAACACGCAATGGGAAATAGTTAGACCAATGTACCAAGATCTTTCGGACATACAACAGCGTGCAATTTTTTCCCACTGGACCCGGGGTCATCATGTCAACCCTGGATTACTTCTTCATCGGTACACTCATCTTCATTGTCACAGTATCCTGTATCTCAGGTCAGATTTGCAATATTTTATCTCCCATTTAAACGTTCATGATTTGTAACGTGTCATATTATAGTTTATGGAAATTAATTCTGTGAATACTTTACGCGATCGGATACTTTAAACAGTGAACTTTATAAAACTTCAAATTCGAAATCTTTGCAAACGTCAACTAGCAATAACTTTTCTTGCAAAATCAGAAGCTGTCACTCATCATTGTTCGAGACAGTGCACCGAAAATAACACCACAAGAAAACTGTGTTTCTACGAATTCTTTATCATGGAGACACCTAGTGGTTACCGGTAAGTGGATATCAAATTTCTTTATTATTCATTGCAGGCCCTAGTTCGATTTCCCATAAAATATAGTACAATTACATACAACGGACAGTTTTTGCTCCCATCAATTAAGTCGAACGCATGTCCTAGATATCGCTTCTATTTACTTTCATCTAGTACAACATTACTTCCAACAGTAACTACTTAAAAAAATTGTAAAACAACTTCTTGTAATTTTCTTTCGAAAAATATCGAACACTTTCCCAATCAAATAAGAGTATCAGCTGGCAAAGACGATGTGTAACAGTTACACAGTCCAGCATAGCGAGCGAGGTAAAGCGTGATCCTCGTGGAAGTCTAACGGTTGACACGCATAATCATTGGCGAGGGGATTCCACATTTTTCCAATGGCCAACAGGTTCCTTCGCCACCTCTATCGATGGCTTGCATGCTCTTCCACTGTGGGCAGTAAACCTTGATAATGGCGTGGTATACTTCGCGCTCAAGCAGCGATGTAAAGAGTATCGGCTACTACGGTTCAAGTTCAACATACACTTCTTCGACCTCCACCAATCCTTTCATTTCGGGGACCATCTTTTTTCTTCATCGTTTCCTCCACTCAATCTTGCGGATTAATAATATCATAGTGATACATCGACAGTTCATACCAGAGTCATCGTAGAAGAAGAGAAAAATTGTAATGAATCTTATGGAAGTTCGGAGGTCCTGATCGATTACTATCGTGGGCTTCAGGTGCCGCAATGAAACCACTGAAGATCATGGGGAGACCTGCGAGCAGAGGTTTCTAAAGGGTGGATCACTTGTCATCAATGGGGTAAGCCCTGGTCCACCGATAGAGGTATGTAACCTGCGCGAAGTTTATTATTTTATATAATTGTTAGTTGGGATTCTCTGAAAATCATAAAGTTTAGGAAGTTTAAATTTAATAGGCAATTGGTTCTTATCCCAAAGGAGTTCATTTTTTTACAGGATTAAACGTTAATTATTGTATAATTATAAATGAATTGGATGTTCTTTTTAATGTGAATCTATTACAGGTCTGCCTCGGAGATACCATCGAAGTCTTGGTTCATAATCAATTGGGCACTGAAGAAATATCTGTGCATTGGCATGGCATTCGTCAGAAAAGCTCCCCTTACATGGATGGTGTAACGATGGTAACGCAATGCTCGATTTTACCCTACGGTGCTTTCCGATATAAATTCAAAGCAGAGACAACGGGAACGTATTTTTACCATGCTCATTCCGGTAAGTGTTTCCATTACCTGATAGCTTTCCTTAACAAGCAGATCGAAGTATACAAGTCTAGAATCGATAAGGTTTCCCAAGGAAAATAATTAAGAAACAATTTCATTTCGCTTGTTCTCCGTTCGGATTCAAATTTTGGTTCCACTCGCGCTGTAGAACGTCATTCTACGTGCTCTTGCGCAAGAAAAGCATGATCCAGGTAGATCAATAAGCAAGAAGCCTTCCAAGTATCAGTGTATCAGTATCGCGCATCCTCCTGTGAGTCATTGCCAAGAGAATATCAATGGGAAGTAGTCCTTCCCCATTAACAAAGTGATCGATATTTCCTACCCTCGCGTGAAATCGACAAGCTGGTAAGCTACAATTTCTCTCGATCGTTTCGACCTACGAAATCATTCAATCAAACCCCACGAAACTATCATGGCAACCTAAATTTCTAGATTCAAACCGACCAATAATTAAAAAGCAATTCTACTCGTGCTATTTAATATATCCTCGTGTTACTTTATTAAGTTATCTTCTCATAAATACACCCTCTGCATTTATCATATCAAGTTAAGTGTCCTGAAAAAAGATGTAAGATGAAGGGTTAAACTTGGAATTCTCCAGCCATTGGCTACTGGCCAAGCAAGCTCTGCCCGGGCGTAGAACCCGCGCGAGCATCGGGAGGATGAGGGTAGAACGCGCTCTGATTGGCCAGTGGCTTCAAGAGAAATAAGATCAAGGTAGATCAATAATCAGGGAAGCCAGCCCGCCGTCTACAGAGTTGCAGGACGCACTCGCAGCCCGTAGAACCGGGTAGAACTAGCGCGGGTAGAGTCGTCCATTTCATGAGTCGTAGTTGGTATTTTTTTCGGTAGTTAGGTGTGAAACGGGTTGTTCTACGTTTAACGTATCGCTCAGTGAGCAATAAGAGAAAGAAGATCAAGGTAGGTCATTAGTCTCGCAGCAGGCGGACGGTATCTACGGGTCATTGGCAGTTCGAGGACCACGAGATGACCCTACCCTGGAGAGGATATTGCTCCTGTCATCAAGGCCACCAACTCCTTTGAGGCGATATTCGCACCTATACCCACCCGCGCCAAGCCAGCTACTCGTGAACGGCCAGGTATTCCATTTTCCTGCACAGAAATCCTCCGCGCAAACTTGTGTGCGGAAGTCCTTTCAGTAGTATGAACTGTGATTAAATTCTCTTTCAATCTCGCATTTCCAAAGGATTCGCTTACTCACGCACACTAGAGTATGTTAACTATTTGAGAAACTCAAGCAGGCTTCACTTGCTACTTAGACGGCTAACAAGATAGATGAATATTCCATGCATGGGTTACCATCAGTTATAAGTAGAATGAGTAACATCATGCAACATGTGCGATCCTTTCGTTGAATCCTTTCCATCCGGATTTCGAAATATATGATGTACTTATATAAGGGACGAATGTACTTTCCACTGTAAAATCAGATTCACAAATGATCGGTTTACGGGATGCTCTTATTTAGCAGTTAATTGAGGCGCTGCAGCTCGCAAAGTAGGTTGCATATCGAGGCAAGAAGGACTTTCTCTCGATTTGTGAAACCGCCGGTAGACTATGGGGCAGTTGAAGCTAAAATCATACAGTTGGGTATAATATCGTTTTATTTCAGAGTCACGATGTGGTTGTCAGAGTGGGCCATGGATTGCACTACATATTGCGGCTGGCCAATGCTGCCGCTTTTAACTGTCCCATTTTACTGTCTGCCACTGGACATACCTTTCGAGTGCTGGCTACTGATGGCAACTTGGTACAATCGATGACTGCCTCGCACGCCATGATCTTCCCAGGTACGTCGGCCAGACGTTGTTGAGATAATGGGAGCAAGCTTACGTTGCACGTAGGGAACCCTCGAGCGAGTACGTGCATGTTGGCGATATTCGCACAAGTCTCAAGTAGACTTTATGGCTGCTCCGAGATTCTACTGATACCCTTCGCTCATCACACATTCTTTCGCCCAGAACATACTTCAGTCGTTTATTTTGAAGGTCCTGAAGGGAGAACGTGCACTCATGAGAAAGGAGTTTCGGGGGAAATTTCACTAGTGACATGATATGTCTTCTAAATACGATGACACCTATCAAGTTGAGAAAGGTGTACCGATTTATACGAGGGAGTGATGCACTTCCGCTCGTGCAGATCATACGATAGCAGTTACGTCGCCGGTATTGATTCGAGCGTTAATTAAGTTCCAGTGCGATAATTAAAACGGGCGGAACAATGAGTGTGTGTCGACAAATAGGACGTCGATGGAAGCATCCGTGTGAACAAGCAATGCTGAAATCTCTAAAAGAAATGTCAGTTATAATGTTGAAATCTGTCGAAAGTGTTGTTATATTAATATATCTAAAATAATTGGCAATCAAGAGGATCCAAGATATTCTCCGACAGAGGAGAAGTGGTTGGCTGAGCTCGATACTCTCGTCTCACGAAACGAAGTATCAGGCGCCGCTTCACAACATTCGTCCCTGGGGAGTCGAGACACTCTCCGAGAGTCGTGAGGGACAAAGGACAAAGGAGAGAAAGGGAGAGCTCGCTGGCGAGGAAAAAGAAGCTAGGAAGAAAGAGGAAAGCCGATGCCACAGAGCTGGAGAATAGAATGGGAGCAGCGAGCGCGCCACCCGCCAGTGCTGCAAAAAAGCAGACGGGGGTTGAGGGAAGGTGGTGGCTGCGCTCACTGCTTACGCTAATCGCTGATGCAGCAACTTCTACTATGTGCTACTAGCCACGCATAACGGAGACGGCTTTATGAATGAATGAACAACCCTTCGACAAAAAGACTTGCTTCCTCGAATCTCTCATATCTGCCAGAGTCTGACTTGATCTATCCTACAAAATAGCCAAAGGCAAAGAGGAAAAATCGCCACCTTCCCCGAATATTCACAGTCCCTAGACTCAGAAGGTGAAGCCCAAAAGTGTGCATTCTGATCCGAACGGTTCACGGTGCAGGAGGATGTCCTTACGACCGAATAAAGGGCGTGAAAGGCACGTGTAAAAGAAAACAGTATGAGGGCAGGAGGAGGTCTGAAACAGGATAGCAGCGAGGACGTCGGGTCTCCGTAAGGGTTGGGTAGCCACAGCGATTCAGACGGAGAGTGCAAATCCCAAGAGAGAGAGTGACAGAGATGAGACAGAGAGAGAGGGAGAGAAAGAGCGCGTACGGCGAAAAGAGAGAATCGTATGTATATATAGAATATACACAAGTGGAAAGAGAAAGAGAGCCAACGGGAGGATGAAAGTACGGCTTGTGGTGGCGGCGTCGGCGGTGGCAATACGTACGGAAAGACGTACGTAGGTGAGGACACGGGAGTATAGGAGAGCAGGCGGCGGTGTTTGGAGCGGGTCCGTTCGCGCAGACTCGGCCCCCTTCGTGCTCTCGCCGGGTTTCCGCAAAGGGAAATAAAGAAAGGAAGGCGACCAAGCGCGCCGGGTCTCGCGCAAAAATCATTAAAACGCGTGCTCGATTCGCGGCTGCGGCGTCGTAGCGAGGATCTCGCACTTGACGATTTATTAGCGGCTGCACGAGCCTCCCTACCCGCCTGGCTGGCTGTCAGGTCGTCTGCCCAACAGCCGTCACCACTGCGTCCGCCCGTCCGTCCGTTCTTTCGTCTCCTCGTCCACGCCGTAAACCCGCCAACCCAGACAGACAGACGCACGCAGGAGAGAGGGAGAGAGTGCAAGGGCTGCGAGAGAAAGAGAGAGAGAGTGTGTGTGAGAGCGCTAGTGGGAGGGAGAAGGGTTGAGAGAGTGAAGTGAGTGATAAGGAAAGAAAGGGAAAGGCGGAAAGGGAGCGCGTAAAGTAGCTGCGGCACTTTACGCGGCCGTCGTCGCAGCGCCGTGCCGGCTCTTTTTGTTCCATGTGTAGTCGAGGCCTGTGGGGCGGCCTGGCTGCGAACGATAATCGTGTCGGTATGGAATGGACCCGGGACAAAACCCTCGAGCTCCTTCGCGAGTATCAGCAAAGGCGCGTACTCTGGGATTGGAACGCCCGAGGATATCGTGACCGCGCCAAGCGTAAGCGTGCCATTCAGGAACTGGCGGAAATCTTGTGCTGCAACACCCTCGAGGTCGAGAAGAAGATCACGAATTTGAAGTGTCAGTATTCCAGGGAGGTGCACAAGATCCAGAATAGCCGGGAAGCCGCCACTGGCCCCGATGACGTTTATGTGTCCAAGTGGTTCGCCTTTAAGGCAATGCAGTTCCTGCAATTCGGCACGCGCAGATACAGCAAGAGGAAGAAGGTAGGTTGTCGGATGACGCCGATGCGATGCCGACACCAAGTGCGTCTACATCGTGTCTAGTTGGCTTATCTGTTTTGTCTGGTGGAAGCGGAGCCCAGGAGTATTAGAAGAAGCGACACGTGTCGCATTCGCGCCCTTTGGGAGTTGGCTTACTTTCCCCGAAAACCGCAGGAGGGTCGGACACCCCTGAACACAGTCATCCGATCCAGACAAATCTGCCAATCAGTGGAATTCGCGCGCTCCGGCTGCTCATTGTTGTATTTTGAGTGACAGGTGCATTTGGCACTACGAAACTCGCCTGACAATGGCTTTGCTTTCAGTCGCTCCACTTTAGGCCACTCGAGTATCGGCACTTCACGTTTTGTTCGGCAACTTGGGTTATACAAAGTTTTTAAAGAAAGCATTAGAAAAATTCGATAGGAGTGAGCTAGTTTGGTAACATCCTTGTTCCTTTGGCAGCTCTTGCATTTGCTGAATTATTCAAGCTGCTTTTTCCGAAGTAATTAAGCGCATCCGGTAGATCCGCTCGCACTCGGAGTAGCGAAGAATGCATCGACGTGAAAGTTTCAACGCGCCTCTTCCTTCTAGACTAGATCGACGCTCGAGATTATAATCGAACTGTGCGAACCGCGTGTAGCGTTGCGAATTGTAATACTCTTGCAAGACTCTGTGTACCGTTGATGTAATTATACTCAGTCCAAGAGTATAAGCCCCTTTCTAACTGGAAGCAAATTGAATTTACGCCGCCGGCTAAAACAGTCGCCAAACGTGATTTAGAGATTGCTGCCCGTGAAGGAGAAAAATTGCAATTGTTAACATTTCAGTATGAATTCTCTATCGTAATTAAAGAATTCGCTGTCCATAGGCAAATCAACGCAATGAGTATGCGTTTTGCAGGAACAATTCTTATTATATGTAGATTATCGCTCTGATATCGAGCTCCCCGAAGCTGTTAACTATGCATGCTGGCAAACGTTCATACACGCGTTACAGCGTGATTTCCCACAGTTAATCCTCTGGCAAATAATTCGAACTATACTTTGAATGATCATTCATTCCTTTGCATCTCGGTGATAGTATCGCGTGAGACGACATTAAAACTGTGCCACAAAATCGTATGCATCGGAACCTTTGACTTTTCCTAGCTCATTCTACTATAAGAATCTCCTTTGTAGACTCGCGTACATCCAGTGTTAATAACGACTGGGCTCCGCTTCTGACAAAGTGCATACAACAGAGAAGGTGCAGACTATGTGTCGGCGAATGAGTGTAGCAAAAGTTTGGCTGCTTTTCGCAGAAAGTTGAGGAGGAGTCGAAGCTGCAGGAGGAGTACATAGTGAGCAACATCGATCCGGAGAGTATAACGTTCATTGACGAGGAAACGAACGTATCTGGGACCGGCTCGTTCAACGCCTCGCTCAGCGAAGACGCTGAGGAATCATCGTCATCCAGCCTGAAGGCGATAGGATTGTACAACGGCTCACTGTTACAAGACAACAACAGCCCCATCGGTGACCTCGACGAGTCTAGGCAAATAAAGCTCCAAAGCACTCCGAACGAAAGGAAGAAGACGAAGGAGGAGTTTGCCAAGTTTGGTGAGAGCATCGCGGTACAGCTCGCAGAGATCCCCGACTCGTATTCGAGATCCGTCGCCAAGCTCAGGATCAATCAAATCCTGTTCGAAGCGGAGATTGGCGTTTACGCGCAAACACGACGTTAATCCGGTGGCATTTGTTGTCAAATTGGAGCGTGTACTCATCGACCGGATGAAATGTCTCTTCGGTTTTTCAAGATCCTTCTTTAGAGGGACAGTAGGCATTTTTTGAACGTTTGAACGTGGAGGGCTGCCTTGAGCAACCTAGAAAATTGTCGCCGGTGAAGATCTGCCTAGATTTTCCCCCTAGAATCGCTCAATGAGAAAAAAAGGATGCAGCGGGTGGAAGGAAATCCTTGATTGTTATAAGAATTTTGCAACGATTGCAATGACGAATAGATTAATACGAATATTGAGCTAGAGCACGTTTCGTTGTAACGGACGCAGTATTGGATGATGATGGACTAACATTCAACCTCCATCGTGAAAAGCAAAGTCTGCAAAAAGTCACAATCTTCAGACAGTATTTTTTCTTGATTGATACTACTTCCGTTGAAAGTTCGAACGCTAGCCACACAAATCACAAGTAGTTAGAGCGAACGAAATTTTCGATAATCAAAATGTGGATGTGAGAGTACTGAGTGATAGAATCAAAATTTTTTAATGTTAAAGTTTGTATGAAAATATGTTGGAAGTCTCGACGTTACTATTTATTTACCCCTTCCTTGAGTCCTCTGCGCGCGCAACTTTTACTCGTACGCAATGACAATGGAGAAATCGTTCATTTTCTAGTTGATTGTATCGTAAAATTAAGGTCGAACATGACGTTTCAATATTGTTTGTAAAGTACTGTTGTATTTTTTCGACTATTATACGAAATTGAGCAAGTTCCTGAGAAAAATGACACGATGGCCTCAGGACTGCTATTGAAAAGCAAGGGGAAAAAAGTACACGTATTTTTAAAATCTGTTACAAATAGTACGTCCTGTTACCGAAAGAAATTAGTATTACTGAAATCTTTTCTAAAAAAAGAGAGAGAGAGAGAGAAAGAGAGAAATGATGCTTTATTAGTATCATATTTATTGGCTTTATTTGTTGCGAGAATCTTGTAAAGTTTGCGCATGTGCGCTCCATGCTCGCCGCAATGGGTAACAGTACCAGGAGCAATCAGACCGTGTGACTATTGTTTCCGGCGCTTTGGGAATTGAGTGTGAATATGTTATGAAAAGAAGTATTCGATTATCTCTCGCTGGGAGGGCGTGTGTGTATGTTGCTCGTCCAGAAACACCGTGAGACAAACGAAACGGTTCTAAGACTCGACCCATTCGGAAAGACTGTATCATAAAGAGAAACCGTGTTTTCGCGATTTTGTCTGTCTGTCTGTCTAACAGGACAACATCGATCGCATATTTTTTGAAGGACGTTGTTGCTGACGAGCGTCGAGAGCTATGTTATACGTACCGTATTCCTATAGTGCTAAAGAAATTATGTGATTTCGACTTAAGGAAGCACAGTACAGATCGTAGATCGCGCAAGTTGAACGAAAGATACGCCGTTCCAACAAACGGCTAATCCAATCTTAGGCATGCCATTTGGTGGCTGAAGTATGCGATGAAAACTCCAACTATTAATTAGAGGGATCTCGCACGTTCTAGTTCTTCCGTTGCCAAGATCATCTTTCCATGATGACACAAGGTGATATATCCTTAATGGTGACCATCATTCATTCGTATCTTTCGCACAACTAGTGCCTCTTATAAGAATTCCACGATAGGCATTTTACCGGCATCGTTTCAGGGCTTTAAAGTATAGGCATAGCTATCGAACAATCGCACTTTCTTATACTGGAAGTATATTCTTCCCAGAATGGGCGTCATCCCCCCCTCCTCCAATGAATTTTTTATCTACTTTATTTAAGCTCCCCCGAAGCAATCTTGATAACAGTTGTTAAGTCTTAGCGTATATCTTTTTAGTATATGTATATCCACTGTCGTTCCTGAGTTCCGAAATAGTCTAGTATTCTAGGTATTACCATAAGTTTCTCCGTTATCTTTCGACTTCCTTCCTCGATGAGAGACTGTGACAACTATATCTATGTTTAATGTATTAAGTTCTTTTTTACACCAACGTTTTATAGCAGCGACTCTCGCGAACTACACTCTTAATTCTGTCGAATTTAAAAAGTGAAACTTCCCAGTAACATAGCCACCCCCCCGAACTTCGTACACTTGAGACTAATCCCGCGTATACTCTCAAGCATAACACACTGCTGCAATAAGATTCGCACCCTTCTCGTTCCCACTTGCCCAGAAGTTTATCTTAAAAGGCCAATCAGACTAGGGACACGCTGAATAAGCACGGCAAATGTTGAAGTCCACGAAATACCGCCGGGGGAAATGCAACACGGCAATCGCGATAATTGAAGTGAAAGTGAGTGGATTTATTGATGGCATTGTGCCGCTAATAACGTCGGCCGATACCGCCGGCTGATATTCACATTCCTACCATTTACCAATAAATCTCTATCGGGTTTCATTATACAGACACATGTAAACATTCGTGTCTCCAGAGCCCCGCGGGGCTACCCTTCAACATTTGCGGGTGCCCTACTATCATCATAACACTTTCTCTACCCCTTCAACCCTGTTATGCTAAATATACGCTGACCTGTATTTAGACCTATGCGGGGTGATATACACATTGCTACTGAAAGCAGTGCGCGCATGAAGCAAGGTGAACGGTACACCTCTGTAATCGGCGGTACAATAGAGCTTAGAAATAAAATCAAACGTCGAGAACATACAGGGAACCGACACGATCGAACTGCGATCGCCGCCTTGATCTCTCACGAACTCCTCTACATTCTACTTCCCGTAACATGCAATACTGTTAGCCTAGATTATCGTTTAAGCGCGAGCGAGTGGAATAAGGCGCACTATTCTCAACTAGGAGAAGAGCGGTACTTCGTGTAAAAATAGCAGCTAAGAGAATGAGACTCTATTGCTAAGGTGGTAGTTTGGAGGTTCAGGAGATTTCGACTTGAAGAACAACCACTCGCGCCTGACTCTCCCGTGGAAAATCGAGAGACGAAATGATATCGATATAAACAATTCCTTAGCAATAGTTTGCCAAGTAGAATAAGTTCCGATTGATATGATTTACTCGGTAAGCGGGAGAACTAGATAGCATTTCCCGTAGGGATTTAGTCGGTCACGAAACTTCGCGATCGAAGCATCGTCAAACGAGGTGTGCTGTTGCTACCCGATGTTAATGAACAATTTCTTTCATTAACTATACACCGGCTCAAAAATTCTTTATCCGTGTTTTCTCGTTTCATCTGTTGTTTCGCCGGCAGTATAGAATTTCGTTGGATGAGCAAGCTTAGTTTTGCAGGATTCATTCGTTGGCATTTGTGATCTTGGAAATTGCGACTTCCTACTGATTTACATTTTTTCTTGTACCTTTATTGCGGTATATGTTCGATTTTGTATACTTTTCTCCAATAAACACTGAGTCTAAGTGTTCCACGACACGCTGCTATCATTTCTTCCTCTCTGATACATTAACATTGATTTTATTATTATAATTCAAACGTTATTATAATCTGTACATTTCTAGGGGAACGTATGGACATTTCTTTAGAAGCAAGTGCATCACCTGCGACATACATCTTAGGACTAAAAGGACTCCAGGATTGTCGGCACCTGGAACACGAAGCTTACATCGTTTACGATGGCGTGGACTTTAATTCAAAGCCAAAGAAAGATCACGAGAGCTTCGACAACGATGGCTATAATTTCTTAGAAAGAGGATACAATTGTCACAAGAAGAATGTTATATGCACATTGGATTTGCGAGCTCTGGAAGCACCAGATTCAACTGATTCTGTGGATGAAACACTTTACATTCCTTTCGATGTCAATACATTTTCGTCCTACACAGACTCGATGACCGATAACAAATACAATTTCTATAGTTCCGTTTTCTACCCTGCTTATTTAAGTAAGAATTCGAAGGAGTTAGGAGATTCTACAATCTTTTCTTTTCCTGCAATATGAATATACAGAATAGTTCTAATTGCAGGTATTGGGAAGGAAACGAAGGTCGCCCAGGTAAATGGACTATCGTTCAAGTACCCCTCTTCACCAATCTTAACACAACCAGATGATGTTCTAGAAGAATTGATTTGTACCTTAGAAGAGAGTTCAAAGAAGTGTGATGAGACACCCTTCTTTTGCGAATGCATTCAGATTATCGAAGTACCACCTCACAAAACTATTGAAATCATTTTGATAGATGAAGGTAAGGTTTTCAAGCATAGGAAAGCTTTTATACTTCCAGTTTGTAAAACAGTATAAAGATGAGACTGTTTGTTTATAGGATTCGGTGGCAATGCGTCTCAAACGTTTCACACTCATGGATACAGTGTTAGCGTGTTGGGTCGCGATAGTTTTCGGCGACAAATCCGAAGAGATGAAGTTATCGCTATCGATAGTGTAACTCCATTCGCACGCAACGTCATCAATCCGCTTCGAAAAGACAGTTTCGTCGTACCAAATAAGGGCTACGTGATACTTCGTTTTCGTGCTGATAATTTAGGTATTCTTCCTTTGCATGCAATAGTACCTGAACCTTTACAAATCATGGTTCTATTAAGCATATTATTAAAAGATTCTTTTACAGGATATTGGCTGTGGGAGGCAAGAAGTACTGGCGTTTCTCCTGAACTTATGGGTCCAGGAATGCAATTCCTAATGAAAATCGGCTCCCATGAAAGTATGCCTTCTATACCCGTAAACTTTCCTACTTGCAGTAATAATAAAGGCTTGGACCTTCTGTTCGAGAGAGATTGATTTAATGTTATTCCGAAACTATGTTAAAATAAATTATACATTACAAAATTGGGATTGCGTCTTTCGACCTGATTCCTCTGCACATACTCAATATGCTTTTAAGGAACACTCAGGAGTAAATATGAAATGCGCATTAGAGTTAATAAGGAAAATATATAGTTTTTTAAGTATGTTTTATGTACGTTACAGTACAAGGTTACCTGTAAATTATCCGCGAAAATTCATTGAATTTGAGGCATTCAAAAGATTAATAGCTACGATCTGTTTATAAAGAATTATTGGGTGGCGAAAAGTTTGCGCGCCTTGAGAAGCCCGGCGGCACCGGTGGGAGATCCAACTAGATATTGTCGACTTTCATGACAATTTCCATACCGCTGACAAGGCAATTCGATGGCCACAATCCTGGAAGATCAACGAATTTTAATTAAGACGACCGTCATATTGCCAAACACCATACAGATATATCTGGGCCAGTTGAGGCCCGTAAAAGTTTCTTTACCTGGTTTATTTGCCATGAATCTTATCACTGCGTATCCACCTTTGGGAACTACGACCGTATCTTTCATCGGAGAGTTTTTAATTTCGCCCCGTTCAATCTGTCTGTGAAACACCGCCAATGTTGTTTCGATATTGGTCAGCAACGACTTGCTATCATTGATCGTATCGTGGTAAGCCAGATTAAACACGGTAAAAGAGTAGCCGTGTAGATGGAAGGGATGGTCCAAATCCGGGTTAGACACTACAATAATCGAAAAGAGTTGTCTTAATACCTTGAATAAATCACCCGGTGTATAATTTGACATAGAGAAAGAAAAATAAACTTACATGCATCGTATATTATTATCTCTACGGTAGAATTTAACGGTATAGGAATTACCAGACTTTCGGTACAATTTGTGCTGGGACTGAGTGGCTGGGTGAGAGTTTGATATCCTTCCCGTTGCGAAATTGGCGGTGACGCTGGATCAGCGAAAGAAATATTGTTCACTCCGCTCAAAACGATCATTCCTCCTCCGGGAGAACCTATAAATAAAAGACGATCCCGGTAAATGTGCTATGAGCTGCTTGAATAGAAAGATTGATAGTTCGAATCGATGAAGATATACCGAAGAATTGATGGTACTCGTCATTTGAAAATTCTTTAAGATCAGGGAAGTAAGATCCAAACATCACAATTACTTGGACATCCGGTTTAGATTTTCGTAATTCAGGCGCCTGTTCTTCCGCGGCATTCTCCAATTGATACGTGCACTTCGAATCCGGTGAATTATGCAAGCATCCAGTTATATCCGCTGGATTAAATGCCTGAAGACATTTTTTTTGTAAGTTTCATTAATTCGACAAGCAAAGCGATACAACTAAAAGAAAATTTGCGCAGGAAACTTCTACTTACAACACCGTCAGTTGGGGTGTCATTGACCGCGGAATAGAGATCGTAGCTCAACAGTCCCAATTTATAGACATTTCCATCGCATTCGTCGTCTACTCGTGCCGTGATCCAATATGAATTGACTTCGTTGGTTGCGTTTATTATGAAGTCTACTCGTTCACCTGAGAAACAAACCATGATTTCATTAGTAAAATTGCAATCGCTCCCGCTTCTGTCGGAAAGACACATACCTGTCGCTGTTGTTATGACGTCTACGCTAGTGGGTGTTACGTCTTCACCATCGAGCGAAATTATCGTGAGGTTGTGATTCTCGATCGAGAAATTCGAGGAACAAACAGTACTGTCGAGATTGAACAATCGGAATCTATATGTTTGCCCGCGTGTAACATGGAACGTTGGAATTGTCGTCTGTGCGACGTCAAAAGCGTTAGGATCCTGCGCGCGAGAACATTGTTAGCGAATGTGGCGGATGTCATTATTTCCTTAGATCCAGAAAAAGTGCGCTCGATAATACTTACAGTATTAATACCATTGCTGTTTATAAGAAAATTGTTAGCAGTCAGGCCGGTGTTTCTTCGAAACCGTCCAGGAAAACGCTCAAGCGAAAGCTCATGCATCCAATCACTGATAATTATTACGTGTTCGGGGAGGTCAAGATCGTAGAGATTATTATGACTGTTTGACTGTGGTGGATCGCGAACTATTAGTGCTCCGAAGTTGGTGTCCAACATCTGAATTGACACGAGCGAATACATATGCGTGCCCGCATTCACCGCTACGAAATCGTATCTGAGAATGTTGAGAAAATTGTTACGTCAAGCTAAGGTCTTCGTTATAGTTTCATTAGTATTATTGATGAACTGTACCTGAACGTACTATTTTCTCCTGTAGGAGATTGTGTCAAGAGTGGCACTCCATCATAATACTTAAACCCGTTCTCAAAGATGCCGTGCCAACGAATTGTTATCTCGGTCTCACATTCCGCAGTTTCCGTGTCCACTATAATTCGATCGCCCTTGCATACCTGCATGAATAAATAACAGTATTAATTTAAATGCATGCGCAATTAAGAGCGAAATTAAATCATTTTCGAAGAATTATTGGACGCGCAAGCTTGCTATTCAAGTTGAAAGGAAGTGCTATTAAATTTGAGATCATGCAATTTTACATACTTGTATCGAGGGACCTGGGAACTGTCGATTGATTGTTAACACCGTCTTCTCGACACCGTCGGCGAGTATACACTGGCCAGCTGTATCGTTCCCATTGTCGCACTCACTGGAAACATAGAATTGTTGTTTTTCGTCAAAATATCTGACGAATTGAAGAAAAACTCCGCCGATTTCCATACGTACGCGGAGAGTGGCGTATGACATTCCATTGTAAAATGATAATAACAGATGCGGGGCTTCTCATTATCACGGCATTCTCTTGCACACTCTTGGGGTGTCGAAATTTGGCAGTGGGAATTCTTGTCGTTCAGATCGCAATTGATATTGTCCGAATCCCCAACTATCGAAATAAGATGTTTTTAGTTTCCATTTTAGAGGAAATGTTGTTCTTTGAAACTAGTTCACTAATAGGAGCACACTGACATATAATAACTTTGCTCCGGCAGTTGTACGAAACGAAAGTTAATAGAATAACAGTTCTGTCAATTTATTGGCACATTCAACAAAGGGAAAGTCTAGTACTCATTTTGCAAGTTTCAACTTACAGACGGTCCATTGGAGTGTTGATATAAAAAGAGGAATTAAAAGCGCAACGATCTGCTGTCTCTTCACTTTCCCCATTGTTGCAGGCGTGCTTCACAAGTTCACCTAAGACTTCTATGCTAGCACGGCTCTCCAATATATACAGAACATACCAAATAGCAGGTCGATTTTACTACGATGAAACCCTATGATTATTTACGAAAAGAACCCCTTATCGACTACCTGCGCTTGTATTTACTGCATTTTTGACAGTGTACTTCCCTATATAATTATCGAAAATACCAGTTTAACATTTTTTTTGTCAAACATGTAATGTATACTGATAGGAGACAGAACGACAAACGTTTAGCATTGCTTGATAAGAATAAGACATGCAATATATTATACACAAAAACAAGAATTTTATTTAGTGCACCGCAGAGCTTAGCGTGAAAATAGTTTAATCAGACGTTGTTGTCAATTCAACGCTTTTCATTGACTTTAATATTTTAAGGGTGAAAATACTTTAAATCAAATTTTTCAACCATTCAAATCTTTCTCTTATGATCCTTGGTTTCTCCCTCATTATATACACAGTATATAATACCACAGATAAATATTAGCACGCATGTCTTGATATCTATCGTGAATAGTTCGCCATAATACGTGTACACACGCTGGAGGAGCATTGATGACGTGAAGGAATTGCTTTGCTATCACTTTTGTCTGGCAAAGAATGACTCGCTAAGGCGCTGCCTTGTAGTGCTACTACTGATACGTACATGTTAATAACAGCATTTTAGGCACTTTGTTCCTAAAAACCGTTCAACTGGCCCTGCAAATGGCACGGAAATGCATGTGTTTTTCTACTTCCGTATCTTTCGCACAACTAGTGCCTCTTATAAGAATTCTACGACAGTCATTTTACCGGCATTGTTTCAGGGCTTTAAAGAATAGGCGTAACTATCGAACAATCGCACTTTCTTATACTGAATTTTTTATCTACTTTATTTAAGCTTCCCCGAAGTAATTTTGATAACATTTGTTAAGTCTTGGCGTGTATTTTTTTAGTGTATGAATTCCGAAATAGTCTAGTATTTTAGGTATTACCACAAGTTTCTTGGCTCCTATTGGACAAAGGAGGCTGTAAAGGCTTGGACCTTCTGTTCGAGATAGGTTGACTTAATGTTATTCCGAAACTATGTTAAAATAAATGATACATTATGAAATTGTGATTCCGCCTTTCAATCTGATTCTTCTGTGTATATTCAATATGCTTCTAAGCAACACTGAGGAATAAATACGAAATGCGCATCAGGGTTAATAAGGAAAATATACAGTTTTTTAAGAGGTACGTTTTATGTAGATCACAATACAATACTTGTATATTACCCACGTAAATTTATCGAATTTGAGGCATTCGAAAGATTATCAACCACGATTTGTTCGTGAACACTTAATTGGTGGCAAGAAATTTCCGCACCTTGGGAAGCCCGGCGGTACCGGTGGGAGGTCCGACTTTTTGCCTACTTGCACGACAATGTCCATACCACTGACAGTATGCCAAGTAAAATGGCAATGCAACAGCCACCATCCTGGAAGATCAACGAATTTTAATTAAGACGACCGTCATACTGCCAAACACCATACATGTGGACCGGATGAGGTCCGTAAAAGTTTCTTTACCTGGGTTATTTGCTATAAATCTGATCACTGCGTATCCACCTTCAGGAACTACGATCGTATCTTTCCTCGCAGAATTTTTAATTTCGCCCCGTTCGATCTTTTTGTGAGTCTCCGCTAATATTCTTTTGGCATCGGCCATCGAGTCATTGCCGCCGCTGTGGTAGCCCTCGTCAAGCACGCCAAAACTGTGACCGTGTAGATGGAAGGGATGGTATAAATCCGTGGCAGGATCTATAATAATCGAAAACCGTTCTCTTAATACCTTGAATAAATCACCCGGTGTATAATGTGACATAGAGAAAAGAAAATAAACTTACATCCATCGTATATGATCATCTCTACGTTAGCATTCAACGGTACATGGACTACCTGACTTCCGGTACAATTTGCGCTAGGACAGGGTGGCTGGGTCAGGTCTTGATATCCTTCCCGTTGCGAAATTGGCGGTGACGGTGGATCAGCGAAAGAAATATTGTTCACTATGCTCCAAAGGGTAATTCCTCCTCCGGGAGAAGCTAAAAATAAAAGACGGTCCCGGTAAATGTGCTATGAGCTGCTTGAATAGAAAGATTGATAGTCCGAATCGATGAAGATATACCGAAGAATTGATGGTACTCGTCATTTGAAAATTCTTCAAG
This sequence comes from Ectemnius cavifrons, assembly GCA_964023945.1. NCBI lineage: Eukaryota > Metazoa > Arthropoda > Insecta > Hymenoptera > Crabronidae > Ectemnius > Ectemnius cavifrons. Next base: position 6,088,585 of record OZ030384.1, on the reverse strand, counting down.
ATCATCAGGGAAGTAAAATCCAAAGATCAAAATTAGTTGGACATCTGGTTTAGATTTTCGTAATTCAGGCGGCTGTTCTCCCGCGGCATTCTCCAATTGATACATGCACTTCGAATCCGGTGAATTATGCAAGCATCCAGTTATATTCACTGGATTAAATGTCTGAAGAAATTTTTTTTTAAGTTTCATTAAATCGACAAGCAAATCGATACAACTAAAAGAAAATTTGCGCCGGAAACTTCTACTTACAACACCGTCAGTTGGAATGTCATCGTACGTCGGTTGTGGAGTGAGAGTTTCCGTGGATCCGTCGTAGATCAATTGTCCAATTTGATAGACCTTATTATCAGCGCACTCGCCTTCTCCTCGTACCGTGATCCAATACCGTTTTCCTTTCTTGGTTTCCTCTGACATCTTCTGGTCTGAAGTGGCTATTTTCTCTAGTATAAAGCTCACTCGTTCCCCTGAGAAACAAACCATGATTTCATTAGTCAAATTGCATTCGGTCCCGCTTCTGTCGGGAAGACACATACCTGTCGCTGTTGTTATGTGCGTTACGCGAACGGGCTTCACGTATTCACCATCGGTCTCAATTAACAGGAGATTATGCCCCTCGATCGTCAGAGTTGAGAGGCAAACAGTACTGCAGAGATTATGCAATCGGAATCTATAACGTTTCCCATGTGTAACATCGAACGTTGGTATTATCGTCTGAGCGACATCAACAGCGTTAGGATCCTGCGCGCGAGAACATTGTTAGCGAATGTGAGAGATCTCATTCTTTCTGTAGATCCAGATAAAGTGCACACGATAATACTTACAGTATTAATACCATTGCCGTTTATAAGAAAATTGTTAGCAGTCTGACCGGTATTATTTCCGTGACGCTTTCCAGGAAGATGCATAATTGGATGATCAAGAAACATGTCGGTGATAGTTATTCGATGCTTATCCTCGTCGTAAAGCTTCCGATGAGGGTTTTGGCTTGGCGGCTCTTTAACTGTGAATATTCCTTCTATGCCCTCCATCATCTGAATCGAATCGTGCGAATGATACATATGCGTGCCTGCATTCGCCGCTACGAAATCGTACCTGAGAATGTCAAGAAAACTGTTACATGAAGCTAAAGCCTACGTGACACTTATAGTTTAATTAATATTTTTGAAGAACACTACCTGAACGTACTACTTTCTCCTATAGGACATTGTGTCAAGAGTGGCACTCCATCATAATACTGATACCCTTTCTGGAAGAGGCCGTGCCAATGAATCGTTGTGCCGGTCCCACTTGCCGCATTTTCCACGTCTATTATAACTCGATCGCCTTTGCATACCTACATCAATAAATAACAGTATTAAATTAAATGCATGCACAATTAAGAGCGAAATTCAATCATTTCCGAAGAATTACTGGACGCGCAAGCTTACTACTCAAGTTGAAAGGAAGTGTTATTAAATTTGAGATCATGCAATTTTACATACTTCTATCGGAGGACCTGGGTACTGTCGATTGATCGTTAACATCGACTTCTCGACACCGTCGGCGCGTATACACTGGCCAGCTGTCGTGTTCCCATAGTCGCACGCACTGGAAACATAGAATTGTTATTTTTCACCCAAATATCTGACGAATTGAAGAAAATCTCCGATGATTTCCATACGTACGCAGTGAGTGACGCATAATGTTCCACTGTGAAATGATAATAACAGATACGGGGCTTCTCATTGTCACGGCATTCTCTTGCACACTCTTGGGGTGTCGAGATTTTGCAGCGGGAATTCTTGACGTTTATATCGCAATCGATGTTGTCCGACTCGCCAACTATCGAAATTGAATGTTTTTAGTTTCCGTTTTGGAAGAAATGTTGTTTTATGAAACCAGTGTATTAATATAGAAGAACACTGACGAACAATAACTTTTTTCCGGCAGTTGTACGAAACAAGAGTTAATAAAATAACAGTCCCGTCAATTTATTGGCACATTCAATAAAGTGAAAGAGTAGTATTCATTTTAGAAGTTTCAACTTACAGACGGTCCATTGGAGTGTTGATATAAGAAGAGGAAGTAAAAGCACAACGATCTGTTGTCTCTTCACTTTCCCCATTGTTGCAGACGTCTTTCACGTGTTCAGCTATGACTTCTATGCTAGGACGACTGTTCAATTTATAAAGAAGATACCAAATAGCAGGTCGATTTTACTACGATGCCAACTTATGTTTATTTACGAAGAGATCACCTTATCGACTACCTGCGCTTGTACTTACTGCATTTCCGGGTGTGTACTTCCCTACGCAATTATCGAAGACACCAGTATAACAATTCTTTTTGTCAAACATGTAATGTATGCTAGTAGGAGACAGAACGAGAAACGTTTAACAATGCTTGATAAGAATAAGGCATGCAATATATTATACACACAAAAAAAACAATTTTTTTGTCGTTGTCAAGACGATGTCAAGACGTTGTTGTCAATTCAACACTTTTCATTGACTTTAATATTTTAAGGGTGAATAAGATAAGGGTGAAAATACTTTAAATCAAATTTTTCAACCATTTAAATCTTTCTCTTATGATCCTTGGCTTCTCCCTCATTATATACACAGCATATACTACCAGGGATAGATATTAGCACGTAGGCCTTGATATCTATCGTGAATAATTTGTCACAATACGTGAGTACACGTTGGGGGAGCATTGATGACGTGAAGTAATTGCTTTGCTATCACTTTTGTCTGGCAAAGAATGACACGCTGAGGTGCTGCCTTGTAGTGCTACTACTGATACGCATATGTTAATAACAGCATTTTAGGTACTTTGTTATTGAAAACCGTTCGACTGACACGGAAATAGAAGTGTTTTTTCCGCATCGATATGGGTAAAGCATACATACTAGGTCTACTTTTAACTGACTCGCCACGTAACAGAATATAATATTATATTTGTAGTAAAAGTTGGACGAGTACTAATTATAAATACTATAGTAGGATGTATTAAATGATACAAACTGGGAGAAAGGTAGGTATTGTAAATTATAAACGCAATGAAATTGATTTACATTCCACTTGTATTGTAGCTCAGGTTGCATAGCAGTTGTACATGTAAATATGCGCTGGATATTTTCGAGCAATTTTAGAAATCACATTTTGCAGAGAGAAACGCCGAACCTCGCAGTCTTCGATGTAATTCGCAGTACATGCGGATGAATTGTTTAAATAAGTGCCAACCGCGGATAATTTGTACATGACCAATTCGAAAAATTGTCCTCATTGTTCCTGGTTAATTGATAAATGTCCTGTAAACGCAAGATGAGGCCTAAGACATCAGTATGATGTTGCGCGCCACCAATATCCAATATACTGTAAGAAATCTATTCCCGGCATTGAAGGTATAAAGATTTACAAAAAGTTCTTAACATTATTCCGCATATGCTGCTATCCAACTTGTTGATGAACTCAGCCATCTCACTCTTCCAGGAAAAAGTACTGTCCGGCCTTCTTTTGCTCCAGATCCTATTACAACGTACGCAAATTAGTTTTCATTACGTTCATGCGTGTGAAGGGGAAGTGCTTTTTCGCGTATAAAATAACAAACCTTCACAGATTGACTCTTGTTGATTCTGGGCCTGAAGTTATTAGGATCTCTTCTAAAGGTGATACCCAAGAGTTCCAGGAATCTATTCATACCGTTCAATAAAGATTGTGGACTGTGGGCTGTTGTACATAAAGATGGTGTACCGGAGAATACTATGACACGATCGGCTAAATATGTGGCCATGATGAAATCGTGCTCCACAACGAAACCTGTTTTCTTTGCGTGCAGTATAAACCTAAATGATCGAAGCCAGTTAATTATAAGTATTCGAATGTTCGACAATGCGATATGCATCTTTCTGATTTTGCACATTACCGTTTAATCACTTTAGCAGCAACCAAACGCTGTTCAGAATCCAAATAAGCCGAAGGTTCATCAATCAAATAAACGTCAGCCGGTTTTCCAAGACACAACGCCAGAGCAACTCGCTGCAATTCTCCTCCCGAAAGATTCTGCACTTCTTGATCCATAATATCATCTATCTTCAGAGGCTTCATAACGTCAGTTACGAATTGCGGGTGTACGTATGCATCCCTAATTTTCTCGTGCAGTAATTGCCGAACAATACCTTGGGACTTCGGACTTATTTTCTGGGGCTTGTAACTGATATGCAACTGCGGTATGCTTCCTATTTTAACAGTAAAGTGTATGTTAAGTAGAAAAGTAGACTTGTTTCCAAGATTATCGTAATTGTTCTTACCAGAGCCATCATCAGGTGGTAAGTTACCAGCCAACATTCTGATAAACGTGGTTTTCCCAGTACCGTTTTCCCCGAGTAAAACGAGGATCTCCGAGTCAGTAAACTGACCCTTCTCAACACGCAGAGTAAAGGAACCCATGGTTTTTGTCATTGCGGGATACTCATAGTGATTCATACGTTTCACTTCTTCCTCAGTCGCACTCTCCGCTACTTTAAAAACCAAAGACTCCTCGCGGAATCTCAAGTTTTCTGTCGGCACAAAACCATCGAGGAAGATATTGATACCTTCTCTTACCGAGAACGGCATAGTAACCACACCGTAAGCACCGGGAACTCCGTACAAACAACAAATGAAGTCAGACAAGTAATCCAGCACAGATAAGTCATGCTCCACGACAATGATGAACCTAATGAAGAAAAGCACGATTGAAAATATAATCGGGAACTTACTATCTGGTACGAATCGCTTATTTACTTGTCGGGATGTATAAGGGAACGAATCGTTACGGCAGCGTTCAATCGCTGCTTGACATCCAAGTACGAAGAGGGCTCATCGAACATAAAGATATCTCCGTCTTGAATGCATACCATAGCACATGCGAAACGTTGAAGTTCACCACCAGAAAGTGCTTCAATGCCTCTGTCGCGTATATGCATCAAATCTGCCCGAAAAAATAAATAAATATTCAAAGTTGAATCAACTTGGAGAATATTAATTACGTCTATGCTTTATAAATATTGAATACCTACCAAGCATTCTGCAAATCCCCAACTGATTATTACATTCGTCCTTTTTGTCCAGGAGTTGCTGCACTGTACCTTTTACAGCTTTTGGAATCTGATCCACATATTGTGGCTTAATAAGAGCTTTCAAATCATCCTCCAATATTTTTGTAAAATAATTTTGTAATTCGCTACCCCTAAAATGGCTTAAAATCTCTGTCCAGTCTGGTGGGTCCTGTTTCAATGAAATAGTGTTAATCTTGTCAGTCAAAAATCATTGACTATTTGTTGCAATAATATTACATACAGTAAATCGGCCCAAGTTAGGTTTCTGCTTGCCCGCTAAAATTTTCAAGGCAGTGGATTTACCAATTCCATTTGTACCAACTAATCCTAAAACTTCACCAGGTCGCGGAATAGGCAGTCTATGAAGTTTAAATGAATTCTTCGAGTAACGATGCGTTGTTTCCTTTTCTAAGTTACTAGGAAGGTTGATAATAGATATCGCCTCGAATGGGCATTTCTAAATAACAAAAATAGTTGCCGTTTATCTTTGCAATTATTTGACAAATAACAACGCAACAATTATGCTGAAATTACCTTAACACAAATACCACATCCGATACACAATTCTTCAGAAATAGCAGCTATTTTACTATTTGGAGTAACTTCTATACACAGTTTTCCCATTCGCACAACTGGGCAAGATCTCTTACATTCTTGCCTACATCTTTTCGGCTTGCACTTATCAGAGTTTACAATGGCGATACGGGTCAGCCGATCCGTCTCCTCCATTGACTTTTTTGGCGGCATCTTGGTAACTATTTACCTGCCTAACATATAAGTATAAAAAAAAAAACTTGATGTGTCATACTAGAAAAATATAGATAAATTTAAACTTTATGATGGAATGTATTAAATATCAGTGCAACATAATGTACTTGCTTGAAACAAGTAATAAAGTCAAATATCTCTGGACAATGATTTTTTACAGAAGGCAGGCTGGAATTTGTGACATATAAATGTAGCCACAAAATAATTTATCCCCGCAATTTCGAATCATTTTTTAAACATTTCGTTTAAGTGTTTATTGAACCTCATAAGCTTTTTAATTGGTTGAATTTAAGTTAAATCGGCTAAAAAATGGAAAAGCTGTTACTAGTTGGTTCCAGACCTCTAACCTACGTTAATTAACAGTAATGCGTGACTATTTTCAAGAAAAATATGATTAAACTAGCAAGCCGGTGCAAATTGACTTTTCCCCCGTGAAATCATGCAGTTTAACGAAGTCTAACGTCAGTGTACTCCAATATATACCTGTCAAAACCAAAAACGTGGAGGAAACTCCTTTACAACCTCTTCAAAGGAGTTTCCGCACTCCCACAGCACACATGCCCCGATCAGGGTCATAGAGTAACGAGATAGTAGAATGTAGACTTGGTCATATGAATGAAACACATGTTAAAAAGCAATTTGAAAGATTTTGTTTATTTCATTAAACTGAAAATCATCATTATAAGAGACAAAGTTATAACATTTTTAATATCTTCTTTGCACTACTAAATCGCAATCCTTTAGAGAATGATGAACGATGAGGGAATTCAGTTCAAACAAATATCTTACAGCCAGCCATCTTGGTTTATGCTTCGATTTCGAAAATGCCAAACCCAAAAACTAAATGCTTATAATTAGTGTTATAGAAAGGACTACTTGTGTAATTCCTAATATCATAGAATATGCGAACGATTTAACATGATCTTTTTTCATAAATTTAAATGGTTCACATATAAGTGAAAAGGAAAAGGCTATGCTGAAGTGAAGTTTGCCGGTGTACCACAACGAAAAAGTGTGTGAACTCCGAATGCGTGTGGTTTTACTTACTATTGAGAAATATTAAATACGGAGAAGCTTTCAAGATTTACAAAAGCGCCGTTGTTTGAATGCACATTAGACGTGTAGTGTGTTCGCGTTAGTGTTAAAACAAATCACGCATTATTTTATTTTCTGACGACGCTATATCGATCGTCTAGAGCAAGGTGTTTGTTTACGCGGGTTGTTGTCGCGTGTGATTTCAAATAGTTGACTAGAATCCGCTTGACAAGTACGAATAAAGCATGAAAATGACGAGCAGACTCCCAGTGGATGTGCCTCTTTTATTCCCTTTGAAACGTGAACGAGAAGAGGCACTCATCGAGGCCATAGAAGATGATGCTTGTCTTGAGGATATCAACAATCTCCTCTCAATGCCTCTTCCCTCGCTTTCGTCGAACAAATTTGTTATTCCAAACGATTCGACCGATGAATTTCTACGCCTTACTACAATGGCATGTCTCGCAAATTTCCCTTTCGTAGTTCCAATAAATAAACACTAATAGAACAGCTTCAGTTGCATCTACCAAAAGTCAGAATTCTATTTATATTTGGTGTAAATTTGAGACGCATTTATTACAGGTTCGCGCGGTATATTTTACCTATCTGCAGAAATGCCTTTTAGGTAACTACATTTTATGCTGTAAAGACAAACATAAAGTGACACCATCGAAGCAATTGAAAAAATGCGCTGATGAAATGGAATTGAATGCAGTTAAATATTCCTTGGAAGCAACGGTGTACAGACAGAATATGTTGAAATTGGTAGGATTCCTGTAACTTTATTTCGTGCTATTACTTTTATAGAATCCTGTACACGCATAGTATTGCAGATTTCAGATATCAAGTCCCACACATCAGATCGGAAAGCTTATAAAAAATTGACCATGTTCCTGGAAACACCTCCAGATAAAGTTGATGTGGCTGTACAGACGGATAATTCTCTAGCTGAATTGGAGAGATTGGATAATATACAAAGCGTTTGTATTACATCTAACTACGAGGAATTATTACCTCTACCTGAAATCATTCTTACAAAGACTGAAGAAATAAAGGAAGATGAAATGGATGATAGTCCAGCTGAGCCAATTGTCCAAGAGAGTGTTCCCTCCCCTATTGTGAATTCTACTAGTTTTTATGAAGCAGAACAATTACCAGTTAATGAGTTGGAAGAAGAAAGCATTTGTAAAATGGATACAGATGAAGAAACTGTGAAAGTAGAGAATAATATTACAACATTTCCAGAAGATAATTCAAGCTTTCCAACACAAATGAATCAGTCGTGTATTCAAAACGAAGATGAGAATTCACAAGATTCTCTCATGCAACACATGGAGGACATGTTTTGCGAGAGTGATGACAGCAGTGACTTAATGACATTAATTGAAAAGCATTCCGGTGTTACAAAAGCTAATATTGATAAAGAAATCAATAAGATGTGTGAGGAATCAGGCTTGTTCCTTTCGCATAGTTCCAATAATATCTCTCATCTTCCTACAAGTATTAATAATATTCAGACTGGGAAGTCAATAACTGATTGCCCTAAAGATGCGAATACTGGTCCAAGCAAAGTTAGCCTTAGTGACTACAAAGAAATGAGAAATAGGGAAGTTGGTAAACCACAGTGTCCAGAACCGGAGTCTGCAGAGAGCAAGCAAAAACAAAGAGTTAACAGTATTTGGTTTGTTGAGCGAGTACATCAAGTCTCGAAATTAAAAGCTATGATGACAGAACTATCTTTAAGAAATTATAGAAAACACGGCCGTATAAAACAGAAATTTATCGAATTATTCGGTGAATCTGACGAAGAGGATATGATGCCCGATTCTCCGATCTGCATAGAGGAACATTTAACGGCCTGTAAGGAAAGAATAGCGCCGTGGATTGTGAAACATCTCATGCCATATTACAAAAAGAGGAGGATTAAAGATAGGCCGCTCTTCAAAGCTGTTGCGAAACATATAGCTGATATGCTTATTATAGAGGACACATTTCCTGGTCAGTGCTTGATTAAATGGAATTTCAATTCAATTTTTACAGTCATGGTATTTTTAACTTATATTCGTTTTCAGAAGAGGAACACGTCGGCACATATATTGACAATTATTTTAAGAACAAGAAACTAATAAAAACAAAGCAAGATATTTACATGTAACAAAGTATTTAAATTTTGTGTTATATTATGAAAAAAAGTAATTAATTGTGTTAAAATGAAGACTAGAGGAGAACACCAATCGTTAGAAATCAAATGTCAACGAAAGTTGTTACTTTGAAGATACTTTTAATATAAATCGAGGGTACAACAAAGTACTAAGAGTGAATGAAATTCTTGAACTTTGGAGGCATTATGAAGATATCCTTCGAAGATGTTGACTTTATCGTGACTTCATGTAAGTTCAACAATGTTGTTTTAATTAGAGTACAAAACTTAAACAGTATCTCATTATCTTAAGGCATCGTCAAGTTTTGTCCTTGTAAACATGGATTGTTTATAAACCTCATTTTAATGATTCAATTTACAGTATTATTTATTTATCTGCATGTTGTAAAAATAATGGAATACCTTGATTATGGAAATCTAGCAATAATCCGCGTGAGAGCTTAGAATGAAAGTAGAAACACAAAATAAAGAAATTTAAGCTAACTTGAAATTGGTACAGTCCTGAAATATTCACACTTGTATTATGGAATATTACTATCGTTCTGCACTCCGCAAAGTCGAAAAGTACAAAACCATTTTGTAGAAATAATTCATGTTTACTGCAAATCGTAATACAATAGTAATAGTATAACTGTAGCACAGTGTTTCACACTAGAGCAAAAAGTTTCACAACAAGGAGATTCAAAACATTTACTCATTGATTCACTGCCAATAAATGTAGAAATAAGATTTTACTACTTTCAATTAACATTTCCTTATGTTGACATTATTGAATTATTACAAACAACAAATTAGAGTAAATTTGCTTCTATATACGAACTACTACTTCGCCTTCACAATCGCATTCTTTACAAATAAATTTATACAATTTTAACAAGTTGCTCAGTAGAACATAGTAGCAAAAAATTAGTTTCACGAACTATGTACATATAAATTTCGTTGATAAAACAACTACTGCATCACTTCTTAAAAAACATGCAAAAAACTCTAATGAACTCCACCCACACGAAGAATTCATATTCATATACATATCCTTCCGCTAGCAATTGTTCTATTGAACAACTTATTTGAGAGTAGCTTTATCCTGATGTTTCATTTTCAAGCCATATTTGAAAATTTCTAACTATAATATACTTTGTATAGTGTTCAAATTGCCGTACGATTTATTCTGCTTATGTCGGAGAGAGGATATACGGTGATTTATTTGTTAATTTTTGCATGTGATAATGAGGAACGTGAGCTTAGAATATGAACTTTGAAAAATTAATGGTGTATATGCCGACCACGAAAAGAAATAGAATTAGATCCTCCTAAGTGTTTTTCCGAATTTTCATCAAGGCCAATTTTCTGGATACCAAACTATTCAACTCGGTATCACGTCAGAAGCTCGTTCAAATATCATCGAAATATGGAAGGATCATTTACTAATTGTGTTGGAATAGTGCAAACTTGCACTCAATTGAAATTCATCTTAGTATTAAATATGGCTTAAATTTTGAGGAATAAGGTGGAAAGTATACTTGTGATAAAACTTAATATAACTTATGTATTACGTATTTTTCCAGGTACGTAGTTCTTGTCTATTACAGGCTCTTGGAGAAACATGTGTAAACATCTCTCATTTTGTGCCAAGGGATGTCCAGCTATCCTGAAATATTTGAAAGGAAAATTTATTTTAAGGCTTGCTCACAATTAAGCATAGCTCAACTATTTATTTCAAAGATCAAATCAAAGAAAACTATACTTTTTGGTTTACGTACTTATTAACAAAAACTTCTAAACCTTTTCTTCGATCTTCAATAAAATCCTCTTCAAATATACCATCATCCCCCCTGAAAGGCATTTGCCTTTTCCATGCTTTACCGGGCAAGGGTGGTACCACAATCTGTTTTCAAGAGACACAAAATATTAGTCATCCAATGACTCACTGAATGCTGTAACAGAATATTTTTTCTGATGGATATTAATCATTTGGTATGTATAATTGTATATCATTTTCAATCAGTAATATCATATTTCAGTAAACCATGCTACTTTTTAATACATGTATGATTTCACTTCAGGATGCAAAACAAGAGATATAAAAAGTATGTAATACTAAAGTCATAATATGCAAGATTTTCAGAGCACAGCATAACTTATATGCAAATGGTTATAATAGGATAAATTCATTATGATAAAACCTATTATATAAGACTATAAAAATATAAAATCTTATGTACTTCCATATAATAACTATCTGATGTACTCAATATTAATCAGTTATTAAGAGTTTCTACTCATATAATGATAGTACGATAACATTATACACAATAAGATAAAATTAAGGCCAATGTTAACTCACATAATTTGTATAAATTATCCGTAAAAATAAGATAGCTCACTTACAAAGCAATAGTAAGAGTAAGCAATAAATATATGATAGCATGAACATGGAGTTTAATTCATAATACATGTACAAACCCCAACAGAGTGAAAGGACAGCAATTAACTAGTGAAACTATGCACAAGCATTATCAACTGACCTTGCTGTCTCTCTCTAACTCATTCCTCAGCCATTCAAAATCACTGTACCGTCTTCTTACTGTTGAATCTTTTACTTTGAACACTGGTAAATTTGTCTGGAAGGTAAGAAGTATACATTTGCCTGTTAATTCTTTTGGCCATGGTATAAGGAGAAGCCCTATCCACTTTGTTTGCTCCATTGTCAATGTTATCGAGTTTACTAATCCCGGCAAATAGGATTTTTGCCGAAATGAGATGCAAGCTAATTTTAGACATTTTACGCGGCACTTTGACGCAAATCTTTATTTATTTTTATATTTGCTGTATTATACAGAGAGCATTTTCGATGTCACATTCCATCGCGATGTATACGATAGCAAGGAGCTATTTAGAAATAAAAATTACATAAATCATATCGTTAAATAGAAGCCTGATTTAAAGCGGTCGCGATTACGTGGCTCCACTTTAACAAGGCAATTCCCGGAGCCAAGTTGACAAAATACATGTCCGCTGTATCGGCCCCTTTTATCAGGGAATGCAAGATAGCAGGCACTGCCCACAATATATTCAATTAGTGCACGTAATGGAATTACGATCCCTCACGAGTGAGTTATCGCAATTGCAGCATCCGTGTGCAAGCAGCACTTTGCGCACGGCCATGCAAATACCTTTCTAAGAAAAATGGCATTAGAACTTTCCGATAGGAGTGCATTCGCACAAGAGGCGAACGTCCCGTGTACTGGATGGTACAACAAGATTCCCTAAATTTGGCTGACAAGTCAACGCCAAGGAAAGGGCACTTTCAGTGACTTTGGACGCCGATTCTATTCAGGACGAATTTCCAAAGGTTTTCAAAGTAAATGCGGCAATTGGAACTGTCGCCGATAAGGTGCTTACCCTCATGCGAACCTCGTAATCGGTATATCGCTTCTTGCCGACGCCGTGTGTGTGCGGATTAATCACGTCGATTTCGAGAAAATTTGCAGGCGCTGCATAAGCGTCGTCGAGCGTCTGCTTTTTCACGTTCAAGCGGCGCGTCGCGTCTACCGTGGTATCCGCCATACCTTACGCGTGGCTCCGAACAGTGCAACCGGTCGCGATTCACCTGCAAAACAAATCCGGGACCGCGGCTAACGAAAGATCGTCAAATGACAGCGACGGGGAACTTGACACAATTTGCTCTCATGTGTGTTGTGCTCGTAGTCACAGCTAAAATGCTATGCTAAGATCGCCCAGTTAGTGCACAGCAGCGGACTAATGGGGTAAATGGTCAAGCAGCGCTATCTTCCTCAGTTTAGTGCACTTTAGAAGAGCCCGAAAGATTTAAGACGGCGACTGTCGGTAACTCAGTTGAGGGAAGGAAAGCTTGCGCATGAATGGTTGGGGAAGGAGTGCCGTTTTTGCATATAAATTCCTGTCAGAGCGCAGAGACTCATTTTTATTCAAACCAACCGCTTATCTAAGTAAGAAGGTGCCACGCATGCGTGGATCCACCAATTTCAAACTTCCAACTTGGTGCACTCCTATTACTGTTATGGATTTCAAAAACACGAAAACAAGTTTTCATTTAGTTCCTAAGGTCAATAACACATATCTGCTTTTAAGCAATCAATTATTTCTTCTTGCAAATCTTTTATTGTAGATTTCACAACGTTTTCGATGATTTAGTATAAGGTGACTTTCAACAACTGACATTTCGATAGCTTTCGTACGGCTATATACAAGACGCCCGTTTCTTTTTTCCAGACAATGACGCTGACGGCTTGCTGCTGGATGACCAAAGTCAATCAGTGCAAGAGAACAAAATTTGAATAATAGGCTGATAGGCAACAGAAAATGTTACGTGTATGTTTCGGCGGTTTTTACTATTATGCATCGAAAGGCTTATAACATGAAGCCGTAATCATGTCTAATATAATTTTTTTTTTTCATCATTTTCATTACAGTTACTTTCAATCGGTAGAGTATAGAAACGAACTTTCGTTGTCTTCCCGATCGTTGTCATCATAAAGTACTAATGAAATAAATCTAGGAAATACACTGACACTTTTGGTGTAAATTTTTGTGAATGGATGTCGGCGTGTGCGATATATCTTACAAGATCTACGGACACATTTCATCGTTTTGTCGAAATTCCTTACAGTATTAAAAATTGTATACTTTACAGCTGTTGCCCTGTACAAAAAGGTGTGTGTGTCTGAGATACAGTACTTTATAAATAATAAAGCGATTGGAACGACAATAAAGTTTCCATGTTAAATTTACTTAAGAATAATATCTGCAATAGTCACAAGATATGCCTCCGTATTGTCTTCAATGTTGACGAAGAAATATCGCGCGATTGTATAACTCCGTTAAAAAAAAGTTCGGGTGATCGTGACTCGTTAATAAAATGAGGGAAAAACCTTTAAAAAATACGGTACACTTATTGGAATTTTTTTGGATGAATTAGGCTTTAGGTAAAGTGCATAAGTTTCGGCATACTCTCTTAAAAGCTTATAAATTGCAATCCAGGTATGCTTTATAAACAGCTTGAGATAAATATCAACTTTCTCGATTTGAAGTGCTACGGTGAGTTTCATTACCCGTATTCGTTCGGCTCGCCGAGGCCGATGTGCTAAAAGTGATCGAATTGATGTACAGTAACTTACACCTTGCTCTATCTACTTAGGAAAGGCTTATTGAACATTACTTATCTCGCTCAAATGAGCAATCTCGGAGCTCCCTGAAAAATATTGCTTCCCATACAGGACGTTTACTCAACAACATTGAAAAATAAAGCTAGTCGTTGCGTTAACAAAAGGGAGTCTTGTATTACTTTTTGTTCAGAGTGCTCAACTCACTCACTTATTCACGGATTTAAAATAGAGCTCTTCGAAATCTCGCGGCTACTGTCTGAGGGCGCATGCTGCCGTCTGCAACTGAAGGAGTAACAGGAAAAGTAACATCAGCGACAATTACAATAGTAAAGTAAAGGACCGGACTGGCACGCCGGTAAATATTGCAGTTGTACCTAAGAAGATTCTAGATAAGTCTGAACCGCTCGTCGTTATTCTCTCTTTACAATCTGTAGCGAAATCGTGCTAAATGTTACGCACGCCTGTTTAACACAGTGGGACGGGGGGAAAGTTATGGACAGGAGATGGGTTAATACCTGACGCAAACCTTTCAAAATATATTCTAAAAACATAGATCAGAACATTGCATACAGCGTTATGCATTGCGTTCGCTTTGTTATTACCATTGTATATAACGCTATAACTCTTTACAATTGTAGTAGACTGTACTTTCTATCATAAATAAGAACTTGTAAAAAGTGTACCTGGTACTATGAATCGCAAGACAACCTCTGTTAAGAAATCGTCATCCTCGGTATTAGGGAAGTCTACAAAAATCACCATAAACATCCGTGAGGAGCAGTAGTAGTTATCTCTCAAACGATCTTGAAGTTGAATTGGAGTGGCAGGGTTATAGTAGTAATGACGACGATAGTAGTAATGGCAACTGTAATTATGGTAGTATTTTTGGTGGACTATGGGATGGTCCATGACAGAAGATCACTTGTCAGAGTTCGGGCATTCCCCAGACTGCTTCATTATGGTGTAATCCAGACGATACTGAGCTGAAATAAACATTCATTGTCGTTATTAACATTACTTAATACAGAAACAATAGATTACATTAGAATCATCTGTATTTATAGCGTACCTTTTTTTGTGAGGTCTTCCATGGACTGGTCCTTGCAATCAACAGCAAGATGACTACTACTGCCGCAGTTATAACATGAGATCTTTGCGGGTGGGACGGCCGCAGCATAGGTAACAACTGGGGTGGATGACATATATTGTGTCTGTACAGGTGTAGCGGCAGCGTTTGGCGGTGGAGGTGGTGTTGCTCCGGAACTAGGATGTCCAGGATACTGATACATCATTTCACCATTCGGTTGATAAGTGTTTGGATAGGCAGGCCTTGTGTAAGGGGCGTGTGAAAAATTCGGGTACATCCCACTGCCGGGTCTCAACGTTGGAAAGTGGCCGTGCGGCAAATATGTGACCTGTGAATGCGTTGGTGGCGCGGGAAAAGACACACAGTGCGGTAGGCTCGGTGGACCACTCCCGTTTACCATTTGGTTTTTCTGACGCATTACGTGCGTTTGATTCCTCCTATTACGCTGCCGTTCGGGAACTGCAGCGGGCATTAATTGTTGCGGTGCTGAGTGAGGTGGACCACCCGTTGTATGTACTGGTGCAGAATTAACATGATCCGTAACCGGCTGTGGATTGCTTTCACTCCCGCTTACCCACGGAACTGCGGGAGGTGTTTCAGGTGGTGACCTACTACCAGTGCTATCTGAACTACTACTTTGAGAGCACTGTCTACTACTGTCCGGATCTAGCCTTAAGGCTTGTAATTGTGTTAAACAGTACACATGTTGAGCACTGCACCTAAAACAATTACGTAACATTATAAAAACCCGATTTCCATAGGAAATATAAGGTATATAAGCCGGCATACGGCATTCGCATAATTTGTACTCGTCACTCACCTTGGATAGCGATTTTGTACTCCGGCAACTGGTACAGTAAGGCAAGCATAACAAGGTGTGTTCTGTGCAGTGTAAATTGGTTGCGGCGCCGGGTACATTTGCACTTGCGCCGGGTCTAACGGTGGAATATTTGAGTACCGCCGTAAATTAGCTGTACTCGCATGATTATGATTATGATGTATTGCTGGGTGCTGCTCTTGCAGCGGCATTGATTTATTGCTTGAATTAGTGCTATCACTTAGAATTTCCATTCCAGGCACACCCTATACAATAATTGAGATTACCTTTATAGTACTTATATTTTTAATAATGCAATCATTACTTTAAATAGTATTACCTCATTTTCAGTAGGATCTTGTAGAACGTGAACAGTATTACTAGGACTGTCCATTTTTTTATCCGAACAAACTTGATTCATACCATTAGTTATTTGACTTTTAACTATGCTTCGTAATTGTCCTACAGCGTTTGGTGTTAACCCAATATCTCTTAAATCTTCATCACTCATTCTTCTAATCTGTATTAGATGAACATACAAAACAAGCAGAAATTAATTAAATGCCATTATGCCTCAGTTTTATTGCAGATTCAAGATTTCTTTATATGCGAATCCAATTGCAAACTTTCGAGGAGTTCCGTATAAATCGAACGTGCATATCACACAAAATATCTTACCTCATCAAGAGAGAAATTCTGCAAATTCCCCTTAAAATTTGGCATTTCCTTGCCAAGTGTATCACGTAAAGAATCTCCAGAGGTTGAGGACCGTAATCGCGATGATGGCTGTTGCTTCGATTGCGCCGGCGAGATTAAAGTAGGAGAAGAAGTACTCTCAATACTATTGTGTCGCGAAAATGAACTAGAACTTGTGTTCGGCAGCGGAACGTTGCGTGATGAAAGTAATGGTAGCTGACTAGGAAGACTTCTGCTGGTGTTAGGCGTGGGAAGGGGGGGCAGGGAGCTAACATTTGAACTGGAAATACTAGGTTGGCTATTGGAGGCACTCGTCGACGTCGTTAGAGTATTCGAAGTAGATTGAATCACTTGGGAGGATGTACGCGGCATTGCGTTATTTCTCCGACCCATCGGGGAGTTGCTGCGACTAGGAGATCGAGACTGGGATGGCGATGATTGACGGCTGACTAAGGGGGAAGGTGGATAAGCCAACATGTCTCCACTGTGATACATCAGTTGATTTCCCATCATAACCTGACCTGTCCACGGCGGTATATGATTTACCGATGGAAAGCCAAGATGAACATATTGCGCGGCACCACTTGATCCTACTGGCACCTGCTCCGGGGTCGGCAAGCACAAACCTGGCGGTGGAATACTAAGGCCAGGTGGTACTCGTGTTATCATTGTATTGTTTCTCATTGCCATATCGCCTATTACATATGTGAGAGATGAGGATGACATGAGATTATAGGATTTGCATTAAACGTTATAAGATTATAGGGCAAACATGACAACACGTTACGCTACTTTACTTACCATGATAAGTTTGCATCGGTGGCGGTCCCATCAAGCAGCTGCCAGACATATCAGGATCCATTAACCTCTCATTGGTGTTTAAGCATGGTCCACAACCCTGTATACAAACGCACTATTATGACATGTCAAACTATGACATTTTAACTTGGCATTTCAATATGTTTCATATACAATATCCAAATTTCAACAAAGTTTAAAAGTCATAGTAAAGATAAAGATCTGTAAATAAGAAGTTCTATGTACTTGTACAGGTTTGTAGGATGCATTGGATTTCGTCATATTAAGACGAGCTTCTTCCTCCTGAAGTTTCACGTATATGTTACCGAATACACTTTTCTGCTCGTATGTAAATGCTGGATGATTTAAAGCCATAGTGTACAATAAGAGCAGTTCTTCCAGAGGTTGGTCATCTGGTGTAAATGTGGTCCCATTTATCAAGTTAGAGATCTCCTGATAGTCGAAGTTTGATAGATTCTTATATAATATAACAGCACACGCATAGTTACAAGAATGTAACAATGCCATGTAGAGAGCTAGCTTTCTTCGTGTGCGTTTGTCTGTCACACCTAAGGTCGTCAACTCAGCCAAATCTGAGGCACTGTTTGCATGGTGTTCCGTGTCGCGCAGTTCATTGTAATCTCGCTTACCAATATCCTCAACGCATGTTCCAAGAAATCGCACTTCAAATGGCAAGCACATATTCAATAATGTGCACATGACATCAATACGTTTATAACTGCACAAAAGGAGAAACTTTTTGTCAATTATGTTTCTTGGTTTTCACGATTCATCTTTCGCTAATGGAACTTGTGGCACATACACGCAATTATAGTCAGTGAAACAAGTATAGTCTGAAATCTTTAAATTGATCATTCTTCAAAAGTTATAAGTTTCTAAAATTGGAAACACCGTTTCATTTGATATTCACATTCAATAGTTAAACTATTACATTCATAGCTTTGCCAATACATAAATAGTGTAAAGTACACAACAGTTTACAAATATCTTTGTTAATGACAGATGCATTTTGTGCATGAATTTTACTGTGTAGAAAATACTATTAATATGATGTAGACAAAGATTCATCAAATGTCAGAAGGAAATGTGCTATGTAGTATGCTATCACACGTATAATGCATGGTACATGCTTTGCATTTGCAAAAGTAAGCATTGGGTAAGCAAAATTCAATGTAGGGCAAAAACTTGTAACAATTCTGTCATAAATGTATGTATAACAAAATGCTACGTGCTATTATAAATAAACATCATTACAAAGTGGTTTCTATAATGTTATCTCAACAAAGAATAACTTTTATCCGATAAATACAATTCCAAATGCAATAGCCTAATAATGCAAGAATAAAAGAGAGAATTGTAGAAAAACATTTGAGATGTAGGATATGCCAGGTAAAAATCAAATGATTATGAGTAACTTGTATTTGCGAAACAATCACAAATTTACTCTGCTACAATTCGCAAATGAATTTATACCGAACGTATTCTTATCATCCACCGTTTTGCATTTAAACGAAGTTTCGTAAACGAATAACTCTACCGAACATATACTCAAAAAATGTTTCAAAATTCTTTTATTCGCGAAACAAAGAAAATAGTGGGAGTTCCAAGTGGTCGTTGATGAAGCGCAAAAATATGCGGAAGGCAATTTGAAAGAGTATACGCCTTAATGTATGATAATTCCAAAGATTATTCCTCCGTGGGTGCAAAGTAATTCCGTGCGATTCTACGAATTCGTACGAGGGACTAATGCCCGTAGGACACAAAGTGGGCAAAGTGTACACGAAAATCTGCTGCGAATTCTGCACAGTGGCAAATACTTCCGACGATATCATACGGGTTAAGAATCGGATTGTGGGACGAAATCTCGAAATATCCTTTTTGGTTAGCGCAAGTATCAGCGACGAGCGATAAATACTTGGCGGAGAAAAAAAAATGTCGAGTCGAAAAGGAGTTCAAATCTTGGGTGGCTCGGGAGGATTGAACGGCGAAGTGGCGAGAAATGGTGTGGATCGCCGAGTTCGAATTACCTGGATAGATTCCCAAACCATGATACCACGTTCTCCTTACAGACCATTGCCAGACAACATTGATGACCACTAGGGCTAAAGAGAGCGCCGATGCAGATTGCTTTGGCACCTCGAGAATCGGTATCAAGGTGATAATAACGCCAGGTCTGGGCACAACAACAAACCGATTCACAAATGTGCGAGTGCCTCGAAGCCGTCGGAATCAGGAGTCGGCTGGCCCCGACAAATACATCAGACCCACAACGGCCGCGGCTGCAGTACACGGTACACCGTGAAGTATACACATTCGCGGCAAGATGCAGCGAGCCCAAGCAGATGTACTCGGACGATCGATGAGGACTCCGGGGACCAATAACCAGGGTGCACGTTCATTAAAAATCCCGCGTAAACAAGCGTACAATTATCCGTCGGGGAAGACAAGGTGCTCTGGTAATAGTCCACGCTACGTAACTTCTTTACGTCAGAAAGATCTTCTGAGTCGAAAAGTCGAGGATCGAGGTTCATTCACATTCCTGTGTTAAAAAACCAATCTGAACGTAACCGCCGCTGCTATTTCGATTGGTATCAAGGCATGCTCGCATGTAAGCGATCATTAGCAGATATATACGAACTCTATCCTTTCCATTGTGATAGCGACTGCCACTTGCGGTGCTATCAGGTGCTATATAGTTATTTGCACGGCACGCCCGACACTCTCGAAAGATCTCGAATATCAAGGCACCTTTTCATCAGTATTTCCTTGCCGTATCGCTAGCGATAAATCCTATGACTGCGTTCAGCTGAACGCATCGGTGTTCACCAGTTTATGATTTTTCGACTAACTGCACTTCTCGAATTTTTGTTGGTTAATGACTTATTCATCACACGACATTTTCGGTAAGCGATAATGTTAAATACTGCCCAGATAGCACAGATCTCTGAAAGTCGACTTAGGGCGCTCTTTCCTGAGCGCGCTTTAAGAGGTCTCTGTAAGTCATCTAAAAGTTGACATATTTAAGACATCCGAATTGAGTGCGCTAAAAGAGGTCTTTTTAGAGTAGTCTTCTGGATGACACAATTCTGTCATCTTAAAGTTGACTCAGTTCTGCGGGGTTTTTTAACATGTTGTCATTGCACTTTTTGCCAGCATTCATTACAAGCACCGCTATGAGAGAGCATTGTGCATCGCTCCCTGTTGCTTCGGAATTGAGTTCTTGTAGTATAATGTTCCCTAATTTTATGGGGGTTACCGAGTGCTGTTTGTTGCTTGCTGGAAGAGCAAGGATACTTATTCTCGCTTGTAGAGAACAAGATGAGAGATAATATTTAATCGTGGTCATTGCTCCGATGGTCGGAGGTTATACGCGCAGACTAACTCCTATAACAATGCATAGTGTATATTAATTGGCTCTGCGTGACAGTACAATTAACCAAGGAGCTTAGCAGAGGGATTCGGAACATCTGCTTAGCAAATGCGGCAAGGTAGGTAAAGACATATAGGTGCTGTAAAGAACAGCGAAAGTAATTGAAGACGGAATAGGTACCGAACGCGCGCTGAGTTTTCCAGGACCCGGATCAGATTTATGGCCCCCCCAATAGCGGTACGGATCGGACGCAGAAAACTAAATTACCTCATAGACCCTGTCCACCATTATCATGGACAGATTGGCGTACCAAGTAACTTGGACTGGGCAACACCAGACCGTTCGCGTCAAAGATACGAACTGGGTCACGCTTATGATTGGTATGTATAGTAATGTTTTTAAATCAGGGCAAATATGTTCTCCTTGGTCAGTTTTATGCATTAGATAAAATGTCAATTATTTTAATTAAGTTTCATTTTATTTGCCTTGACAATTGAATTTATGCAGAGATTCTACTTTATGTAACAATATCTTAAGTCTTTTTAATAATGTTTGCAATGGAACAGTACAACTTTCATAGTCAGTCTTAGAATTATAATTTTATATGTGTTACGAGAAAGAGTTGTCATTGCTACAAGATTGTAATTGAAGACCGTCAAAGACTCGCCTCTCCTTCAGCTTCAAAGTTTTCTTGCAATAACAATTTTCATTCCCGTGACTTATAACAATATGTACTCTTTCTCTAGGCATATATAAAGTTATATTTGGAGAAACAGCTCTCTTTCATTTCTTCCATTTCTTTCATTTAAAATAATTTGCAATTTACATTTTGTTTACAGAAGCGACAAGAGAAGCCCACAAGGACTCAACAAATTTTAAAATTCAAGAGGCCATACAGATATGGTTGCAGAGGGCGGGCGACCGA
The DNA here is from genome assembly GCA_964023945.1 of Ectemnius cavifrons. Lineage (NCBI taxonomy): Eukaryota > Metazoa > Arthropoda > Insecta > Hymenoptera > Crabronidae > Ectemnius > Ectemnius cavifrons. The sequence goes on along the minus strand of OZ030384.1, from coordinate 6,066,683 downwards.
ATACGCTATGCGGAAAGGAGAAGAACGTCTAATTTATTATAGGTTTATATTATTTTAAGTTTTTGTTTATAAGTATTATTACTTATGTTTAGGTTAATATTATTTTACAATCCTTTAGGAATAGTTTATACATATTAGTTCATTTCGTATTTTGTATTTTATTTGTTGTATTTTGTATTTTATTTATTGTATTTTGTTTCATATATATGTGCACATTTTAATAAAAAAAAGATAAAATTAATATCATAAAGCGTATGACACTTTTCCTAACCTACAATCCTGAAAATAGAGCTCTACTATTATTCTTTAAAGTGACGACTTCTAGATCTCTTTTTAATGCTAACCCGAAGTCATCTTAAAAAAGTCCGCTTTAGGTCGACTTTCTGCAGACCTCTTATTCCTCTCCAATCGGCGGACATAAGTCAACTTTAAGCGGCCTTTTAGTCAACTTTCGGAGTGTCCGAAAGGTGACCCAACTCTGATAGAAGAGCGCTTTAAGAGGACTTATAGAGGACTTCGTGCCATC